>CM053766.1:90554795-90581058 GCA_028658305.1 Pachyuromys duprasi
ACTGTATAACAAGAATAAGTTAGTGGAAGAGCAAAGGGAAGGAAGGCAGTGAGTAGATCTATGATTCGTTTTCTTCTCCTTATCGGTTAGCTCCTTGAGTGTTGAGTGCTGGAATTAAAGAGTGTGCCCCTGCGCCCAGCCTGAAATGTGTTGATATTTATGTATGTAGGCTGCTTACTGCCCTTCACCCTCTGAGTGAACTAGTCCTTGAGAGTTTCTGTCTTTCTGTCTATCACATTCCGAGTACTTAATAGATGCTCGAGTGAGGGAAAGAATGTACCATGATGAAGTTAGCAATAAAATAGTTTACATAAAAAGAATTTGTGTTCAAAGTATTTTCAATAATTTTTTTAAAAGCAGTTTAGAAATTTCATTTTTGGAGAACACTGTGTTATTTAATGAAAGCAAGGCAAGCAAATGCATCCTAGGTAGGATTATGTATTCTTTTTTTCCTCTCATTTTTGCGTTGCTGAGCATTGAATCCAGGACACTGCACACTCTGGGCAAGTGTTCTACACTAAGCTGTGTCCCCAGCAAAGCCTGTTCATTCTAGAAGACTTCAGAAAGGTTTAGTTGCTCACAGTTCTGGAGACCCTCACCAGAGCTAAACCAATATGAGAACCATGCTTTGATTCTCCAAGATATCAAGCCTGAGAATTTAGAGAGACTTCTTCCAAAATGGAGAATGGTTAAACACCTATTTGAATATATTTTGTAGCACTAAAATATGAATATTAAAATGTGTAAAATATTAATATGTAGGAATAAAATATGCATTTTTCAGGAGTTAATTATAGGCTAATGATGGGAGTTTAAGTATGAATATTATCATTCTTTCTCAATCCTTAGAATTTAGTCCCTTTGGCTTTATAATACTGGGCTTTGTAACTGAGTGTTTAATGTGCTTACCAGACTTGGAGAGTTTATTACTTTCATCATAGATTATTAATGTATGGGCCAGTGAGAAAGACTCGTGTTTATATAGTTTTGTGTTTCCTTCTGAGAAACCAAACTATCATGCCACTTTTAGGCAATTGGGTATTACCTCCAGTCAGTACCAAGAGATAGCTTTCTAATTATTTTTACTAATAAAGAACACGGAATTTTCTCAGCACATATTATTCGATTCTGCAGTGTTAAATTGGATGTCAGAGTAGAATATGAAGGGTTTTGTCTTTTGCCTTTGCCTACTATAACTTTCTTTTGAGAATAATGTAGGGTTTGTCACACAAATCTTCATACTTAATCTCTGGAGGAGGAGAATTCTCCTGTTGATGACAAGTAATGTCATGGGTCAAGAACCTGCCTGGGAGTTAGGTGGGGGCGGTGATGGTGGTAGTCAGTAGACTGTTATTATAAAGTTATTTAATGAGTGCATCAGCCAAGCACAGGAACAGTGCTGGGCTTTAGACATGGAGTCATTAGAGGGAAGACTTCTAGGATTAAGCTAAATCATAGAGAAATAGATGCCCTCATTTAACATATACACATGTATATTTTAAAATGCAAATTTTTAAAGGCCTCAAACATGCCTAAAAAGAACATGTGTATTAAACTTAGGATTCTGGGTAAGAAAATTAAAAAAATGATTTTTTTTTTTTGCTTCTAAGGCCCACAAAGAATAATATTTAGAATTATTGTTTAGTCATTATGATATATGGCTAAAGTTGTTAGTAAATGCCTCAATTCTAATGAAACTGGTGCTATGTGTATGATAATGCTTATAATTTTAGTATTTGCTATGGTGATTTTATTCTACCATTAAAAACTGAAAATATCTGCCATGCATTTGAGTGCTGTACTTTTTTTATGTTGTCAGTAGTGGGCTATGTTTAATAGGGGGAAGTCCTTTAAGTCACTGGCGCAATTACTGTCACTCTCTTCTGTGAAAATATTTATGATAATTGGAGGTGCTAATTAGACATGATCTAAAGTCATTATGAGTGTTCTTTGATTCACAGAAGTCAGTTGCAAAACAGCCACAAAACCCCACAAAAATATGCAGCTGCAGCTTCCAGTGTCAAGAGCAGTTTCTTTACTTCAAAGTGTGTGGAGGGCCGTTGATTGAAATGGTTAGTCTTTTGTGTGCTGTGTTCTGTCAGGTACTGTTTTGTATTTAGACCATTAAATAGGACCTAAATATGTAGAGTATTAACTTTAAGTGCCTTATTTTGTTATTCTAAGATGAATTACTTCCAGGCCTGGCAAGATGGCTCACACCTGTAGTCCCAGCACCTGAGAGGAAGAATCAGAGGATTGCTGTGTTTGGGGCTAGCCTGCTACACATGAGCTAGTTACAAGTTAGTGTGGGGTGCAGTGAGACCCACTGAAAACCCCTAAAACAAAAAATTCCCAGATACTTCTGGTATGTAATTTAGAAAATTTTTGTTGCATTTTTAGCAAATGATGAAACTTGATTTGTTTTCACTTAGTAGCTTTGGTCCTAAGTGTTGTTTTTTCATTGTAAATACCAAATAAGTTGGGTGCCTACCCATTTTTGTTGTAATCATCTTTCCAGGCTGGGGGTATAAAGTGATCTTTTTTTTTTTCTTCCCAAAATGTTTTTGAAGAGGCTGTGAATGTGGCTCGTTAGGTAAAATGTTTGCCTCGCTAGCATGAAGGCCCGCGTTTGATCTGGAGCTCCGGTTGGTCTGTCGGTTGTGGCACATGTGTGGGATCCCAGTGCTGGGGAGGCAGGGACAGGTGTATCTTTTGAGCTTGCTGCCTGTCAGCCCCGCCTACTTGAGGGGTTCCAGGGCAGTTAAGAGGCCCCACTGGAGAAAAAAAAAATAGATGGTGACTGTTTCCAAGGTTGCTCATGGCTTTCAGTGCATACACACAAACCCACAAGTGTTTTTGAGAGAGATTAGAAGCATGGGTCTGGAGGAGGAAATCAGTGGTAGTCACCAGTAGGGTGGGGGGTTGTTGATTAATTTGGCAGAAATCTAGACTAGGCGAAGTGAAGTTTGTTTAGTGTTAGCAGCTCCCGCTGAATACTAGCTTAGCGGTACAGCTTCCAGTGTCACTGTGTCTCAAGTGCTCAGCCCCCGCTGAATACTAGCTTAGCAGTACAGCTTCCAGTGTTACTGTATCCCGAGTGCTGGCGGCTCAGCTCCCTGCACAGCCGTGACTCCTCAGCCAGATCCTGGAGCAATGTCAGTCCTTCCATCATCCACAGCCCCTTCACCGCTCAGTTTTCCGTTCTCTCCAGCTCCTTCACATTCCACAGTCTCAGCTCTTGGTGGTCCTTCACGTCTATGGTCTCTTTCCTGGCTGCTCTCAGCTCCAACAGGCCCCTGGTGTCATCTGCTCTCCATGCAGCCAGGACAACCTACTCTAATTACAGTAAAAGATCATGAGTAGTCAATATGTCCGGTAAGGTCACTCAACTAAGTCTTATCGTGTCCTCTTATACAGCACAGGAAGGCAGTGCACACAAGGGATGTCTCCCAGATCGAACCATTTGAGGGGAAGGCTGATTTCATAGCCAGCCAATGCATGTAGTCTTTGATGTGCTAATCACAACCGTTTTGCATAGTCATACTAGGCTGCATAGGAGTACTGAGTTTGCCTATCCTGCCTGTTGAGTCAGGGAGGTACAGGGAGGACTAAAAGCTTTCACATTTGGTACACGGTGTGGGGAGGGCAAAGTTTTTTAGGGGTCTGGCAGCACATTTGGAATAATTGTGGCTGAAGCAGTCTGAGCCCGTGGCTAATATAGTAGCTGTTGAAAGGGGTTGACAGACATTCTGAGTGTCTGTGAGATGTTTCGAGTGTCCATTGCTGACTGTCACAAGGACAGTTCAGTGGATCAACAAAGTAATTATTTAGGCTCAGTGAGTGGAGAAAGGTATTTGCCACCAAGCCTGACAACCTGCTCAATCCCCAGGATCCTGGTACATGGTGAAAGGAAAGAGCGGACTCCTGGCTTCTGAGTGTATGTTCGCACACATGCACACTGACTGTTTGATGGTAATTCTTGGGGCTTCTGTAGGAGAGGCGGAGTTACAGCTGTGGTTGCTGCCGCCTCTGATGAGACATTAAAAACGGCAGTGCGGCTGTGTTTAGTTTTTGTCAACTTGACACAAGCTGGGGTCACCTGGGAAGAGCTAGTGTCGTTGAGAAAACAGCTGTCAGATTTTCCTGTAGGTAAGCATGTGGGGCATTTTATTTCTTTAAAATTTTTCTGTGTGTGTGGATGTTTTGCCTGCATATTATTTCTGTGGACCACTTAGGTGTCTGGTGTCTCTGGAACCAAAACAGCAGTCAGTTGTGAGCTGTCACGTGTGTGTTGGGAATTGAACCTGGCTCCTCTGGAAGAGCAGCCAGTGCTATTGACCTCAGGATCGTCTCTCCAGCCTGTATGGTTATGTGACCAGCATAAAAACAATCGCTTAGGGTTTTAGCATTCATGTAACTAAGAGAGTGAGGATAGGAAAACCATGAGAAGGTACTTTGCTTCCTGAGAGGTAAAGACAGTAGCCTACATCAGACCAGGCTTTTTGGCCTATGCTTCTTGGTGCCCTCATTCCATTTCCATCAACACCAAACTCATTTGAAGTGAAGTTTGCTTTTGAGTTGCAGCACCTGAATATTTTGAAAGTTCTGCTGAAGTTGCTTCTGCAAAGTATCACTTTGAAAATTGTATCTCGCATGTAGCATCCAATGCATGTATTTTAAGTTTACAGAGTATATAAGGAAATAACTATATGACCTTTCAACTCTTTGTGTTTTAAAAACAGGTTTATGGCTTTGGGAAAGGAAGCCTTTCTCTGATAGTGCTTTTCAAGTTGTAAAATTTTTGCTGTGTAAAGGAGAAAGGGCACTTCATCTGCAGAAGGCTCAGTTTATTCTGTCTGATTAGCTAAGTCCAAGATAGTTAAATGTGGTCTCCACCCATTTTGTTTGGCTACAGCCTTTGCTCCCAGGAACCGAGCACTGGTTATTCAGAATTGCTCTGTGTGTGTGTGCGCACACACACATACACACACACTTTGGCACCGCATGAAGGTCCCCCAAATAACAACCACCATTGTCTTTTAAACAGCTTCTAGTTACTACTGCAAAGACAAGGCACAACTGGAGAACATGGCTGTCGGAGCTCTGCTCCCAGTGTTTAGTAAGATCTGTTTTGCACTTCTGTTCTTTTCTGTCCCTGAACTGACTGTATTTTCTGTACAGTGTTCCCTGTCAACTAAAATGTGTTTGTGTCATCACCCAGCCTTTAACATGTGTACAGTACATCTAACCATGTTGACTTTTTTTGAAGAGGAGGTCTTACTGTATTGCCAAGGCTGGCTTCAGTCTCCCTTTGAATTTTTTTTCACAGTGATAAGCAAAGCAACATGTGTGGAAACTTGAATGGTCTTGTTTGTGTGAGTTTAATTGTATGTTTAAATACTTATGCACTTAAATAATTTTGTGTGACTCTTGTCCTTCAAATGTTTATTTCCTTAACTAGTTTAGAATTTCCCACTTTGGGTGGTGCTCGTTTTTGGTTTTTTTGTTTGTTTTGGGGTTTTGTTGTTTGTTTTGTTTTGAGATAGTTTTGTTGTATAGCTCTCTTAATTACTTCTCTGTTCCTGTGAAGAGACACCAAGACCAAGGCAACTTACAAAAGCATTTAATTGGAGGCTTCCTTACAGTTTCAGAGGGGAGGTCACGACCACTGTGGCAGGGGCGTGGTCGCAGGCAGGCATGGTGCTAGCGCTCGTGGAGCTTACTTACCCACTGGCAGCAGGCAGAGGGCGACTGGCCCGCCCTGGGCTTTTGAAACCTCAGTGTCCACCCCAGTAATGCTGCCCCACCAACATGGCTACACCTCCTAATCCCGGGTTCTCGACCTTCTTAACGCTGTCCCCTTTAGTACAGTTTCTCATGTTGTGGTGCCCCCCAACCATAAAATTATTTACATTGCTACTTCATAACTAATTTTGCTCTTGTATTAAATTATAACGTAAATATTTTTGGAGATAGAGGTTTTTCATAGGAGTTGCGACCCATGGGTTGACAGTTCTAATCCTTCCAAAAGAATTCTACCGACTGAGAACTAAGCATTCAAATATATGAACCTGTAGGAGCCATTCTCATTCCAGCCTTCACTCTCCCTAGCCTGGAACTGGCTATGTAGACCATACATGGTCCTGCCTCAGCCTTCTGAGTGCAAGGAGTAAACATGTACCAACACACCAGACTGGTAATTTCCCTTGTTAGTATACATCCCTCCTGTATAATCAAATCAGTGTCTGTGTGTGTGTTGTTGTATTGCCTTCAGTCTTGTTTTGTTCAAGACTGGCGGCCTTCACTCCTCCTTTTCTGCCTTAGCCCTGTGAGTCCTGCAGTGTGTGCCACCACACCCGGCTGTTACTTCCTTTTGACTAGGAGGTTTGGAGGCTGGAGAGAGAGAGCACTTAAGAGGACGGGCTGCTCTCCCAGGGACCTGGGATTCCGTTCCCAGGACTCATGTGGTGACTCAGCCACCTACCTGGAGCTCCAGGACACAGGGTTTAAACCTTCTTCCGGCCTCTAGAGGCATAGGCACGCTTGTGGAGCACACATGCATGTAAGCAAAACACCCACATAATAACGATTGAAAAACATCAGCTTCTGTGGAAAAAGCAATTGCTGTTTGTGGACTTTAAATTGTGGAGAAAGTCTTTGGTGACATAAGACAGTTGTGCCATATTTTATTATAGTTCTATTTTCTCTTAAAATTTCTGTTAGGAGACAGGGTTTTACTTTGTAGACCAAGCTGGCCTGAAGCTTGTGGTGATACTCTTGCCTTTGCTCAGCTAGGATTACTGACATGTATAATGGTACCTGACCCTTTATTGTATCTAATAAATGGTGTGGAAAGAGAATGTAAATATCTGCAATGCAGAACTCAGGAAAGCTTCCTTATTGCTTAGAAGGTTACCTCCATAATACATGCTTACTGGCTCCGCTAGCAGAGTCCTTCATGGTACCCTTAGGTAGCTATTAGCATTTATTGCCATTTTATTGACTGACAAATGGGGATTCAGAGAAAACAGGCATTTTGCTTGGAGTTGCAGCCACATAAAGCAGTTTCTTTATATATTTCTCTTCAGCTATCTCATTTCATCAGATTCTCCTGTTCTGTTAATTGACCTGCTGCTCTGAGGGGAAAGCCAGGGCTTTGCACTTGCTAGGCTAGCGCCCTGCTCTGGAGTCGCTAAGTCCCAGCCCCACTTCATCTTCTTACTCCTTTACTTTGACTGACCGCTTTCTGGGGCCAGTTTGTCCTTTGGGAAATTCACTGGATGACAAGGTAGTGAGCAAATCAGAACTGGATGATATGGTACACTTAAAAAGAAAGAGAAGCCTTTGGTTTCTCAGGGAACACACCTTAGTAATCCTGGTTGAGAATGTAGCCCAGTGCACGCCTTTAACCCCAGCACTCAGGAGGTAGAGGCAGGTGGATCTCTGAGTTTGAGGCCAGCCTGGTCGACAAAGTGAGTTCCGGGACAGCCAAGGCCACACAGAGAAACCAAACCTAAAGAAGAAAGGACGGGAGGGAGGGAGGGAGGGGAGAGCAGCACTGTGGTAACGGATTCTACAGTTTGCATTTCGAATGATGATCAGTTCACAGTCTGGTAGTTACCTTCATTTTATGTGTTTGTATATGTGTAGTTAAGGAACAAGCTAAAACTATCCTTTCAGCTTGAAGTGTACTGTTATTTACACTGTATCATATTTTTTACTAGATTTGAGGATCAGATTTTCAGAAGAATATGGTGGTTTACTATAAGACAATAAATATCCACTACTTAGGGGTTGAAATACTTGGCAGTCAATAGCATACATTCTTGCTTATTTCACTGACATAAATGAAGAGATTGTAGGAGTGTTCTACACAGATAAATTTTACTGCATGTGTACCGTGTGTGTGTGTGTGTGTGTGTGGAAGTGTGCCAGCACACATGTGGCACTCAGAAGACAACTTTTAGGAATCACTTCTCTACTTCTACCTGGTCATCAGGTATGCTGGCCTGCTGAGTATGTTCTCAAAGCTTGGGGTGGGGTGGGGTGCTGGACCTGTATTTGGATGGTGAAAAAGTTACAAAGCAGTACTAGTTTTCACTAATTTTTAATGAAACAGTAGTTTCTTCCAACTCTTAACAGTTTTGGTAATACCTTTGACATTGTCATCAATAGAAAGTATAATTATATCTCCTTTATTATTTTTTTGAGATGGTATAATTGCATTTCTCTTTCCTTTCCTCCCTCCAAACCCTGCCATATATCCCTCCTTGCTTTCTTCCAAATTCATGGCCTATTTTTCACTAATTGTTGTTTTCATGCATATGTAGTCCTAAATATAGCATACAGTCTATATACTGTTACTCATATTATGGTTTCAGGACTGAGCATGTGATACTGGATAACCAATTGGTGTGCTCTTCACAGGGGAAGCCCACCTCTCTCACTCCCAGCCTTCCTCAGTTGCCTGTAGTTCTTTGTGTAGGGATGAGGCCTTGTGGGCTCTCCCTGCCCCTGTCAAATTTGGCATGTCTATCGTGTCATTCTTGCTCAGTTCATGTTTGGCAGTCATGTTGGTGAGACTTAACAGTGTAGCTTCTGATCTTACTGGAGACACACCCCACAGTAGACACTCTGATCTTCCACCTCCTCTTCTATTAGTGTTTGCTGAGCCTTAGGTGTGGGAGTGTTTTGTAGCTATATCATGAGCTATATCGTAGAGTTGTGCTGTGTTGATGGTTGCAGTTTCTGTGGTGATCTCCTGTCTGTCATAAAAAGAAGTTTCCTTGATGAGGAATGAAGACTGTACTGACTTGTGCATATAATGACAGGTGTTTAGACTGCTGGTAGGGATTGTCAGTTTGGTGAAGCAGTGTTTGTAGGTTCTCTGATAGCAGTGACTTTACTGGTACCAATAGCTAGCTAGTTTCTATGCTTCCCTATTGTTGAGCAGGGTGAGTAACCTGTTACATCCTGCTTGCTGCAGGTTTCTTGTAAATACTTATGTTGGTCACAAATTAGAAGTTAAGGTAATAAATAAACTGTTAATTAGTATTCCTGAGTTTCTCCATTGAATTCTACAATTTTCTTTTGTGGATACTTCTACACACACTTCAGTTTAAAATATGCTGAAAGAGGAGGTAAAGACTCTGCCAGAGGACTTCATTGCATTCCTGCATTAAAGATTAGGGATTAAATGGCTCAAATTGATTCTGGTTTAGGGGTAAGTGGATTAGGGTGTTCCCCGTAGCCTAATGAATTTAGGGGTTCTGGAATGATAACCTGCTTATGTCACATTTCTCTAATACTGAATTTATATAAAAGCAAAAGGTGAAAGTAAAGATAAATTTGTGGTTGTGAACTTTTGTTTCTTTTTGTTGATTTTTTTTCATCTCTATTTTGGATACACTCTGTGGAAGAATTAGTCTGTAAGTAGCTGTTCTGTTTGATGGGTGTAGGAAGAGACCTCCCGAGGTTATCTGCTGTTGATTTTCCAGGCAGGAGCGCCAGCTTGCCAAGAACAAGTTACTACATAACACATGTATTGTACAAAATATTTCTGACATAGGAGGTCAGCTGGGAAACTGCTTCACCTTAAAAATATCAGGACTGAGAGAGGACTGGGAGTGACAGTGATTCAGGGAGTAACTGGTGTTAAGGAAGGAAATAGCAGTAAAATCTTAATATTAGTAAAAATATACAGAGAACTGAAAAGCTTGATTGGAACACAGATTTTGCTGGACTTGTCAGGTGGTCAGGTGGTAAGCCATTTTTCCAAGTGTGACAAGTTTATCTTTAGACTGGGGAGGGTAGGATTTGCATTCCCCAAGTTACAATGAGTTTCCAGATCCTTATCAGTCAAGTATTAGGAGTGACTGTTTTTAATAGTGATAATAAGGCAGCTATTCCCAGGAGGCGACTTAGTCACTGGCAGGATTGTCAGAGCCCTGAAATAGTTTGGGAAAACTCAGGATGGAAAAGAGCAAAGTGTTTCAAAACAGAACAAAAACTTGAAGCTGTTGTTTTTCGGAATGGTGAGATGGGAATTGATGGAAGTGGTAGCCATCTGTTATCCAGGGAAACCAAACTTCCCTGAAGTGGGAAGCTTCTCCAGAAGCCAGAGAAGATCATTGTTAGTTACTGATCTTAGTGAGTACTGCAGGGCTAACATGAAGGTGTGAATAAGATTAAATTGATAACAGCTGCTAATCTAGAGTTATGTTCTTTATATACATTGGAAAACTTAATTTTACATTAGGGAAAAATATCTGGCAGCTTTGTTTTTTAAAAAAAGATTTATTTATGTGTAAGTGTATGCGTGTGAGCATATTCCACATGTGCACAGGCACCCAAGGCCAGAGAAGACATCTGATTTTCAGGAGGTAAGAGTTACAGGCTGCTGTGAACCACATGACATGGGTGCCAGGAATTGAACTAAGATCCTGTAGGAGAGAAGCAAGCTTTCTGGGCCACTGAGCCATCTCTCCAGGCCTGGCTAGCAGCCTTTTGAAAAAAAAATTAAGTAGCATTTCATGCTGTGGGACTCTGGCATTGAACTTTAGATGTTCATCCTGCCTTTGCCTCCCAAGTGCTGAGATCATAGTCATGCCTGTTTTCCTGTTCTGTCTTTTATACCAGAGATGTCTAAATTGTTGGTGGTTTCTTGTTTCATAGTGGAATTTGGATAGGAAATCTCTGAATACACAGTAGGAGTTACCAGCTAAGGTTAAGTTCCACTGGTGGCTAACCAGCCAGTTTGAGTTTGGAAGTTTTTTAAATTTTTTTTTTTTTCTGTGATTGGATTCCTCAGAGACTTCCAATTTCCCTCAAAGTGAAGAGCTGACTGTTAGCCTTTTGGGAAGGGTATTGGTAGATGGAGCTGTGGTTAGTGATGATGGTTCATATGTAAGAAACATTAACTGGGATTGAACAGTGGCTTAGCAGGTAAGAGCACCAGAGAACCCAGGTTCAATTCCTGGGATAAAGTTCATCTGGGGTTGGAACATGGGTATTATCCCAGCCATCTTTCCTGAAAGTTATTCTTACGTGTTCTATGGGTTATAGGGAGGAGAACATAAAGCTGTCCTTTCTTTAGTTAGATAAAGGAACTTGAGAGCACCTCTCCTATGCTTTGAGGGAGACAGAAGGAAGGGAGAACGTTAGAGACATTGGTCTTTAGTTTGAGGGTATTCAGCAGTCAGCATGCCCAGCCTTGCAGCATTGCAGCGCATAACGTCAAACTGCCTGCAGCTTGATTGGTGTACTGAAGTCCAGACAACTATCTGTTTTAAGGCTCTCAAAGACCTTCAGCAGCTAGGGAAGGGAGAAGGGCAGTTATGTATATACCTGAAAGACTGACCAAAAAAAAAAAAAATAAAGGAAATTGGACTGTATTTCAGAAAAATGTTAGCCATTCCATTTTTAGCCCTAAGACTACTTTTATTTTGGTTAATGTATGGGGTGTAGGTGTGTTTGCATGTGAGCACACACGTGTTCATGTGGAGGTGTCTTTTATCACTTTGTAGTTAGTGATGGAGACTTTCTCACTGAACGCAGCTCACCTATTCTGGGTAGTCTAGTCTGCCATCTTGCCCCAGGGGTCTGTATGTTTCTGCCTCCCAAGTGCTGAGATTACAGGCAGCTAGCTGCCCATGCTTGCCTGGCCTTTAGCTAACTGAGGGCTGGCCATCCAAACTCTGGTCTTCATACTTGTCAGGCAAGTGCTTAGTTCACTAAAGCAGCAACCCAGCCCTTGACTTCCTGTTTCTATGTCTTTTGGGTAATAGTCCCTGATGCTTACCTTACAACTTATTGTTCTTCAGCATCGCTTCCAGAAATTTCTGGCTGTAATCAGTGTGTGTGTGTGTTTAGTCTTACCCGGTTATCTGTGATAGAATCCTTTTTTTCTTTTTTCCCCTTGGTTTTTCAAGACAGTGTTTCTCTGTGTAACAACCCTAGCTGTCCTGGAATTGTAGACCAGGCTGGCCTTGAACTCACAGAGATGTGCCTGCTTCTGCTACCCATGTTAGTAGGATTAAAGGAGTATGCTACCACACCCAGCTATGATAGAATTCTTGATAAAATAGGTAAATGCTTGTAACTATTAAAGGGATTTCAAAACAGGGCTGGCCAATCTCCAGTTGGTTTGCAAGTCAGGAAGAGATTTTGCGTTTTGTGGGAGGAAAGGAAATGTTCATTTCTCTGAAATGTGACTCTTACCGTGGTTGAAACTGAATGACCTGTGCTTGTTTGCTTTTAAATGTGTGGGAAGATGAAAGAATATCAGGTCACATTGCTTGGTCTTCAGGAGAACTTGAAGAGTAATGGTTCATTGCTCCAGCTTCTTTATCAATTCCAGTTATCCGAGTCTAGTGACCCTGATCACTCATCTACTCTGGTCGGCAGTTAATTGTGCCTGACTCTAGTGAGACTTGGGTTGTTAAGACTGCCCATGCCGGCTGTGCCTGATGGATGCGGTGGCGCACGCTTATAATCCCACCACTCAGGGAGGCAGAGGCAGGTGGATATCTGTAAGTTCAAGACCAGCCTGGTCTACAAAGTAAGTCCAGATCAGCCAGGACTACATGGAGAAACCCTGTCTCGAAAGCCCCCCCCCCCCCAAAAGACTGTCAGTCAGTGCCCTTCATTTCAGAGGCTATTTCGTAGTCCACTTCTCCACAGTCTCCTGCCTTTTTTTTTTACTGGCAGATATATGACCAGTGAAGAAATGTCATAGGAAACAAGGTGCTAATTTAAGTGGAAACAGCACTT
The DNA here is from genome assembly GCA_028658305.1 of Pachyuromys duprasi. Lineage (NCBI taxonomy): Eukaryota > Metazoa > Chordata > Mammalia > Rodentia > Muridae > Pachyuromys > Pachyuromys duprasi. The sequence goes on from CM053766.1 coordinate 90,567,567, forward strand.
CAGAGATAGGAGGCAAGAAGGTCATCACAGGTTCAAGACAAGCTTGACACTCAGCAGCAAACAAATGAACAGAAGGCGGTAGGGAGGAGGGTGTGAGCTTCTGGGTCATTCCTGTGCTGAGTATTGAACCAGGGTCTCATACATATTCAGCATGTACTTGACTACTGAGCTAAACACCTATGCTTCACACACATTCTTTAAGTTTTTTTCAAAAGATTTTTGTGGTTCAAGATGGTGACTATTGTAACTAATGGGAATAGATTCCTGAAAGCCCCTTTTGACACTGGACATGAGAATTACAAGGACTAGGGTCAAAGTCGGAGGTCAGTGTTGTGAAAAATGATAGTTGCTTTAGTTCCTGTTATATTGCTGTGACAAAGGTGGCTTATAAACAAAAGGCAGTTAATTGGGGCCTTCCCTAGAGTTTCCTAGGGTGAGTCCTTGACCACCACGGTGGGGAGCATGGCGGCAGGCAGGCAGGACACCGGAGCAGTTGGTAAGAGCTCACATCTTTATCCGAAAGGAGGAAGCAGAGAGAGAGAGGGAGAGAGAGGGGGGGGGCTGGGCTTGGGGCAAGCTTTTGAAACCCACTTCCAGTGACACACCTTCCCAAACAGTTTTCCCAACCAGGAAATCAAGCATGAAAACATATGAGCCTGTGGGGGTCCATTCTCACACAAATCACCACAGTGGTCTGTGTAAAGATCTGTGTATGAGACTATCCAGTTGCTAGGTTTTATTATGAGTCTCTGTTCCTCTTTTCTGTCTTCTCTCACTATCCTCTTTTGCATCTAAGAAGTTTTTTTGTTCTTCTTTCCCTTAGTTTGTGGGATGAAATCTAGGTCAGACTGTATATGGGCTAATTGCTGTTTTCAGTCCTTGTAATTCCCAGTGATGACCCTCAGACATGCTTCTCTTTTTGGAAAGGATGGCAAGGGGATTGGACAAGGTTTCTTTATGAGCTTGTGTTCAAGACTTAACATTCTGTGGTATCTGGAAGGACCTTCTCTCAAACTTTGCTCATATGAAAAATCACACTGGATGTTCAATAAATTACCTTCAGTGAAAAACTGGGCTTATCCTCAGTCATGTGGGTCCTGTGATTATCATTCCTGCCTCCTTCAGAAACTGACCTGCATTTGCCTTGGCATTGCGTGCAGCATGCATTTGGAATACAGAATCTAGAAGGAGGGACCTTTTAAAGCATAGTCTAGAGAGAATTACATAAGATTTTTATTTCTGCTGGACTAGGGATTGAGCCTAGAGCCTTGTGCATAGGAGAACAGTCTTCCAGTGAGCTGTTACTGTAGGTTTTTGAGAAGTTTATTCAGACACTGGGCCTTGAGGAAGTGACAGTGGGTACCTGGTTGGCCAGACACTCAACAAGCTCTCCTCTTGGCCTCAGGTGGTAACATGGGTAGCTCTAGAATAGGAGAGCCAGAGGCTGCAGAGCTTTGCCTTTCACAGAAGAAATGTGCCAGCGTGATCCGTTTTCTGCTTATAGTCTTCTTACAGGCAGCCTTTTCTTCTCTTTTTCTACCCTAACAGGGTCTCTCAGTAGCCCTGGCTTTCCTGGAGCTAAGGCAGGAAACTTGTATTTGAATCTAGCTGAGGTAACATACTGAGACCTTGTCTCTAAAATTCAGAAGCCTATAAAGCTCTAACATGATGAAGTTTGTAGTTTTTAATGCACAGTCACAGTTTTGTTAGAACTCGTGTCAAAGCTGGAGTGCTGTTGATATGGCAGATGGTCGTGACAAAGTGGGAACATGTCAACTAAAAAGAAACCAGTGTAGGTTGAATCATAATTAAAAATATCTCTATGATTCACTAAAATATTTTTCATCTGGGTTAACTTGTTAATGCTGTCATCTTGTTCTATTCCTCTTCTGAAAAAAAAAAAAAAAACAAATATGAAGTAGACAAAGCAGGCTGTCAAGATGGCTCAGCAGGTTAAGGTGCTGCTGCTCCCCAGGATGACCTGAGCGTGATCCCTGTGTCTCCTCCCTCCCGTCCTGACCTCCACATACCCACCACGGCACATGGCACTTTATACGATAAAATAGACAAAAGGGAATAACCAAGGGTGGCTTTAGAATCTCTCCATTGGTAAATGTTAGGGCAATTCTACTTTCTGAAGTAAAAGAGTCTTCAGACGATTGTTTGTAGAAGCTGGGAGACTTTAGCTTTCTCTTCACTGAGTTGTCCCTGTCAGGAGTACCTGGTTGTCATATCGGGTCATCCCCAGACACCTTACAAGAGGCAGCCTCTCCTTGTACAAATGGCCTCCCTCTCTTTTCTGTCTTTTGCATAACTGCCCAAAGTAGGCACATAGATATTTTTCTTAAGATCACTTACGGCATTTCTGACTGTTGCACTGTAGCTGTTTGGGGTTTTTCATGCCTGAAATCATAAGATGCCAGTGAGAACTGGCTTCTTGGTGAGTTGATGGTCCTTTGTCAGAAGGAACAGAGGCTCATACAAGTCTGTATGAGACTTAGAACAGTACAGGTCTCGTTTATGAGGTGTCCATCTTGATGATCTAATGATCTCCTAAAAGTCTCACTTCCAAATACAATCACATTGGGAGTTAGGGTTCAGCACAAGGGATATAAACACGACTGTTCACCAGTGCTGATTTGTTTTCTTAAGAATTTGTTGAGATAGCATAACAGTATTTCAGCACCATCAGTTCTGCACATTACATACCCTTTGCTTTCCCTGCTTCCTTGTTTAACATTAGTAGATCTTTATTTACAACAAAACCATTCATTGCATTGGGGACCTTTTGGATTTCCTAGTATGTCTTGAGTGTGTGTCCAGTCTGAAAAATCTACAATGCTGAGCTCTGTGATGGAGTAGAGCTCTACCTAACAAAATATAGCCAACCACTTTTGTCTTCTTTGGTCTTCTTACTCTTGTTTCCTATAAACCAAGCAATTCAAAATTTTTGTTACTTAAGAGTCAAAAAATATTACCTTATGTTTATATACTCTAAAATTGGCTCTCTTGGTCCTATCTCATTCTTGATAAGAACAAAGCCCCAGAATGCTTTGCATTTTCAGCAAAGTGGCTTGTTACCATGGTAACAAGGAATTCGCTCATTCTGGCTGGGCAGGGTTCTGTTCTATTGCTTTCAGGGGAATATAAAAAGCAATCCAAATACCTTTTTTGTAGACTTGACAGCATGACCCTTTCAGGGTATATGTAAACATCTTTAGTTTACAAATATGGCAGTGCAGCTAAGATCTATTGTAAGGGAAGGAGGGAAGGACAGTCTTCTGAGCTGGAATTCCGTCACCTTGTGAGGACTTCACAACAGATCAACATGGGTTTGTTTCATGTGCCTAAGGATAACTTCATAACTTTCTGTTAAGTGTCATTACCATCCTCCAACCTTCTCCCAGTACACCTTGAAGACAGCTAGCTGGCAGAGGTTTAGGAGAATAGAGAATCACATGAGACGAAAGTAAAAGTGATTTTAATTAGGCCAAGTTGCCCATGTGGCCTTCACAGTCTTTCATGTAAACGTGCGGTGGTTGAGATTTTGCAGATCTTAGTATGGAGGAAAGCTGTAGAGCTTAGCCATCTGAGCTATTTACCCTGGGTTCTGTAGGAGGAGAAAAATAGTGGAAAAATTCTGGTAGCTAGTAAAATGCAGTTATTTACTTCACCTTTTAGCTTGTGAATTGAATTAAAAAAGTTTGGGAAAACTCAAAGCATAATTCATTTTAGGTTAGCTTAGTAAGATCTGTGGCTAGGGATGATCTAAGAAAGCATTGCATCTTATGCAAACAGGAACGGTTGGGAGACAGGTTAGGAGAACTCCAGATGTTACAAACATTGTGGATAGTTGATATTTCTAACTAGAATGTTAGACCTAACACAGATGTTGAAGTGTGGCAATGGCCGTGCAGGGAACTGAATTTCAGGCCTCCTGCACAAGTGGTACCTGACAGCATTTGTACAGCTGTAAACACACTGGGCACTGTGCAGAGAGGAGTGAGCGCAACTCACACTGTCCACTCAGAAATAGAGTTCTAGTACAGGGATGTGCAGCGCTGTAGCACATGTCAGAAGAAAGGGAGAGAATGCAGAATGAGTACAACAGAAATAGAGGAGCAGTCTTTGTGGGAATAGTCCAGAAGTGTTCTGAAAAGAAATCATTTGAGCAGAAACCTGGAAGGAGGAGGAAGAGGAAGAAGGGAAAAGATACAAGTGAATATCTCTAGAAAGCAGCAGGTTTTATAACAGTCAGTGTCAAAGCTATGAGGTGAAATTGTTTGTGCCCTTTCATTAAACCAAGTAAGCAAAGGAGAGACAGGTAAGCAGAAATGGGGATTGGGGATGTCTCCTGGAACTTCTAAAGGGTGCAGTATGGGGAACGGTAAGATGAGGACTGGGGAAGATGATTAAAAGCTCTTGCAGAGGACCCAGGTTGGATTCCCAGCACCCACATGGAGGCTCAGAACCATCCCTGATTAGTTAGCTTCAGAGGACCTGATACCTTCTCCTAATGCTTGTGGTGCACTGACATATGTGCTGGGAAAACACTCATACACATAAAATAAAAATAGAGACAGAGTGTCTTTATTTGTTATAGTGCAAGAAGGGATGGTGGGAACAAAATGGAGTTAAATAATGGTGGCTTATAGATAGGGTGGCAGCAGTGGACACTGGCAAACAGTGTTTGGATTCTTGTTAAAGTGTGAGGACAGACCTAGTGTGATGTGTAAGGAGAGGAGCCAAGAGAGAGTCAAAGCTTTGGGTATTAACAGATGGAAAAATAATGTTTTGTTTATTAAAATGGGGAAGATTGTAGAATGTAAGTGGAATGTGCAAAGGGAATCAGAATTTTTACTTTGGACATGTTGCGTTTGAGATGCTTATTTGAAAGATATCCATGTGAAGGATTAAAATAGCTAGTGTGTGAGCTGGAGAGAGGTTGGGTTGATGACTTGGTGAGGCATATGGATAGCATTGATGGAGTGAAGGAGAATAGGTCCCGAACTGCTGGAGGTGCTATCCGCACCTTAAGATCTCAGAGTTCATGCAGACATTATGGTAAAGAGTGGGCTTGACCCATATCTATAATTTTAAAAGGATGTTTAGGGATGTATGCTTGTATGCATTTTGTGTATTTCTGTGAGGTTGGGTTCTGCCTCCCAGGTGCTAGCTAGGATTGTGTGTGGACACCATGCCCAGTTTATGTTGTGGTGCTAGAGATCAGCCCAGGGCCGTGTGCATGTTACTCAGTCAACAAAGCTGCATCCCAGCCCTTATCCTGTTCTTAGCCTTAGAGGCACTAAAATTAATTCAATGGGACATTTATTCCAAAAGTAGATGGGCTGGGGAGACAGTCTTCACCTGATTTTTTGAGATAAAACCTCTCCAGGATTAAATAGGCTGGCTTCCCTAGCTCTGGAATTAACACCTATGCAGGATTCTATGTGGGCTCAGTTCTTCATTCTTGGTGGCAAACACTTTGCTGCTTGACTGACCATCTCCCCAACCCCAAGATCAGTTATCTTTGGGAGAAACGTAACTCAGTAAATGAGCATCTAGAAAGCTTTAGGGCAGTCAAGAAAACTAGTTCAAATTCACAGCAACATGAGAGCCGGTATGTTAAAATCTATTCAGTTGTATCACCTAACATGTAATAAGGACATGTAGTAAAGCCAGTCTGATGATCTTATAAAGGATATTTAATTGGGTTTCTTGATATTTTTTAATCTTTTCATTTTAAAGGTATAACTTTAGGTAATAATAATTTGAGGGAAGAAGTTAAAAATACTTTGAAGAGTTACATAATTTTCTGGGATATGTAGAAATGTAGAATTGTAAGGGTAGAAAAAATTTAAATACATGTGAATCTTTTGGGGAGTATTTTTCCCCAACATAATATTTTTACTAATTATTTGGAAATTTTGTACAATGCACTGTGATTACACTTGCTTCCCATTCCTCCCAGGTCCACTCTCTGACTCTGATGTCCTACTCTCTCCAAAAAAAAACCCGACCAAGTCCGATTTATGCTGCTTATATACTCATGGGGGGGGGGCATTTTATAACCAGAAGTCTTTGTGGATATAAGACTGAGAGGGAAGTTTACAATGGTGTGGTCTTTCTTAAATTTTCATGTGTGTAAGATTTTTGCCAGGCATGGTGATGCATGGTTGTAATTCCAACACTGAGAAGTGGAGGCAGGAAAGTCAGGAGTTCAAGGTCATCCTTGACTGTATATCGATGGGGCCAGTTGGAGGCCAGCCTAGGCTATGAGATCCTGTCTCAAAACAAATCTTTTAGCTCCTTGAACTTTCTTATTTCTTCTGTGTCAAGTTAGTTCTGTATTAGGAAACATGTTAATTTCAGTGGCATTTTCTTTATTGGTATCCTTCCTTTCCACATTAAACTAAAAGCTGTTTCTGCTGTTTGCCATATGTGGGTTTTGTTCCTCTTAATTTCTGGTGTTCTTCTCCCTCTGCTGTCTCCCAAATGAGAGCCTGTGGAAGGCACTATATGTGGTTTAAACTCATGGCTTTTCCATAACTGTACCAGAAGTTTATAGCTAAGATTTGGGTGTGGTGGTGTTACGTATCTGCAATCTGAACACTCTGGAGGTTGAGGCAGGGGGTCATGAAAATAGTTTACAGCCAAGCAACATCATATAGCCATGATGTCACTTCTTTTTTCTTATCCAAATTTGGTTTCAGGGTTATAAACACTGATATTCCTCTATACCGTTACTAATATGGATAACTTTAAAGTTTAAGATGTTTTAGTGCACTTTCTGGGTGTGTGTTGGGGGGAGGTTGTTCTTTCTGTATTATTCCATCCTCCCTGGTAGTATTTGGAGGTCTACTTGTGTTTTTCTAAATTTTTTGAAATCTGAGACTTTAAAGGCTGTGACTGTGAACCATGGTCTGCCTCAGTGTTTTGTTTTCTTACCCTCCAACTTCTGTCGTTTATCTGAGTGTTGACAGTGTCTCCGTGGGTTTTGTGTTAACAGCAGCACCAGCACCTTCTGTTGTGATTTGATTGGTGCATATTAGCCTTCTGAGTCTTTCCACTAAGTCTAAATTTGTGTATGTACATACTCACCGCGCTGTCCTTTCTGCCCACAGCCTTTACTCTTTTATGGAATGAGTACTTTTAAAATCCATCTCTCAATTAGAAAGCGCACTGGACAAGGATGGGTCTTTGGTTACTGCTGTGCTAGCCTCCTAAAGTAAGCTTATAACCTAGGCAGGTGCTCAGGAGCCTGAGGGACCGGTTGCTTTGGTAGCTCAAGGATAAATAAACCTTAGAACTGTGGCATTTGAGGAGGACAGATTATTTGAATGTCCAAATCAGAGGCTGCAATTGTTTTCTACTTGTTAAATGAAATGGAAGAAAAGCCCTCACAGTTAAGCACTTCTAATAGTGCTTAGCATTTCTAATAGTGCATTTCCAATAGCCCAGTCTCCACAGACTCTACCCTATGCTTTCCATTTTAACACAGCAGCACTGTTACAGATCTCGAGGAGGTGCGCCTTGGAAGTCGTTACCTTCTTTGTGGTTTTATTAAATCTCTTGTTTTATATCTGTTAATAGCTTTCATACACTGTTCTCTTCTGTGCTGTATGATTACTGGTCTAAAAGTCATATAAATCTGAGTAATGAATTCCATCCAAAAGAAATTTATTGGTGTCCTTCCATGTATACAATTTTCTAGTTTTATGTTTTAGGATCCTATGTGTGTTTTTCTTGTTTTTTTGAGACCGGCCTGCTCTCTGTAGCCCTGGCTGTCCTGGAACTCACTTTGTAGATCAGGCTGGCCTTGAACTCAGAGATCCACCTGCCCCTGCCTCCCTGAGTGCTAGGCTCAGAGGTGTGTGCTTTTATAACAAGCAAGTAAAATACTCTTTTGATACCAGTTGTACTAATGCTGTCTTGAAACTGAGGTTGATACATGCAGTCTAAGCACAAATCCCACACAGAGTTTCATTTTATCATTTAGACAGCTGCTCTGCCGAGCACTTGTGCACCCCACCCTTCCCTCTCTCCTTCCCTCTTCCTTCTCTCCCCTCCCCCTCTCTGTCTTCCTCTGTGTCTCTTTCTTTCTCTCAGGAATTACGTGCCATCACACCTGGCTAGACTTGATGTCATAAAGATGACCTGACGACTTTTCTCTCCGCTGTTCTCTGTGAACTGCTGCTGAAAGCTTCCTTTGCACATTGTTTAGCTTTGATTTTACCTTGACACCATTACGATTCTTAGTACCTTGAAACTTGTCTATCTTTAGGTGGTAAAATATTTACCTAGTGAATTCAAGAACTAAGAACATGAAATTTGGTTATCTTAGGGTTTCTAATATTTTTCTTAACTGTATAGTTTCTTCAAAGGCAAAATAATGTTACTTTCACTGTAAGAATTTTTTCTTTCTTTCTCTTTTTCTTTGTCTTCTCTTTTTTCTTTTTCTTTCCTCTTTCTCTTATTTTTCTTTCTTTCACTCTCTTTCTCCCTCTCTTTCTCTCTCTCTCTTCCTTTCTTTTCTTCCTTGACAGCATCTCATGTGGCCCAGGCTAGCTTTGATTTGTTAGTAGTTGAAGAGGACCTTAAACTCCTGTGTCTCTTTCTGATTGCTGAGATTACAGGCTTATGGCACTCATGATGGCTGGTGAAAGACATGGCTTTGTAGGGGTCTGCTTGAGTGTAAGCTAGGTCTAGACCTTCCGTTCACACAGCAGTCTAGGAAGTGCAGGTTAGCTTCTTTGCTTCCCAACAAATTATTGCTAATTATTTGTTAATCAAAATAGATCTTTCAAATAAAGTTTTTATTTCATACTGTCTTATATAAGCTATCCAAAATTGAGAGATAACTGTTGATTCATACATGGTGGGATTAAGTATTAGTTCCTGAAGTGAACATCTTGCTAAATGTTTTCATGGTGGGGATTTAGTATAACTAATTATTTACTTTTTTTTTCCTTTAGTTTTCTGAGACAGGGTTTCTCAGTATAACCTTGGCTATCCTGGACTCTCTGTGTAGACCAGGCTGGCCTCCAACTCACAGAGACCTACCTGCCTCTGCTTCCGGAGTGCTGGGGTTAAGGACATTCCCTCCCCCCCCCCAATGCCTGGCTACATTAAAACAAACAAACAAACAAAACTTATATTTTGTCTCAGTGTATCAAGAATGTTAATCTGTGCTATGATGGCTATGTCTTTGTCTGTTGGAATTGTCCAAGTTAGGTTTCTGTTACTGTGATAAAAACACTGACTAGAGGCAACTTGAGAAGGAGAGAGATTATTTGGTTTATACTTTCAAGTCACGGTCCATCACTAAAGGACATCAGGACAAGAACCTGGAGGCAAGAACTGAACTAAAGAAATGGAAGATTACTGCTTACAGCCTTCGACCACCTGTCCAATGATGGTTCCACCCACACTAGGTTGCCCCCTCTCCTATTAATTAAAAAAAAGAAAGCCCCACAGGCCAGTTCTGATGGGGACAGTTCATCAGTTGAGATCTCTCTTGTCCAGTGGTCTTCAGCTTGTGTCAAGTTGATGAAAGCTAACCAGCACAATGGTCTTGAGCTGGTATTACTTTCTGAGTGTACATCTCCTTTTCTGCATAATGGTTGTAGGTTACAAGCACAGATGTTGCGGGGTAGACAGATTGTGCTAGCATTAGGACCACAAACACAGTGTGGAGAAAGGATCAGCGTGAAGAGCGGCCCCAGGTAGAAGTGACTCAGCACCAGAAAAAGAGCCAAATGAAATGTTTGTGCTGCTAAGTTTAGGAGAGGTGGGTGGGCCGTATCTGCGTCGCGTTCTTACTTTTTCCAATGGCCTATGATTGACTACCAATCAATGCAAGGAAGTAGCATCCTGTTTTGAGTGTGGAAAGGAAAAGGTTGTAACCATGTGTCACAGATTCCAGCAGTTTGTGAGCTGTGATTATGGTTGTTTTTCTTCTGTAAAATTGACAATACAGAAGGAGTTTGTAAAGTAGAAACTGGATGAAGAAGTTTAAAGTCACCAGATTTCCATGTACTGCTGTTCCCTGGCTTTTCTTCCCCACGTGTCTGAGCTGTCTTTTTCCTGTGGCAAAATGCTTGAGAAAAGCGACTTAGCTTGCTCACATCTCCTAGACCTAGAGAGACCCAGAAGAGCTCTGGGCTATACCTGGGCATCCTGTCTGCATGTACCAACATTTAAAAAAAGATTGATTTTTATTATTTGATGTGTGAGTGTTTTGCTTGCATGTGTGTCCGCATACCAAATGTGTGCCTGGTCTCAAGGAGGTGGTGATCTTCTGTGTGGGTACTGGGAATTGGGCCCAGATCCTATGCAACAACAGCAAGTGCTCTTAACCAGTGTGCAAACTCCCCACTCCATGTCCCTATATTTTGAAGCTAGTACCCATGTCCAAAAGATTCCACAACCTCCCAAAACAGTGCCACCAACTGGGACCAACTGTTCAAACATGAGGAGCCTTCACATTCAGCCATGACCGTATGTTCTGCTTTGCCAGCAGTGACGTTTGATCTTTGCTGCAGCCTCTGTTGTGCTTGTTTTGTTAGTAATAGAAACACTAAAGGCTTCTAGATGTGATCTCTGCATACTAAGAACTTTGAGTCAGGTAAATTGGGGTTTTCTGTTGAGGTTGATTTTATATATATATAATTTCAAAAAATACGATTGTTACACAGATGAATAACCAGGACATGGTAATAGAACACAGCTTAATTATATTTTATAACATAAGCTTTAAAGTAGTTTTATTTCTTATTCTCTTCCTTTCTAGTTTGCGTGTTTAGGAGTCTGTTTATCAGAAAGTATTTATGTTGATAATGGTCTGGCTTTTTTATTTTTCAAGAAATCTATGTAGCCATACCTCTAGATAGCTGTGCTTAGCATGGAGAAGAGTAATGGGGAGACTTCTTGGTGCTTCTAGTTAAAACTTGGTGCCTTTATACTTTAAAAAACAGGATTTGGGACTTCTGAAAGTGAGAGGAAAGTTGCTGATTGCCTACATATCTAGACTGTTCTGTCCCAGAAGCTATTAGCAATATGAAAAAGTTGTTTTCACAAAGCTGGTGTCCAGAATTTTCTTTAAAATCTGACATTGCATAGGACTATTTGAAGTAACTAGAATGCAAAACAAAACAAAACAAAACTGCTATTTTAGCCAAATGTCTTCACTTTGCAGGAACATAACCAGGATCAAGTGATTATGCCCTAGTTAGCATTCTGTATTTCTTTGCCTTGTTCACCTCTCACCTGTGGTGAGGAGCTTGGGAGGGGGCACAAGATGAGGAAATAATAGGAGTTGCTTAATTTCCTCAGTTTCCTAGGCTGTACATGTATGGATTGATTGGATCCTTATGATGTCCCACTTAAGAGATCCCTTTCTGTTGGCTGGTTTAAGTCCTTACATTTGGCATTGATTCCATTCTACTTAATGCTTACATGTATAAGCCATTGTGGTGCATAGTCAGAAGAACACAGAAAAGAATTAAGACTATCCTACTGTCATATAAGGTAATTACCCATAGGGAAAGCACAGTGCTGGCAATTTAAACAAGGCATATGGTATCAGTTCAGTATGTTGGTGGGTTGAGGATGGGACAGTGACTGAGACCTGGAGAGGAACGGTGGTAATAGCAGTAGCCCATCTTTTTTCAATTACAGACTCTTTGCAGAATACTGAAGAACACACATAAGTGACTCTGAGGCACCAGGCATGCTGTGTTACACCACTGGTCTCAGTACTTAGTAAGGAGAGGCAGACTTCAAGGCTAGCCTGGTTTGCATGGCAAGCTCCAGGCCATCTAGGCTACACACATACATACTGTTGCCTCAAAAAAAAAAAAAAAAAAAGTTCCTGGTAAACATTGGGGCTTCTAATTAGAGGCAGCCTGCTTTGTTTCTGACCCTTTGACCTGTATCTAACATCTTTATCATTGAAACTAAAAGCATTATCCAAATGGGCCTACAAAACACAAGTCTTCTTGCCTCAGTGTCCCAAGTACTATGATTATAAGATATAAAGCCACCACATTTGGCTTGCTAAATTGTCCAGCTAGACCTTGAACTTGAACTCCTCCTAACCTGCCTACATTATCACCTTTTCCCAGTAGCTGGGTGTCTTAGTCACTGTTCTGTTACTGTGAAGAGATGTTGTGACCAAGGCCACTTATAAAAAGAAGCATTCAATTGGGGGACTTTCTTAAGTTTCACAGGGTTATTAGTCCATGGGGATGGTGGTGGCAGCAAGGAGGTCTGGCACTGTCCTGGAGAAGTCCTACAACCTCACAGCTATCCTCAAGTTGGAAGCAGAAAACAGGGGACACTGGGCCTGGCATGGGCTTTTGAAATCTCAAAGCCTACCCGGTGACACAGGTCCCCCAACAAGGCCACACCTGGTAATCTTCCCCAAACACTTCCACTAACTGGGGACCAGGCATTCGAGCGTGAGCCCATTGGGGTCCTTCTCATTCAGACCACCATACTGGGTTTGCAAGTCTGTACCACCAGACCCAGCTAAGAGCTGTTTTCTATTATAATGAGCTTTCAGTTACTTTGATCTGTGGCTTATATTTCCTCTTAGAGAGTGGAGAAATAGGATTAGAGGAAAACAATCAAGTGCATTGTGCTCAATGATAGGAATCTGTAACTTGGTGATTATTACATAACTCATTTGATGTTTGTTAACTGTGACTATTGGTTTTCCTATTTTAAATTTATTTGTATGAATGTTTTGCCTGCTTGTGTTTGTCTGTACACCCCATGCATGCCCCACTGGAGGAGGCTAGAAGAGAGGGTGTCAGATTTCTCTGGGACTGGAGTTACAGACAGTAGCAAGCCACCGTGTGGTTCTGGGTATCAAAACTGGGTCCTTTGGAAGAGCGGCCAGTGTTCTTAACTGCCAAGCCCCCAAGAGTCATAAATTTTCATCGATAAGTTCCACATTTGTGAAATGAGAATATTAATTGTCTCTAGCTAAGTGGTCAGTGTTTAATAAATATTAGTAACTAAGTCACCATGATAGCTACATAATAATGTCTTTTCTCTTCCCCCCACTTAAGTGAATGTGGCCAGTAAAAGATAGTTTACAAGATAATTACAAAATAGCAGGGTGTTTTTTTTTTTGCTTATTTAAATCTTTACATACACCTTCCATTAAAGTTGGTAAAATTTTAGAGCACTTAAATAAGATAGATTCAGGTACTAAATATTCTGTTTGTTTCTATTATATAGACTGAAGGATTGAAAGGTGTATCTGTTTAGGGTCAGCAAAATGGCTCATAAGAGTTCTTGCCACCAAGCCTGGACAACTTGAGTTTAAGGTACAGGTCCACATGGTGGAGAGCATGGACTCCTGCAAGTTGTCCTCTGACCGCTACACATGTGCTGTGACACACCTCATGCATACATACACTTATGTTTTAAAAAAAGAAAAATGTGTTTAAGAAGTGATTTGATTGAACCAGCTTTGTTGGTT
>CM053766.1:90581158-90725793 GCA_028658305.1 Pachyuromys duprasi
TTACGATGCAGAGTTGCCTCACCCACCAAACCTCTCCAGTCAGTCAGCTGGTAACTCCACACTGTGTATGCATAATGACCATTTCAGAGCTCATTAGCCAGTGTTTCTAAAACGCTTCTGTGTATTTATTTATCTTTAAAAAATGTAGAAAAATTCAGCTGTGTACAGAAATAGAATAGTAATGACATTTCAGCAGTTTATTATCTCATATGGCTCAGGGTGTCCTTGAACTCCTGATCCTTCTGTTTCTACCTTCCAAGTGCTAGGGTCATGTGTTCATTATGTCTTTTATTAAAAGGGACTCTGTGTGTGTGTATTGTTTTTCGAGGCAGCGTTGGTTTCTCTGTGTGGCCTTGGCTCTCCTTTGTAGACCAGGCTACCCTGCCTGCCTGCCTGCCTGCCTCTGCCTCCCAAGTGCTGGGATTAAAGGTGTGTGCCACCACCCAGCTAAAAGGGACTATTACTAAATATATCCGCTTCCAACTTCTTCCTGTTTTAAGTTGGAAGCTGTTTGAAGAATCAAGATATTTTTTTTAACTGTCCTGTATCTTTCCTGTAGTCTGCATGTTGCTGTGTCATGTAGCCCTTAGGTAGCTAATCTAACTCTCTCCCATGTTCCTTGTAAGTTAGTGGCTGGTTCCCCAGGCCTGATTACACCTGATAGGTTTTGTTTTTGAAAGTGTTTTTTCTTTCTCATCAGGTGTCCCTTCAGTGTCTGATTGTGTTTCAGTCTTGTAATATTAGCAATGACTTACCAGTATCAGAGTCCTTAATATAGTAAAAGCTACAAAACAGTGATAACTGATTCTGTTATTTCATCTGACTCTTAACCACAGCCTATGAGGAAATAAGTTTTCATCTAAAGACTCTGCTTTCTTCACCTGTATTTTTTTGTTTGTTTGTTTGAGTTAAAATCCCCTGTATGACACTGTTTAGCAGTAATAGGATTTGGTATTGAGATTTTCAGTATAATATATATTGAATAGTTGGTAGCGGACAAACTGCAAACTCCCTATAGTTCATCCAGTTAGGGTGCCATCATAGACTACTTAGTCATTTCTCAGCTTCTTAGGGTTTAGTATGTGCTCAAGTTAACATGTACTTCTCTGCCTGGATACTATATTATATATTAGCTGTTTTAAGGCCTTACCTGCTTACTTTTTCTTGTTTTCTTTTTCTGTGGTACTGGGTGCTGAACCCAGAGCCTTAAAAATACATGCTAGCCAAGTGCTTTGTCACTGATATGTATGTATGTGATAGGATTATATCATGTACATACATACATGTATGCACACACAATCAGTTCAAGCAATAAAGTCCAAAATATGTCTGTACTAAAATTTTAGTACAGGTAGCTTATTGAAGACATTGGGTTTTTTGTTCTTTTGTTTGTTTGCTTTGTTTTGTTTTCTCCAGAGTGGGTACTTTTTCAAGACACAGTCTTGCTTAATACTTGCTTTTTAGCCCTGCCTGGCCTCAGACTCCTGACAGCCCTCTTGCCTTGGTCTCGTGTGCTGCCCCTCCCCTTTTGTAAAAGGAGGCTTAGAGCATACTATTTGTTCAGGTTCCTAGTTTACAAGTAAGGTTTTGCTTCATAACTGCCCATTTTACATTTGGATATCCTAAGGCATCTGGGGCTTATTTGTAATCTCTAGGGCTTTCCCATAGTCTTCTGTTAATGTTTATACCATGATGGGACTCTTGTATCATTTGAAAGAATGCATCCTGAATCCTAGTCATCCCTTACGTATTTTATTTAAAGCAAGTAACTGAAGATGGAAGCCCAGAAAGTAGAGGTTCCCCAGCTCAGTGAAATTTCTGTAATGGGACTAATAGACTAAAGTACTAAATTTCTGTATTGAGATTTTCTTCAAAAAGTCTAAAAGCAATTATCTGATGTCTTTGCCCTTATGCATTCTTACTGCTTTTCTTCTTTGGGAACTTGTTTAACCTCAGTGCCATTTAAGGGTTACCGAGTCTGTTTTAAAAATACACTTGGACTGTTGGTGTGGGGATATAAAAGACATTAAATTGAGACAAAATTTTAAAGTTTTTTAAAACGTTCTTAATTTTTTTGTAATTTTTATTTTTGTTTCATGTGTATGGGTGTTTTGCCTGCCTATATATCGGTGTACCACATGAATGCAGTGTCTGTGGAGACTAGGAGGAGGTAGCAGTGGATCTTCTGGAACTGCAGCTACAGATGGTTGTGAGCCACCATGTGGGTGCTGGCAATCTATCCTGAGTCCTCTGGAAGAGCAATCAGTGTTCTTAACCAATGAGCCATGTCTCCAGCCTCTAACATTAGTGTGTACGTGTGTGTGTGTGTGAGAGAGAGACAGAGAGACAGAGACAGAGACAGAGCACACACACATGAAGAGGCATTCAAGGAAATCAAAGCACAACTTTTGGAGATTGCTTCTCTCCTTCCACCATGTGTGTTCCAGGGATGGAACTCAGATTGTCAGACGTAGCAGCAAGCACTTTATCCACTGAGCCATCTCGCCAGCCCAGAATTTAAGTTTCTCAGCAGTTTACCAACATTTTGATTTTTAAAGTAATTTTTAGAAAATAATTGTGTGATAAGTGTTTCTAGTGAATAAAAGCCTTTTCTGTTTTGTGCTTCTTTGTGCTTTCCTTGGGTTGAATATGAAGCCAGAGTGATGTGGTTGAGCCACTTTGGACAGTGCAGATGAATATCACATTTGCACCCCTTTCTGTACTAAGGCTGTCCCATAAAAAATACACCGTTCATTCAAATTCAGCAATGGTAGAGCAAGGCCCTGAGGCAATAGTATTAAACTAGTCAAATGCAGCTCCTGTCCCATGAAGCTTACATGCACAGTTGCACAGGTAAAAATGTGACCTCGTATCCGTTCCTTAAGGGAGGATCAGAGCTGGAATATACCCCAGCTTTTAGAATTTCACAGCTTGGTGTCTTTATTCGCTTTGAGTTTGGTATGCTGAAATGCCTGCCTGAAATGTGGCTAGTACACATTTTCTCTTTTACCTGGGTCTACAGCCAGTATCGGTTTAGATTGTATGGATATGCCCATGCACACATGCATGTGAGCGTTTGCTCGTTTGTGTGTATATGTATATAGAGGCCTGAGAACAACTATAGGTGTTGCTCCTCAGGAGTGTCTGCCTACCTTGTTTTTGGAGACAGGCTCTCTTAGTGGCCTAGCACTTGCCAAATAGGCCAGGCTGTTGGCAGCAAACCCCATCCTCTGTGCTGTCACTAGGGCCGGCATCAAACTCAGCCTCTGTGCTTATAAGGGAAGCACTTTACCAGCAAAGCACTCTCTTTACCGTCTCTCCAACCCTAGTTTACATTTTCCCAGAGACTAATTCTCTGTCTTTCCTCCTGCCCCCATACACTTGCCTAGCATTTAAAATTCATTACTGAATTGATGATTGTGCTACTTCTAGTGCTTTGGAGACTCAGCTAAATGTGAATGTTAGTACATGCCCTGTAATTTTCAAGGCAATCTGTTACAGGCATTTAAAAAATGTTTAGTCTTGATTATATGTGTGTGTTTTTTGTGTGTGCATATAAGAACTCATGTGCTGTGGCACACATGAATTCAGAGAACATGCTTTCCTGCTTCCACAATGGGTTCCTGGGATCAAACTCAAGTTGTCAGGGTTGTTCGTTTTTTTAAGAGGCTTTCTTTTTTGCATTTTTTTTAAAAGAGAGGGTCCCATGTAATCCAAGCTGGCCTCAGACTCGCTGTGTAGCTGAAGACCATCTTGAATGTCCGATTCTATACCATCACCTCCCAGTTGTATTATCACATCCAGGGTTCTGTGATGCAGGGATCAACCCCAGGGCTTCCTGCACACTAACAAACTGCACTGTGAATCACAGCTCTGAATGAGCGAGTGATCTGCAAGGCAGCCCTCCATGATGCACATCTGTGGACCCTGATGAACTTTAGATGATGCTCTGTGAATCTCTTGACACAGTGACACAGTTGGAAGATATATGCCATTTCCTCAGGTGTGGTCTGTTTTCTTTGATCAGTACTTCAAAGGATTTGCTGACTGGAAAAAGGTTAGATGATCACTGTACTTGATAAAAAAGAGTCTTTAATTAACAAGAATAACATTTTTCCTATATACGTTAAGTTAGAAGATTGTCCATTCTCAGTAATGAGGTCTTGAGTCATCTTGGCTTATATAGCATTTCTATCAGTTAGCTTTTCTGTTTTCTTTTACCCCTTCCATCCACCTTTCTCATCTCTCCCTGTTCTCCCTTCTGTTTCTTTCCATCACTATGTGCACCAGGCTGACCTGCCTCAGTGATCTACCTGCCTCTGCGCCTCCCCCATGCCGGGATTAAAAGGTGTACCAGCACATGTGAATCATGTTTTCTTTTGTGTGATTTCAAGGCAATTAAACCTGGGAAGTTTTTATATATACTTTAATGTTAGGAGTTATGCCCTCACCATTGTCTGGTACCTCGGAATGTGACTAAATTCAAACAGAGGGCCTTTAAAGAGGAGATAGCAACTTAAAATGAGGCTTTGGGGTCAAGTGCTAATACAGTGAAACTCCTGTGCCTGGCCATCTCATTGTCTCCTGGAGATTGCCATACATTACTTATGTTTCTGGAATGGAAATTAGTTTTGTTTAGTCTTATTTGTGGTATAGAATTCATATAAGAACCTTGAGGTAAGTAGGCACTGCTGTATTTTAAGTGCCAATTGCCAATTCTAGGATGGAAGCTGTGATCATGAAGCTCTTTAGAGCTGCAGGTTCCTGAAGGCCCATTCTCCCTAGGTTTGGTTGGTTGGGTTTGTTTTTTAAGAAAAAACAAAATGTTTTTGGTGGTGGTGGGTGGTTGTTTGTTTGTTTGTTTTTTACTAAACCATGTAATCATCCTGGGGCAAATTCAATCACGAAGGCTTTAGTGAATGTCCCTTTAAAGCCATGTGTGAATGGGTATGGCCAGGTGTCTATAGCCTGGCTACTTGGATGGTCAGAGGGTATGGGGCCCCTCAGTTGAAGACTAGCCTGAGCTACATGGAGAGACTCTGGTCTCTTAAACTGAAAGGAAAAGAAGAGCTGAGCTTCCTCCCTGATGAAGTCAGCACCTAGTCTTCTGGAGCTCATTTTAAGAGGCTGTTTTCTCGCAGGATTTGTGTGTGTGTGTATGCGCGCGCACGCTCAAGCTCTATGAGAGCTGGATGCACTGTCAATGCCTAGAGAGACAGAGTGCAATTTGTCTTGCACCTCTGTCGGTATTCATACCCTCCTAGTCTTGGCACCTTCTCCAGTTAACAGGGGTGGAATGTCATGTGCCTTCTTTGAAACTTACCTGATCTGCTAATGTTTGTGTCAGCCCATCACTTCTGTTGTGACATATATCAGAGCTAAAGCTCTCTTGATGAATGCCTTCAGAGTCCTGTGTCATTTTATTTGTACCGTAGATGAGCCTAGGTGGTCTTTGTTGTTACTTCCATGTTTTGTTAACTAGGCCTTGATGTGGTGTTCAGGCTGGCCCTTAGCTCTGGAGCTAACATGATCTTACCTCATCCTCCTGAGTAGCTGGGAGTACAGGTGTGTGCTCACATGCTCAGCAGCCAGCTGTGGTAGACATTGTAAACGTGTGTTTTGTTTTGCATTATATAGTCCAGGCCAGCCTCCTAAGTATCTAATTCACAGGCATGAGACACCCATCAGGTTGCCTCTTTTTTAAAGAGAGGAAAGTAAACTAAGAGGTTCTGTATGTTTTAAAGACTTACTGTTTTTACTTTATGTGTATGAATGTTTGCATGTATATGTGTACATGTACCACATTTGTGCTGGTGTCCGTAGAGGCCAGAAGAGGGGATCGGTGGATCCTCTGGAACTGCAGTTCTAGAACCAACTCCCGTCTTTTGCAAGGGTTCCAAGTGCTCTTAACCACTGAGTGTCCCTCCAGCTCTGAGCTTGCAGCTTTATTCTTAACATAATTGTGGCCTAGCCATCCGTCTCCAGAAATCATGTGGTAATTATTTGTCTTGTTACTGTGACAAAATAACCTAACAACAGCATCTAAAGAAGGGTTTATTTTGATTTACCGTCCCGGAGGGCACAGTCCATGATGCAGATGGATGGTGGCAGGAGAGGAGGCAGCTGCTTACTTGATTCACAGCCAAAAGGCAGAGAGCAATGCATGCAGGACAGTCTTTTTCCGTGTTCAATTGCGACCTCATATTTAGAGATCTTCCACCTCAGTTAACATCATTTAGAAGCTTCTCGGGAGCATGCCCACAGATTTGTTTCTGTGGTGATTCTGAATCCTACCAAGTTGACAATCAAGATTAACTACAAATCATTTACTTCCTCTAACTAAACAGATTCAGTACCACCCTTTGTACATGCGCGCGCACACACAGGAAGTGTGCTGCTAGAATTACAGAATTGGTAGAATTGTAATGCTCTGGTGAAGAAGATACATTACATATTTTCTGGAAGCTTTTTTTTTTTAACATCTGAGACAAGATCTTTAAAAAATTGTTGCCTGTGTAGTTGGTGCACCCGCCTTTAATTCCAGCACTCAGGAGGCAGAGGCAGGTGTATCTCTGTGAGTTCAAGGCCAGCCTGGTCTTAAAGAGTTAAGTTCCAGAACAGCCAAGGCTGCACAGACAAACCCTGTCTAGAAACAAAACAAAACAAAAATTAAAAACCCTCAGTCTTTTTTCCTGTTCTATCACATACTGCCTCTTAATTCCTTCTCAATCAAGTTTATTCCTCTACATCGAGTGATTACTGTCCTAGCATGTGAGAGACCAAGATAGACAGAGTCTGGACTGGTCTACACACCAAGACCCTACCTCAAAAGACCAAGGTCTAGAGCTGTAGCTGGTCACTGTTCTTGCCTAGCATGTGCGAGGCTCTAATTTGATTCCCAGCACTGTTCACATTGGAAAACTTACTTAGACTCTTTCGTGGTTTGATGTTCATACACAAGTTTTGGTGGAGGTTGTAGTGTGTATGAGGTAGGTCTCACATCAAAACAAAGGCTGGCATGGGACTTAATATAGCCATTCTGACCTTGAATTCATAGCCATTTTGCTTCACCCTTCCTGAATGCTAGGGTTACAAGTGTGATCTACTACTCTTTGCTCTATACACATTTTTTTAACATGTAAATCTAATCTTTTGTAGCTTAACTCTGTGATTGTTTACTATCTTTAGATGAGAGTTTTTCCAC
Source organism: Pachyuromys duprasi (assembly GCA_028658305.1). Taxonomy (NCBI): domain Eukaryota; kingdom Metazoa; phylum Chordata; class Mammalia; order Rodentia; family Muridae; genus Pachyuromys; species Pachyuromys duprasi. The sequence goes on from CM053766.1 coordinate 90,588,363, forward strand.
TTTGTTTTTATGTATGTGTGCCAGTACCATGTGAATACCTGCTGCCTACAGAGGTCAGAAGATGGCATTGGACCCTGGAATTGGTTGCAGATGGTTGTGACACATCTTGTGGGTGCTGGGGACCAAACTTGTGCAAGAGCAGCCAGTGCTCTAGCCACTGAGCATCTCTCCTGCCTCTTCCCAAGTGTCTGTGAGCTGGAATTATACCATGTCCAACCATACTACATAGGGCTTTTGAAAACTAGATTGTGGCCAGCACTCGGTGAAGTTGTCCATGTTTGAGTTGCTCAGTTAATAATCTCACCACATTCCTGGAAATTCACTGTGATAGGTATCCCTCGCAGCCAAGCTTCTGAAAGCTGTTCTGATCAGTAGTCTCTGCCCTCCATTGCAGTTCCTCACAGGGGGCCATCAAGGGCTCCACCACCAGCTGATGCTCTCCTTAGGAAATACTAGTCCTTCCCCTTCTTCTAATCACGTTCTACCGTTTAACCAATTATTGAACATTTACTCTTCAACATGTGGCGGAGGGACTGTGTGCTGTTACAGGATCTGTCAGTAACTAGTCCCATCTTTGTTTTGGCTTTTTGAGATAAAGTTGTGCGTCTGTGTGTGTGTGTGTACACGCACTTCTGTACCACTGCTTCCCAATGGCTGTGCTACCATATTCCATTTATATACTTTCTTCTATTATAAAAGTAATAATATACATGTTTATCGTGCAAAGTTTTGGGAAACTTCTGTTCAGACAACTGGTTTCTTACTGAAGTTCTTCGGTGACAGCTGTCTTACTCCTTTCCTCCTGTCTGCTTGACCTCTTCTCTGCTGTTTACAGGCCTTCATGCCTCCCCTCTGCAGCTCTCACCAGCCATCTTGCTGCCATCCGCTGGGAGGAGCCATTCTTCATGCAGTTGCCGAAGCCATAAATTTGAAGATCCTTGATGCTTCTCCTCCACCCTCTAATTGTAATGAAGTTAGAATCTTGCTTGTTTACAAACTGTCTCTCTACTGTTAGTATCTTAGTTCAGACTCCTCTTACTTCCCTGCATTTTTCCAAACCGTCTACTTTTGAGCCTCTTAGGACTTTGTGTATCTTCCTTCAGGGTTTAGTCTAGAAAGTAAGGGCCTCTCAGACCTGTTTGACCTCTAGCTGGGTGCCAGTAGCCTCCTCTAAAATGCCCACTCTTCCTCTCCTCTTCCCTCATGGACTATCATAGCACCCTTACCACCCTGTGTAACCTGTGTGAGATATCGCATTCTGCTGCTAATTGTTTGGCTTTCTGTCTCTTTGTAGCAGTGACTCTGACTTATAGTTGTAAAAGTTTCCAGTCCTGAGGGGTTAGTAATACTAAGCAGTTAGAAGGAAATAGACATTTGTAGTGACATTTGTAGACATGTGAGCGAGGTCTGAAGCTGTTATGTTTTATGGACCTCGTTGCTTAAGTTGATTTGTGATGTGATTAGCTTTCATCTTTCTGGTCCCATCTGACAGACCTATGAACAAGCTTCCAAAGAAAGAAGTATGGCAGGACAAACTAGGGTGATAGATGGACTCCAGCAGTCCTCCCTGCCTGTAGCCACCAAGTGCAACAGGGATAAGATGGTTGCTAACCTAGCAGCTGTGCCAGGGATGCAGAGGAGGCATATTTTAGTGACTTGGTAGGGACCTGGGAGGAGGACTCTCAGGGACTTAGCTTCTGGTTTGTTAGTGTGGGTGATTGGGGCTGTCGTCTAGTACTGTTGGGTTTTGAGGCTCTTAATGCCACATCCAGGTGACCTGGCCCACTCGATGGGGCCTCTGAAGGTAGGCGAGTCTACCACGGGAAATGGCGGGTGGAGAGTCACTGTGTGTGGGAACTGACTGAACTAGAGACAGTCCTCTCAATATCACCTAAAAGGAATCACAGTCTAAACAAAATGAACCTTGAGGACCTCTGATACCTAAGAGCTAGGAAAGAAAAGAATCTGAGCAGCTAAGGGTTAAAGACATGGGCAATAAAAAAGTTATTCACTTAAGTTTGTTTCAAGGAGAAATACATCTTTCTTTACCCAGTTTAGGATTGATGCTTCAGCACAGACTGAAGTGTTTCCTCACTTCCTGTTACATAGTTCTGCCTCCCTTCCAACAGCCTGCCAAAGCCCGCCAGTGCCCTTGCTGGGTATGACACACGGTCACCAAAGCTTGTTAACATTAGTGTAATATTTAAAACAGCGTCTGGGCCTAATCCCAGGAAAACTGAGGAATGATCCCAGACAGCTTCATTTTCTAAGGACCTTTCTGAAGGCCTGAGAACGGATATGTAGGTGTTGTATAGGTTTGCATTTTATTTAATTACAAGAGATGAAGGCTTGATTATAACAGACTTTGTTTAAAACAGCATCATGTAGCTCAAGCTGGTCTCAAGATCACTTAGCCTTGGGTATCCACCAACTGACACTGTCCTCCCTGTATCTCAGTCCTCATCCTCCTGTCTCTGTGTCTCCAGAAGGTGCTAGGAGTGTACACATGTGCCATCATGCCTAGCTAATTATAACAAACTTTTATAACAGAATTTTGAGGACCGGGGATGCGGCTCAGTGGTAGAGTGCTGTCCTAGTATAGATAATGCCTAGTACAGACAAGATCCTAATTAAGTAATGAAGAGATTGGCAGCCATAGAAAGCGGGATAGAACTTTCCATGGTGCTTGTTTCTAGTGTGAGATGGGAGTAGGCAAAGTGCTACCATCTGTTTTTATTTTTTGGTTTCTTGTAATAGATGCCTTGGTACCCTGCATTATATCCTTAATTAACCAGTGATTTAAACCAAAACTAAGATTTTTTTGTAGCCTGAGTCTCATCAGACCTTTTTTTTTTTTTTTTGTCTCAGCTGTTAGGTGTCCACCAAGGGAAAGGGACCCCTCCTCCCAGTCTTCAACCAGCAGCAATACTTCTTTGGGGTACCCCTAGTCTTTATCTTGCTAAAACTGTTCATTCAATTACTGTCTGTAGAGTGGACTTTACAGATTAGGTGTAAACAAAGCCTTCCCTAATTATACTGATTTCTTCTCAATAACAATCTGACATTAACAGCCCTGTTCTAGTTACGATTACCATTACTATGGTGAAACACTATGACTAAAAGCAAGTTGGAGAGGAAAGGGTTTATTTGGCTTACACCTCCACATCACTGTCCATCACTGAAGGAAGTCAGGACAGGAACTAAAACATAAAGCAGGGCAGGAACCTGGAGACAGGAGCTGATGCAGAGGCCATGGGTGCATGCTGCCTGGAGACAGGAGCTGATGCAGAGGCCATGCGTGCGTGCTGCTCACTAGTTTGTTTCCCATGGCTTGCTTAGCCGCTTTCCTTATACAACCCAGGACCACCAGCCCAGGGATGGCACCACCGACAATGAATTGTGGGCTTCCCGCTTGATCACTAAATAAGAAAATGCCCTACAGGTTTGTCTGCATACAGGCTGATCATGTGGACACATTTTCTCAGTTGAGATTCCTTCCTCTCAGATGACTATAGCTTGTGTCAAGTTGACATAAAACTAGACTGCACAACACACAGCACCTAAAATACTGTGAGAGTGAGGGAGGCAAAGAAAACATTGTGCAATGCAAAACAGCACACACATTGCTAACATTTAAATTTACTCACAGGTATTCTGTAATGAAATCATTATGTGATCATTTATTATTATTTCCCCCCTAACCTCCATTGCTTTCATTTCACTTACAGGAGGATATGAAAACCCAGCACATAATTGGCACAAAGTCTGACTCTTTTATTTACATATCAGCTTGTTCTTGAAGAATTCTAGGTACTTCTGGATAGACTAAATTATAACAAAGGATAGTAAGCTGTTAAAATGTTATGGTGAAAAAAGGGGAAGCTCTCTCTCTCTCTCTCTACCCATGCTCAGGTTCTGAGGTGTCAACGTCCAGTCACCATGCTCATGTTAATATGTACTCCAGTATGGCTTCTCTAGAGATGCTTGCCACCAAAGCCTGGAGATCTGAGCTGCATCCCTGGAATTCACGTGGTGAAAGGAGAGAATCAGCCCCTACGTGTTGTCCTTTGACGTCTCCATATGTGACGCACAGCAATGCCTGTGCTTATATAGAAATAATGTTTAAAAGGTCCTTTATATGTCATAAGTGCAGAATTTCTGTTTATATAGTTAGAAGACAGCTCAACTGGACTAGAGAACTATGAAGTTAAAATGAAAGGTGAAGAAGGACTTTTATACTTAGCACTGACACCTGAAGGTAGTTAAAGGCTGTTGCAGGCAGTTGTAAATGTGGAACTTGTGTGAAGGGTGTTAGTTGTCCCCAGGAGGCAGATCTTCGAGTGATAATCTCAGCCGGTATTGACCTCCATGCATCGGTCTGAAGTGTCATAGCCTCACTCCCACAAACCTGTGACTGTAGAACTTTATTTTGGTTGGTAAGACTATTTTACAGGAGACCAAACATCCCTAGACGACACACTTTCTTCAATCCAAGGGAGTTTTTGTAGTAAGGGTATGGCTCATTAGACTACCTACTGATTCAACCCTTCAGTTAACATTTCTACTCAGACTCAGAAAAGTACCTCGCCCAAGTTGTATCCACCCTCTCTGGCTAATCAGTCATCTAGCAGAGACTAGGACACAGGCCAGCATCAATTCATCATCTTTCTGTCTTACCCCTTAGCCAGGCAAGAAAGAAAAAAAGAAAAGGGAACCATGTTTTTGTTGTTTTGTTCTGTTTGTCTGAATTAGTTGAAACCTTTTTAGAATTAATAAGGAGTATGGTTTTATTTAAGGTAGATTGAACAGTTAGATTTGATACTTGGTCTTAGCCAAAAGGCCAGTAAAAATGTACAATTGATAAGAATAGATTGTTTAGAAAGTCTAGACTGATGTATAGAAAAGCACACAGCAGACAAGTGACAAATTATAGAAAAATAGTCAACACTATGGGAATGGTTGAGGAAATAATAGGTATTTTTATATGCATCCAGTAAAATGCTAGTTGTAATGGACCAGAAAGATGAAGATTAAAAATATACTAAGGCCTGAGAGTTACTGTCATGCCTTTACTGTCATGCCTGCACTTGGGAGACTGACACAGGCAGAACTTCTGTTTCAGGCCAGCCAGGATTACATACTGAGATGCTGTCTCAGACAAACAAATGCACGAAACAAAACAATCTGCTAAGGTCAGGCATGGTGTTCGTGCCCATTGTCCAGCACTGAGGGAAGCTGAGCAGGAGGATCACAAGTGTGAAAGCAGCATGAGCTACATAGTGAGACACTAGTGAAAGGGAGATGGTGGAATGGGGGCTGGGATTATTCCTCAGCTGGTAGAGTGCTTGCTTAGCATCTGCAGAGTTCTGGGTCCCCACCCCAGCACTGCCTATAATCTCAGGATTATGGAGGCAGGAAAATCAGAAAGCCATGGGCAGCCTGGCCTACATGAAATTCTATCCTAAAAATAAGACAGAAGAACAACCTAGGGAAACAGGGGAGCTTCTGTAATCTTCCCTACCTCTGTGCCAAGGGGTGATTTAAAAAAGCAGCTTTGGCTCAAATGTTCAGGGGGTACTGAGGCATCAACCAAATGTAGACCCCTGCTCAGATGTAGCCCATAGACACAGCTGAGTCTCCAGTGGGTCAATAAGAAGAGGAGAAGAGACAGTCTCTGACATGAATTCAGTTGCCTGCTCCTTGATCACTTTTACTTGGTACGGTGACCTAGCCAGCCCACAGAGGAAAAGGATCCAGACAGTCCTGATGGGACCTAATAGGCTAGGGTCAAACAGTAGGGGAGGAGGACCTCCTCTATCAGTGGACTAGGGAAGAGGGATGGGAGGGAAGGTAGGGCCCAGAGATGAGGGAGGGGGCAACAACTGAGATACAAAGTGAATAAATTGTAAATAATAATAATAATAACAACAATAATAATAATAATAATAAAGCAGTTTCGGTAAATTCACCATTAAAGGATTAATTTACATCACTAATAGCCCTTTCTGTACATCAGTTTATTTTCTGGCTGATAATTCACAGAAAGCAGTTAGCTTGCTTCTGTACTACTTGATTTGTACATTAGAAATGAGCCCGAGATGTGACTGTTGGTAGAGACTTTACAAGCTGGGAGATCACATTTCTCTTGCTTGAAGCTGCAGCAAAATACCTGAGTCAGTTCTGTTCTCTCCTGTTCCAGGGCATCTGTTATGCACCTGAAGTCACACTGGAGACTCCAGAAGAAAGAGCACCCTCTCGAAGACAGCTGGGACACATTAAGAACGCCTATGAACCACCAAAACAGTGATGAAAAGGGCAAAGCTAACTACATGAAACCACCTGTCTTCCCTTCAGCCTCCTTTGTCAAAGCAGCATCTAGAAAACCTTTTGGGATCCTTTCTCCAAATGTTCTATGCAGTATGAGTGGGAAGAGCCCTGTGGAGAACAGCTTGAATGTTAAAGCCAAAAAGAATGTGCCGCCTGCAACAGTGCACCAGAGTGAGGAAGAAGGACTGCCTGGGAGCTGGGCTATTGTCAAGCCTGGAAATACGAAGGAGAAAATTGCATTCTTTGCAGCCCACCAGTGTAGCAATAGGATAGGATCTATGAAAATAAAAAGTTCCTGGGATATCGATGGGAGGGCTACTAAAAGAAGGAAAAAATCAGGAGAGCTTAAGAAAGCCAAGGTACAGTTAGAAATGATGAGAGAGATCAACAGCCAGTACTATCAGCCGGAGCCATTTGCATGTGGCATTGAGCACTGTTCTGTGCATTATGTGAGTGACAGTGGGGACGGTGTCTGTAGTGGGAGGCCTCTGTCAGTGATACAGATGGTTGCCTTCCTTGAGCAGAGAGCCACTGCTCTCCTAGCTAGCTGTGTGAAAAACTGCACAAATCCGCCTGCCATTGTGAAGATTTCTGGCCAGTCCCGAGGTGTGCCCCCTGCACCTGAGCCCTTCTCTGATCCAGGAACTTGTGAAGAACCCACGGAAAGAGAAAATCCTGAGGCTGGCAGATCACAGAGTGAACCAGTCCGTGTCCTCGACATGGTAGCCAGGTTGGAGTCAGAGTGCCTAAAGCATCAGGGCCAGCGGGAACCTGGGAGCTTGTCACGGAATAACAGCTTCCGGCGAAGTGTGGGCAGGGTGTTGCTCACGAATGGCTCTCAGGCCAGTGACAAAGGTGAAGAGGAGTCTGTAGACACACCCGACACCCAGGTGCACCCCACACGGTCGGTGTCTGTGGGAGCAGGACCCTCAGAAACTGACTGTTGTTCTGCAGGAGACCAGGCCTGGGACGGTACTTCTCAGAGCTGTTCCTCATTGCCAGTAGGCGTGAGCTTCCACAAGGACAGCACAGAATTAGAGCCAGGTCAGCAGACAACTGTGGGGAACTCCAATCGGAACGACATAGAAATGACAGATGAATTTGATGGATTGTCCTTTTCTCCGCACACCTGTCTCCAAGCCACCGAGTTGTCCACAAATGCCATCAGTTGTATGAGTAGAGAGCGTGTAGCACTCCCAAACCACCATGCCGATCAGAGAAAAGAACCTTTGTGCATCAGCATCACCGTGTGCACAGTGGAGAGGGAGCAGCCTTCCGCCAGAGACTCCCTTGACGAGCCTCTTCCCGGGATGTTGTTTTTTCTGTCACCTGGAAGGGACCAGCAAGAGTGCTCCCAGTTGAATGAACACACAGCACAAGAGGCTTCAGAGGCCAGTAAGCCTCAAGATGCTGCTGAGGGCAACAGTGCATGTGAGGAGAAAGATGGTTCTGTGGAGCCACTCGTCCCAGCAGCCCCTGGGGGGGAAAGTACATTACCGGTGCTTGAGGTGTCCAGCTGGAAGAAGCCCGTGTCTCAGGACTTCCTGGAGACCAGGTTTAAAATCCAGCAGCTTCTGGAGCCTCAGCAGTACATGGCATGCCTGCCTCACCACATCATGGTAAAAATCTTCAGGTTACTCCCCACCCTGAGTTTAGCGATTCTTAAATGTACCTGCCGCTATTTTAAGTCCATCATTGAATACTACAACATTAGGCCAGCAGATTCTCGGTGGGTTCGAGACCCTCGCTATAGAGAAGACCCTTGCAAGCAGTGCAAGAAAAAGTATGTGAAAGGGGATGTGTCCCTGTGTAGGTGGCACCCCAAACCCTATTGCCAGGCATTGCCGTATGGGCCCGGGTACTGGATGTGCTGCCACCAGTCTCAGAAGGGCTTTCCCGGCTGTAAGCTAGGCCTTCATGACAATCACTGGTTACCTGCCTGCCACAGCTTCAACCGGGCGATCCATAAAAAAGCAAGGGGGAGCGAGACGGAGGAGGAGTACTGACGTCCACGGGAGAGGCGACCGGACTGTGAAACGCCTGGGTCAACCCTCAGGTGTGTGCAGCCTCATCCCCAGCTGTACAAGAAATCCAGCTCCATGCTTGTGTATAGTGGTGCCTCACATTTAACCCACCCAGCTGTGAAGAACTCTGCCCATGTTCCTCCATTTGGACACTCAGAGGTCACCAGGCAGTCCCCACAGGAGGATCCTGCAATGTCCCAGCACTGGCTCTGTATCTGAAATGAGTGAAATGAGGAGAGGAAACCTTTGAGAATTATGCCTAAAAAAGTAGGCACCTTACCTTAGACCTTGTATGCTTGATGCTGTGAGAATGTTTGGTGATGGGTCTGCCCTGTGGTGTTTACAGTGTATATAATGGTTGTGTTTCATAGGGCTGTGAAAGTGCACAGTGAAATACCGAGCGCCTTGACCAGCACATGAGTGCTTTGGCCCCTCTGTAAATAATGTGATTAAAATCTAGTATTGTATATTATGGACAGCTGACTAAACATATTCACCACAGAATAAGACAATATCATATAATAGATTAAAATGTTGTGCATCCTTTTTGTCTGGTTTCTTTTTTCTTTTGTAAAACTTCAATAAAAACATACATTAAGTGAGGCCTGAGCATACAGTAAAATTTTAACAACTTGGTAAACGTTCTCCCGCAAATGCCTAAATGCAGGCAGTGAAGGAGACCAGAGAAGGGTGTCGTACCTCTGGAAACCGTGTCTTCTGCAAGAGCAAGTTCTCTTAACTGCTGAGCCATCGAAGCCCAGAGATTTATTTTGTGCATGTGCTTCCTTTTGAGTGTGAGCACCCTAGGAGGACAAAGGTGGCAGATCCTCTGTGTGGAGCTTGAGTTGCAGGCTGTTGTGACTGCCTAGTGAACTGAACACAGTGCTCCTCTCTTGCCTAAGTCCTCTCTCCAGATCCTGAATGTCAGGGGTTGAAGGTTCTTATGAACTGACTTAGAATTAAAAACACACCTTTGATGTGTGGGTATTTTGCCTGCAAGTGTTTCTGCACCTCATGCTTGCCTGGTGCCTGCAGAAGCCAGGAGAGCATGAGACACCCCCACCCCCCACCCCAGGACTGGAATTAGAGTGGGCTGTAAGCCTTCACGTGGCTGGGAATCAAAACTAGTCCTCTGGAAGAACAGCAGTGCTCTTAGCTTTGAAGTCACCTCTGCAGCCCCTCAAGATCCTTACCTTTGAAAGTTTTGTTTTGAAGCCATTTGTGGTGGCTCCTGCCTGTAATCCCAGAATTGAGGACAAGGCAAAAGAATTGCTGAGTTTGAGACATGCCTGGGTTACAAGGCCCTCAAATGCCCTCTCAAACAAAGTTATTTGGAAGAAGGGAGGTTAACCTTTTCTATGACAAAATTGTCTTCCTTCAAATTATAAATTTAAATTTTTATTACCTTTTAATATTTTGAATTTTCAGTCTGTCCAGTACCTGCCATGTTCCCTATATATGAAAGTAATATCCAGGGGATTCCCACAGCTTGTCCATTATCATTTAGAAGCCATTGAGAATCTCTTCAGTCTTGTGGACTTGTGGTGCTTAGTAAAGCTGGAGAATCCCGAGCCCTCAAAAGTTGGGACTCTAAAAGCAAATAAAATCCAAACATTAGCTTGGTCTGAAATCAAGTACTCAAACACAAGAGACAAAACCTTGTTCTCAGTATTAAGTTGCAGGAAGGACAGATGACAGATGTGACAAATGTGGGTGACTGATGGGAAAAGGGCAGTATTTAACAGTACAAATCTGGCCAGGACTCGGGGAGCACAGTCCAAAATGACATTTAGGTAGAGCCAGCTGGGCCTGTGCTGAGCAGAGATGCATGAGGGCAGACAGTCTTCCAAAGTGGAATCTAGTTTTGATTAAAAAATTTAAGTGTGTATTTGTCCTTGTGAGTGCATTTGTCCTTGAAAGCTAGAAGGTGTCAGGTCCACTGGGACTATAGTTATGATGTGAGTGTTGGGTGCCTCGGTCCATGGCTCTTAATTGCTGAGCCATCTCTGGTTTAAGTTTTTCTTTTATCCTTTGGCTGAAACTACAAAGTTGCTCCATGCCAGGGAGGTCACCCCTGACAAATGGACCTTGCTCTGCTGGCCTGCAGACTCAGTCTGATGTGAGCCGAGAACCACTCATCTTCAAGACATCTGCTGTTGCCTTCTGCCAAACTGGCAGTCTGAGTGTCCCATAATTTTGTTGTGACTCATAATTGGGATGAAGGGACAACCAAGGGTGTAACGTAGCTCATGCACAGTGTTCAACCGTTGCTGCCTGTGGTTCTCCCACGTGGATGAACAGGATAGATAACTGGGTTCTCATGAGTCAGCATTCCTGACGTTATCACGTGCTACACAGCTGTGCGTCGCTGGGCTGTCTGGGAGCAGGGCACAGGATGGCCCCAGCATACTTGGCATTACCTCAGACTGGCAGGCATGCTTCCCAGGGAACAGAGGCTTCTGGTGACATCAGAAGGCACCTGTGTGGTCTCTACTGTCAAAATGAGAAAGGCTCTGTATCCCCCTAGTGTTGAGTATAAAAATAACCCACTCTTTGATTTGGGGTTCTAAGATTTTTCTATGTGTAGATGCTTTTCCTGCAGTTCTGTGAAGGCCAGAAGGGCACTATGTCCACTAACATCAGAATTACAGTTGTTTGCTGTCTTGTAGGTGCTCAGAACTGAACCCTCAGCCTCTGGATGAACAGCCTCTGAGAAGCCTCTGGAAAATGGTTCACTCTCATGTCATGGTGTTCCCTTCCTGTACTGCTAAAAGATCACAAAGTAAACACTCCAGGCCCCTCCCTGTCCTACCAGCCAAAGCAAACTTGCACTTTCAGCTCTCACACGAGGTGCTGCTACACCTGTTAGTTCTCCTGAGGCTCAAAATCCAAGTACGTTCTTAGTTGAACCTGAGAGTTGGCTCCCTAATTCTGAGATGGCTTAACTTTCTCTTGCAACCAGTTGGGAAAAAGACCAAGGGCATGTGCATTTGTGTCAGATAGTTCTCCCAGCACTCAGGAGGATCGCCTCTTTGGGGCCATTCTGAGCTACATAGTGAGTACCTCTTGGGCTGTAGAGATGGCTCATCTGTTACAGGCTAGACTCACAACCATAAATATGAGACCCTCTTAACAAAACAAAACCCAGAAACATGCTGGCTAATGTGTCTGTTCCATCCTGTGTCCTGACGCTCCACTGCAGCATCTGCTGGGACTCAACCCCAGTCCCCTCGCTGTGCTGGCCAGGTGTCCCCTCCCTGTGCTGGCCAGGTACCTCCAACACACCCCTCCATCACTGTGCACGGAGTTCTAGACTCAGCTGGTTAGTTTGAGCCCCTACTTTCAGTCCCTCATTTGGTATACATTCCATTAAAAAAAATCTGCATCCATGTCTGATCAGCAAGAACTCTATAATTAAGCCAAACTTATAACCCTTCTTGAATGTTTTCTCTTTGAAATGATAAGCACATGGGAACTAGGTTTTCAACTGAGCATTGAAAATTACTGTTGAAAATTTGGTACCGACCCTTTGGTAAAAGTCGGCTATTACTGCATAGCCTGCCATGTTAGCTAGGCCGGGCTAGCTTCTGAGGCTGGGTGGTGGGCAGTATGCAGACACTGGGCACAGCAGAGTCCATCTCCCTAACAGCAGGGGCATACAATCCTCCTTCCTGCCCACACTGAACCACAAAACCAAAGCACTGAGTCTAAGATCTGATACTGGACTCCATTAAGTAGTATGAAAAGTTGATATTCTTTTGTTTTTGTTTTGTTGTTTTTGTTTGGCTGGAGAGATAGCCATGGGTACTGGGAACCAAACTCTTTTACTTATGGTTGTGAGCCATCTCTCCAGGCCAAGCTGATGTTCTTTATAAAAATAAGTGGCCAGATTAAACCCAAAATGGAAAGTTCTAGTGTGGCGTCACAGGACCTTCCTGCGTAGCTGTGGCTGCACTTTGGTGGGAATGGAGCCAAGCCTGGCCCACCCATCCATCCTTGCTCTGGGACCAAGCTGCTAGCCTTCACTGTGCCCTTCCTCCCCAGTCCTTCCCCAGCCCTCCCCAAGCTGCCTGAATGGCTGCATCAAGTTCAGTCTGGAGTGCAGTCCTTGGTTCCATTTGGGCCTTATTTACCCTCCGACTGGAGAGGGGAGTTGGGTCCCAGGGCCCAAACAGGAACCCATGGCATGACCTTTTCAATGGCCAGCAGTCTCGGCTCCAGCAAATTCTGAAAAACAAATGTCTGCACTTTGAAAATGAGCAAGCTCATGTGTTTAGTATAAGGGCGTGCCCAGGCGGTGGTGACGCTCATCTTTAATCGCAGCATTCAAGAGGCAGTCCTGAACTCCAGAACAGCCAGGGCTACCCAGAGAAAATCTGCCTCAATAAACAAACAAGAACAAAGGTGTGGACACAGGGACATACCATCCTCCATATTTGCCAAGCCCAAGGGAAGGACAAAAAATGATCTTCAGTCTATCTCTCACCACCTCTGGCCCCTCTTTTGTACTCTATAGAACCACACCTTCACACACCTCAGGGGACATTGTTTTATTAGTACAAAGTCTCACTAGTAGCCCTGGCTGTCCTGGAACTCAATGTGTAGACCAGACTAGGCTCCAACTCAGAAATCCACCTTCCTCTCCTCCACCAGAGTTTGCCAAACATTTAAGGGCTCTTCTCTATGGAGGCCATAGCTCAAGGCTCATCCTTAAACTGCAGAATCAGCTTCTGGGAGTGGCAGCCTTCTGTCAAGGTTTGTGACAGAACCAAGGGTTGAGCATGGTGATGGGTCTGGGGACTCATAGGCCTGTGAAGGAATGGATGGGATGTGGCAGGGAAGCCTCAAAAGGTGCTACAGCCCACTCAGTCTCCTGGCCATTTGGCAGGAAGGAGTGACCCTGGAGGGGCAAATGAGAGATGACCCAGGACAGCCCTGTGCAGAATGTACGAGGCAGGGACAGTCACTGTATCAGACACTTCAAGCTTCTTAAAGGCCACTGCAGTCTCCTCCTGTGCCTGGAAGAAGGAACCTGTCCCTCAGTACTTAGATATTTCCACTCTCTGAGAACAATTTACCTTTAATGAGACCTTGAGCAGACCCTTCACAGTGCAGCTGTACTCCAATGATCTTCAACAGTACAAAGCAGAAGCAGTCTTCCCTGGCAGAAGCAAAGACTGACTCAGTGGGCCTGAGGGAGTGCCCCCAGAGCAGAATTTCCAGCAAGCTGCCAGGTGATGCTGACTCTGCAGTAACAGGCTTACCCAGTGGGCAGCAAGGAATGTTAGAGCAAGCATCTTAGGCAGACAGGAGTGCAGCAGGAGCTCTCGGCTCCTCCTCTCAGGCCATCACTAGGAGCACCCACCAGAAAGTGGGTATTTCCCTGGCAATACTAGGCCACCTACTGGTCTTTATTGACCACACCTGGGAGACCCCTTCCAGCTACTGCCGCCAGACCAGTTATCGAGCACCCAAGCCAGAAGCCATGTACTCGTTTATGGCCTGGAAATGTCTTCAGAATTCTTTTCAATTTAGGGAAAGGCACTATTAAACAAGTACAGGCAAGTACTTTCCTCAACATCTGAGTGCCTCTGGAAATCACAGTAAATGCTAAAACACCACATTCAAAGGTGAGGGGGGTATGGAGTGATAATCTGGGTTCTGGGAGTGTTGATATTCAGAATGAGAGTCTGCACTACAGTTTTCTCAACTGGCTCCAGCCCATTCTCACACTGACCTTGAACCTCTGGTCAATTTCTTGGCTTCTGAAAAAAGTACATATCTTTAGCACCGTGGCACAGGCCCTTAATCCTTTAACCTCAGGAGGCAGGGCAGCACATCTCTGAGTTTGAGGTTAGCCTGGTGTACACAGCACGCTTCAGGTAGCCAAAGCTACACAGAGGACTTATGGAACTTATTTGTATGCATGCCTGATGCCCACAAAAGCCAGAAAAAGGTGTAGGGCCCTCTGGAACTGGAGTTTGGATGGCTGTGGGTGCTGGAAACTGATTTAAGATCCTCTGCAAGAGCAGCAAGCACTCGACCTCTAGGCTTTGATTTCTTGCATTTTAAGTACGTTAAAGTCTCCATCAGGCATTCCCTCTCACACACTCTGAATAATCTTTGTTCCTTCTTACAAACACTCCACCAAAAAAAAGAATGTGGCTTGATCTACCATTTTAATTCATATGTCCCCGGTTGCCAAGGTGCCAGTGGGCGAGCACACACGCTACCAAGCCTGCCAGCACGACGAGTTCATTGGCCCACAGGTGCCTGGTTATCTCCCACACACATGCACAAAAAATAATTTTCAGATTTAAATTTGTCACCCTGGTGGTTTCTGTGTTTACAAAAAGTTTAATTCATCTTCTCCAGGGTATTTTCTTACCAGATGCTTGAATGGGGGTGATAGCTTCACAGCCGAGGTGCTCAGGTATCACACCCAAACCTAGGTTCAAACTTCCTTCACATTTATTGAAGCACCCACACCTACTGAGAAGTTATCATTCCCTTCCCATCTGCCTCACTCCCTGTACCAAACAGATGCAACTGGATGAGAAGTCTCCTTGGCCTTTGTGCACTACATGGAAACTTGCTTCTAGCTGCCAGATAGGAAAATGGAAAGGCAGCAACTCTGAAGCCCACATTCTCTTTGAAGAGCTTTCCAGTTCAGGCAGAGCAATGGATGGGCATGACTGGACCCCTTTGCCGTCCTTTCTTAGGGCCCCAAATGTTCTACCCCAGTTACTCATCCCCCCCCTACCTCTAGGTGCCCCCCCCCACATTACCTGGACGCTATGGGTGGACATCTGAAATATTAATTACAAAAAGGATTCTCCTTTTGGCTTAAGAAGTTCCTCTAACATTTCTCTCATGCTGAAAAAGTAAGAGCACATTCCATGATGACATCGTGGAGGTCTGCTCCTTCCCCAGATGAAGAACAACATGCCTTTTAGAGAATGAAATATGTAACTCTTTGTTAACTCTTTGTTAATGTCACCATAATCAGTAAAGTAATTTTAAAAACAATTTTCTTACCTAGAAAAAATTCTTTAAAACTTATTCTTTAATTATATGAAGTATTCCAGGGTTAGCTTGGACTCTTGCTACTAACATCAATGTAGCAACAGAAATAAATACTAACTGGGAGAAGGCACACACAGCAAAGTACTGTTAAAGGATTTATTGCAGTGATACAATAAAAGTTTAGAAAACATCTGTATGACTCAACCTGACTTGTAAGTTCCAGACGCAGTGAGGGGGTTCTGACACTGCAGTTCTTCCCCATCCCATGGTGGCTTACTGTGTCCTCAGAAGTTACGCATGTGGCAAAACTTTTCTTGGTTCAATTACATAAAAATGTCTTTTGTAAGACCATTTAAAGCAGCCTATGTGGTGCCTCTGAGTTTCTATTAGTATTACCTTGTTTCAATAAATCATTTTAAAATAAAAAACATGACCAACTTCTATGGCTTTTGGTTAAAAAAAAAAAACCAGCTTCATTTTTTTTTTTTTCAGAGAGCTGTCTAACATGGTTCTGGCACCTACATGAAAGGTTTTAGTGAGCAGCAAAGAGGACAGGGGCAAAAAACAGTGGTTGAAACGTGACTATTTACAACAGGTGGATCCAGTGCAAAACAACGAAACCCAAAATATATCAGCAGCCTAGGGCAGTACGTGCTGGACCACTTCCTGTGACATAAGGTGACAAAAGTGCCTCTAGCTGATAAAGCAAACCCCATCAAGCCCTGCATTTCCTGTATCTGCTGTTAAATTGCACCTTCCTGCAGCTTCCTCCCGAGCTGGTGGCTTCTTTTCAGCCAGTATGTTCATCCCAGCAGACTCAGTCTGTGAGTTCTAGAATAGGGTGCCAAACACAAGCCCAGCAATCTTGAAGCTGAGCCTGCAAGACTCCAGCCAAAGGAGCCACAAGAGGGAGGCTGCCTCCTCCCCAGGTAGAACACCTAGAGGCTCCTGGGTAGGATCAATTCTTCATACAATTCCACCAATAGCAAAAGGTCCATAGCACCTCCATCTGCAGGCAAAGTACCAACTCTAAGAGAGTGAGCAGAAGTGCAGGCATGGCGGACTGCTGAATGAAGGACCTGCCTGAGGCACCAGTGCACCAGTCACAATGGGAAGCTGCGGCAACGCCTGGAAACGTGCTTTCTCACAGGGTTGCTATAGTCACTTTTGAAGTTACTAAAAATAAAAAAGAACTACTTAAAAATTTGAACATAATGCCTCTCATTATAGTTTTCTGTAAGATTGTCACTAAAATAGTCTCTTGGAGGAAATTCCTTGATAGCTGAGCACTTTCCTCGAACAGCTGCTCAGCACCACACTCTGCACAAGGTGCTATCTTCCAAGAGCCCAGGGACAAGCAGGAGGGTTTCCCAGGGAACACCCCCACCACCCAGAACAAACTGGACAGCAAGGGATTGAACGAGTAATCAAGTGTTCACTGTACCCAGGCAGCATTTAGCTCATCTAGGGAATGATGAAGGAAAGGGAAAAGTCCCATTTTAAAATGAGTGTCATTGACTTAATCCCCTCAGAATACAAGAGAACTGTTTAGACTCTCTAAACATCCCAGCAGATTCCCCCATTTGCAGATGTGGGTCCACAGAAATAAAGACCTTGGTTTCTTTGGTGTGTAGTAGGAAATCAGGAATGTGATGCGTGATAACAACAACAAACTTCCACCTCTTCCCTGCCCAGATGACCACTTCTCCCTGATGAGACCACAACTGCTATTGGCGAGTCTCTCAAAAAGATGACAGAAAAACAAACAGCTTTTGTCTTTCATTTCTCATCACCAAGACACACTTCCTTGTGATCTGACTGAAGCCTAGAACTTAGGGTCAGGAAGACTCGACACCCCAGGAACCAGCACACTGTCGGGGCTAAGGGGCTAGGACCTGGGGCCCATAAGGCCACAAGCTCAGGTCCTGCTACTGATCTTGTCCTGACGATATGTTAGCCCCTCTGGTTCCAGGCACTATCGTAACTACAGACAAGGTTATTAGAGTGCAGTGGGAAAGATTTCGTAACGCAGCATCAGCATGTTTTGGTCCATACTCATTAGCGGTGTCCAGTGTAAGCTTTGAACCAAGAGGTCACCGAGGCAGCAGCGGAGGAGATCATCCCACCAGCACTGCTGCTGGCTATGGGTGGGGAGGCCTGGGTGCTCTGGCTCTGGGAGACTTCCACCGGCTGTGAAGGGATGTCACAGAATCGGGGGCTCGGCAGGTTCTCCCAGTCTGTGCCCAGGTCAGTCTCCTCGTCGCTTACTCGCTCATCTCCACTCACATCTGATTCTCCAGCAGCTCCAGGGTCCACAAATTCCATGGACTCCTCGAGGTCTGCGCGCACTTCAAAGGGCCCTGACCTGTGTGCAGACAGAGGCTGCATAAGACACCATTCTCCTGTACCAGCATCCTGTAGGGTTGGCACTACTGGATACAAGAGGGAAACTTCTTTATTCTACGTGTGTGAGAGAGACAGCAAGCAGAGACAGCATGCATGTGGAGTGATTATCTCCTACCTGTTCTTTTTTTCAGTCTTGTGTACCCAGGCAAGATGGTCCACATCTTCTGGGTGGCTCTCCTGAGTCTGGGCCTCCCATCTCACAGTCTACAGAGTGTGCCACCTCACCCACCTGCCTTTTTCCATGGGTTTTGGGACCTGATCCTGGGTCCCCTGCTTGCAGAGCAACACTTTAACCCACTGAGCCATCACCCTAGCCCATGTCTTTACGCATGATTGCGGATGACTCCCCTTTTTTTTTAACTTAATATATTTCGTCCAGGCACGCAATCTGAATGCCCCCCTCCTGCTTTTTTTTTTTTTTTTTTGGTTTTTCAGAGACAGGGTTTCTCTGTGTAGCCTTAGCTGTCCTGCAATCTCTTTGTAGACCAGGCTGGCCACGAACTTACAGAGATTTCGTCTACTATAGATGTTGCAAACCTATTTATTGTTTGTCTCTTTGTTAAAGGCATGAGACCTTTCTTACTAGAGACAGTTCCTACACAACAACATGTGTGGCTTGGTAAAAATGTCCCCACCCTATGAGTATAGAATAGTCTTTTCCATATTATTTTAAAACAGAATCTGTTATATCTATAACTTTTTATACACAGAATATGGCATGAAACCATACCTGAATAGCAACTAGCTCAACCCTAGAGACCATAATATGACACAGTCCTGTAGGCACATTATCTGCTCCCAGCCTCAATTCTCTTTCCTAATTCCTCTGCAGGCTATTTATATGCTAACGGTGTCTTTCAAATTGGTTTTTAATGGGCGGTAGAGTATTTGCAGCAAGATCCTACTATGTAGCCCTGGCTGGCCTAAAAGTCACAATCCTGCTTGTTTCCTAAACACTGATTAAACAAACCTTAGATGTGTGTGTGCGTTTAAGTTTATATTACTGGGGCTGCGAATGCCATAGCAAGTATGTGAAAGTCATAGTACAATTCTTGGGAATCATTTCCTTCCTTCCACTCATGTGGGGCAGGGAAATGGAAGTTAGGTCATTAGCCCTTATGCACAGTGCTATACAATTTTTGTCCTTCCCAGAGGTGTGGGATGTGGAGAGCATCGGGTACTATGCCAGTGTGCACCCTGGTTCTACTGAAAAGCAGCCACAGAGAAGCAATGCTTAGGAAAGAGCCATGCAACTCACCTGCCCAGGTGCTCTGAGTTCGGACTGACCAGCTGCATGAGGTTCCTGAGTGTGTGCAGCGGTTGTAACTGATCCAAATTCACGTGCTAGAAAGAGCAATGACTTGATTAAGACTTTCAAACACAAGCCAGGCACAATGACACAAACCTGTGATCCCAACACTTGGGAGGTAGAAACAGTCGGACCCCTGTGAGTTCAAGGCCAGCATGGTCTACAGAGTGAGTCCAGAACAGCCAAGGCTACACAGTTAAACAAAAACAACCACCAAAACAAATAAACAAAAAAAAACCCCCAAAAAACTTTGAAGCACAGCAAATTAAAAATGGATTCAAGGTGCAAGGTTTGTACATACCTGAGAAGAACAAAGGTAAAGGATGTTTGTGTTCAGTTTCTTCACTGCACGTGTCAATTTCTGTTTGCTGAGGTTTTCTCCACAGAACTCACTGTAAGACAAGCATATGGCTTCTAAGACTGTTCTCTGAGGAAGGTCTAGGTTAAATTGCTCCTTCTGAAGGGTACGGATCAGAGCCAACACAGTCCTTTCTTCCTCCTTAGTAGACCGCCTGAAGCAGGCGCTTCCTAAGCACTGGTTTGCTTCCTTAGCGAGCAGCTCCGCTCCTCTACAGAAGCTGCAAACGCATGGACCTCGGTGCCTGAGAAACTCTGCTCACACCACACGAACTGGAAATGCTATGGAAATGTTGACGTGGGAGGGCATTTTCTGAAGCATCAACAGGGGACTGGCTGTTGATGTGGGGAAAGGCAAACTGAACAACCATCTACATTGTGCAGAATGACAGCTGCAGGCTCCCTTGGGGCACACGTGAGCTCCTCGTCATCTCTACTGTCTCTGGCCTCTCAGGGCTTCCTGGCTTCCCTCCCTGTAGTCTTCTTCCTTAGTGTCCCCACCCATAACTTGTTCCCTTCCTACTTCATGCCCTGGGCTGGGGATAAAGTTCAGAAGAAGAGATTTTGCCCAACTGGGTTCAATCCTTAGTACATCAAAACACAAAAACAGAAGAGGAGGGAAAAACGCATGGCCCTCCTGCTTACGATGATCTCCACAGGCACTTATCACCAGGAATTCCCAAGTTCTGGCTGCTAATTACTTGAGCACACACCTATAAACCCAGCAACCAGACACTGAGGCAAGAGAATCCTGAGTTCCAGGCCACACCAGGCGGGCTACATGGGCTACATGACCAGACTCTGCTTTAATACAGAAAAAGCAAACACTTTGTATAGCATGCTACTATGCAGTCATAAGAGGCTCAGATGCTGGAAACGCAGGGTAATGGGAGGGTGGGAGAGCTTAATGTCAGCAGAGTGCACTGTGTCTTTAAAATCTGACACAGGTGTGGTGGTGCACGCCTGTAGTCTATGCTAGCACCCTGGAGGCAGAGACAGGGGGAGTTCTGTGAGTTTGAGGGCAGCTTGGTCTACAAAGTCCAGGCAGCCAAGCTACACAGAAAAACCCTGTCTCGAAAAACAAAACAAAACCCAAACAACAACAAAAAGAAAGCGAAAGAAAAAATATGTAACCTCGAGGTTGTCATAAGAACGAAGCAGCCCCTCCCCCACAGCCTACTGCTGCAGTTGGCTCCGCTCCAGTGCTCAGGCGCTGAGACCCTGACCCCTCCCCTCCTTTGGTTATTCCCCAGGAATCAGATGGGTTCTCTGTGGGCTCTGTAACGAGACTGGTGTCATCCTCTGAATCCAACCTTAGGACTTAGGTGGAACCTTCTCTGCTGACACTGGCCTTTCTCCTAGCTAGTGCAAGGACACACCAGGAACATGAGAAATCAATGAGGAAGACAGTGTTGCCACCTTAATTACTCGCCTGTTACACAGCTTTTTAGGAAGATTGACATCAAGTATATGAGACACGATGTTGACCAGCTGAGTGGCGTAACACAGCGCGGCGCTGATGGTGTAGGCAGGGTTGTTATGCTCCATGTCTGAATGGACACAAAAGAACATTCAAAACACCTCAGCAAAAGTATCATGAAAAAAAAAAGCATCATAGAACCAGGAGTTTTCACTTGTAGTTTTACAATTACATTATTGACAAATAGATGTCACTCTTATTACTGCATGGTCAGACACAAACAGTCCCAAATAAGCCAATCATAAGTGGAACTGAGGTCTAGACTGACTAGATTTGACCATGCATAACCTAAATGATTAATGACCAACTTGGCCCATTATGGCGACTCATACGGAAACAGTGAGAGAATCAGAAGTCTGAGCAGCCAGCCTCTGAGCTACATAAGACCCTTCCTCAAAACCAAGGACTGCAGATACGGCTTAGCAGTTAGATGCACTCACAGCTCCTCCAGGTCCAGAGTTCAGCTCCCAGCATCAGAGCTGAGTGGCTCACAACTGTATGATCCAAAACAGGGTGATCCAAAACCCTCTTCTGGCTTCCACTTGTACTACAAACTCATGTACATACATTTATGTAGACACACAGGTACAAATAATTATAATTTTTTTAAAAAATCTTTAAAACTGGCAAGAGCTAGGTTTGTGATCACTTGCTTGTCTAACTTGCAAAAGCCCTGGGCATGATCTCTAGCAATGTGTAATTCAAAAGCCACCTCCTCAGAAACGCCTTTCCTGACTGCCCTATGCTATTGAAGGGTTAGCACTCTCTTTGTACCTCTGCCCCACCCCAAAATCTGCTGGTGTTCTCTGAGCACCAACTCAGCCTATGGTCCCTTGACTATTCCTTTATGGGCTGGGATGGTTAGTTTTAATAATCAGCTTAACACAATCTGGAGTTCCCTGGACGGGAAGATCAATGGGGTCCTGTCTAAAGAAAGCAGCTAGCCTGTGCGCATGTCTGTGGCTCTGTCTTGATTATGTCAAGTGATATCAGAAGGCCTAGCCCACTATGGACTCAGGCCATGGGCTATGTGAGAGTAAACTGTGAGCTGAACTCACACTGCCATGAGTAACTGCTGCAAGTCTCTGCCTTCCCTTTTCCTGGTGATGAACTGTAACCTGAAGTGCAAGCTAAAATAAACCCTTTTCTCCTCAAAGCTGCTTTTTTGGGGGGCACTTTATAACAGAAGTGAAACCAGGATACCAGCCATCTTTCCAGAGAAGGACAAAGGTGACCCACCTTTCTCCGTCAACCTATTATAATCAACAGTTAGCACTGGCCATAACATAAAACACACCCTCATTAAACATGTGCTGAATGGCAGCTTTGTGCAGTGACAGGATCATAAACGTATGCAATGACTAAATGAGATGTTCTTCGCCACAGAAGACAAACTGTAGGGGCATTTCAACATCCATTTAGTACTTCAATAGTGCAAAGTTCTAAACTCAGAGTATTTGTGCTTCTCACCAGGTCCTTGGGTTGTTTTCTTCTCTTCTACCCAATTATAATAGGCAGAGTAGTCCCCATTGTTTGGAAGGCTAATCCAAGGGCCTGTAATGCTGGTGCTGGTGTCGCCATTGTGGTCATCACAGACCCATCTTCCAGAGAGGTAAGTTGTCCTGCGGGCTTCAGCAAGCTTGCTTACCATGCTGGAAGTCATGGCACTGTCACTCTCTGAAGACACATCTGCAGGATCTCTGCAAACAAGAAAGGTTATAGAGGAAACTCCAAAACCACCTGAGCTTTTACAAAATAACACTATATGTCTAATACATGTTAAGAAAAGATTACAAGCTAGAAGCACAGAGGTGAGGCTTTCTTTGAGTCTTGTCCAGCCACATATATGTGCGTGCAGTCACGAGAAACATATTGTCAGCAAGTGTGGCAGTGTGTGAGCAGCACTGTGTAAGCATGTAAACAAAGACAATAGCACGTGGTACAGTATCATGGGACCATGTGCTCCATTGTCCACAGAAAGTCACTATGGGCCACCTGACTACATGCTTTCTTGGTAAAAAAAAAATCCAACCTTATAAAAAAGTTGAAAGAGATTTAAAGGTTTACCCAAATTACCAATTCAGGAAAACATGATGATCAAAATCAGGAAGCCTAGAGTCAATCTTCGTAATGTAAAACAGCAAAATAAATAAACACAACAATGAAGGAATTAGTCTGGTAAGATAGGATCTCATGTATCCCAGGGTGACCTTGAATTTGCTATGCCACAGAGGCTGGTCCTCCTGACTCAGCATCCTTAGAGCTAGAGTTAAAGGTATGTGCCATCAGGCTCAGCTACTGTGGGTCAGAAATCAGGTCATTTACACTACAGTACTACTAACTCATCTACAGCCTGACACTGTAGCTGCAAAAGTCCCCGTGAAATCCTCTTTTGTGGTCCTGGATGCAAATCCAGAAGCACACGCTGTGCTCAGGTGCCTGCTGATCCTTCAGGATGCAAATGCTGATGGCGGGTGTGGACACCACCACCAGCTCCTGTTCTTTCTAACCCCCAGGCCACCCCAACTGTGGGCCCTGTGTCTCTGGGCTCTCTTGCTCTACCTGGACTGACAGTGAGCGACTAGTAACCATTCTTTCTCTTGCCTCTCCCCCAGTCTCGACTTTGGTGTGTGGCCAGATTTGGCTTCCTGAAAACTTAAAAGTTCCTGAGTTTTGCTTCAAGCTGAAACCTGTTCTGTCCCTGATCTTGCCAAGTAATCTATGTCTAGTAAGAGTTGGTAGAACTGCTCCTGACTGCATAGACCTGGGAGGTTTATACAGGTAGACTTCAATTTAAAGCTGGTCTAGACAACATCAGAAGGATGAGGGAGATAGCTTGGTGGTAAGAGCCCTTAGGCAGCAAATGAGAGGCCTAGTGCCTAGGCTTCAGTGCCTGCAGAAAGTCCAGATACAACGTTGCTAAGTACTGTGATCAGTAAAGAAAAGTCAAATTAACACAAACTGCCATAAAGACTGGTCAGGCCTTTGAGAGACACACTGGTAGAACAGAAACCTTATGCTAACATTACATCCTGATGGAGAGAGATGAAGCAAGAGGTTAAAATGTACACCCTGACCTCAGATGCCACCTATTTTTTTTTTTAATAGTGCTGGAGATGGAACCTACCATAGTAGGCAATAGTGGAGCACAGCCAGCCCTTTTTTTAAGTTGAGACAGGATCTCAGTAAGTTGCCCAGGCTGGCTTTCAACTTGCAATCCTCCTGCCTCACCTTTCAAGAGACTAGGATTACAAGTTGCAGCCAGTAGGCCCAGGTGAACTTTTTCAAAAGCACCCCAGATGGCTATGTAAATGGTGAGATAGGGAACCCCAGTTTCCTGAGAGTCCCTATGCACTAGAATCAAATCACAGTGCTGCCTCCTCAGCAGCTAACAGAATAAATACCCATTACCAGGAAAGGCTAAGTCAAGGTGCTGGGTGTGTTCTTCTATACTAGTTCACACTCTGTAAAGCAGATAATTTCAACCTCCATTTGGTAGACAAGGAAATCAGGCTTATGGTTTCAAGAGTGTCTCTCACACACAACTAACAAATGCTGGCATGATGGAACACACTGTCTTTCCCCAGGAATGTGAGCCAGCAAGTGACCTGGAAGCTTTGTGACAGACACAGGCCGTCCCACCCCACAGCCTGGCTGCCTCCTGGCTTTACTGTTTGCTGAGGAAGATAAGAATTAAGTTTCACTACTAGGAAAACCAATGACCCTAAAACGAGGCCCAGTACTTTAAGTGCTGACTTGCTGGAAAAAACAGTTCCCAGCACCTGGCCCTCCCATGCAAAAGCATTCTCACTCACTGTACCTCACAGAAGTCTTCACTTCCTCGATTGGGAAGATGATGGAGGTGAGCTCTAGGATATGGGACCTTCGCAGGCGTGCCAGCCGGTCATAGTGACTCCTCAAGTCAATGGTTTTCTTCTCAACCAGGTCCCCAAGCTTGCGGTTGTGCCGCTGGATCTTCTCCTTCTTCTCTTGGTGCCGCTGTGCTCGGCTGTACAGCTTCTGGTTCTTTTCCTTGTTTTTGAGGAGGCCTTCAGAATCTACGGCACAGATGGCAGGCCTGTGTGAGCAGCCATGCGCACGGCAAGCCACCTCACTGCACCACTTCACTCTGGGCATTCCTCAACAGATCCTCTGGGCTGGAGTCACTGTACTTAAGTTAACCTTCATTTGAGCCACAAAAGCAACCTGTGCACTTTTTTTCAATTATGTATTTTCATTTTTATGTGCATTGGTGTTTTACATGCATGTATATATGTGTGAGGGTGTAAGATCTTGGAGTTACAGACAGTTGTGAACTGCCATGTGGGTGCTGGGATTTGAACCTGGGTCCTCTGGAAGAGCAGTCAGTGCTCTTAACCACTGAGCTATCTCTTCAGCCCCCGAACTGTGCACTCTTAAGGCAGGCATCTAGGAATCAAATTCTCAAGCTCAAACCAAGCTCAGGGCCTTCCAGGAACAGGAACACCTCCTCTGGACCTGTGTGCTACCTCAGCAAGCACCCTACCTTTATTCCATTAGCTAGTCTACAATTTAAGCCTTTCTTTCCACTCTCACTGTTACTTGTAATTACCACTCATTTAAATGCCACCCATCTCTAGGTGGCTCAGTTCCAACCTACTTACTGCCCTCTGTGTCCCCACCCACCCACCCCCTGTCCTCTGTGAATGTGTGTGTGTAAAAATGGTCCTCTTGCCCTCAGCCTGCTTAATGCTGTGATCATAGGTGGGCATCACCATGCATGGCTATTGCACAGTCTTGATAAACTACAGCCAATGCCTGGCAGTTCTTAAACACAGACCAAACTTTTTAACCAAACAGGCACAGCCACATTCCATTTTACCCTGTCTCTGTTCAGTGCCTCCACACTCAGGTTTTCTCAGACAGCAACTGGATGAATGAATACTGAAGTAGCTACTGTCCTGCACACACTCATCCCTGCGCAGTCTGGGAATGTACTTTATTTGCTCCTATTTTTCTCATTAGCAAGGCTCTGCCCATAAATACTCCCCAGCCCTGTATCTCACAGCCTGCCTGTGTTTGAGGCCTTAGCATACAGCTCTTAGCACTTTACCCCACGGCTCAATGAAGCCTCGCCGCCCGCCTCCTAAGCAGGCTGTGAGAGGTACCTCAGGAGCACCTGTCTTACAAGCCGCTGTCTCTGAGGACCTAAGCTGGCAGTTTAGCACTGGCATGAGCTTTCTTAGTTTCCCGTCTCCTCTCAGAAGCCAGGTCAGTGTCAATGTCTAGGTAAACATTCTGGGGCTCAGCCCCATTAGAGCTTGCTTTTAGTTTTCACTCAGTCATGTCCGTGATCTCTTCTGACCCTCGGCAAGTACTCACAGGAACCTGTCTAGCCATGGTGCTGAGTCAGAGAAGACAGTTTAAAATTCAGTATCTTGGCCAGCACAGGTGACAGGGTACTCAGTCACCCATCTGCAATCTGTGCTGATTTTGGAACTCAAGGTTCCCTCATCTCCCCCTGGTATCTCCCCTAAAACATCAAAGCACTTGACACTATTTCTAATCTACTAGGCAGCCAAATAAAGCCCACCCTTCAAATGCATGTAACTAACTTTCCTCCCCATGCCACTCAATGCACCTGCACT
The DNA here is from genome assembly GCA_028658305.1 of Pachyuromys duprasi. NCBI lineage: Eukaryota > Metazoa > Chordata > Mammalia > Rodentia > Muridae > Pachyuromys > Pachyuromys duprasi. The sequence goes on from CM053766.1 coordinate 90,614,919, forward strand.
ATACTGCACTGTGGAGAAGTAGCCCCTCGGGCTCTACAGCACCCAGTCTGTGCCCTTTCCTGAACCACGCTAGATATATTCAACAGCAGTTTAAAGGTAAGATTATTTGTAGCAACCTCTTCACCTGTGAGCTTAGCTTTGCGAATCCCTTTTAGAATTTGTGAACTCCTTTAAAACAACTTGCCAGACAGTGCGGAGGCTCTTGAGGGCACCTTCTATCAAGCAACAGTTTTCAACTCTGAACCCAAAGTGGCCCAAAATGAGGTCCACAGATCTGAGCTGACAGCAGTATGGGAATCCACAATAAGCATATACAAACTTTTTCAACAAAGCAGTATGTTGTTGCAGTAAACCTAAGGTGGCCCCTACACGTCTCTGCGTGGATTTCCCGATGGTCATAAGGTCACTCATAATGTGCTAAATGTGCTATGGTTGTTTTATGACCATCTTTTTGTTTTAAAGTTTAGGAACCTGTTAGATGAAATGATTAGAATTTTATGCATATACATGTATAGCATACCATATGGCTTCAACAGGTTGGGATACCTGAGCATCACGGGATAATGTTGGGGAAAGGGTGAGCCAATGTTAAGTAACAACTTCTGATGCTGCTGGAGAGTGCAAACAAAATCGGGGTCCCTTCTCCCTGCAGATCCACACTGTGCTCTGCTGCCTAGCTCTCCAGTCCAGCCAACAGCATATAAGTACTTCATAAGAGTACCCACCTTCAAAGGCCGCTCTGACACCATTACATACCACTACAGAACAACTACTTCTAAACTGAGGAACGACTCATGAGACATGGTAACTCTCAAAATCAATGACAACCTAAGGTGGTTTGAATGGGAATGGCTCCATAGATTCATGTTTGGATGGTTTACAATTGGAAGGTTTAGCAAGGATTGGGAAGTGTGGCTCAGGGATTGGCTGTGAGGCCTGAAACGCTTCCTGCTATCCCCAAACTCTCTGCTTCCTGCTTGAGGCTTGACATGTGAGCTCTCAGCTGCTCCAGCTACCATGCCTTTGCTCCACCAACATGGACACTAACTTCTGGAGTCATAAGCCCGGTTAAATGCTTTCTTTCAGACCTGTCTTGAAATAGTGTTTTACCACAGCAACAGAAAAGCAATTAAGACACTAATGTTGAAAAATAAATGTCTCTAAGAATGTAAGATTTTTTAGAGGACATAAAATTTGACAGCCACCTACGATGATATCTAAAGCATTTATCTGTAATGTGAAACAAGCACACGTTTTATATACGTGAATTCACTATGGGAAAAGCCATGGTTTCATTACTGCATTAGCATTGAGTATTACAAGTGAATCCCACATCACATCCTGCCCTTCCTTCAACTACTGCAAAACAGCGAATGTGCCTGTTGTTTGGTTTTTATGGTGTTGGTGATCAAGCCAAGGGCTGGAGGAATGCAAAGCACTAAAGTGAACTACATTCCCAGCCCTTTCCTTTTAGATGAAGACAGCTACTTTTAGATGAAGACCTCTGCAAAAATCCCTGTGCAAATGTCTTACAGAGAAAGGCAAGCAAGCAGAGGCTCAGCTTCCCTGGTAAAACAATCTGGAACATGGGGCTGTGCACACAGCACTGGGGATGAGGAGAGGAAAGAAGCTTGTAAATATCAGGCCGACCCGGGCTTCAGAGTAAGACCATTTCTCAATAAAGAACCCAATCTGAAGAACAGAACGCTCAAAAACTAGAACTTCTCTTTAAGATAGGCTCTTACTAAGTAGCCCTGGCTGTCCTGGAACTGGATGTATACACCAGGCTGGCCTCAGACTCATGATCCATCTGACTCTGCCAGAATGCTTCCATAAAAGGTGTGTGCCACCGCACCCAGCCTTAAAATCCAGACATTGAGTGCTGACAAATGCTACAATTTAAATTCCAGTTTAAGTTTAAATTTAAGTCCAGTGGTTAAGGGCACTGGCTGCTCTTCCAGAGGTCGCCGGTTCAATTCCTAGCATCCACATGGCAGATCATGACTGTTGTAATTCCTACTCCAGGAGATCCAACTCCCTCACACAGTAATATGCAAGCAACACTAATGTACATAAAATAAAAAATAATAAATAAATTCCATACTCAACTTGGTATCAGAGTCAAAACACTAAAAATACTATATGAAATTACCTCCAGGGTATATGTATAAGGTACATAAGAAACACAAATGGATTTCATGGGTACCAACACAATATCTCATTTTATTTTTATATATATGTGCAATATATATATATGCATGTATACACACACATAAACATTCCAAGATTCAAGGAAATCTGGAATCTAAAACACAGTTTACAGGCATTTCACATTAGGGATTTGATATTTTCAGCCCATAGTAAAGTTTTCAGTCACTAACACCCTGTGACAGTCAATACTGCCAATGATAGGGCCAAGTGCCATAGGAGACAAACCTCTGGCCATGTTTGTCAGCGAGTTCCTCGCTTGAGGTAACTGCAGATCCCCCTTAAGTGTGGGCTGCACAATTTCTTGAGTTGATTCCCCAGTCTGAAGGAAAAGAGGAAGCAAGCTAAGCAAGCACACACCTCCCTCCTTCCTGACTGTGGATGCACTGTGCCCCAGTACCTCAGTCTCCTGCTGCTCCGAGTCCTGTCTTGATGGACTGCATCCCCCAACTGTGAGCAGAATAAACCCTTTCTTCTTTAAAGACGCTTTTGCCAAGCGTGTACTCACAGCAGGAGCAGACTAGCCAGCTCCTGCGCAACTCCACCTCTCAGCACTCCAGCCCATGAGACCCGCTCAGGCCTCTTACTGGGGCTGCAGGGAAGGGAGATTACTTACTTTTCTTCATCTCTTCATTTCCTTTACATATCGTTTGTTTCAGCTGTTCAATCCTCATTTTGCATGACATTATTTTCCATCTCTTTAAAAAATATTCAACAAATATCACAAATGTTAGTCTCACAGGATTATCTACCTGAAATTACTGCTTATTTTCCAGTTTATCTTAGAAGGCAGCGAAGAAAAGGCTATGGTAACTGCATTTGTTACAACTGTTTGAACTTATAGGTAGTATTTTTCTGGTTCCACACAGTAGCTGCTGAAAAAATAACAAGAATGAAACTTAGGCAGTTCCTTCCCATGGGCTAAAGCACAGAGAAAAAGCTTCTGAACTTTCCCTACCCAGGACACAGCTGGCAACTAGCTAAGCTGGATGTGGTGATGCTCACATGGAATCCTAGCTCTGGAGAGCTAAGAGACACAGGGTTCAGGATATCATCCTGAACTACCTAAAATCCCTACTTCTAACCCATCAAAACACAAATAAACTAAGGATTCATTTCCTTATAGTATCTACATGTCATAGGATCAAGGACACACATGGCTGGAGGCTTCCCTATGAACAAAGCAGATTCAGAGTATGACTCAGAAAATTACATGAAACTGCCCCTTTGCATTAGCAGGAATGGCACAGGCAGGCACAGCTCCCTAGTGAATGAAGCACCAATGCTCTGGGACTGCTGTGGTGGTCTGAACGAAATGGCCCCACAGACTCATGATGCTTGAAGACTGGTCCCCAGTTGGTGGAACTATCTGTAAAGATTAGGAGGCGTGGTCTTATTGTGGGAGGTGTGTCACTGAGGGCAGGCTTTGAGGTTTCAAATGCCTCCTTATATCCTCTTTCTCTGCTCATGGTCATGGACCAACAGGTCTCCGCTGTTCCTTGGCTTCCCATAGTGAACTCTCAATGCTCTGAAGCATTAAGCCAAATTAAGCTCGCTCTTTTGTAAGTTGCCTTGGTCATGGTGTTTTGTCACAGCAACAGAGAAGTAACTAAGACATAGTCAGGTGCAGGCATAAAGCTACTTTCTGTACCCCCACGGGGAGGGGGGCACCCACCATATCTGGTTGCAATCCTTGTTTGGCGGATGGTTGCATCCACTCAATGTTGTGTAAACAGTGCTCCCCAACTGTCCCCAGATATGCCAATAAAGCAACTTATAACCAATCACTGAGCAAGGGAGAAAATAGGGCTGAACTTCCTGCCAGCCAGGGGAGGAGGAGGTAAAAGAGAAAGTGAGGGGATTGAGCCACCTGCAAAGAGGTCCATGAAATATCAGGAGAAAGAGCTGGAACAAAGTGTAAATATTTCTGGGATGTATGCTGGGAGGAAGCCAAATTAGCTGAGAGGATTAAGAATAGAGTATGGGGGTGCAGAGATGGCTCAGAGGTTAAAAGCACTGGCTGTTCTTCCAAAGGTCCTGAGTTTGACTCCTAGCAAACACATGGTGGCTCATAACTGTCTATAATGAGGTCTGGTGCTCTCTTCTGCAATACAAGCAGACATGCAATCAAAATAATGTATAAATAATAAATACACCTTAAAATAGAGTAATAACTGCTCAGTTACTGTGCTATGAAGCTTATTATTAAACAAATATAAAAGTCATTTATTTGTGTGACAGCCAGATTAAGAAAGAAACTGAGAAACAAACATAGTTTTATATAAATAACCCTATCAGCCAGGATTCATGGGTCCCGGAATGAACAGGTGAAAAATGGAATGGTTCCACTCTCACCCCTAAAGACCCACTAGGAAAATATTTGCTTCCGGTTCCCATGACCTTAAATTCTGCTGCCTTAGGAATTTTACAGAGTGGACAGCACCCCAGGCAGGAAACACAATAAACATTATACTAAACTGGAAGCTTACTGTCCCCTTGGCCACTTTGGACTTCTGGTACCCTTGAGCCAACAGGCTAAGGTAGGAATAAAGTGTTAGGTGATTGATCCAGGTTCCCAAGGGGATATTGGACTGCATTTCCTCAATGAAGTGAGAAATATCATGTCTGGAGTGCAGATCCTATCTTGGTGCTCTAATGCCATGGGAAACTACAACAATCCATTCCGGGCAGGATGACAATGGACGCAGACCCTTCAAGAACGAAAGTATGGGCCACTCCTCCAGGAAAAAGAGTTAAGGCCTGCTGAGGTGCTTGCTGAAAGTAGAGGAAATACAGAATGGATAGTAGAGAAAGATGGTTCTAAATATCAGTTAAGGCCACTTGACTCATTGCAATAATGTGGGTTATAATGGATAAGGGTGTTTCTGCCATATTTTGTTAATATTGTACTTATATAGATTTTTTACTTGGTTTGTCATGTAAGATAATAACATTAATATTAATGAGATAATTATCAATGGTTTGCATATTTAAGCTATGAGATACTGAAAGAATGTACCCCAAGGAATATTGCCAGCTATTCTAAAATATGTGTTTGTGGTAGTATGTGGGATATTTATATTATGCTAGGTATAATTATGCCCTAGTTATTGTTTTCATTTGGAAATCAAGTATGACATAAGCAAATATGATTGCATGTCAAGTTGACAAAAGGATGGTACACTGTGTGGCTGTTCTTGGTTATCAACTTGACATCTGGAATTAACTAAAAATTCAAGACATACATGTGAGGGATATTTAGTTAACTGGATCATATGAAGTGAGAACGTCCATATGGCTCATTAGGAATTTAGGAATACCCATCCTAAATCTGGGCCACACCTCATGGCAGCCTAAATGAAGCTTTTTGCCTGCTTGTCCTTATTCTCACTGCTAGGTTCATCTATCTTGCCGATGAGACATTCCTTAACTGCCATTAGAGCCTACGTCTTTAGAATTCTGAAATACTGAAAACCACCTGAGACATCCAGCCTTGTGAACTAAACAACTTTTGGATTCTTGGACTCTCTTTTGGGAGACAGCACTGTTGAACTAGCTGAACCAAAGTCCTTAAGCCATGCTAATAAATCCTCTTTCTACATATATAAAGATTCGCTCTGCTAGTTCTGTTCCTTTAGAGAACCTTCATACACGTGCTCCCATTTTAATCTTGTGAGAACTATGCTATTATACAGTACAGCCTGGCCTAGAACTCATGATCTTCCTGCTTTGGTGTCTCCTATGTGCATCACTAAGTCAGGCTAAGGATTCTACAGAAAATGAGAACGTTATAAAGATTTTAGAAAAAATTTTATTGAACATCTTTTGTATTTATAATATTCACAGCATGAGTCATTTCTATCATAAATATTCTTTAAGTGTCATAAAAATTATACATGCCTCCTTTTAAAGAAATTAGACCGGTGGTGTACACCTGTGATCCCAGCACATGGGAGGAGAGGCAAGCAGGTCACTGTGAGTTTGAGGCCGCTCTGGTCTACAAACACAGTCCAGAACAGCCAAGGCTACAGAGAGAAATACAACAAAAAAACAGACACTGCAGGAAAAAGGAAACGTGACTATTGTATGGAGTCATGAATACTCAGTATATAGTCCTTGACGCAGATACACTTCAGTGCTAATGCCAGTCCACCATGCATCATTTTTAGAATATTTGAGTACATTTTAGTATATTTAAATTACACATAAAAAAGGGAATGATGGTACCTTCCCTTTTTTCCATTAAAAACTGTATCCTAGACATAGTTCCTTTGGATATATAAATATTAACCACATATTTTTACATCATTAAAAATTGAATTGCCACAATAATTGGACATAGTTATGGGATTCACTGTGACATCTCAATAGATAGGCCAAGGCTCTTTTCAATTCCTGAACCTAGAGCATTCCTTTATTACCTTTTGTTGCTACCCATAAGTCTCTGCATCTGTACATTTCTTAGGAGGAGCCTGCTGAACACACAAGTGCTCTGTAAGTACTACAGTCCGCCCTGACATCAAATGTGTCTCTGTGGTGCTTCCAACAGAGGAAAAGGTGCCAAAGTCCCTAATTCACACACTTATGTCCATTTCCCCAGCTTAGTGGTTAATTTTGTTTACTGTACAAGACTTTTAAATAAGTTTACTACGTCAAAATGCTTTCCTCTGGCTTCTAAAGGTCCTAAGAAATGCAAACTGTAGACACCCACTGGGACACGACTGTCTTTTGTTGTTATTGTTGCTGTATGTCTTAGGCTGGCATGTCATGTGGCTCGGGGGCTCCAAGTCCCACCCTCTTATCTTCACCTCCCAAGTTCTGGGATTCCAGGTTCACAGACCACGATCAGGAAGATTCTTCCCTAATCTTCAGCATTTTACATTTCACCATGTGTTTATTATTACTTAATTCTTACAAAACAAATGCTCTATTGATTCTGTATTACTATGCCAAGAGCAGACTTGTATAATTATCCTTTATGATGGTTATATTATTTAATCGCCTATCACACTTGGTATATCTCCATGTAATAGTTTAGAAGGCCACATTATAAATATATTTAAACACCAGACTGTCAAATGTGCTGAAAAACTAAAAGAATTATTTCTTTAAGCTCTACCAACCTAAAAACATGCAGACTCAGCCAGGCGTGGTGGTGCATGTCTTGCAGAGGCAATCGGATCACTGTGAGTTCGGGGCCAGCCTGGTCTACAAAGTGAGTTCAGGACAACCAAGGTTACACAGAGAAATCCTGTCTTGGAAACAACAAAAACCATGTAGACTGATGTATGAAGAATATTAGCATAAATATTTCCTGGAACTTACCAACTGATCTGTTAGCCGTTTTCCTTCCATAGCTTTTAATACTCTATATGGGAAAGAGACATATTAAAACTGTTAATGCAAATCTTAGAAAGCTCTAAAGATATAAATCTATGTTTAAAATTATTATGTATATGGGCATTCTGCCTGCATGTGTGTCTGTGCATATGGGTGTGCCTAGACCTAAGAGAGTGCCCGATGAGGGCATCAGGTCAATCTCCTAGAGCTGGAGTTGCAGACTGTTATTATGGGCTACCACACGTCTGCTGGGAATGAAACCCAATGACTCTGGAAGCACAGCCAGTGCTATTAAAGGCTGAGCCATCTCTCCAGCCCTGATTTTTTCTTTTGTTTTCAATACAGAATATTGCTACATGCCTAGGTTAGTCTTGAACTCAGCCTTCTGATTATAGGTGCATACTGCCATGCCTGGCTAAGATCAGCTTTTAGGAATAGTAAATGACAACAGGCACCATAGGAAAGCTACTGGGTCAGTTTAGGGCAAAAGGTTCTACAGAAAAATTCTAAAACCTAAGGGGTAAGAGTCATAAGGGTGCTGGCTAACAACTCACTCTTGGGCCTCATTTAGACTTACTACATCAGAATGTCTGAGGCAAGAAGTCCAAGAATCTGCATCTTAAAACATTCCAGCTCAGCTACTGAATTTTGGTGTAGACAGCTGGAACTCTACTGCCCTAAACTGATTACATAAGACCGGCTGCCCTGCCCTTTACTGATAACCAAAGATGAGGAGAGCAGCGAGGTCCCAAGGGAACCACCTGTGTGAATACAAACATAGGTCTCATAAAGCCTACCGCCACCACCCGTGAGCAGGACGAGGGGAGTGACTCATTTGTCTAAACATCGAGGGACTGCTGTGGAAAAGACTCCAGCTCTTGGCCAAGATTTTCTAGAAACTTGATATTGTCTCCTGCTTCACTTCTCAGATACTCTTTCTTCCCCCAAACTGTATACAGTCTGACACTCCACACACTGAGCTATTGGGGTATTCTTCTCAAAACTTTAGAAGATAGTCTGCTAAATGAGCTGGCAATTCACACATCTGCAACTGATCAAAGTCAAGCGGCAAAACACAAACTCTACAACCTAAAAACTTACTCTTTTTGAAATTCTTCTTGCTTGCTCTTAAGTTGGCTTAGCCTTTCCTTCTTGTCAATAAACCTGCAAAAAAAAAAAAAAAAACAGTCTCCGTTTATTTATATGTCCTTCCCACACACACACAGTTTAATGAGACTCCCACCAATTTCTGAACTGATCACTTCTGTAAATACCTGTGGAAAGGCCTGTATCCTGAAAATAAACACTGTGTTTTGTCTTTCAAGACAGGGTTTCTCTGTGTAGCCTGTGATGTTCTGGACTCACTTTGTAGACCAGGTTGGCCTCAAATTCAAGAGATTCACCTGCCTCCCAAGTGCCGGGATTCCAGGCATGCCATCACCCCACCCAGCTGTAAACACTTTCTAAACACGATGCACACAGCTTCTCACCACCAGGCATTTTTTAAACCAAGTCGGAATTGTCAACTTTAAAGCTCTTTTCTGGCTTTTTGTAGATTCTATCCTGTGCCTCAAGGCTTACAGTTTTCTAACACACACATATCAGAATACTAACTAACACACACACACAAATGCTTGTTCTTTTTAAGACAGGGTCTCATGCTATAGCCTTAGCTGACCTAGAACTCTTGAGACCAGGCTGGGCTTGAACGCTCAGATCTGCCTGACTCTGCCTCCCAAATGATGTGATTAAAGCAATGACTGACTATACACAGCACCACTAATGTGAATTTGAATACAAGAAAGTTGAGGCTTTCATTATGAAAGGAAGCTTTAGTTGGAAACTTAATGTAATCCTGCTTTCCTCTACAAATTGAGTCCTTACAACTTCTGAAGTACAACTTTTTCCATCCTAAGCTTACAAGTTAGTGAAGGAAGGCGTATCACACCATTTCTCTAGGCTTCTTAGTCTTCTATTGCTATCACTTTCACTTTCTTCAGTATACTCTTTGAGTTTAAGTTTTGGTTTAAAGTGATAATTTAGGATAATTTACCTCTCTCAATTTAAAATTTACTTGACATACTAAAAATTAAAAATCAGGGCTGGCTTAGTGATTGGGCACTTGTGTTCTTGCAGGACTCGGGTTTGATTCCAAGCACCCACGTGGCAGTTCACAACCATATGTACTTCAGTTTCAGGTGATCCAATGCCCTCTGCTAACCTACACATACACTTCACAAACATATATATGCAGGGAAAACACTCACACCTGTCTAAATAAATCAAAAGCACTTTTTTATTTTAAAACTTAGCAGGTAATGTTTTCATACATAAATGGAGTGTGTAATGTTTACATTTACTTAAGCATATCAATATCCTCAAACATTTATCGTGTCTTTATGGTACAGATAATCAAACTCTTTCAAGACTTTTTAAAATCTTATACAATTACCTATAATCATCCTACTACACACCAGGATTTTCAGCTCTTACCTAACTATAACTAATCAAACTTTTGGTACTCTCCTTCCTTCCCAGTCTCTGTAACTACCATCATAGACTCTCAACTAAGACCAACTCTTTTATTTTTATTTGTTTGTGTGTGTGTTTCTTTGTTTTCAAGACTGGGTTTCTCTGTGCAGCCTTAACAACTGTCCTGGACTCAATTTGTAAACCAGGCTGGCCTTGAACTCAGAGATCCACCTGCATCTGCCTCCCCAGTGCCAGGATTACAGGTATGCATAACTGCTCAGACTATGAAATTGTAAATGTCCACTCTCGGCATCACTAAAGTTGCAGCCTACAATTTCTGATAATGTATATTTTTCTCATTTAGTTTTAAACGTCTTTACCCATAATTATTTAGAACTATCATCATGGTTTCCATATATAGGCGTTTTTACGTAGCTTATTACTTTTCTTTTTTGTTTGGTTTTTGAGACAGCATCTCACTACAAAGCCCTAGCTGGCCTGGTACTCACAACAGAGATCCACCTGCCTCTGCCTCCCAAGTGCTGGGATTAAGTCTTACTATTTTTCTAATTTAATATTGTTATAGTCACAAACTACACTCCATGAGATTTCAAGGTCCATATTTGTTCTGTCTGTGAAAGTTCCAGATACACTTGAAAGAATGTTTCTGCAGCCATTGGCACAGTGTAAATAACTACCATCAAGTTGACAGTGGCCAACAGTATCTGGAGACCTGCAGCTTGTTGTGCAATTAGGATTTGGGGGTGAAAGTATGGCTAACACCATGCAAACAATTAGGAAACGAGCAAATACCAGCTAACATGCTGTGGAGTTCTTGATGTCTCATTAAATCCCAGCATAAACACAAAACATGGAACAGAACTGCCACCACAGGGGTAAAAAAAAAAAAAAAAAATGAATCCAGACAAGCAGCTCTCTCTAAGACACTCTTTCTCTAATGCCCATGTTTAAAACACACCAGACCCTTACTTCTAAATCAGTGGTTCTTAGCCTTCCTCCCATGGCAACTCCCTTAGTAGAGCTACTCATGTGTTGAACCCCCCACAACCACAAAATTATTTTAATTGCTACTTCATAATTTATTTTTGCTGCTATTATGAATGATTATGGAAATATCTGATATGCAGGTGGTCTTAGGCAACCCCGTGAAAGGGTGGTGCCATTCCCCAAAAAGGTCTCAACCCACAGTTTGAGAACCACGGCTCTTAAATGGACAGGATAACATGATCTAATCATCACCTTATCATGTAGCACTGAAAATATGCAGCATATACTAAACAAATAAAGCCAGCAAGTTTATACATGACAAGTCAAACTCCTCAGAACAGTCCCATCGCTACAGAAACTTCTAGTGGACAGCACTGCAGTGTCCAATAAATGATAGCAATTGCATGCAATAACTGAGAACCCAAGCCCATAGAGTCAGCCAGAAAGCATGTGCCTGCAACAAAGAACATGCATGCTCTAGAGTTAAGAGCTGCTGTCCATTACTCTACAGACTTGTGACCTCAGCCTTCCCCTGCTTCGCACTGGACAGTAAACTAGGCATGGTAGGGCATGCCCGAAATGCTGCACGCAGGAGACTGAGGCAGGAGGATCCTGAGTTCTAAGGCAGCTTGGACTACAGGGCAAGATTAGGGGAGACCAGACTAAAAGCAGTAACAGAGTCAAACTCACAGAGTTCTACACTAGGCAGAAAGCCGGCATGTATGGTAAAATCTTGCTCTCATGAGCTATAAAAGAGAGACAATAAACCCAGAGGCAGAGGCTGATGGATCCCTAAGTTCAAGGTCAGCCTGGTGTCTGTGAGCTCCAAGACAGTCAGCACTACACCTGGAATCCTGCCTCCAAAAACAACCACAAAGTGAATAATAGACAGGTTTAACCAGAAAGTCTATATTGTGCTGGTTAAGTCTGATGAGCTTACTTAGAAATGGTAACAGAAAAAAAACCAAAACACTACAACAAATCCTTAACACATATAGATAATTTCAGGAATAATAAACCAAAGATAACAGTAATACACAACCATCACAAAATAAATTAAAAATAGGTAATGCTACAAAGGAACAACCCAGGCTACACTACAAAGCAGCAGAGATAGACAGGAAGGACCTTGGCTGCTGGGCACTTGCTCACTCAAACACTAATCCATTCTCCACATTCTCCATTCCACTGCTTACAGATATGGATTCATCCCACCATCCTGTGTAAAGAAAAACAGTCATCACATTCAAAGAAGTCTTAACAGTTTTGTTTTGTCTTAAAACAGAATGTGTGGAGAGTGAATTCCTATTTTATGCACCTTTTTTGCACACTGGTTAGCACCACAGATGATCTACCTCGTTCTTCACCGCTGGCTGGCATTAGCTGCTTACACAGCCCTTGCTGATGGGCACACTGCTGTTCCCACAGGCTCATTACTACCAGTAACAGGGCAGATGCATGCCACACTGCAATCTTTGCCAACTTTTCTGACACATCCTTACAAATGAGGCAAGATGCTAGGTCAAAGAATATTCATATGCTAAATTTCCTCTAGAACATTTCACAACTTTATCACCCCACGAAGAGTAGGTAACAGGACTGACTCCCCAAGTTCTGAAAATGTGTTTTCAGTCTCTGCCATCCTCCTTACCTACTTGTACTGTACTGTCAAAGGCTCAGTTTTTTGTGGGTTTTTTGTTTGTTTGGTTGGTTTAGTTTCGTTTTTGGTTTTTCAAGACAGGGTTTCTCTGTACAGCCCTGGCTTGTCCTGGACTCCCTTTGTAGACCAGGCTGGCTTCGAACTCACTGAGATCCCCTTGCCCCTGCCTCTCTGAGTGCTGGGATTATACCTCAGCTGACTAAGGTTCAGTATTTTTGGAGCCAGCTAGTGTCTTGTTCTTCTGCTATTCCCTGTCAATACCCTTCTTCCATTTTCTATCATTTTTTCTTTTAAAAATTATTACCAGCCATGTGCAGTGGCATTCGCCTGTAATCCCAGCACCAAGGGAGGCAGAGGCTGGTGGATTTTTGTGAGTTTGAGGCCAGCCTGGTCTACAAAGTTAGTCGAGGACAGCCAAACTACACAGAGAAACCCTGTTCCAGAAAAATATATATATTATTCCATGGAAATTAGGTATTTTTCTTTCATTCATGGTATAATCATGCTTTTCTTACTCTGTTTTCTTACTGCTTATGAAAATTCTGTCCTACTCTTTTGTTATTTAATGACATTTTCTGAAATGAATCTGCCAATAAAATTCCCCTCCCAAGTTAAAAATGCCTATTTCTTTTAGACAAGGTCTCACTATATAGCTCTGGCTTGACATGAACTCACTATGTGGTCAAAGCCCTAAAGTCAGAGAAATCCAATTGTTTTTTGCCTCTTAGTGCTGGGATCAATGGTGTGGGCTACTACACTCGGCTTACAAATGACTTCTAAAGGCTTACAAATGACTTCTAAAGCCAAGTGTGGTAGCACATGCCTATATTCTCAGCCTCTGGTATTTATCACATTCCTCATTACTTACATTTTTAGGGCATATTTAAGCAAAATTATTCCTTTAAATTAATTGTTGTTTCTTAAATTCTTCCACAATTTTGAAATTTTTCCCCACTAAAAAGTACTTGTCCAGAACAGCCAGGACTGCTACTCAGAGAAACAGTCTCGGAAAACTATGATAGATAGATGGACAGACAGACACATGTATGTACGTATATACATACACAGGCAGGCAGGCAGGCAGAGAGAACCTGCACTGCTGTGTGTGAAGAGGCAACTCAGAAAAGAAAACATTTAAGTGGGGACTTACAGTACTGGAGGCTTAGCCCATGATCATCATGATGAGAAGCATGGCAGCACACAAGCAGACATGCTGCTGGAGAAGCAGCTAAGAGCTGCATCCTGATCCTCAGGTAGCAGAGCAGGCTGAGAGAATGAAACCTACCTCCAGTGACACAACCCCTCTAACAAGGCCACTCCTCCTAATCCTATCCTGACAGCTTCTCAACCGGGAACTAAGCATGCAAATATGGGAGCATACGGGGCCATTCTCCCTCAAACCACCACAGTTGTCTTTCAAATCAGCTGTCATATAGGAGAGGGTGATCATAAGAACTCAGGGTGGCAATATGTACACATCAGCTCAGAACACTGGGAACTTTCTGAGAGTGATACCACCCTTCTACACTGAAGTATGAAGATGGCTGAAAAATAAGTTAGGGGAGGACAGGCATTACAGGCAAAAGACTGCAGTGTGAAAATTTTCTTTGTCCCATGCTGATGCCTTTGTGCCACCCACCAAACAGCTATCTGTGACAGCACTATGATTGCTAAAAGAGGCAGTGATTATGAGAGTTTCATAATTCCACTGATCTTAGCCAGATCTCTGAATTCAAGGCCAGCCTGGTACAGAGCAAATTTCAGGTAAAGAAAAGCTTAGGTCCAGTCCAGGAGTAGCGGCACTAGCCGTCAATCCCAGTACTCAGGAAACAGTTCTGGTAGATTCTGTTCAGGCAAATGCATCAGTGAGCTGAGAGGCAGTGCGATGGAGATGAGTTCAGGGCAGTTCAGTTCATGAAGTTCAGAGGCAGTCTTACCAGGAGAGCTTTATAGAGACAGGTTGAAGAGAGAATGAGCCAGAGAATGAGGAGCCAGAAGATTAAAACAGATTGCTAGAGTTAGTTTGAGCCAAGCAGAGCAATTCAGAGAGTGAGAGAGAGGCCACATTGAATCAGTCAGCTCGTAAGATAGTTTGAGCCAAAAAAGCTGAGTTGAACCAGCCAGTCAGAGTGCAAACAGAACAAGAAAGCTTATGTCTTAGAGGCCTAAGATAAGATTATATGAAGGCTGGGCCTAAATAAGATTGTATGGAGGCTAAAAGTTTCCAGGACTAGGCCTAGGTTAGCAGACAGAGCCTGGGAGATGACAATTACATCAGGCAAATTGAAGTTACTTTAGCCAGGCATGGTGGTGAACTCATTTAATCCGGAGGCAGAGGCAGGTGGATCACAGTGAGTTTAGGCCAACCTGGTCTACAAAGTGAGCCCAGGACAGCCAGGGCTACACAAAGAAACCCTGCCTCAAAAGCAAAACAAACAAAAAAGAGCCAAGAAACCAGACTAGACTTAAGGAAAAATTTACATCTGAAGATGCAATTATAGTCAGTTATAGTAGCAAAATGTTAGGAACAACTTTAATGTCCAGTAGGAAGCTTAAATGATACCATGCTGCCATAAATACTAAATTTTTATAGTCAAAAATTTCATACACATATGACCACCAACATACAGACACAATGCTGGGAGAGCACAGCAATAACACAGCTGTGGAGTAAAGTTTCCCTTTTTATGTGCTTCTGCACTTTACCAGTTGTCTACAATAACCATTTTACCTTTTAAAAAAAGGTTTTGTTTTATGTGTACGTTTGTCTGTAGGAGTTGATATGTTCCACTGTACATGCAGGAACTCAGAGGGCAGATGAGCTAGAATTACAGGCAGTTTGTGAACCATCATGTGGGTGCTGAGAAAGTACTGGGGCCCTAAGCAAGAGAAGAAAGTGCTCTTAACCAGTAAGCCATCTCTCCAAACCTAATCATTTACCTTTAAAACCAGGGAGAAAATATATACTATTCAATCAATTAAAATTATCCATGCTCTTCTTCTGACACATGCTATATACACATATACATAATTCTATTGCAGAATATTTGGGAAAACCTGTTTCTAGTTGTGGTATGGCACAGCCCTTGCATACACCTTTAATCCAAGAACTTTCCGTAGAATGATTAGATAAAGTCAATCATAGGTAAAAGAGGTGAGCAGGCAACCAGCTGACAGGGAGTGAACATAGGAAAGATTCATTGAGAGTAAAGGAAAGTCAGGATGGATACAGAGACTCACATAAATTAGAAAAGAGAGACATTCTGTTTGAAGAGTTTTAAGACAACAAGGAGAAGGGTATTGTTATTGTTTTTTTCCTTCTGGGATGTTGGCTGAATAGAAAGATCAGGTGGGTGCTTTCTCTGCCTCTCTGAGCTAGCAGGCCTTAACTCTAGCATCTGGCTCGAGTCTTCGTTGGTAAAATTGAACATTTGGTATTTTTGTTTGAAAGGAACATAATTCCTCCAAATTTCTTAGTTTCTTTGAGAAATTACACTCTCTAGGTTCCTTTTATTGGGGGAAGAGGAATGAGAATTAACAGCTTTCAGGTCAATGGGAAGGAACTTTCTCCATGACTAATTTCAACACACATGGTAGAAGCCTTTATGAAAACTTTTAGCTCCAGAAATACAGCAGTGAGGCATCTAAGGCAATTCAGAGATCAGAGCAACCTCCCAAAGCTTTGTTGAGAAGGGAGAGGGGTACAATATGGCTAATTACAGACTTATGAGACAGCTAAACAACATCGAAATGTTTCTTTTTAAACTAATTCTTATTTTATTTTATGGGTGTTTTACCTGCGTTGTGTGTATTTCTGTATACCATGTGCATGCAGTATCTATGGAAATCAGCAAAGGGCCTTTGGAACTAGAGTTACAATAGGTTGTGAGCCATCATGTGGCTGCTGGGAATGAAGTCTTCTAAAATAGCAGCCAGTGCTCTTAACCACAAAGCCATCTCTCCAGCCTCTCAAGACTAAATTTTTCTTAAACTGAGATACTAACATGGTAACAATTAACAATTACTAGTCAACAAAATTTCTTTGTTTCTTCTTTCATGTTGGAAATTGAACCCAGAGCCTCACAAATGCCTCCCACACACTAGAGCTAAGCCCTAGCCTCCTATCGCTTGAACTTAAGACAAGAGGGAAACAGGATGTGCAAAAGCCACTGGTATCGGAAAGGTTCTATAACAGAACATCTTAGATGTGACGAAATACAGTAATCAATAGAAAACAGAAGCAGAGCACTACTCAGTGTCCTCCTTCATGACTGGGACACTTCTATCCCCCTGCCTATAGGATGGAAGAAGAGAAACTCAAAGCACCATGCTCAGATACTCAACCCATAGGTATATAGGAGTCTGTCATCAGAGCCTCATTCTGCATTAAACCAAACTACAGAATCATGTGGTGACTGAGGATCCAGGCATTCCTCACACCTGCTACTTCTGCAAACACAGAAGCAGGAAGTCACTTCCCTCAGCTAACTCTGAATCAAGACATCCTTTGGGAATTAAGATAGGACCATTCTTATTATGAAGATAGTAAATAAAAATAAGAGATCTTAATGTTGTGGGTTTTTTTGAATGTTTAGTTTATATATATAGTCTTTAAAAATATATGAATGTATGTATGTATTCTGTACATTAACATGGAAGACGTTAAGTACAAAAAACTAAGATCTGCAAAAAAGCATGTGTCCTGTAGTCTCATCTTGGCATGAAAAGTAAAGTATTAAAAACTATAGCTCATCTGCCACAGAAGCAGCCCTGTTGTGGGGCTGTGAGACTTATATTTCTATGTTTCAGATATACATCTTAAATGTTCAAATGCTAGAGTTACACTTAATTTTCTTTTTATAATGTGCCTTTTCACTCATGTATGATGATTCAAAATACCTGAATTCTGCCTTATCGTGTGTGTGGATGAGCAAGCTGTCATGGAGCTATCTCCACGTGGAGGAGCCAGGTAACGGTGCTTACTCCAGGCAGACCAACCTCAACACATTCTAGAGCAGGAGGAAAGAAGACTGATTACTAGCAGAACACCAGTCATAAGACTCTGGACTAAACTGAAGCTAAGATGCTGACTACTCCTCAGCTGGGTGCTTGCCCCTGACTCCAAGCAGAAGGATACAGTCTGGTCTAAAATACTGACTGATGTCTCTGAACTCCTAGTCTTGACCCCTGAAGCACACTCCCTGGTACTTTGTAAATGAAAACCTCATGCATCCAGCCATGCCAGCACTGCTCTGCCATGCTCAGGTAAGCACTACCACATAACCACATCAATGTAGAACCTTCCCAATTATCAGCATACAGCAACCCCCAGCACTAGCTTAATAATCACGCTTTGTTACATGAAGTGCTCAATGACTCTGGTGCTCTACAGAGATCTGATTATAACAGGGTTTGAAAGCCCAGGGAAGAAACACTGGCAGCTGGAGACAATCTAGTGCCGGGCCTGGGGAGTACTCCACCATAGCAAAGTAGCAGGTGGAGCTGCCTGGAGGTGAGAGGAACCCTGCTTCCCAGGAATCCTCACTCAATGGCAGGTCAGCAAGTCTGCAGCGCTAGCTCTCTAGACTTAACTCCCACCTCTGGATAACCCTTCAAAATGGATGTGACCCTTTTAGATACAGCTCAAATCTAGCTATGAAAATCTAATGGTTTTTCTTTCCTGTTTCACACACACATATACATATAGAAAATATAGTTTACTTGTGGATGTGAACTTGAGAAACACCAGAGCCCAGGTCAGCCACCAAGTTTGAGCCTGTTTCCTCGTCTTAAAAACAAGTTCATAATTTGAAAAGGTGTGGTAGGGAAAAACTGTGATAAAATTCTGAAAGATAATGATTACTGAAAACAAAAGCTGTGTTTTCTTAGCACATCTTAGAATACATTAAAAGCTGTGCCGGAGAGGAGCTGGGAGTCTGGAAGGACGCAATCATGCAATAGACAGACTGATAAACGTGCTTCAGCAGGCTGCAGTACTAAACTCTTAAGATAAGAGTTCTTTTTCATTGTAACCAAGTAGCTTCAACTTTTCTTGTAACTATTTTCTCTACAATACTGACTGACGCATTTATCTACAGTCAGCAACAACAAAAATATTAGCAGCACCAGATGAGATGTCTCAGAGGTTAAAAGCACTGACTGCTCTTCCAGATAAGTGGGGTTTGAGTCCCACAAAGCTGCTCACAATCATCCATAAGTCCAGTTCCAAGGGATCTGACACCTTCTTCTGACGCATAGTGAAATCTTCTGACACATAGAGGATGCTCATGACGATGGAACAACCAGGGTCTCAGTCTACCTTTTTAGTGCCTAATACAGGTTAAATATCGCACTAAGCACTTTAAAAGTGTGCTCTAAAAATCACTCCTAGAAACCTGTGAAGTTTGATACTCAACCATTTTCAAAATGAAATAAGCCTCAAAGTTAAAAAAAAAAAAAAAAAACACGTCCAAAATCATACAGCAAGTTGTGGAACTTGGATTCAATTCAAGGCAGCATGAATCCTAAGATTGCCTTTTTAACTCAACCTTATAGCCAAAGTTCAAGAGGAGTGCAGGAGCCAGATCACATGCAGATTCACAACTTCAAGGCAAGAGAATAGATTTTATTTTAAATGAAGTGGAAAGAAAAAAAGGGAGGGTTAAGCAACAGACTAATATATTGCTTACTTTTCTAGATGTGAAAAGCAGAGGTGGTAATGTATGCATACAAGAAAGGATTACACACAGACCTGGATTGTAAGATGACAGATTCAAGATATACTTTGGGTGTTAGACTGAATTAGACTTGCTGCTGGCTGGCTGGCTGGCTGGCTAATTACTTAGATGCTGGAAATAGGAGAAAAAAGTGAAGTCCTATAAAAACCCCAGATTTTTTACTTTAGTGACCAGTGGATTGTGAGAGATGACATAGAAGTGAAGTGGCCTTGGGGCTGGCCAGTGGTGGCCCACATAGAACTCGGGAGGCTGGGGCAGACAGATCTCCCAGTTCAAGGCCAGCCTGGTCTACAAAGTGAGTTACAGGACAGACAGGACTACACAGAGAAACCGTCTTGTGGAGGGGAAAAGTGATCTTAGAAAAAGACTGTGAAAGTGGGCAAGATTCACTGAATTCTTAAATCTGCTATAGTGAGGATACAACAGTGTACAAAAATACTGTCTTGCCCTCAAGAGTATATACCTGAGGATCATTAAGTTATCAAATGGTGATAAGACAATAAAGCACATTAAGTAGAAATGAAGGTATTAGCTTAAGGATCCAAAGGAGTCTTTAATGTCTAAGCAGAAGTCTGAAGGAAACAGAAGGCAGCCATGAAGATTACTTCAAGAGCTCTTGGTAATCTTTGTATAACTGTAAAGGCTCCGAGGCAGGAATGTTCCTGAACTGACAAGGCAGCCAGGAAGATATAGCTTAATATGTAAGAAAGAAAAATAACAAGAGATTAGGTCTGAGGAATGATATGCAGGCCATTAGCTCAAGATTTTGGTTTTTGCCAGGTAGCTGTGGTACACGCCTTTAATCCCAGCACACAGGAGTCAGAGGCAGAAGGTCAGTTTGAGGCCAACTTGTACTACAGCGTAAGTTCCAAGTCAGTCAGGCTACACAGAGAAAAACAACAATAACCGAATAAAAGATTGTAGCTTTCAATTTGAGCAGAACAAAACCATCAGTGTGAACAGAAGAATGGTGTTGTAAATTATGTAATATGTGAATTACACTAATAAGAAGGGTACAGGAAGCAATCCTTTGGTAGATTAGACTGTATAATGATGAAAGGATCAGATTTAGGCTAGGTTTTGAAGAGATAGAATTTGTTGATGAGATTAGACTGATGGCCTACTGAGAACTGGAAGGTTTTTTTTGGTCTGAATAAAGAAAGATGGTATTGCATTTACTGCATTGAGATGATGTAGAAAGCACATTAATATAAATGAGGAGTTGTCATGTTAAGAGATAATTATCACAAACAGGTAATGAAAAGGGGAAAAGTCAAATATGGATGTGGACTAACATACTGTGTTCTGGACTTAGAGAGAGATCTGGGTTGGACTACTAAGACTGGTAATCTTCAGCATTTAGATGGTATTAAAATTATAAAAATAAACATAGGAAAATGAAGATGCTAAATACTTGATATGGTTCAAAAAGGATAATGGGTGCACAGCTGTGATCCCAGTACTCAGGGATGCAGAGGCAGCCGGATCTCTGTGAGTTCAGAGTCTAGCCATCACTATACAGAGAAACCCTGTCTCAACGGAACTGTTTATTTTCTAGAGCTATAACTTAGAACAGCAAGTCTATAGTCTAGATTCAAGTTCATCCATAAAACACAACAGTGTACTAAAAAGACTTTGTTATACCAATAGCTTCAGAAGAAAAAGAGATGAGCCCCAGCCATGATCAAAAGAATACTGGGAAATCAAAACACCCCCAATCTACATGTTGTAGAGTCTAGCAATTAAATGTACAGAATGTGCATGCATAATTTCTGGATTTTAACATTTTGCGACTCCAAGGCAAGGCATTTACTGTATGTAAAAGTCTCCTCAGTAGTCAGTTGGCAATAACTTGTATGGTTGTTCTACATGCTAACTTTTTTTTTTGAGACAGTGTATCTCTAATAGCTCTGGCTGTCCTGGAACTCTGTAGACTAGGCTGGCCTTGAACTCACAAAGATCCACCTGCCTCTCCTCCTGACTACTAGGATTAGAGGCATGCACCTTCAGTTACCTGGCCTGCATGGTTGTTGTAAAAGAATAAATGCTTCAATTTACTGCTACAAAAATTACCTGTAGAGGTGGGCTCAGTGGCGCATGCCTGTAATCTCAGAACTCTGGGGAAGTAGAGGCAGGGAGATTTTTGAGTTCAAGGTCAGCCTGCAAGGCAAGTCAAGGACAGCCAAGGATACAGAGAAACCCTGGGGGTAGAACTAAAAGAAA
Organism: Pachyuromys duprasi; assembly: GCA_028658305.1. Lineage (NCBI taxonomy): Eukaryota > Metazoa > Chordata > Mammalia > Rodentia > Muridae > Pachyuromys > Pachyuromys duprasi. The sequence continues at coordinate 90,636,567 of CM053766.1, forward strand.
AAATTACCTATTAAGCCAGGTGTGGTGGCCCACACCTTTAATCCCAGCATAAGGAGGGAGAGGCAAGGGTATACAAAGCTAGGCCAGCCTGATCTATATAGTATAGAGTTCCAGGACAGGCAAGACTAGTGAAATACCATCTCAAACAAACAAACAAACAAACAGAGATGGATGTGGTGGTACTTGCCTGTAATCCCATCACTAAGGGAGACAGAAGCAGGTAGATTTCTGTGAATTCGAGGCCAGCCTGGTCTACAAAGTGAGTCCAGGACAGCCAAGGCTACAAAGAAACCCTGTTGCAAAAACAAACCAACCTAAGTTACCTGTATTACTATCATCGAAACTACATTGCTGAAACAAAAGTTAAGAGACAAAGACTTTTCAGCTAAACATTTGTTTTTCAATTATCTTAATTCAAAAGGAAGCCAAAATAATTTCCTAAATTCAAATTATTCTAACTAAGGGCTTGCAACTCAAAACACATTCCCAAATCCCCAAAGATACAAAATCGTCTTTGGGGTTACAAAACATGAGGCAACCTCTTAGTCCATGTTCACACAGACCTAGCTGACAAGATCCACCTGTGACAGACAGACAGGGCCCAATCCCTCCTAAACAATATAGTTCTCTCTACGGGTTCCCTGTGTAAAAAGTATGCACGTCTAAAGACGGGAAAAGGTTAAACTAAGCTTCTGAATGAGAGTAAAGAGACGAACTAGCACTCCTCTACACAGCGGCAGAGACTTCTCCAGAGGGACATTATTTCGTTTTCCCTAGTACCCAAGAGGCCCATGAGAGAAACTCTGGTGGGTGATGGGGAACAGCGACCTCCGCTCAACCTGGCTCCCACCCCCCACCGTACCCACTGGCAACAAAGCGCCGGGACAGAGCAGCTACACTCTCTCCTTCCACACTCGCCGGGCTCCAGAGCCGGGACTGGAGCGTCCAGGCTCCAGCCTCTGGTCGCTAGGCCAGAGAAAACACAGAGACAGAAACAATAGGGCCGTGACGGCCGCCGTACCTCTCCCGGTCGCGACCGTCGAAATAGACGAAATCACCGCTCTGGACGCACTTGGCACAAGTCAACCGCCGGCGAGTGGTATTGCACAGAGGACACCGCTCAACCGCCACGTACAGCCCCTCGGCGTCGTCCACCGAGTCCACCAGGTCCCGGGCTAGCGCCCGCGGCCCAAAACCAGGAGCCTCCGGCGTCCAGGTTCCCTTCCCACTGGGAGACGCCATGATGATCTGAGCGAAGAGCCAGTCACGTGGGATTTTGTTTTCATCCAGGTGCATCCTGGGCTCAGAGGCGGGGCCTGGAGGCCGGGGCGGGGCCCAAAGGCCTGGGGCGGGGCCAGAGGCGGATAGTCTAAAGAAAGCCGGAGCTCCGGGTCCTCCTCCTGGCCTTCCCTGGTGGCTGCCCAGTTCAGGCCGCTGAGCGGAGCTATGCAATGCCTCTACGTTTTGCAAAGTATAGCAATAGGTACCCAAGCATTCTCTGCGGAAGGTGAGGGAACAGAACAAGGGAATTCATTTCATTCATTAAGGTTTCTTTAAGGTTTTTGGCTAAAACTGCAGAAAGCAAAAGTTCACAGAACTAACTGAAGTTTGACTCACCTTCCTACTTAATGGCTGTGGGGTTTGAAGAAAATCTTTTAAAACCTCTGCCAAACTTTGTCCGGGTTCGTGGAAATTATTACTGTACTTCCACAACCCCGGAGGAATGAGCAAAAACCTGCAGTTCCCTGGAGTTTGAACCCTCCTGTGGGGCAGCCCTTGTGGGCAAAGGTATTTACAGGTATGTACCACCAGCACAGGCAGAATTCCGACTTCCCTACTCTCTGGGCCATGCTCTGAGAGAATTTGAACTTGTTCTGGTGTGAGAATAGCCGCACAAACTACGCAGACTCCGGTCGCTGATATGGATGGTTTATTGGAACGCCTTTTCCAAGCTGATCAATCAGGGTCACAGTAAGGACTCAGGAGCCTAAACTGTGACATCTACAAGTTCTCACAACAGGGTTGTTATAGAAAGAACCAAATGCAAAAGACATGGGTAAGGCAGTAACACATTTTGGCTAACTGTAAAAAGCAGTATTATACTTTTGGCTAACTAGACAAAGTATTATCAGCTAACCTTTAAGCTGATTGGCCCTAAGTGAGCTAAGTAAGTCAGGGCTTAGCGTCTTCTAAAGTACATCCAAAGTGTAGCCAGGTGTGCAGATAAGAAAAGAACGACCAGAGTGTCGCCAAGTGAATAGATAACAAAGTGAAAAGTGCGACCAGAGTGTAGCTAAATGAACAGATAACAAAATATGAATTATGACACTATTGAATCATAAGATCAGCTATGAACAACCACTTCCAGGAGGCAGAGTTGAAAAGTTTAAATTTAAACTTTTGAACTTAATTTCACCTCAGAAACAAAATGGAAGCTTGAATACAAAGATGGCTGCAGTTTTGTCTCAAATAGCAGGCTACAACAGAACTCATCAGTTAGGATTTCCTCTTAAGTTTCTTCATTGAGAGGAAGTTTACATCAGATTTTTAGATTTGCCTCTAGGCTGTAGAGGAGAAAAGAGAAATGAGGCTGTGGGTCAGTGACAGCAGTGATTCTCAAGGATGGCTTTAGCCGACTGTCCCCTGATGGAGGCTCTCAACTCTCTCACACACACACACATCCCAGCACTCAGAGCTGCCTCCTAGGCAAAAACTGATGTTTACTTCATACTCCACCTTGGAACTGAAGTCTGCCTTAGAAAGGACAGGGACATGAAAACATGTAGGTCCTAGAGCCTGAGTTATAGGAGCCTGTTGCCTGTCATCTTTACCATGACTGTCATCAACGCTGGTGACAACATTCATTACCTACAACCTGCCTAGATCTTTGGTCTGAACTCTTTGTTCCTTCTCTAGAGTCTGTTTAAATACAATTTAGATAGGATTAGAAAGTAAGCAAAAGAAAAAAATTAAATTTCCTATATCGTTTTCCAAATAGTTTTTCCTAAACTTCAATGGTACTTGGAAGTTTAAGATTTTAAAATAGGTGCCCAGCGTGGAGGTGCATACCTTTAACCTCAGCACTCAGGAGGCAGAGACAGGCAGATCTCTGTGAGTTGGAAGCCTGATTTACAAAGAGAGTTCCAGGACAGCCAGGGCTGTTACACTGAGAAATCCTGTAAAAGCAAGAAAGAAAAGAGAAAGAGAGAAAGCAAGCAAGCAAGCTTAGACTATCCTGGACTCACTTTGTAGACCAAGCTGGCCTCAAACTCACAGAGATCTGCCTGCCTCTGCCTCCCAGAGTGTTGGGATTACAAGTGTGTGCCACTGTGCCTAGACAAAAAAATATTTAAATAAACAATTTTATATGCTTATTTCAAACACAAGATTTAAAGGTTTGGGATGTTCCATTGATTCTCCAAGGTGAGCTTCATAGATCTTTGGTACCTATAAAGAAATTCAAGTGTATATAATCTTTAACCTAAGAACAGTGCCAACATTTTCTTAATGTTAAAATGCCATGTCTTGTTCAATTCCTGTTGTCTTTGGTTTTGGAGATGGTCTAGCTAAAAAGCCCAGGGTGGACACAGACTAGATCCATTTGTGTCTGCCTCTCCAGTGCTGGAATTTCAAGGATGTGCTACCATACCCAGTTTTCTGATAGTATCAATATGACATCTCTTTAGCTGCTGTTGGTATAATATTCTTGTGGAATGTACCCTTGTTCATTTGAATGCTGATTTCTCTATCCCACTATCTGGTTTCAATCTTTTTCTTTCTTTCTTTTACAGGATTTCTCTGTGAAACAGCCCTGGCTGTCCTAGAACTCTCTTTGTAAACCAGGCTTCCAACTCACAGAGATCCGCCTGTCTCGGCCTCCTGAGTGCTGAGATTAAAGGGGTGCATTGTGATTCTTAGAATAAGCATCACTTGTCTCAAGTTTGTGTAAACATGCCACCATTTGTTCTCTATACTGTCAATTAAACATCCAGCCAGTGCTGTGCAATGGAGAAAATAGGATGGGACATCCTGGTCTGGAGGGAGGAGAAGGAAGCCGTGGGGAGTGGTAGGAGAGCAGAGATTGGCAAGAGGTCTTGGAACCATGTGGAGAAATGAACTGGACCTAAGATATGACTAAAAGCAAGTATAATGAGTGAAATTGGAATGGTAGGAAACTATGCAAGCTTGGAGGTTTATAATGGAGTAACTATTGCCCAGCATTGTGCTCGAGGTTAATTAAATAAATCCTAGTCTCTGTGTGGTGATTTGGGTATACAGCTGATTTAGGAATAACCACACCTTAACTAAAAAGACAAATCAATAATAAATATTAATAAACCAAAACAAGCTGCCCCTCAAAAATGGCATTTCTTTCCAGTAAAAAACAAAATCGAGGAAGGACACTATAGTCACAGTGTCCCAAACAAGCCCCAGAGCAGAAGTTCCTTTAGTATTTCCACCCTGTGGACACTGTAGAAATATGTATGCTCAGTAGAAATATGAATGGGATGTTATCCAATTGAGTGCCACAAGATGACCTAAGAGTAACATCACCAGTACCATTGAACACTTAGCTATGAGGACAAAAAGATGACTTTCATGGACCACCCACTTCTCCTTAGTGTCTTGTTTTCCTAGTTTTAGACAAGGTAGAGTTCTTTTATCAGTTTCCAACTTTAAACACAGGAAATAATTAGAGGGATAATTTGTATCGTTGTCATTCTTAAGAGTCTTAGGTGTCAGTAGTCATTAATCACAGTTGGCATGGATTTATAGTACTGAATATACAGATTAGACACACTCTCTTGAGAAATATCAGTCAATCCCTACTCCTCTCTCACCAACAGCCACCAACTGTCATCATCCTCTCCACCTTCAAAGTAGGCAGGGCACAACCCAGTGAGTGTTATGGGCTGGGTCTTATGTGAGTGTGGGGCTTTGGCTATTTAGGAATTAGCCTCTGACAATCTTGTGGACAGAAGAAAGGAGGTTAATGGAAGAAACAGTAAAAACTGTTAGAACCAGGTATCATGATGCGTGCCTATAATCTATCACTTGGGAGGCTGAAGCAGGAGGATCATAAATTCAAGGCCATCCTGAGCTATGAGGCAGACTCTGTTTCAAAAACAAGGCAGAAACCAAACAAAAACAACCTGTTAGTGTGTGAATAACTTTGAAGTATCTGGAGTTATAAGGAGGAGAAGAGAAGGAAATCTGGAAGTGATTATCAGGTTTAACTCCAGGCCTTAGGAGGGAAGAGCAAAACAGAATCAACCAAAATTCAGTCTCATGGATGCGCTGTAAGGCTTTTATTAAAGAAAAACACAACTGACAGCCAGGATGTGGAGGTTCACCCTCCATACTGCTGGAGAGAATGTAAACTGGGTTCAGTTCACCCACTTGGGGTGCTTCTCAAAAGTTAAGGAATCATCACACAATCCAGTGATTGCACTTGGGTAACCCCATCATAAAAGGAAAAAAGTATAGAGTGCAGACTGGCATTGCAGTAGCAGTTATAGTTAGAGTAGCAAAGAGATGGAAACAGCCTATGTGGCCATCAGCGGGTTGAAATCTCAGTGTAGGTACACAACAGAGCAGTATTACTCAGCCAAAAAGAGAAGATGAAAGTTGGGCATGCCTCAGCAAGCATAGACACAGAAGCTGTGTATGGCTCCATTTAGATGAAACATCCAACACATGTAAATCCATGAAAACAACTGAGGCTGGAGGCTCCGGAGAACATGGCAGACTGTTCAATGATATAAGACTTACTTGGAACAATGGAAATATTTTAGAACTGGTAGAGGTAAGAGCTTTTAATCCCAGCACTCAGGGAGGCAGAGGCAGGCGGGTTTGCTGTGAGGCCAGCCTGGTCTACAAAGAGCATCTAGGACAGCCAGGGCTACAAAGAGAAACCCTGTCTCGAAGGAAGGGGGGACTGGAGGCATGGTATAGTTACACTTCAGACCCCTAAATGAAATGTCCCCAAACAGTTCAGTTCATTTTGGGTGTGTGGGGGAGGTTCCAGACAGGGTTTCTCTATGTAGCCTTGGCTGTCCTGGACTTGATTTGTAGACCAGGTTGGCCTTGAACTAACAGCAATCTACCTGCCTCTGTCTCCCCAAGTGCTGTGATTAAAGGTGTGCACCACCATGCCCCACTCATTCCTAGTAATTAAGTTTTTTATATGAATTCCATTAAAAACAAACAAAAAACTCAGCCAGGCGCCATGATGTGCACCTATAATCCCAGCACTTTCAGAGGCAGAGGCACACAAATCTCTGAGAGTTCTAAGCCAGCCTCGTCTACAAATGAGTCCAGGACAGCCAAGGCTGCACAGAGAAAGCCTGTCTTGGGGGTGGGGACGGACCTCAAAGAAATAATGAGGAAGTCTTTGCAAGTCTAATATTTTTGGCTACTAATGACAAAATTGTATTTATTTCTTGCTAGGGAGCTTTCAATTTGTAGCTCTCGATCCTGAAAGATGGCAGAATGGCAAAGAAGGTGAGTTACTAAGAGATAAGAGACTCCATCTTTGGATGTGAAATCCCCCAGAGTCTCAGAGTTCAGAGTATTGAAAAGTTTTCCTTTCAACAGTGAGATGGGGATACTGTAAGGACAAGGCTACTGACAAGGAACTTGTCTCTGGCTTTGTGGACACGTGTATGTGGAACAGGTGTTTTGCCACCAGAGAAGGACAGGTGATGGGTGATGCAAGCATGCACACCACAACAAACCCAGGGCAAGGCACTCTCTTACAATTCTTTAAGGAACAGGGTGTCCGGGTATGGCATTTGGGATAAACACAGCTTTGCTTTTTCCATAAGGCTTTATATAGAAATAACATTAATATATATATAGAAATATATATATATATAATATATAGAAATTGCATTTAAACACGAAGAGCATACCACCCGGAGATCCCTCAGAAGCAGAAACATGGCCATTATTTCATATCAAAGAAAAATTATTTCTGACACAAGAGAGGGTACAGTTACCTCATTTCATAAATGGGGGGAAAGAGGCCCAAGAAATTGAAGTTACCTAACACACAGAGCAGCACTGTTCTTCTCTTTACACCAGAAGCCGTCAACCAAACACCACCTGTGCTCATTACTATTCATTAAACAAGATTCTGTTAGTAGTTAGTCCTATTCTGGTGCTAGGGATCAAACCCAGGGCCTTTTTCATTCTAAGCAAAGCCCTTTCCCCTGGGCTATGGCTCAGCCCACATCCAACACTTTCTCACCAAAGTATGAATGTCAAAGGATGAAAGGCAAATGAAAGTTTGTTCTCACAGTCCAATTAACAATCAGCAATGAAATCCCGTGCCTTACAGTCTCTGCCCCATTTAATCAAAACTTATCATGCATTTTCTGTGTGCTGCAATGACTGCCTTTTTGGGATATACACCAATTCTATCCCTGGCCACTGGTGCACCAGAGAAAGGACTGGCTTTCAAATTAAGAGCCCAAATGCCAGCTCTACCATTTCGCTAATTTGCAACCATAGGTGTCTCACCTGGCCTCCAAGTTTCAGTTTCCTTACCAGAAAGGCAGAAGCCCTTCTCATGGAGTATTGACAGGGTTATGTGAAGTTCTTTGAAAACCTTAACAGTTTACAAAAACTCAGGCCACTTTATTGTCCTTGAAGAACATATGACGGGATTAGAGACACTGGATGGTTGGTCCAAGCACTCATGGCTCATCTTTTGATTCAGTGAGAACTAGTGCAATGCAACTCCATTATCTGTCTCCTCCAGGGCTTAATTGCCACCAAATAGGTAGTTTTATCCTAACACGGGAGATTCCTGTGGTAGAATCCCAAATTATTAGTTTGTCATTTGAGCTGGGCATGGTGGCACACACCTTTAATCCCAGCATTCGAGGAGGCAGAGGCTGGTGGATTGATGTGAGTTTGAGGCCAGCCTGGTCTACAAATCCAGTCGAGGACAGCCAAGGCTACACAGAGGAACCCAGTCTCAAAATAAGAAAAGAAGTTGGTCATTTGGACACCAGATTTGTGAGTTCATCATCATATCTTAGCCAATTGACATAACAACCAGCAATACAACAACCTGAAGTAGCCAAGGTTTTCGTGTTTTGTTTTTTTTCTGCACCCATGTGTGTTTGAGCCAACGTCTCACCACATAACCCTGGCTGGTGTGAAACCATGTAGACCAGGCTGACCTCTTACTAGCAGAGACTCTCCTGCCTCTCACTCCCAAGTGCCAGGATTAAAGGTGAGTGCACTACAACCTTCTGTACAATTTTTACAATGCTTCTGGAAGTCTGGGAAAAGATCTTTAGATACACTGTTGGAAGGAAGGTTTGAACATTGTAGGAGAACATTGTAGATGCTGGTAAAAGAAATTTGGTAATTTATACCAAGAACTTTAAAAATGGCCATAATGCTTAAACCAAAGTTTCACTTCTGAGCATTTACACTGAGAAGACTTAATTCCAAGGAGCCAGCCAATTCTAATTGAAGTCATGTAGCTTCCATGGACACTAGCAAATTCCAGTTGAGGTCACATAGCTGAGGGGTCTGGAGTCTACTGGCATACCATCCCAGACAGCCCTGATCTATTCTGATTGGGCCTGGTTGATATTTGAATAAACTGAGGCAGATTTAGTGTCTTTCTCTTTGGCTAACCTGTCACCTTGAAAGGCTTCTTTTCTCCACTTTGTCTGACTAGGCCTGAATGTCTGTTCCTCTGAGTTCAAACAAAGAATTCCTGGAAAAGCCACAATCTAAGGACAACCAATCAGCTTACCGGTCAAGCTGACCAAAAACTATGTTTATAAATACTTTATGTTATGAACACTTTATGGCCTTGCTGTTCCCAAAGTAAAGTGCAGCCGGCCCTAACCAATCAAATTAAAGGTCAATGCAGGAGTAAAAGCCAAGTATCAATGAGTCAACAAAGTCCCCAGTACTAGGGAAAATCCCTAAACAACCAGTCAATCCTGAATCCCCTCATAACCCTATGTCATTCTTGACCAATTAGCTTAAGCTTTACCACACAAAGCCCCTAACTGTCTATAAAAAGAGCCTATGTATTCACTTCTGTATCACCATTTTGCCTTAATAGTGATCCCAGCATGCTGGTAACTTCTGCAGAATAAACTATCTTTGCTTTTGCCTTCTACCTGAGCCTGGGATCTTTCTTCAGCAATTCTCGGACACTAACAGCACTAATAATTTTCCACAAATAAAAATAGTCAGATGCTTGCCCATTTGTACTAAGTAAACACCAAGGAGCACAGAAGCATCTGTCAATGGGAGGACCAGTTTTCTTTAGTCACCTGTTAGGACAGGTGTCAAGAAATGCAGGGCAGCTGGCAAAGCCAGGGTGTTGACTGTGTTTGTCAGCTTGTGACCCAAGAATGACTTCTGCATCTTAAAGTAATTGGGAGAAAATGAAGAGTACTATTATGTGACAAGTTTACATCATAGTCACATAATCCACAATCCAAAGCCTATTCCTGTATATGATGCCAGTTCCAGCAGAGACTCTTGGGACCACAAAGCCTGGTTAGTGATGAGCCTTTACATATAATGCTTTTCAATCCCTGCTTTTGAACATTGTGCAGCTTTAGTTAAAGCCTCCTGACAGCACTCATAGAGGCAGAAGCAGGCAGACTGCTGTGAGTTCGAGGCCAGCCTGGTCTGCAAAGCAAGTCCAAGACATACAAGGCTACACAGAGAACCCTGGCTTGAGAAACAAAAACAAAACAAAACAACAAAAAAAATCCTTCTCAAAGTGTTTGAAGCAGCACATTAAACTATATTTGCAATAATGGTTGACATAAAGCAGGATGGCAAAATGAACATACACATCAAATAATATTTAAATAGTATAATCTTTGGCACATGGTCTGTCTTAGTTCTTGTTCTATTGCTCTGGAGGTACACCATGACCACAGGAGCATTTATAAGAGAAAACATGTATCTGGTTGGCCTCAGACTCACAAAGATCCACCACCTCTGCCTCCTCAAGTGCTGGGATCACAGGAGTGTACCACCATGACTGACTAAGAGCTAACTTTTAATTGTATTGTTTTTTTTTTATTTGTAAACCACCCTGTATTACTAAAAGTTGAGATTGCCTTGGGTTTCAAATTTAATATATGAAGACCTTGTTAGTTAAATGTTCTCTTCATATCAACAAAAGCTTGTCAGTAACAGTGTACAAACATGTTTTCAGAATGTTCCAAGTTCCCAGTAATAAGCACATTTTGTATGCATTTATAAATTGCTAAACGTTTTTAGCAAATAGAACCTGAAAAAAGTTCAAGAGTATGGCTATGTGTCTTTGGACAGCTGTTACGCAAAGGAGCCACATTACACCAATTTGTCTTTATCATAGTCAGTGGAATCCACATGGGCAAGGAACTAAGGTGGTGTAGGTTGCCAGTAATACCCTCACATCTACTGCAGAACACTCACCTGGATTTAGTTGGTTAACAAGTATTTACTGTCAGCGTGCTTTCGAGTTTAAAACTGAAGGGGGGCTGCTCACAGTAAGCTATCGGGATGATTGTGACATAGAGTAATAGAGAAGGTAGCAAGGGAGACGCTGGGATGGTGATACAGCTTCATGGCAGAGCGCCTTGCCTAAGGGCTGTGAGGCCCTTGGTCCACCCCCACCCCACCCCACCCCGGACATGGTGGTGCATGCTTAAAGTTCTAGCACTCAGGAGGCTGAGGCAAGAGAAGTGCTGTACTTAAGACCAGGCTGGGTTACACAGCCAGATCTGATTTCAAACCTAAACACAAAACAAGGATACACCTGTATTAGCTGTTGAAATGCAAATTTTTCAGATGCTAAATTAGGAGTGAATTTGAGGTTTTAACATAAGACACATTTGATCTGATCATGTATGATCTATGGGTGTCATGTTTTCCACGAGCTACTGGCAGTTAAAGAGTTAAAAAGAAAGCTCCTTCTCTGCTGAGAAAAGTGTCCACAGAGACCCCAAAGTGGAGAATGCACCCTGAAATTGAAACCCATGTCCTGTGGAAGAGGGCCTGGCAGAGTGCATCTGAAGGAGGCCAGAATGAGATCAGAAACAGATAATCTCTTGCGTACAAAGTGCACCTTCCAGCCAGCCAGAAGAAAGATGGCTGAGTTCATAAAATAGGTGGCTAGGAACATGAGAGCGGTGTGGGTCAATTCAAAAAGTTAAAGGGCCGATAGCTGACTCTGATCTTGCTCTCTGGAAGTTTTGTTTTCCAGAAGGTTAAAATGGTGACAAGTGACCTTTACTGTCAACTTCAATGTCTTGGTATGTCAGTGAGAAAGGAAGGGAAAGGAGGAGAAGGAATTGCACACAATTTGTTGAGCCCCAAAGGGCTGAAAGGAGAGCTGGAAGGAGCTGAGGCAGCCATGCTTTGAGGTGAGGAGGAGCTCAGAGTGTTCTGAGAGGGGAGGCTGGACGCCTGTGGCTTGAGAATCTGGGAGATAAGTTGGCTGTGTCATATATGTTTAAATGGAGCGTGCACAGGGGCTGGAGTGGTGGCTAGGCAATCAAGAGCCACTCTGCCGGGGACCCAGGCTTCCTGCCCAGCACCCACATGGCAGCTCACAGCTCTAACTGCAGATCCAGGGATCCAACACCCTCACACAGACATGCATGCAAGTGAAACACCAAGGCACAGAAAATAAAAATAAATAAATAATTAAAAAATATGGAACATGTACTGTGCGTCTACAAAATATCCCCAGGTTGAGTCCCCACATGAGAGATGTGCATATTGCACAGAAAGGGAAGGAGCTGCCCACAGATCTCAAATTGGGAGTGGGGGAAAAGCTGATATTATAATCACTCAATAAGCAAATTGGTGTGGAAGTGGGGGGGGGAAGTTAGGAGTGGAGAAGAAAGCACTGCCCAAGTTAAACCTTGGAGTTAACTGTAGTTGAGCAGTTTAGCAAAGTTCAAACATTTTCTCTTCTGCTGGATTTGGGTTGGAAAGAAAAGCTAACAAAGCCCTCCCCTCCACTACCCTTCCCCACTGGATTGAACAGACCCACTGTTCACTCCCAAAGGAAGCAAAAGGCTGGAATGAGAAGACTTAGCCGATCCAGGGACTGTCAAATCACCTGCCCTTCTACGCTAGTTCAGGCGCTTTGGACCAGGTGTGCATCAGGGGAAGGAGGGTGTGGTGCTTTTCTCTGAAGCCTGAGCTGTCCTCTCTGAGGGCTGAGCTGAGGAAGGGGGCCATTCTGGCTGTGGGGGTGAACACTTGGGATGAAAGAAGCCAGGAAAGAGGGTCTGCTCCCTTAGGATAGGAAGGCAACAAAGGCAGCGTAGTGGCAGTTCCAGGAAAGACTGCCAAATGAGCATGACTGCTGGGGTATCGCTGTGACAGGCTTGAGCTTACTGCTCGTTGGCCGAACGTGGACTTTTGACTAGAAAAGCAGTTAAACCCGTTAATGAGAGCTTAATGGACCATACTAGTAGGAGCATGGATGACAACAGTGCTGCGAGGCAGTGTGAAATATCATGGCATGGCTCAAGACGTGTCAGAGGAAAAGAAGATTAGTTAAGTGGCCTACCATTCTTGTGAGATTTTTGGAAAAGAATGTGGCTGATTTCTGCCCTTGTCCAAACAACAAACAAACAAACAAACAAACAAACAAACAAACAAAAAACCTGCCTGAGGCTAAATTGAAGAGTTTTCGATGACAGAGGATATTTCAAGACAGCCTTGTATTGACTCTGTTGTATGGTTATTAGTGGTCACTTTTATGCAAATTTATAATGACAAGAAACAAGCTGAGCAAGGAAAAATACAAAATGTACAGTATGAGGAGAAAAGCATCAAGAAGCATAACGGAGCGAAGCCCAGTGCTCCAGGAGATATAAAGTTTAAAGAAAAGCCTGATGCTACGTGGAATAAGGGGGGTGGGGGCCTCAGGGCAGCGCCACCCAACTGAGTTTCCAACTTGTGAAAAGGTTTTAAAGAAAATCTTAAGGAGTAGCCAGGCACAGTGATGCCTATAATCCCAGCACTCAGGGAGACTGAGGCAGGCAGATCTTTGTGAGTTCTAGTCCAGCCTGGTCTACAAAGTGAGTCCAGGACAGCCAAAGCAGAGATACTGTCTTGAAAAACAAAAACAAAACAAAGAAACAAACAAAAGCTGGGCACCTTTAATCCCCACACACAAGAGGCAGAAGCAGGAGGATCACTGTGAGTTCGAGGCCAGCCTGGTCTACAGAGTCCAGGAGAGCTACACACAGAAACTCTGTCTCAAACAAAACAAAACGAAAACCCGTAAGTAGTGAAGGAAATGATTAACAGGAAGCTGTATCGATGTTGTTGAACCAGGGGGCTATGTTCCAGGCCCAGCAATCAGCAGAACTTGGCAGCATTGGCCACGTGGTTCTGGCTTTCTTTGCGGCTAAGAAAATCTACTGAGGCCAGACATGTGTCAGGGGTGGCCCTGCATGAAGGCCAAAAGAGGCCATTACATAAAACTGTGAGGGTGAAGCCTGGATTACCTTGGAGACCCCAAAAGTTAGAGCTATCAGAACCATAGGGTACCTACTGAGGAAATCTGATAACAGGATGTGGAACCAGCCCAAGAGAAAGAAGTGTGTTATAGTCAACAAAGCCAGAAGGAGTTGGAGATCTGAAGAGTGCTTTGACATCAGACATGGAGATGCAGAGTTTGGAAACTTCCCAGGTTTTGTTGTTGTTCTTATTGTGTTTTATTTTTTTTCTTTTTGGTTTTTCAATATAGGGTTTCTCTGTGTAGCCTTGGCTGCCCTGGACTCCTGGACTCACTTTGTAGAGCAGTCTGGTCTTGAACTCACAGAAATCTGCCTGCCTCTGCCTCCTTGAGTGATGAGATTACAGTCATGCAACACCACGCCCAGCGTTCCCAAGTTTTCAATCTTACTTTGGTCTGGGGTTTCCTCACTATGCTCCCTTTCCTCCTTGTTAGAATTTTAATGTGTATTCTGTGTCATTGTTTGTTGGAACAATGTGATCTGTTTTTTATTAATTTTTTTACAGGGGTTACAGTCAAGAGATTGCCATGAATTTCAGAAGATGCTTTGGTAGATTATAAGCACTTCTGAAGTCGGACTAAGCGTGTTTTGTGTTATGATATTGCTATAAGTCTATAGGGACCACAGTGAAATATGGTGGTTTAAATGAGATTTATCCTTATAGATTCATAGATTTGAATACTTGGTCATCAAGGGGTGACTAAATTAAAGGATTAGAAGGTGTGGCCTTATTGGAGGAAATGTGCCACTGGGGGGGTTGGCCTTTGAGGTTTCAAAAAGCCCATTCCATACCCATAATCTCTCTCTCCCTGCTGCCTACAAATGTAAAACGCTCAGCTACTTCTCCAGCACTATGTCTTCCTGCGTGTGTCTATCTATGCTCTCCACCATGACATCAAAGAACTAAACTTCTAAAACTGTAAGCAAGCCCCCAACTAAATACTTTCTTTTTATTTTTATTTTTTATATTAATTACAGTTTATTCACTTTGTATCCCAACCTTAGCCCCCTTTTTTCATTCCCTCCCAATCCCCTTCCCTCCATCTCCTCCCAAGCCCCTCTCCAAGTCCATTGATAGGGAAGGTCCTCCTCCCCTTCCATCTGACCCTAGCCTATCAAGTCTCATCAGGATTGGCTGCAATGTCCTCCTCTGTGACCTGCTAAGGCTACTCCCCCCCTTAGGGGGAGGTTGTCAAAGAGCAGGACAATCAGTTCCTGTCAATGACAGTCCCTGTTCCCCTTACTAGGGAACCCACTCACTTGGATACTGAGCTGCCAAGGGCTACATCTGAGCAAGGATTCTGTTATCTCCGTGAATGGTCCGTGATTGGAGTATCAGTCTCAGAAAAGACCCCTGTGCACAGATATTTTGGTACTGTTGCTTTCTTTGTGGAGCTCCTGTCCTCTCCAGGTCTTACTATACTTTATTTTTATAAGAGTTGCTGTAGTCATGGTGTCTCTTTATAGCACTAAGACACGTGCCCTGAGCTGGGTGCAGTGGCACACGCCTTTAATCCCGGCACTCAGGGAGGCAGAGGCAGGGGGATCTCTGTGAGTTTGATGCCAGCCTGGTCTACAAAGTGAATCCATGGTGGCCAAAGCTACACAGAGAAATCATGTCTCAAAAAACAAAACAAAAACAAAACAAAAGATACATGCCATGACACTTCTTCCAGCTCAATGTGCATATCGCTAGTTCAGTTTTACTTTGTGACTTGAATCAATATGCTCTTGCTATATATTTAACATGGGTTCCTAATTTTAAGCAGTGCTGAAATATACATTACTGCATATATATTGCACAGTGGTCCTATGATTTCTTACAAATGGATGTTTCTGGGATCAGAGGTCCATAGACAGGGTTAAACTTTTTGTATAACTACAGCCCCTTTGTTGAGACCTACTATAGTTCTTAGCATAACCATAGCTCCTCTGTTAACACCTGTCTAAGTCTTTAGCATAACAGAAGCCATTTTGTTTTTAATTCTCCATTTTGATCATAAGGTGAAATTAAGTTCAGGTTTTCAGGTACTGCCTGCCTGAAATAGCCTTTTACTTACAATTCAACGCTTGTTGAATGTTCTGCTTGAACTAATGTTCTACTTAAACAAAACCACAATACCCTGCTTTGTTCCTTTCTCCTGGAACAGTAGGAAAATGGAAAGTCCCCATGCCTATATCCTAGCCAATCAGCTTAAAATGCTTTATCTGCCTACCAGAACAAAATTGATTATGTTTAGCTAGTCAAAATGATGTAATCCTGCCCACCCTCACCCCTTGCTTCCTCTACCTGGTTAAGCTGGTTGTTACCTGGTTATGATTTTTCTTATTTAAAAAACCTGCCTTAGAAAGAGACCAGCATCACAGTCTGGCTCCCAGGTTGTGTCCCTGACTGGTCAGTCTTTGTTCAGCATTCAATAAACTCCCATCAACCTGAGTCTGGTGTTCAATTGGTCAGTGTACAGCTCTTCCTGAACCCATAACAGTTGGAGAGTCCATGATACTACAGAGCACATGTGATGGCCAAAGGACCACTCTCAAGAGTGGCTTCCTTCTTTCTAACATGTGGAAGGAACTCAAGGATTCAACTCAGAGGGTCAAGTTTAGTGGCAAGTGGCTCTACCCACTGAGCTATTTCACCCACCCAGATGTGATATTTCTTTTATTTTTTTTCCTCCATACCCCAGGTAGATTTTCACCAATTACAGAGACCTTCACCAATTACCTGCAGCTACATACAGAACTGTGTTGCTCCACAGTTAGGGTCCACACAACTCAAGAAGATAATGCAAAAAAACAAAACAAAAAACAAAGATTTCTCTTTCTTCAAATCACACTAGGCATGGTGGCACACAACTTTAATCCCAACACTTGGGAGGCACAGACAGGTGGATCTCTGAGTTCAAGGGCAGCCTGGTCTACAAAGTGAGTTCCAGGACTCACTGTGTAATCAGGCTACACAGAGAAACCCTGTCTCAAATAAAAGAAAGAAAATCATTAATTCCAATGCATTAGATTTCTTAAGAATTGAACTGCTGAATGGGTCTATAAACAGACACATTTACATAACAAATTTTAAAATATACTTGGAGAATTAAAGGAATGTGTTTCCTACTTGTTTCTTCTACTGGTTTGGAGAAGAAATTTTAATTATTCATTCTTGTATCTCTGTTCCAAGCTCATTTGCTTAATAGATGTTGGCTAATGAAGCGATTTATCCTAAGGGTGGAGCCTGAGAAATATGTCCTAGAATCAGCTAGCTCTAAGCATCATATTTTATCAGGATAAAAGGAGCCTTTTGACAAAGCTGAAATTTTATGTAATGATGCATGATTTAGTAGTATATGCCAAATGAGGCAGCAGGTGGAGGGCCAGCCTCACAGAGCAGTAACTATTGTGTTCTTAATTACATTTAAACTTCCTGTCCCCCAAAGGTCACAGGTGTAAGCAGCAAGTCAGTAAATCTGGTGTCTTCATAAGAAGACTCACAGACACCAGAATTGTGTATATACAGAGAAAACCCAAAAAGGAACAGCAAGAAGACAACTATCTACAAGAGAAGGAGGGAGGGAAGTCTCAAAATAACCTTTATTTAGGATTTCCAACTTCCAGAACTGTGAAAAAGAACACTTATCTTGTTTAAACTTCCAGTTTGTATTATTTTGTTATAGCACCCCAAACTAACTAAAACAGATTAAATTATTTTATCATTTATATCCTGCCCCCTTCCGTGTGTCTGTGTTTGTGAGTGCGCTGCGTGCTTGTGGGTGACTGAGGAAGCCAGAAGTGGGCATGGGATCCTGTCTCAGTTAGGGTTTTATTGCTGTGAAGAGACATCATGAGCATGGCAGCTCTTATAAAAGAAAACATTTAATTTGGGGCTGGCTTATAGTTCAGAGGTTTAGTGCATTATCATGATGGCAGGAAGCATAGTGGCGAATAGGCAGACCTGGTGCTGGAAAGTAGCTGAGAGTTCTACATATGAACCTGTAGGCAGCAGGAAGAGACTGTCAGCCACCAGGCCCTGTTTGAGCTTCTGAGACTAAGTGACACATTTCCTCCAACAAAGCGACACCTACTTCAGCAAGGCTACACGCATCAATTATGCCAGTCCCTATGGACCTATGCAGCCATCTTCATTCAAATTACCACATCCTAAGGGGATGAAATTGCAGGTGATTGTTAAAAGTCCTGATATGGGCCAGGTACGGTGTTGCACGCCTGTAATCCCAGCACTTGACAGGCAGAGACAGCAGAGACAGGCAGATTTCTGTGAGCTTGAGGCCAGCCTGGTCTACAAGGAGTCCAGGTCAGCCAAGGATGTATTGGTTCACTAATTTGGACATTTCCCCATGCAGAAATCCTAATGAGCCCAGTCTTACATCAGTCATGTGCAGCTCTTTGGGCCCTGCCCTGCTTGAATAGAGATTTTGCAATTAGCTTACTAAGCTTAACATGATTATCTCATGATTCTGTTATTCTTTGTAGCCAAATGATGCCTGTGTGTGTGTTTGTGTGTGCGCGTTCCTTATTTATTCATCATTCACAGGCAGCTCTGCTGCTGCTGTAACCTGGCTGCTGTGAATACTGCATGAATATGCAGCTGTCTCAATCAATTGGTGCCTCCCTTTCTTCAGGGATAAGCACAGGAAGGCTATAGCTGGATCATACATGAGTTCTATTTTTAATTTTCTAAGGACCCTCCTTATTGATTTCCAGAAGAATTGGATTAATTTGCTTTCTCACCAATATCCCATGCCCAAGAATCCTTAGCATCTGTTGTTTATTTTTCTAATTATAGCCATTCTGACTACGGTCAAGTGAAATCTCAAGCTAGTTAAGATTTTGTTTGTCATACAGTTTGTTTGAGACAGGCTTCCACTATTATAGCTCCGGGAGACTTCAAACTTGGTATGTAGACTAGGCTGACCTGGAATTCACAGCAATCCACCTGCATCTGCTGGGTTTAAAAGTATGTGACACCACACCCTCCCAACCCTCCTAAGTCTTCCCCATAGAAGTTTTTTAGAAGTAAACTCTGGAAAATATGAGGTCTGGAGAGAGAGTTCAGAGATAAGGCTCACACTTATCTTTTAAAGGTCACATCATTAAAACCTGTCTCTCTAGGCTCCTTTTAGGGGTCAGAGGGATGTAATGGCAGTAGAGAGTGCTTACAGCTCTTCTAGAGGATCTGAGTCCAGATCCCAGTACCCATGCTGGGCTGCTTACAACTGCCTGAACCTTTAGGTTCACCGGCTCCTGGCCTCCAGGAGCACCTGCATATACATCACACACACACACACACAAATAAATGAATGAATGAATGAATAAATAAAATAAATAAATAAATAAATAAATAAATAAATAAATAAATAAATAAATAAATGCTCTAGAACCAGTTCGGGTTTTGTTTGTTTTTTTAAGCTCTTATGCAATATCTCAACCCTGAGCCTCTCAAGTACAGTCATACACTTTTAGGCCTAGACTCTTGCAAGAAAAATAGAGAAATCTATTCAACAAGTATAACTAAATCAATAATTAGGGTAGGTTCTGTTATTTTACTGTACCCTAGAGTAACTCCAATTAGCAGTCATGTATAAACCCAGTGCCTGTAATTCCAGCACTTGGGGAGGCAGAGATAGGTGGATTGCTATGAGCTCAAGGCCAGCCTGGTCTTCAAAGTGAGTCCAGGGCATCCAAGGCTACACAGAAAAACCCTGTCTCAGAAAACACACAAACAAACAAAAAGCGAAAACAACAAACCTCCAAAGAGTCGGTCTTTGAGCACCATCAGGATGGCTCCATAGGCAGCGGCTCCTGCTGCCACACCTGTTGGTGTAAATTTAATCTCTGGAACCACCTGTTGTCAGAATAAAACTGAGTCCTGCAAGCCATTCTCTGACCATGCACGTATTTTTTAAAAGAGTAAGTTATGATAAGTGGCTTGAATTTCTCTCTGCTTTATTACCTGAGGCAGCAATTATATTGTTCATATCCACGTTTTCTGTGTGTATACCTAGAATTACTGTGGAGTAAGAGAAAAATTCTTTGTTTGTTTGTTTAGGAGACAGGGTTTCTATGTGTAGCCCTGACTGCCCTGGAACTCCCTCTGTAGATCAGGTTGGCCTTGAACTCAGAGATCCACCTGCTTCTGCTTCCCAAGTGCTGGGATTAAAGGTGTGCACCACACTGCTTGGCAGAAACTTCTTTTCAAACCAGTAGGTCTGGTTTTGAGTTCCCTTTTAGAGTGTGTGCATGTGCAAGAAAATTTGGGAGGTCAAAAGGATAACAGTGAGACTTGAGACTTGGTTTCCCTTCTTCCACCAAGTATGTCTCAGGGATGGAACCTGGGTCCTGAGGCTTGATGGCAGGTGTTTTCATCCATTGAGCCTCCTCCTCCTCCTCCTTCTTCCTCTCTCTCTCTCTCTCTCTCTCTCTCTCTCTCTCTCTCTCTCTCTCTCTTTTTCCAAACAGGGTGTTTATGTATAGCCTTGGCTGTCCTGGCCTCGAACACACAGAGATCTATCTGCCTCTGCCTCCTTGGGATTACAGGCATGTACCACAGCACCCAATTTATCTAATATGTTTAAAAAGTTTCCATTCTTTAAAAATATTTTTTTTAGCCAGGTGGTGGTAGCACAGAGCTTTAATCCCAGCGTTCAGGAGGCAAAGGCAGGTGGATCTCTGTGAGCTCGAGGCCAGCCTGGTCTAAAGAGTAAGTTCCAGAACAGCCAGGGCTACACAGAGAAACCTTGTCTTGAAAAAATAATTTTTTAAAATCACATTTAGTTGCATTGATGGAGGGTGTGATGTGCCATGGCTTACAAGTGTAGTCAGAGAGAAAAAGTTCCAGGAATCTGTTTTCTCCTTTTACTAAGTGGGTCCCAGATACCAAACTCGGATTTGGCCACAATTTCAGTTAAGTACTGAGAGGTCTCACTGTCCACCGTCTGATCTTATCTCACACATCCCGTCCTGTATTATTCCATTCCGTTCTCCTTTACCACATAAGGAGACGCTGAAGGAAAGAAGTGCAGACTAGACTAGAGTGCAATGCCCTGAATGTGCTCCCAGTACTGCATCCTGCAGCAGAAACCGGGTTCACCAGCACAGGTACCGGTCCAACTGCATGAGAAGGCAGCTATGTCAAGTCAGACGTGAGCCACTGGACCGCTGGAGGGCCGCCTCACTACTGCGGGCCTGTTGGCAGTGGGCTGGTTAGGACGGGCAGAGCTCAAAGAGCGCAGTTTCCGGGAGCGCTTTCTGGACTGTCACTCTGCCAGGGGTTCAGCGAAGCCTGCTGTGTGACAAAAAGACTGGACAAAGTCACCACGCCTGGGACAAGAGAAGAATCCAGTCTGGCTGGCGGCCCACAGTATGAGAGGCCCCTGCAAGGCCCAGGCTTGAGGTTTGGGCCCTGGTCTTTGAGAAGATTAAGCTAGGAAAGGAGGCTAAGATGGCCTTGGACCCCAACCTGCACCTCCCTCCAGGCGCTGGGCCTTCTGGGTCAGAAACATTTGTTTGCATGCACTATGTACCATCGAATCTTCACCCTTCGGACTTCAGAAACTGCACCTTTGACTTCACTGAACCTCCAGGTGCTAAGTCATGCCTCATTAAAGCTGTAAATCCACAGCAAAGCCAAATGGACCATGATCACTGGTTTTGTTAATCAAACCCTTTCTTTTCCCAAGCAACAACTAAGTGGCAAAGTAAATTCTTCTAGCACTATTCTGGACAGGTTTGCATAAAGCACTACCAACTCCAAGAAATAAAACTTTTAACAAAGTTTTGACGGTAATAGAAAAACAAAATATTTCACCAACAGTTGAATTTTTCTGTTCCAGCACAATGCTATCTACGATGAGGTATGAATTTATTTTTATATTTTTTTTAGTACTGGAGATCAAACTCAGGGCCCTGAACCCCCAACCTTCTTCGTTATTTTCTCTGCCCTCCTTCCTTTCTCCTTCCCCACCACCCTTCTTTCCTCTGTCTCTCTCTCCCCCTTTATCCTTTCCCTCCACTCACTCCTCAATCAGAACGTCCCAAGGAGCATCCATTTATCCACTCAGCATTTATTATTAAAATATGCCTTTTTTTATTCCTGGCCCTGTGCTGGTGATGAGCTGGCCAGTGTGGTCTGAGACTTGGAATGCTTCCTGATAGCAGAGGGAGAGAGCCATATTAGAAATTGCTGACAACAAAAAGAAGTAATTCTAATAAAGTCCTTTGGAAAACACTCTAATTTATTTTTATTTGTGAGTCGGTGTGCCTGCTTGTCTAGATGGCACCAAGGGCATGCAGCACCAGTGGAGGCCAGAAGGGGGCACTGGATCCCCTGGAACTGGAGTTACAGGTGGTGGCTCCAAGCCACCTGTAACTGGGAGCTGAACCAGGGTCTTCCACAAGAGCAGCAAGAGCTTTTTCCCACCGAACTATCTCTCCAGACTCGTAACCAATCCTTTATTTACTTATTTTGATGTCTTATGAGTGCTCTATCTGCATGTACACCTGCACACCAGAAGAGGGCACCAGATCTCATTATAGATGTTTGTGAGCCACCATGTGGTTGCTGGGAATTGAACTCAGGATCTTCAGAAGAGCAGTCTGTGCTCTTAATCACTGAGCCATCTCTCCAGCCCCAATAACCAATTCTTTAATTGATAAATAGTATAAATAATAAATTTAAATAAATAAATAATAGCTAATTATTAGTAGTAATCACTACATAAAATTTAATATGCTTTCCCTCTCTATATAAACTGCATCATATAGTTCTATACGTTATGTATAAAACATAGAGAACTATTCCATAGAAATAACATGATTTTATGTATGTAAAATGCAGAGCCATATAATAAAAGTGGAGGTCAAGAATCAAATTCAATCATCAAAATCCAAATTAAAATTTTGATTTATCTCTGGGTGTGGTGGTGCATGCCTGTAAACCCAGCACTCTGCAGGCAGAGACAGGTGGATATCTGTGAGTTCCAGGCCAGCCTGGTCTATAAATCAAGTCCAGGACAGTCAAGGCTACACGGAGAAACCCCATCTCAAAACAAAAACAACAACAATTTGACTTATCAGCCGGATGCAGTGGCACATGCCTGTAATCCCAATACTTGGAAAGCAGAGGCAGGCAAATCTGTGAGTTCGAGGTCAGCTTGGTCTATAAAGTGAGTCCAGGACAGCCAAGGCTACCCAGAGAAACCTTGTCTCAAAAAAACAAAAACAAAAACAAAAAAATTTTTTTTAAATTTATCCTCATGACAGCATATGAGGCTGCTGCTGTCAGTACAGTTGAGGAAGCTATTCTCAGAGAAGCTTATGGATTAGCCCAAGTTAGTAAGTGGTGCAGAGAGGTTCAAACCAGTGCCTTCTTTCATCAGAGGACCCTGGAAAAACAATGAACTGACTCCAGGTAGTGGGTGTGCAGTCAGTGAGGGTAGCTGGCTCCTGGGAAGAGAAGACAATGTTAGAGGCTGGAGGCAGCATGCACATCTCTGGGATCTGGAGGGCGTTCTGAGGGATGGGGCCCTCGGCAAGGTGTGGACAGCTGAGGGGAGTAGTAGAGGGCCTCCTGTGTGCTTCTTTGAAGGCACTCAAGCATGGGTGTGACATGGCTGGGTTTGCATTTCATAAAAAGTATCGGCTGCATAGGTTAGAGAAAAGGAGGCTCGGAGACACTTATCTCCTGGCTCAGTAGGGGGATAGTGATGGCACTCTTGAGAATACAGTCTGGAGAGCTCTCAAGCATCTGCTCAGAGAGCAACGCTGTGCCGTTTGTGCTAGCAGGATTCCTAAATATCCTTCATCAGAGAATAAATCAATACATAATTGTACAGTCTCATAATAAAATACCCTAAGGTGGATGAAATAAGCAAACTAGAGCAATGTGTGTCAGTGGGAAAAATCCTAGCTAAGTGAAGGAGGCAGCTGCAGAGGTTATACACAGCATGATATCATTTGAGCAAAGTTAAAATCCCTATGTAGCAATGCTTTCTGTTTGTGAATTTACTGTTACGTCTCAAACCATGGGACAAATGGCTGAGGTGCCTGTTTAACATGTCAGCGTGGACTTGGCCACCAGGTTCTCCCAGCATCCATCAGTCCCTGCCTGTTACAGGGTATGGCTGGCATATCCTGGCCCTCTACCTGGAACTCCGAAGTTCAGGGGCTGAGCTGCCCTTCCCGGTATAATCCAGACAGTTTGGTCACCTTCCCTTTTTTTTTTTTTTTTTTTTTTGTACCCTCCTGTCAGCTGCTTCAAGTTCCTCCTAGTTCCCTTCTTTCCTCACCTTTCCTCTCCCCCTTCTTCTCACGTGACTCAGGGTCATGACCACTCTGGACTGTCCCAGATGTCCCTGCCTCTGACTATAACAAACTTTCTCCTCCACCACATCTAGGAGGAGTCATGCCCTTCCCTTTTTATTTGTTTTTTTTCCCCACTCATTTACAGATGTCTATAACATGAAATGGATAATAGTCATTTCATAAAGTATCCTGGGGGAAACACTGAGGACAGGGACGGGCTAGTTAAAGTAATACATATGCATGTGTGTGTGAGTAAAATCATGACTATGACAAGGTCAGGAGTTTTACCAAAATGAAAACACAGGCTTCATTATTCTGTACACTCGACTGTATATTATTTTGAATATATTTCAATAGTGGTCTTAAAAAAATTAAACTTGGATCTGAAAGTGTGCTCTTGTGTCAGCTAAGAAAGAAGGGCACTCTGATCAAAGTGTGGCCCTCATATAGGGATCTGGGGCCACTGGGAAGTCAGGAAGAGGAGACGGGCATGGACTGGGGTGGGGTGGGGGGGGGCAGCCGGAGTGAAGAAGCCACAGGATAAAGGAAGCAGGTGAGAGCTGGGTCATGAGGAGGAGGGAGGGTGTGGGTGGAATCCAGGTGACTCCCAGGTTTCTGCATTACTGAGTGGGTGGTGGGGCCAATCTCAGAGAAAGGGAATGTAGGAAAAATAACAGGTTTGACTGGGGTGTGGTGCACAGAGATCAGCTTCAGACATGTTTGGGTTGGGGTTCTTCCAGGGAGAAATGTCCCATACGCATATTCAAATCAGAGGTTCAAGGTATGGAATAGAAATGTAAATGTCACTTGGATATGTAAGTCTTACATTAGGGACAAATACAAAGGAATACTTTGGGTAACAATTAAAATGTTCTCAGTAGAAGAACCATTGTACAGGATTATGTAATATACTAATTCTGGAGAGATGACTCACCTGTTAAGAGCATTACTTGTACTTGCAGAGGACCCTAACTCAGTTCACAACACCTACACCTCACCATTGCCTGAGGCAGCAGCACCAGGGGATCTAGTGCCCTCTTGTGGCCTCTTTAGGCACTACACTCATGTACTACATGTTCCATCTTAAGGTCCTGGGGGGGATATCTGGTGTGGTCTATGTCATACAGACAGCACAAAGGTTACCAGGTTATTAACTACCTCTGGTCCTGTTTGTAAGAGTCTGGGGGAGCCAAGTGTGGCCTGGCCCCGCAGGTAGCACAGGGGTCAGCAGGCTACTACCTACATCCATATGCAGCCTCTGGGGTGGAAAACACATCTCTTCCTTTAAAGAGACAACCCTGAGTGTTTAACATTCTTGTTTCCCATAGTGCTTATCTGTGAGCATGAGGACTTTGTGTCTTCTGCAAGAAATGTCCCTCTACACTTAGCTGCTGGAAGAGAAAAGATAGACATACTTAAGAAAAACCAATTTCACCAGTCACCTAGTGCTAAGCATGCAGACTGAGACCATTTTATGAATAGTTAGTGGGATCATTTTGATAGATAGAATTCCCTCTCTACTGAATGTCATCCAGTGATGATTGTAATTTTGGGCTAATAAATCTGAGGTTTTCATCTAATAAGTGGGTCATTCTTTCTTTTTTAATTTTTTTTATCTTATTTTGTTTCATTTTTTGGTTTTTCAAGACAGGGTATCATTATGTAGTTCTGGCTGTCCTGGAACTAGCTCTGTGGACCAGGCTGGCCTTGAACTTAGACTTGCTCTATAGACCAGGCTGGCTTCGAATTTATGGAGATCTACCTGTCTCTGCCTCCCAAGTGCTGGGATTAAAGGTGTGCATCACCATGTCCAGCTTTTCATTCAAACTACCACAGATATTTTGCTAGCCTCATGGCACTTTGATATTTAAGGATCCCAAAATAGAACATCAGAATGTCCTTCAAGGGGTGGATGCATAAGTGTAGCATGCCCAGTTAGGGTTGAATAATGACCCCACACAACAACCATGCCTGGAAGTACTATCTTACTGCAAAAGGAAACAGATAAACTTCTGACACGGTTAAAGGTCCTGACTTGGGACACATGCACAGGAGTCTTCCTAAAGAAAGGCAGAGGGACTTTCCTCCAGAGAGAAGGTACTGACTACAGAGGCAGACACTCGAGTGATGTGGCCATAGCCAAGGAATGCTAGCAGCCGCCAGAAGCTGAAAGAAGCAGGAAGTAGGTTCATCTCTAAAGCCTCCAGAGGTTTTGCTGTGGTCTATTAATACAGATTTTAAATTTGTGGTCTTGAGAAGTGTGAGACAATAATTGTCTGTTGCTTTAAGCCACTGAATTGTAGTAATTTGTTACAGAAACCATTTAAAAAAATTAATATCCCACATAGTAGAATACCACTTGGTGATCAAAAGGAAGAAACTATCAATATACTTAACAACTTAGATGAACCTCACATGCATCCTATCTAATGGAAGAAGCCAAACTGGAAAGGGCATGTCATACAATTTCGTTTATATGGTGTCTTAGCTAAAGTTTTATTGCTGTGAAGAGACATCATGACCAAAGGCAACTCTTATAAAGGGAAACATTTAATTGAACCTAGCTTACAGTTTCAGAGGTTGAGTCTGTTATCGTCCTGGTGGGAAGCATGGCAGCGTGCAGGCTGACGTGGTGCTGGAGAGGTAGCAAGGAGAGACTGTGCCACACAGGGCAGTGGCTTAGGCACTGGAGACCTCAAAGCCCACCCCAACAATACACACGTCCTCTAACAAGGCCACGCCTACTCCAACAAGGCCACACCTCCTAACAGTGCCAGATGAGATCACCACATCTGGCATTTTATTTTATTTATTTTGGTTTTTCAAGACAGGGTTTCTCTGCGCAGTCCTGGCTGTCCTGGAACTCACTCTATAGACCAGGCTGGGCTCCAACTCAGAGATCCGCCTGCATGTGCTTCTTGAGTGCTAGGATTAGAGGCGTGAGCCACCACACTTGCTTTATATGACTTTTGTTTGTTTGCTTGCTTTTGTTTTGTTTTTTTTTTCCGAGACAGGGTTTCTCTGTGTAGCCTAGGCTGTCCCGGACTCCCTTTGTAGAAGATCTGCCTGCCTCTGCCTCCAGAGTACTAGGATTACAGGTGTGTGCCATTGCTCCCAGCTCTTTATATGGCATTTTAAAGGCAGAACTAGGGCTAGAGAATGCCCTGGTGGATGCCAGACATTGGGCTTGATTACTGATGACAGACCCATGTGTCATTTAGGCAAGTGATGAGATAAACCATCCTGATTCTCAATGATAGTAAGGCTTATACACTTCATCTGTGCAAGGCAATAGAAACTGGACATCACAGAGTCCCCACTTTTCCTCCATGTGCAATTAAAAATAAAAATTTTAAAATATCTCAGTTAGCCATATAATATAGGATAAACATATGAAAATCTGCAGTCCTAAAGAAGCTAAGCAACAAGGAGGACCCTAGGGAAGACACTTAATCCTCACTCAGAAGGGCAAGCAGTATAGACATCAGAAGCAGGAGAAGATGGGGAACAGGACAGGAGTCTACCACAGAGGGCCTCTGAAAGACTCTACCACCAGGGTATCAAAGGAAATACTGAGACTCATAGCCAAACTTTGGGCAGAGTGCAGGAATCCTTATGGAAGAAGAGGAAGGTAGAAAGACCTGGAGGGGACAGGAACTCCACAAGGAGAACAACAGAGCCAACATACCTGGGCCCAGGGGGCCTGCAGAGACTGATACTCCAACCAAGGACCATGCATGGAGAGGACCTAGACCCCCTCTTCAAAGGAAGCCCATTGGTTGCTCAGTTTCTAAGTGGGCTCCCTAGTAAGAGGAACAGGGGCTGTCTCTGGCATGAACTCAGTGGCTGGCTCTTTGATCACCTCCCCCTCAGGGGTGCAGCCTTGCCAGGCCACAGAGGAAGATGATGCAGTCAGTCTTGATGAGACCTGTTAGGCTAGGGTCAGATAAAAAGGGAGAATGTCCTCCCCTATCAGGGGACTAGGGAAAGGGCATAGGGGGAGAAGAGAGAGGGTGGGAGGAACTGGACGGAGACGAAGGAGGGGCTGTAGCAGGGATACAAAGTGAATAAATTGTAATAAAGACATATATAAATAAAATTAAATTTTAAAAAATCTCAGTATTTAGTAGCATGGAAATGACCAGTTAAACTTCAAAGATGGTATAAAACAAATCCTACTCTAAAATGCAATAATTTTTAGCACAGTTATCAGTCAGAGAAGATTTGTTTCCTTCAGAGGAGATGTTAACTCTTTGGTAGTTAATAACATATATAAACCAAGAGTGGAACTTGGAGCATGTCTGAATCCGTTATTTCCTTATGACTGTAACAAAACACCTGACAGGAACAACTTAAGGAGAGCACCTTTGTACTTGTAGATGCAATTAAGGTCAGGGACTTGAGTTGAGGAGATGCTCTTGGGCTTTTTGGGTGAACTCACTAATCGCTTGAGTCTTTTAAGGGGAGAGCTGTCTTTGGCTGGAAGGTCGAGAAATCAGAAGAATGAGAAACTCTGGCTGACTTTGAAGACGGATGTAGAGCTTTGTGAAGCAAACCCTACAGGCAATCTCTAGACAAAGAAATCATTCTTGACAGACACCCAGCAAGAAGACAGAACCCTCACCAGAAGTCTGCCTGGGGCTGAGTTCTGCCAACAACCTGAATGAGCTGGAAGCAGGTTCCTTCCTCCAGAAAGGAATGGAATTCTCCCAACTTGAGTATTACCAGACTCTAAATGAAGGACTCAAATGAGCCATAACTGCACTTGGACTCCTGTCCTATACATTGTGGCCTTGGAGGCTACGCAAATACAGGTTCTTACTGTCCCTCCAACCTGAAGCTCCCAAGAGCCCCCAATGTTTCCAAAGCCCAGGATGCCATGCATTTCTTGCAGCCTCTTCATTATCAATTCACTGTATAAAGTTTCCTCTGCTTTAAAATATCTGAGTGGGTTCAGCTTCCTGATGTAAATATAGAATAATACATATCTTCAAGTTTTGTGGTGGCAACTGGAAAGAGTGTACAATTATCTATTCATTGAACAAACATTATGTGAGAGTATAGATGAGTGCTGGGCAGGTGAGACAAAGGCCTTGACCTTGATGAAGTTCACATTGCGGTCAGGCAGAGAGGAGTCTAATGACTGATTAAGTAAAGCTTTTATTTACCTCTTACAGTCAGGGAGGAACAGTGTTAGGAGAATCTGGGTGTAATTAAAATGCATGTTAAGGAGGGAATACTGGAGAAGAGGGCTTAAAATAATCCTGAT
The DNA here is from genome assembly GCA_028658305.1 of Pachyuromys duprasi. Taxonomy (NCBI): domain Eukaryota; kingdom Metazoa; phylum Chordata; class Mammalia; order Rodentia; family Muridae; genus Pachyuromys; species Pachyuromys duprasi. The sequence goes on from CM053766.1 coordinate 90,665,676, forward strand.
TTATCTTGTGGAAACTTTTAATTATTTCATTAGAAATTGTCTTTCTCAGGGCTGCTATTAGCATGCAGGCCATTCTGCTAGGCTGCCCTCAGGGACCTAGCAACATCTTACATCATCCCCTGCTGCCCCATAAATGGACCACCACCACCACACCACCACCACCGAGCTCTTTCTCTATTTCAGCTCTCTCTCTTTCCCTTTCTGCTTAGTGCCCCCTTTCTCACCCTCTCTGACCCACCCCTCTGCCCGCATGGCTCACTTGGTGCCCTCTACCCCCTCCTCTCCCTTCCACCAATAAACCTCCCTATACCAGATCTGTTGTGTGGCATAGTTCCTCAGGGGACACCCCTTGGCAGGGTCTCATCATGGTACCCCCTCATGGAATCATTACATATCATAACCACTGCTTTTTCAAAGGACACAAGATTGATTTGCAGCATTCACCTGGCAGCTCACAACCATCAGTAACTCCAGTTCCTGGGGAGCCAATGCCCACCAGCCTCTGAATGGACATGGGTCACCTGCAGGCAAAACACCCATACGCATAAAATAATTTTAAAAATTCAATTGTCTTTAAAAATTAAAAAAGGGGGAGGGGTGGGGGTGGTTGGTGGTGGCTCACTCCTTTAATCCCAGCACTCAAGAGACAGAGGCAGGCAGATCTCTGTGAGTTTGAGGTCAGCCTGGTCTATAGAGCAAATACCAGAAGAGCCAGGGCTATACAGTGAAACCCTGTCTCGAAAACAAAACAAAACAAAACAAAACAAAAAAGCAACAAACGAACAAAAGCCAAGGGAGTAGCTCAGTTGGTAAAGTGCTTGCCTTCTAAATGAAGAGGACATGAGCGAGTTCGGCTTCCCAGAACCCACATAAAAACCAGTCTCCACAACACATGCCTGTTATGCCAGCAGTGACCAGATGGGGCAGGGAAAGAGACAGGTGGTTGCTCAGAAGCCTGCCGGCTGGTGAGCCTTAACCTCCTTATCAAAGTTCCAGGCCAACAAGAGACCTTGTCTCAAACAACCCCCCCGCCCCTTTGTGCTCACGCACTTCACACACTTGTCTATCCCAGTTTTGGGTCCAGTGATCACCTCAAGGTACGGGTTTTGAGTGACCACTCAGAACCAGCCGAGTTGCCTTAAGCTCACAGGCCTGTCTGTGGAGGAGGGAGGTTAACGACCCTCTCAAATATCTGTAAGTCACGTTGGATTGCCAAAGCTAGCAGCTTGCCCCACCCTCCCCAGACCATTCTCAAGCACAGGCTTGTTCCCATCGGTTCAGAGTAGCTGAGGCTCGCACGCCCAGCGTAGACCCGGTCCAGCAGACCTGAGTAACGAAGACAGCAGATGTTGCTTCCCCCTTCTCTTCCCATTATGAACTTGGATGTTGATGTCTGAGGTGGTAGCAGCTATCTTGTGGTCTGGAGGTAACAGGCACAATTTTAAAAGTCGCTGTGACTTTTAGCGCATGGTCAGTGCTGACATACTGCTTTCCAAATCCTATTAGCTCTTCACGTGGATCTAGATCCTAGAAGCCTCCGGCTTGTACTTCACAGAGATTAGAAGTTGTACACACAGGCAGGTGTGTGTATGTGTGTGTGTGTCTTTTCCTTTACTGTAAGTAATAAATGCTACTTTACAATAAATAACATTTTTGATGAGTTTCCTGTTCTGAGCAGATAAGGCTTTTGTCAGGCGTGGAAGGAACTTAGAAGTCACTGCTCTGTTCTCCCTGACTAAATAAAAACCTAACACATCTTAGATCCATCACGGAAGAGAAGGAGACTGTATGGCAAAGAAGTACCCCCAAATACCGGAGAGCCAGACAGCCAGACCTGCTAGAATCAGCTTATCAGAGCAAACTCTCAGAACCAGTCCGAGAGCAGGAAATGGAGGGTAGATCAGCTGATAGGTGCTCAGGATGACACCTCTGAGACGGAACAATGGGGAACGCTGGTCACAGAGACAGCTCCCCAACTCCAGGAGCTCCCCTCCAGGAAGTCCACCAGCAAACACAGTGTCAGGGAAAAAGTATGTCAGAGCCTTCCTCAGGAGCCCCCTTGAACCTGGCCGAGCAATCCAGCTTCATGACTGACCTATCAAAAAGAACAAACAAACAACAACAACAAAAAACTTCATAGTTCAAGGGCAAAGGCTAACAAAAAGATGGACATCTTCTCATGGACCATTGAGCACTCCTGCCCCTGTTCTGTATTACAACAAAAGTGACCCGTGTTCATCAGGTTCTTTGCCAGATCCTGTCCACCTATCTACAAAGGTTTATAAGCCATACCTGAAGGAGCACAGTTCCAAGATAGAACTAACCAGTCTGAACCAGGGTCAGACTAGAATGTTGGCATGATCGCAAGAATGTTGGAATGATCAACCCAGATTTTTTTTTCTTTTTTTTGGAATTTTTGAGACAGGGTTTCTCCGTGTAGCCTTGGCTGTCCTGGATTCACTATGTAGATCAGACTGCCTTCGAACTCACAAAGATCTGCCTGCCTCTGCCTCCCAGACCCAGGCTGCTTCAACCAAGGAATTGTTAAAACTATGATTTATATGCTAAGGGATTTCATGATAATGTAGATATCTTGCTGTGTATTTAAAGAGATGGAAATCTAAGAGAATAAAAAAGTACCATGAAAGAGAGAGGAAAAAAAAACAAAACAAAACCCTATTGTCACAGAAGTGAAAACTCCCTCTTGTGGGCTCACTAGCAGATGGGAAACACAGAGAAAAAGGTCGCTGAGATTGAGGCTCTGAGAATAGACGGTTGTCAAACTGAGGCTGAGGGATGGCTCAGTGAGTACAGCCTCCTCTGTGCAGACGGGGAACTTGAGTTTGAACCCCCAGCGTCTACATGGTGGTGCATGCCTGTAACCTTGTGCTGAGGGGTAGAGACAGGTAGGGTCTGAAGCTGACTGGTCAGCAGTCTAGCCAAGGGAGGGAGCTCCAGGTTCAACGAAAGAGACTCTCTCTCAAAGAATCAAGTGGAGAGTGGTACCCAAAAAAAGGGCCTCTGGTCTCCGCCCACACACCAATGTGTACACATGTACACACCCAAGCCAACACAGACACCAGACACGTTATTTTATATGGAAACTTGCAGACACACATGCTCACACATTGCAATATGCGCACATGGACACACACAAAAACTTGTAAAATGGAAAGAATAGAGGGAAAAAAAGCCTCAAAAAAGGGAGAACTGTCCCAACAACGGTGGAACAACTCCAGAAGATGGAACAAACACATAATGGGAATAGTTGAAGGAGGGGGAAGAATTAATAGTAGTAGTGTTAAGAGTTCCTGAATTGTCAGAGACCCCAGACTCAGATGGTATGCAAAAACAAAGAGCATTTATTCTGCAGAGAATTCCAGCACGCTGGGGTCACCACCTTCATAAAACGGCTGTGACCCAGAAGTGGGCTGGAAGGCCCTCTTTATAGACAGCCAGTTAGGAGACTTCTAGGAATGATTAGGTACCCTTTACTCTGATTGGTGGGCAGCTAGCCAAGAGATACGTGGCCAATCAGGATTGGTCAGGAGCTTAGGGACTTTCCAAAGCAATTATTAAGTAACTCTCTTTGACCCAAGCCAGGTGTCAGGGCCAATGCTGATTGGCTGCTCGTTCCTAGAAACTGAAACTGAAACTCAAGCCTAGTTAGCTAAGTTAAAACTGAAGCCTGACATGAAGTCAGACTGGAATTAAGCCCTCCTCAGTGGTGACTCTAAGTTAATATCAAAGCCACACAAACCACAGATCCTGGAAGCTCAGACAGCATCAAGAAGGGACGTGCATCCAAGTGAGTGTCATAGTGCATGCCTCAATCCTTGGACTCAGGAGGCAAGGGCAGGAAGATCCCCGTGAGTTCTAGGCCAGCCTGGTTTTCATAATGAGTTTCAAGACAGCCAGGACTGTATAGTGAGATTCTGTCACTATACAGAGATTTGGTGACAATGAACTGCCTTGTAAGAAATGCTAAAACACAATTATTCAGAGAGAAGGGCTGGTCATAGACTTAGACCTGCACCCAAAGAGGATGCAGTCCAGAGAATGAGGTTGCTGACAAAGGGCTCAGCTCTCCCCTGGAAGGGAGTTAGAAGTAGTCCGTCCACTCTGAAGCCAAATATGAGTGCAATGGCCCAGGAACACAGATCTAGGTTGGCCCAAATACCATCTCCAACGTGGTAACTAACATTTCAGGAAGTTTTTATACTACTAAAACAAGAAAGCCATAAAGTAAGGCGCTTTTAAAAAGTATCAGTGGGAGCATCAAGCAGATGGTCATGGCAAGTGGGAAACCTCTGTGTTGGGTCTTGGGTGCATCTGATGGCATTCTTAGCCTTTGGTTTGCCAGGAGCTGGGTGTCAGAACATCTCAAAAGCATTTACCTAATGTCAGAAGAATCTGAGTTCCCACATGGAGGTGGGTAATAAATGGCTGTGAAATGAACTAAATATTACCATAATGACTTGGCTCCCAACCATAACATTCTAGCTCTCCTTAGTCTTTGCTTTGTAGAATGTTTGATTCTGGCATGGCTCGTCCTCTGAGAACTTCACAGGGTAAAGTACCTTTTTGTCTTTTTTGTGTGGTGCTGAGGAGCAAAGTCAGCCTGCATCCCATGCCTTAGCTATGCACTGGCCTCCTTCATTTTCTTCTTCTGTGAGATGGGATCTCCTTCACTTGCCTAGGCATACACTATCGTGCTGTGTCTCCTTTCTTCTCCTTTACATGTGTGTATCTGTATGGTGTTGGTGCACTCATTCCCACATGCATGTAGGCAGATGTGCACTTGGGTATGCATGTGCATGTGGAGGCCAGAGGTTGATATTGAGCGCTGTGATGACTGGTCTTGGTTGTACACTTAACAGAATCTGGAATTAGCTAAATCCCAAATGACTGGGCACACCTCCGAGTAATTTTTTCTTGATTAATAACTTAAGTGGGAAGATCTGCTTCTAATCTAGATCTTTCAGGTGGGGAGATAAGCCTTTGACCAAGATCATTTGAGGCCTTTAATCTGGACCACACCTACTGGCAGCCTATATAAAGGACATTGAAGGAAGAATATATAATGCATATTATATGTGTTATACATTATATATATCACACATATTGTGCATTGTATTATATTTTATAATACATACACACACGTGTGTTACTCTAGAAAATCCTGATGAATACAAGTGTTTCCTCAATTGCTCTCCACTTATTTACTGAGCACAGGTCTGTTACCGAACCTGGAGCTTGCCAATTGGCAAGCCTTAGTTAGCCAGCTTACCTCAGAGGGCAGAGGGCCCCTGTCTCCATTTCCTGAGCACTGGGATCACTGGCAGGCTGCTAGGGCTGCCTGGCTCTATGTGGGCGCTGGAGATCTGAGCTCCAGTCCTCATGCTGGGTGGCGAGTGCTTTATCCACCGAGCTAGCTCCCTAGCCCCGTTTTTCTTAGTCTTAACTGATGAAAGACAACAGTCTTCAAAATAATAGCAGCGACAATGTGTTCGGCTATAAATGCAGAAAGGGAAGCAATTCAGGGCCCACAGAGAGCACTTGAAATCACAGGTAATGCCAGGTCCTATGCTTTGCCACGTGCTGCTCTCTGCCCTGTGCACACTCACCTGTTATACAATTTAAGGCTGGTCCAATCGCTGGCCTCCCATGGTAGTTTGTGGCAGTAAAAAGCTAGCCAGGATATCTTTGCTTTCTTTTTACAATTTTGTACGTGCAATTATTTTTTTTAATTTTATTTCTTATGTTTACAATGTTCTGTCTGCATGTACACCTGCACGCCAGAAGAGGGGACCAGATCTCACTATAGATGGTTGTGAGCCACCATATGGTTGCTGGGAACTGAACTCAGGACCTCTGGGAGGGCAGTCAGTGCTCTTAGCCTCTGAGCCGTCTCTCCAGCCCCTGCACTTGTTTCTTACCTTAGGTCTTAGCAATCTCAGCACAAAGTTTTATTTTGTTGCTGTGGGAAACATATTCTGACAAAAACAACTTAGGGGAGAAGGGGTTTTTGATGTACAACTGCAGGTTAAAGTATGTCACTGCAGGGAAGATGAGGCAATGGGGACTTGAAGCAGCTGCCCACATCCACAAGCGAGAGCAGAGGGAATAAACGCCTACATGTTTGTGCACAGTCAGGTCACTTTCTCTTTTTTAAGCATCGTAGACTCCAAAGTCAGGTAATGGTGCTGCTAACCGTGAAGCCCCCCACCCAGGTTTAACAAAGGTGCCATCATGATTGATAATGAAGAAGATCGTGTATGTGGGACAGAAGGAACAAGGGAACTCTGTACTTAGACTTAAATTTTCTCTAAGCCAAAAATTGTTCTGAAAATAAAGTTCATTAATCCCCAAACCCAAATGCCATTGTAGGGAGAAGCTGGTGCCCGTTGATAGCATCTTTGCAGGCAGTTTCCTGACCCAGCCACATGCCTTTAAGAGACATTCTTCCTGGAAGCATTATGGTACCTGACTTTGTTTGACTTGGATGTCAGATCAGATGCCCCAAAACCAATCTTTTCCATGTATTGTTGAAAGATGCACCAGGCGTGATGGCGCACACCTGTGATCCTAGCACTCTGGGAGGCAGAGGCAGGCAGATTGCTGTGAGTTCACAAAACAAAAATACTTTTGTGTGTGTACCTGCTTGTACATGTTGGTGTGGAGGTGAAGGTGTGTGAGTGTGCCAAAATGTTTTTCTTATGAAAACAAAAGCCATCAAATAATGCACGGAGCAGATACCTTGTCAATTTAAAAAAGAATCATTAACCCAACAAGTCAACTTCTGTAATTTACTATGAGAAAATAATTACTTAAAGATGCTCAGCACAAACACTGTGTATAATAGTAAAAAAGAGATACATTTTAATAGAAAGAATAAGAAAGTAGTCAAGTACAATAAATTGCATAAGTAATGCTTGAAATAAAATAATGATTTTACCATGTAAAATGTTTAATATAGCAGTTATGTTACATAATAATGTAACAGCAAGAAAATACCAGTTTATAAAACCATACACACATTTGCTCATGTTACTATGCAATGCACAAGATACTAGAATTGAGAATATTGGTCACTTATCAATGTATTGTCTCTCTCTACCCAATCTCATTGTTGGCTTTGCAAAACTGGAGCTGAATGGTGTATGTACCTTCCCTCTGTCAGCTGGCCCTCCTGTTTCTCTCTCTTATCAATTTAGGGATCTAGCCTGACTCTGCAATAGGAGCAGGGTTTCTGGGGCCTGCCTTGGCAGGTTCCTGCGATCAGCAGCTTTCCCCAGTGCCTTGACTGATGCCTCAGTTTGGTTCCTGATCTGTGTCTTGGCTATCCTCCACAGCAGCCTGAAGGCAGGTTCCCAGAGCTCTGAAATTCAAGAACCCGGGAGCCACACCCTTCTCCTCAGGGTCTCCATTTCTTCCCTTCTGGAAGCTTCTTCCTTGTTTTTTCTTTGTTAGAGTTGAAGAGATTGTGGCAGTTGCTGCTAGCTGCTTAAAATTCCTCAGTGTCCTCTTTATTTCATAGCTCTTTGGGGTTTGTTGTTGTTTATTTTATAATAATTTCTAAAATATTATATTTATTTATCCTCTTTCTCTGTTTGTGTGTGTATGGAAACTACATATCTATGCATACGTACTTTTTACAGGGAAATCAATCCATGTAGATTCTGTGAGCTTTTCAGCATCAGTGTTTGCAATGGCCTAAACAGCCTTTCACTGCACTCACATACCTTGAATTTTTTACATTATTAAAATTTCTCTGTAGTTTAGGACACACAGGTCCATGTTTCTCTCTCTCTCTCTCTCTCTCTCTCTCTGTCTGTCTCTCTGTCTCTCTGTCTCTCATCTCTCTCTCTGTGTGTGTGTGTGTGTGCACATGCACTCGCATGCGCATGTATGTTAGGGCCCCCAAATTGGATTTCCATAGCAACCCGGCCCTGAAGGTGAAGGAGTTTCTAGATGGCCATGACAAGACTTACTGTAAAGAAAATAGATCCCTGTCTACAGTGCCTGGAACACTCAATAAATATTGATTGAAGAACAAATAAATGACTAGAGGGTTCAGGCCAAGCAGAGAGAGCAGAAGAACAGTAGTCATTCATTCTAATTGTTTGACTTTTTAACTCTTTCACTCCTCAGTGACTTATAGATTTACAACCGAACAAAGCTACCGCAATTTCTCAACTTGTGGCTCAGGGTTGTCACACTACAGCTCGCCATGGGAATCAAGGGTGCTTTCTGATTTCCCAGAAAAGAGCCTCACTTGAGTGCTGCATATCATTTTTACCGGTAGCCTTCACTTATGAAACCTAAGGTCACTTATGAATCCCAGACAGCAGCCTGGCATGTAGCCAGTCCCATGGGTATTCCTCTCTGGCACACTTTGCAGGACTGGTCATGTGAGAAAGACAGCTAACAGCAACAATTGTGTGATGAATGGCTGGAAGCAACCACTGGAAGCATGCTGGGGTCATGGAATGTAATCAGGAAATACTGACCTGGAACTTGATAAGCCAGGCAGTGATGGATGGGAGGCAGCCACTCTTCATCCGGCATGTTGGCATGCACGACCTGGAAAGCACTGATTAACTGTAATTGAAATGGGCAGCTTGAGAAACAGAAAGACACACTGTGACCAAAGCCACAAACCCCAACACAAACTGTTCTTTAATCTTTCTAACCACACTCAAACTCTTGGGAACTTGACTTTCCAGTGAGTTGAATGCGTTTTTGAGTATGATAAAGTACAGTGCTCTAAGGCTGAAAGCCCAGAGTCAGCCTTTGAGAGACTTCTGATCGAAACCAGGAGGAAACAGCAGAAGAGGCTTTAAACTGAGACCTAAAGAGCATTCGTGAGCTGATCTGTTGAATTTCTTGACAAGGCGGTTTTGGAGTGTTCTGAAGTGCTTGTGAGCATGCACAGAATGTTGTGGACTTCCCCAGATGATATGCCTCAGAGTCAAGTGCATGTAGCTGGCTCTTGTCAGAGCTCTGGACTCATAAGGCCTGAGAGTAGGTATACAATTCTGGATCCTCATGGTCAGGAGGATGTTGATTTCCACTTTGTACTTTTACTAGAAAGAGAAATGTAATTCTTAAAGTTGATATTAAGACTCCAAAACCAGCTAGGCAAGATCGCCTTACACGCAGCACTCGGGGAGGCAGAGGCAGGCGGATCTCTGTGATCTGCCAGCCTGGTCTACAAAGTGAGATCAGGACAGCCAAGGCTACACAGAGCAACCCTGTCTTAAAAACAAAACAAAACAAAACACTTCAAAATCGTGTGGAGGCTTTTGACTCCTCCTTCCTTATAGGATTCATCTTGGTCACTGGAATTCCCTGCAGTGTCATACAAAGCCAAAAATGGATACTTGGTTCTTTTTTTTTTTTTTAATTTTTTTAATTTTTTTAATTTTTGAATACTTGGTTCCTAATGTCCTTGTAATATTAAAACAGGTTCTGCTCTGGAAACCTTCCTTAAAATGAAAGCCTTGAAGCTAAAGAACACTGAGATCAATATGGAATGCTGTGGACAGCAGCTACACCAGCCCTACATTCTTTTACTCTTCACGATGTCCCCGAATATGAGAATAGTGAGATGGCTGTTGGGCACTTGCAGCACAAGCCTGAGGGTCTAAGTGAAGGTGGAAGGGGAGAACAGAGGAGGAAAGACGACCTCCCACCCCTCAAAGGCGTCTCTGACCTCAACCTAAGCACCATGGTACACATACATCCCTGAATATTAGGCTTCTTTTCCACTCCTCCAGCTGCCAACTTTTCACATGTTAGGAAGCTGTGGTTCAAGATGGCTGGTAACTGGCCCAAGGTTGTCCAACAATTAGGAAGTAGAACCATTCCCTCTGGAAAATACAGCAACAAGATGCTGTCATGGAGGTGGGGAGACCAAGCCTTCGGTAGACACCTTTGGTGGTTTGAGTATAAATGATCTGCATAGGCACACAGGACTGTTAAGAGTGGCACTATTAGGAGGCATGGCTTTTTTGGAGTAGGTGTGGCCTTGTTGGAGGACAGGTGTCTCTGGGGATGGGCTTTGAGGGTTCAGAAGCTCAAGTCAGGTCTAGTAGCTCTCCATTCCCACTGTCTGCAGATCTGGATGTAGAACTCTCAACTAGCCTCTCAACCCCATGTCTGCCTGTGTGCTTCCACACCCTGTACCATGATGGCAATGGACTAAACCTCTGAACTGTAAGCCAGCCCCAATCCAATGTTTTTCTTTATAAGAGTCGCTGGTATGTTTCCACAACAACAGTCAGAACTAAACCCTAGTCAGAACCTTGATCCTGGACTCTGAGCCTACAGAACTACGAGGTACTTCTTTTCACTGTGAATTACCCAGGCTCAGATATTTTGTAACAGTAGTATATGTACAAATACATATGACAGCAGTATAGGCAAAGGTTGGAAACTATCTTCTTGTATGTGGGTATCTAGTTATTCTAGTATTATTTACTGAAGAGACACTTCTTTCCCCACTGACATTCTTGTTAAAAAAACTATAGTCGGACTTTTAATACAATTCCACTGATCGATATGGCTCTTACTCCACCAGTATCATACTACTGTTTTGATTGTTGAAGCTTTGTAGTGGGTTTAAAAATTGAACATGTGAGTTCTCTGACTTTGATCTATTTAAAAAGATTGTTTGACTTGAGGTCCCTTGAATTCCATACAACGTTGGTTTTCAATTCTAGAGAAAAAAGGGAATAAAAAAAGCTGGTAAAGGCAGCTTCCTGCACCTGGATGCTTACGGCTGGCCTTCCGTTTGTGCTCTAGAGCCATTTGAAGAATTCTTGTCACCTGTAATAGACTCACAAGACTGCTGCGATAAGCTCAAGTAAAAGACTGCGAAAAGAAGCTGGAAAGGGTCTACGACCATTTAAACACAAAATTTTTGTAAGCTCTTAGCAGCTGACTCAAAGCAAAACACAAACAAAAAACAACCCAAGACAAAAGCCAAACCCTTTTAAATCAAAACACTTGTTTCTTTCTACTTTTTCTCTTTTCCAATGCTAAATGATTTCTACCCTGAGCATTCCTAGAACTCTGGAGCATCAGGGCTAGATCTGCTGCCAAGCAGCTTCAGTTTCTATTCTCCATTGTCTGGTCACATACTGAAGAGGGCATTGTTGCTGTTAGCTTTTGTGCTTATATAATCTTGGTTTCTATGCAAGATCCCTAACCAGTAGGAACTGACCTGTCTCATAGCCACCCCACTCCATGTAAATAAGAGAACAAACTTATAAAAATAATAAGATGTTAAAGGAGGGAGAAAAAAAAAATCATGAGCTACCTCCCAAGTGTTTTCATGGGAGACAGATTCTAACAAACTGGCGTGAGTTTCTAAGCACACAGGATATTTCTTGGTTAGCACTGAAAAACCACAGCCAATTGTTTCTGCAGGACCTGCTGTTCTTTATGGTTGTCCTAGAAAAATTGGAAAACTGATTCAGACCATAACTCAAGATCAGTGATTTACTTAAGCCATTATTTGCTCAAGTGTATCACGAGTGGAAGTTTTGTGGGAAGGTATTGTTTTACCGAAGCTATTTCTAACCTCAAATGAAGAGTCTTACTCTTCGCATTTGAGTACTACTCTGTGATTGGCACTGTAAGCCAAGTCCAGATGGAAGCATATCTGTGATAATCACAGACGTCATCACCGAAGCACTACAGAGAATGACAGCGATGTACAAGCTGGGAGACAGAGGTCCCGTTGGAACAAGCTCTCATTAAGTAGTGATGTTTAATGAGATGCTAGAGAAGAACACCGAGGATTTGAAAGTCAGAGGTCACCAGCCTTATACAAGCGGAAATGAATGACTTGCTGGATGAGATGTGTGAGTGTATTGGAAGGCCCAAGGAACACAATCCATTGTAAACTAAAGGAAAAGCAATCAAGTTTCAAAATGGAATAATTCCAAATGAACCTATGGTATCTGAGTTGGGGATAGTCTCTGTAATCCTATAGTACTGAAAAATTTAGGTTAAGGAAGTTTACAGAAAAAAGTCAAGATTGTGATGGTCCTGCAAGATATTGAGGGCTGGAAAGGTGGTTCAATGGCTGGTGTTTATGACACAGCATGAAGACCCCAAGTTTAGATCTCCAGTACTCACATGAAAGCTGAGTGTGCTAGTACACACCTCTGACCCCAGTGATGTGGGGACACAAAACAACAGATTCCGGGTTTGTTGACCAGCCAGTCTAGCCAAAAAGGTAACCTCCAGGTTCGGTGAAAGACCCTATCTTAAAAAATAACATGGAGGCATGATTGACAAAGGAATCCTAAAATTAAATTATTCTCTGACCTCCACCTGTGCCTGTGTGGGTGCCTCTCTCTCTCTCTCTCTCTCTCTCTCTCTCACACACACACACACACACACACATGCACACACACATGCACACACATACAGAGAAACAGAGAGAGAGAAAAAAAAGAGGTTAGAAAAGATAGATAAAGAGCTGAAATGAGTTGAAGTGTGTAACCTTCAGCACTTTTCCATCCACTTGATGCCAAGGAAGTGCTGCTGTCATTAAACTCATTCAAGCCACTAATGATGTCTGTGAACAGAGTGACTGAGTGAAGGGACAACCCTGTTTTATCTTCATAATTTTTTTTTCTTGGCCTACAAAAGAAGTTTGAGTGTCATTAAGGATGTACTTTGAAATGTAGGGACAGATTCTGCCTGACAAGCATAACATCTACTCTAAAGCAAATGCATTGCATATTTTGATGCTTGGGGAAATGAGTTGAATCATCAACTGTTCCAGTTTTCCTAGATTGAGGGATTTCCTAGGCTGCGATTCCATGGAAAAGCTAAGAAAGTCTCAGATGCAATGAACATATTGGTGTGTGTTGATTACCCAGTTATGAGAGACTTGATCAAAGGTTAAATCTTGCTAACAGAGAATCATGAGCCCCAAGTCAGAAGAGCACACCTCTCCTGTATTGTTCCCTGGTGTTAGAAACAAAAAAGACAAGATGAAGGGAGGCCTCAAGTTTCTGTCCAAGTAGGTTGATGTCTCCATGTAGTAAACACCTTCATTTCATTGGAATGGAGACCTTGAAATCTGGAAATTTCAGAAGCAAAAATTTTTGTGTGTGTGAGAGAGAGAAAGAGAGAGCAAGCAATGAGAAGAACCATCTCCTTTTCTTTTCTGTTTCTGCTCCTGTAATGCTCTCTAGATGTCTCTGCGCTTGTATATTCTAAAATTGGCATCTTTTTGGAGCTCATCCTTGTAGAGTAAAATTCTAGTGTTGCAAGCCACCATGTCTCTTGCTCATCCCCCAAACTGGGTCTTTAACAGCTATTTCCCATCACTCTATCATGTTGACTACTTCTGGTAAATACTTCAGGCCTTAGCTGTGGCATGAATCTTTCTGCTGGGAAATGGGCTCCCATTTCAGAAGCTATGCTATCTTGTATTTCAGGAAAGTCATGTGACTGAAGTCAAGGCAAGAAGAGCCTTTCAAGAAACAATCAGTGGTGTCACAAGACTGAGAGGTCCTCCCAGATGAACACTAAGATGCTGCGTGGCCATCACTGGGAATGTCACTGGTCACTTTGATAAGGACTGCTGCAGAATTTAGCTGTGGGTGTAGAACAAATGGCCATAAAACAGATGGGTATCAAGTGGGTAGTGAGAACACACTGTCAGGTGAGCACTTCTCACATAACTCGGAGCCAGAGAGAGCTGGAGAGCTGGAGAGCAAGAGCAGGAATAAAGCTAGAGAGAATGGGCACAGAGAGTGAGAGAGAGCAAGCATGGAGAGAGTGAGAGCCAGGAGAGGAGCCAGGCAAGGTGGCGCACGCCTGTAATCCCAGCACTCAGGGAGGCAGAGGCAGGTGGATCTCTGTGAGTTCAAGGTCAGCCTGGTCCTCAAAGCAAGTCCAGGATAGCCAAGGCTATACAGAGAAAAAAACAAAACCAAAAAAACATACAAAAATTGTTGAACCAACTGGGCATGGTGGTAGATGGAAGATTCACTCATCAACCTGGCATCTTGGAGGGGTAGCTACTTGAAAGACTGGAGAGGGCTGGAGAGATGGCTCAGAGGTTAGGTGCACTGGCTGCTGGTCTTCCAAAGGTCCTGAGTTCAGTTTTCAGGAACCATATGGTGACTTAACAACCATCTATAATGAGATCTAATGCCCTCTTCTGGAGTGTAGGTGTACATGTGGGCAGAATACCGTACACATAATAAATACATCTTAAAAAAAAAAATACTGGAGTTCAGTTGAGTCACTTTCCTCTTGGCCTCGTTCCAGGGTCTCTCAGCAATGCAGTGGGATTCTTTCTTTTCTTTCTCTCTCTTTGTCTCTCTTTTTCTCTTTCAGACAGGGTTCCCCCTGTGTAGCCTTGGATGTCTTGGTACTTGCTCTGTAGACTAGGCTGACCTTGAATTTCAACTCACAGGGTTCCACCTGCCTCTGCCTCTCAAGTGCTGGGATTAAAAGAGTGTGCCACCATCATTCCAGGAGTGGGATTTCTTTCTTTCTTTTTTAACTTTTTTTTTCTCGAGATAGGGTTTCTCTGTGTAGCTTTGGATGTCCTGGTACTCGCTCTGTAGACAAGGCTGGCCTTGAACTCACAGGGACTCACCTGCCTCTGCCTCCCTGAGTGCTGGGATTACAGATGCGTGCCACTGCGCCTGGCATAAATTTTTTCTAAGTTTTATTTTTAATTTATTTACCTCTATTTTATGTGCACTTGTATTTTGCCTGCATGTATGTCCACATGAGAGTGTCAGATCTTGGAGTTTAGACAGTTCACTGCCATGTAGTGCTGGGGTTCAAATCCTGGGACATCTGGAAGAGCAGTTAGTGCTCTTAGCCGCTGAGCCTGGAGTGGGATTTCTTAAGAGACACTTGAGAGCTCGAAGATCAGTGGCTCCAAGAGACAGTGGGTGGAACTATGTGGAACATCCTGCCCCAAACTTGGCACACTGTTAACACTGAGGCATTTGATTAGTTGTAGCTATCACTGAGCCCTCCCAGATTCAAGAATCCAGACATTGACCCCAAGTGGCAAATGACTCTTTGTTATACAAGCTTGCATTTCACATTCTTGAAAAGATTACAGCCCCTCCCACCCCTACCCCGACCTGTGCACAAGCTCCTTTGTTTAGGAGCTGGTTTCTCTTAGCTCAGCTGCTGACATTTCTAAGAGCCTTCTTACTCCAGTGTGAAGGGAAGGGGGGCCTGAAACCCTCCCTTCCTGCTGTGTAAGCTGCCTCACATGTATGCCCATCTCTGACCTGGTGGAGTTAGGTGATACAGTTACTTACTCAGATCTCTATAGAACTCCCAATTCTGGGAAGCCTACATTGTCAAAATGGGAATAGACAGGTTTTTCTTCATCTATCAATACATTTTATGTCTTCAAATCTCTTCAAAAATTCAGAAAAAAGGAAATTGTTACATGCTAAAAGCAGTAAACTGGGTTTTTGTCAAAC
This sequence comes from Pachyuromys duprasi, assembly GCA_028658305.1. Taxonomy (NCBI): domain Eukaryota; kingdom Metazoa; phylum Chordata; class Mammalia; order Rodentia; family Muridae; genus Pachyuromys; species Pachyuromys duprasi. Next base: position 90,681,167 of record CM053766.1, read on the forward strand.
AAGGGGGAGGAGGAGAAATACTAGTTAGGTAGCTACATTATACCTTACAGTTTTCAATAAGGTTTATTTTTTTATTGTTTGAGATTTAACTCAGATGCTGAGTGCTATACCCTGTTAGCAAGTTAGTGGGCTTCAGCAACATTGGTGGGTAGTAAGCAGCAGCCAAAATTAATTATAACAGGTTAAATATAATTATGTTACATTTTACTGTACTTCAAAACTTTGAGGGTTGCCATGTATAGCATTTCTAGTGAGTCTTTGTTTTGATGTGAGCAATTAGAAAGCTTATACAGAATGAAGCATTCAGCTGCTCCCCTTTTAAAAGTCAAAGCTCATCCAAAAAAAGTAGCTGATTTATACTTCTATGACTATAAGAAGCAATATATTTAGAGAACTGTCTCCCTGAAGACCATGTTACTGTTTAACTTACAAATGCACTTAAATATTATTTGTGTGTAAAATGGTGGCTTCCTTTTCCTAAAGTACAGACAGAAGAAATTAGAAAATGTAACTGGAAACTTTTTTTTTTTGTGGGGGAAAGGGGCGGAATTACAGAGTTGTTTGTAAGCTATTCAAGAACCTTCAAATTCCATTACAGAAATGATCCAGTTCCTCTTTGTATCACTAATGGTTTTACTTCCCAACAAAGCCGGATCCTTATGGCATTCACAGGGCTTAGGAGACAGCAGCGCAGAAATAGTATTTTGTTGGCCTTGGAGCCGCTGAGGGCTGAGTAATACTCATGAGAAAGAAAAAAGAAGTGCGGGCCCCTTGGGTTAAAATCTGATAGAATGTCGCTGTGGAGAAAGCAGTGACTGGCCACTGGCAGAATTCTCAACACCTCACCCGGCTGCGGCTACATCCGCTTCAGTTTTCCTTTCTGCTTTGGAAGGGCTCTGGAGAGCTTGGACAGAATCCACTGGGATACAGACAGAGGATATACAGCATTCTTGTAACTAGCTCATAACGAGGGCATTCTCTGTGCTGAGACCTATCTGCGTCTCCAGTCTTTAAGGATTGCCCCTCGGTGAGGGTGAGTCTGATTCCTGTCTCTCTGCCCGCACTCCAGAACTGTGTCATTTGGTAAGTTTTTAGGAGAGCCCATTTTGTAGCTAGGTTCTGGGCAGTGGCTGGCATTGTCTGAGAGAGGACAAGAAATAAGCTGCACCAGAGAAATCGCTTCCATCCTCACAGCAAAGAGAAGCAGGGATTCTGGCCAATTCTTCGCGCTGTAGTTTCTCCTTATTTACCCTGGCTTAAGGAATGGCCAGCAGCCAGCAGGCACTGCAGCCTCACGGTATTTGCACACAACTTAATTTAGGTCGGATTCTAATCTCTCGGGTTGTAGCTAGGGTTGCTCCAAGGAGAATGCAGAGAGAACTCTGGATACCCAGCAAAGGGAGCATTCGTTTTCCGGTTGATTTCTGAGGAGAAATCCCAACTGAGTGTGAGTGTGTGATGTCTAGCAACTTTGAGTACGGTCGGTCAAAAAGAAATCATCCGGTGTCGGGGGCCAAGTGGTACTTTTGTGCGAGGGTCACGTGAGACCAAGGCCAACTGGGGGGGGGCAGAGTAGGGTTGAGGGGATGAAGGGATTCCGCTGAGACTTCAAGGCCGAGGGGTGACGTCTCCGCAGGAAACTGGGGGTGAGGGGCCGCCGGCCGCCGGGCCTGTCCCTTTAAGGGGCCGGTCTCCGGGCCCCTCAGGACGCGACGCCCGGACGTGCGGAGCCGCCCCGCCCCGAAGCCGCCCGTTTCCTGCGGGGCGGCGCGACGGCACCTGAACTCCAGCGGAGGGGCCTCGGCGCGCGCTGACCCGGCGGTAGAGCGTGCCGCCGCGTCGTCCCGGCCTGGTTCCCGGCTGCGCAGGGTGAGGAGCGGGCCGGGGCTTCCGGGCGCGGGGCGCGCTCGCCTGCTAGGCCTCGGCCCGGGGGTCGCAGTGTGCAGCGTCCGCCCAGGCCGCGCCGCCGCCGGCCCGCTTTGAGGATCCGCCCGAGGGTTCCGGCTCTGGGGTTCCGCCTCGGCCTTCCCCCGGGACGCCAGGCCCGACCTCAGCTTCGCGAGTGGCCGCAGCTCCCGGGGCCGTCTCCCGAGGACGAGGTCGTCCGCCCGGGCCGCGGGGTGACCGAGGAGCCTATTTTTAGCCGGGCCCGCGGGCTCCCGGGAGGGAGGGCAGATTAAGGCTTTGAGGAGGGTGCACGGAGGGAGCGCCTCGTCCCTGGCGCCCGGGGCCGCGGTCCGGCCACGCGTGCGCCATGCCGGAGCGGCTGGCTCATCCCGGAGGGCCGTCCCTCCCTCCGCCCGGTGCATGGAGTTAGGAGAAATCCTGCGAAGTTCTTCCTCCCTCCCTCCCAGGGGTGTGTCTGCCTCAGCTCCCAACAATGGGATTTGGGGCGTCCCCTCGCTCGGGGGTAAGGAAACGGACGTCGGGCCGTCAGGGACCGGGGCGCGGGGCGAGCAGCGTCCTCTCCTTTGTCCGGCCGCACCTCGATTAGGTTAGAAAGTGGGCTGTTTATAGTGTCAGCGGCTCCTCCTGTGAGGAGGCGAAAACCGGGATTCTCAGAGCGGGGCCTCTGCTAGACAGGATTCCTTAGCTGCTATTTGAATAGCTTCAAAAGCCACCGGCCAAACAGTTCAAAGTTGTGGGGTGTTTTGATAGATTTCCACCCCGATACCCAGGTAAAGAGGAGCTCTCCAGAGGTGACTGAGGGGTGATGTGAATTTTTGCCTGAATTAGGATCTATTTGTTTCCCCCACCTGACTAGTAAGCAGTGGCTCCGGTGTGTCGAAAAGCATTTAGGAATGAGCTGCACTGGGGCACTCCCAGCTGACCTGCATTCTGTGTCTCACAGTAGCTTTTCATATTTGATGTATTGCTTGATAAGTAAGCCCCTCCGGCATTCCTCCTCTCTTTTAGGGAACCTTGCAGGAACTAGTTGGGCTTAATTGTGTAGGTTCCATTCCCATGCCAAACCTGCGTTAGAAATGTCTCTTTTAATTTTTTAGCCCCTAGTAGACATAAATGTCTTAATTATCAGGTGCGATTAGAGAATAAGGTGTCCTACTTTTACTGAGGCGCACACTGAAACTTAAAATATAACAGGACCTATCAGAAAAAGTCCTCAGTGTATTCCTCAGATGTATTAAAATTAAAAATTCTTCAAATGTATTAAACAAAAGCAAAACCCATCCAAAACCCTCAACTGCAAGCAGTTTACAGGCTCGCTAGTTGGTAGGTTTTAATCTTCTTTTGTTAGGTTTTGCTAAAGACCTAGAGAGTAAAGGCTTATTGTGAGGCGTAATCTCTCTAAAGGATCCATGTTACAATTGATTGTTGGTCAGTTTGTAGCTGGAATTTTACTTGCACTCTTTGGAGGATATATCATTTTTCCAGGGAGGGACACTTGGGATGAACCAAGAATCTTGAGAATGCTGTATGTACTTGTGACACCGAGAGCCCTGGAATATGAATTTTATGTATGCCTACTATGCTTTTCTCTCTCTCTCTCTCTCTCTCTCTCTCTCTCTCTGAGACAGGGCATGTACCACCACACCTGCCATCCCTACAATTTTTTTTTTTTTTTGGAGGAGGAGGGGAAGGGGTGTATTCCAGACAGGGTTTCTCTGTGAGCCCTGGCTGTCCTGGAACTCACCCTGTAGACCAGGTTGACCTCGAACTCACAGAGATCCGCCTGCCTCTGCCTCCCGAGTCCTGGGATTAAGTTGTGTGCCACCACACCTGGTCCTACTATGCCTTTTTATAGCTAAATTTTAATTAAAAATATTTTCAATACTTTGTAAAAAATAGTGTACTCGATGGTTCCAGGAGATTTGGTTTAGGAATCTGACCTCATATATAATAGGGCAATGCAAGGGGAAAAGTTCTTTAGAGAACAGTCAGGTGTTTGAGCGTAACCTCTTAGGTGCTCTGCGTGGTTGTAAAGTCCAATGAAGGCAAATCCAAAGTATCCCTAGAGACTGGAAGCTACTGTTCAGAAGGTACAGTGACTGCTCATTTACAAAGGACTGCATTCCGTTCCATTGCTGCTTCAGGAACACATGGGGAGGTTCTAATAAAAACGATGTAATTTATGTCTAGGTGGCTGGGGAAAGTTGGTTTAAGAATATGAACTATATTTTTCCTATAATTAGACATTTAGGGGGAAAACTTTTGGTGCCATGAACCAAAGAGATTGATTAACTTAAGCTGTCTCTAAAAGTCTAGAAGAGAAAAGTAGTAATTTACTCCAAGTGTTTGTCAAGTGGATGAATTGGTGCTTATGGTGTCTTTGAAAGAACTGACAGCATTCAATTGCTTTTAAGCCTTTTCAGTTAAAAAAAAATGCTGAATTCGTGATGGTATCTTTAATCCCAGCACTCCTGAAGCAGAGGAAGGTGGATCTCTGTCAGTTCCAGGCCAGCTAAGGTCACAATAAGACCCTGTCTCAAACAAAACAAAGCAAACAAAAAAAAATCAACGTGAGGTTTTTTAGCCTTTAACAGTTAAACTGTCTCCCGCTGCCCCCTTTAAAAGAAAGGGTCTAGTTTTTGCCATAGAGATAGTTGTATTCCCATCTTTATTCACTGTAGCAAAGAACTGGAGTCAACCTAGTTGTCCATCACTGGATGATTGGATAATGAAAATTAGGTTTCTTTATTAAAGCAGAATCCTACTCCGCTCTAAAGAAAAATGATGTAAAAAAATGGATAGACTTGGAATATATTCTAGTAATCAAGGTCACACAATCTCAGAAAAAACAAACAAACCTGAATTGTCTCTCTCATAAATGGAGTCTAAACAGTTATGCCTATATAGATGTAAGGTAATGTGTATGCAGGTACAGTGTAACATGAAGGGAGAACAAGAAAGGCTAAAATAAGGGGATGAGGGAGGACTGGGTACAGGGGATCGACCTGAGTATGATTGAGGCTGGAAGGCCAGGTGCTTTCCTGTTACGGATTTTTAAAAACAGTTTAAATTTTAAAAATAATTTATTTTTATTTTATGTACATTGGTGTTTTGACTGCATGCATGTCTGTGTGAGGGTGTCAGATCCGCTGGGACAGGAACGACAGGTGTGAGCTGCCATGTGGGTGCTGGGGATTTAAGTCGGGTCCTCTGGAAGAGCAGTCAGTGCTCTTTACCACTGAGCCATCTCTCCAGCCCCAATAGTTTTTGCTTCTGATGATGGATAAATGCATAAAATGTATCTGATACTGAAAGTGTAAAATTTAATGTGAAGTTTCAAAGCTTTCATTTCAGTGTCAATTCTATCTGTATAGAGGTTCAGTAAGTTATGTAGACTTTGGATCTGGTTAGTTTCGGCATTGATATTTTTATTTGCAATTTTTAAAATTAATGTTTATAAAATAAACTAATACAACAATTTTGTAGTAAAGTAAAAAATAAAGGGGCTCACTGCGTAACTCTTGACTGGCCTTGAACTTGCAGAGGTCTCTGTTTCTAACTGCCTCTTTAGCAGTATACCTGACACCTGTGGACTTTTAGTTGCTTTTATATTCAAAGAAGCAAGACAGCTTTCAATAAAAAAGTATTTTTGGTAGAGATTCTGATTGGAAGTATAACATTCCCAGGAAATGTATATGCAACACTTAACTTTTTAAAAAGTCATGTTCTGCTACTATGCATATCATTTATCTCTCCCCCACCATTGAGGATTGACCCAGTGCCTCAAATATGGTAGACTAGTGTTATTTTGCTCATCTACATACGCTGCTCTCTGTCATCCCAACTACTGCAGAGGAACTGAGAACTTCTAAGTTAAGTCTGGTGTCAGGAAAATGATTTATTCACCAGTTGTAGCAATTATTCATATCCCTTTTCTTCCAGGATACTGTCTGTTTTAAACATCATGCATTCAGTCCTTGATTCACTTTTCTCTTTATATTCTGGCAGTCTCATCTAGTTTCACTGTTCAAATGTCTACTTAAATCTCTAGTCTGATTTCCCTCCTGCACTTCAGACAGTGTTAGGCCTTTCCCCTCAAACTAAGCTTTCTGATTTCTCCTCTGCCTATCTCTGGTGCTGATGAACCCATTTTTATCTGATGATATCCAGCCAGCTGTCTGGATGGATGTTATACCTCCAAAAATTGTTGGTGATCTCTGACTTACATGTATGACACTTGACATTTTCTGGTTTTTCCTTTCTTAATAACATAACCAGAATCCAACCACTTCTTTTTACTTTTAATGGCCTCATCCAAGCCATTCTGACATCTTGTTTGTGCATTCAGGGAGAGGTTAAGATAACACTATTTGTAGTATGCTTATAGTAGTTCTATATAGTACTTCCCCCCCCCCCCCCCTTAACTATTGCTTTTCTGTTCTTTCTCAGAGGGAGTTTGAACCCAGGGACTGCAAGCTACCACTGAGCTATAGCTCCAGTATATTTCTTTGTTTTGGTCTGAGTAAATTTGTAATTATAGTAGTTTTCTGAGATTCAGTGGGTAGTTTATCAGGACACATTGTTATGGTACATGCCCCTTGGAAAATGTGGAACAATTATTTACTGTTACACAGGAATCAGGTGAGCTGCCAAGTAGACAGTAATAAGCTGGAAGTTGAAAGGAAACCTACAGGTTTTAGGCCTTAGCACTAAGGTTTTATGTAAGTTCGTATCTCCCAGTTCTTATGCCTTCATGTGACATGTTGGAGAGAATGAGAGTGTTTGGGGGTCTGAAGAGTTGAGCTTTGAGTCTGGTCTTGCTGGTTTATACTGCTTGGGCATTTTCATCCACCAAAGTCACCTCAAACTCCCTGCTCTTTGTTTTTTTAGGCTGTGTTTATACTTAGTTCCTAAGCCATACTTTGTTTTGTTTTCTTCCTTTTGAACTCTGTTAAGTGGTACTCTTTTTGTATGAATTTATTTGACATTTCCAACCCTTTCCATTCAACTTTGTAGTCATGGTTCGTTCTTTCGTTCTTTCTTTCCTTTGAGACAAGGTTTCTCTGTGTAGCCCTGGCTGTCCTGGAACTTTGTAGACCAGCCTGGCCTTGAACTCATGGAGATCCATCTGCTTCCCAAGTGCTGGGATAAAAGACTTGTGCCACCATGCCAGGCTGTGGTACTTTTATTGCTACATAGGCTTTTGTATGATTGTTGTTTTTTTCTGAGACAGGTTGCCTAGACTGACTTTGAACTCAAACCCTGCTCCTTCCCCCTCAGTGCTGTCTTTAGAGACCTGAGGGGTCACTGTACCTCACTGTACCTCTTCTTTTCTCCTCTTACATGTGACTGTTGGTTTTCTGTTGGGTTATGTATGTTTTTTTTGGCTAGGATTTATTTGTATGACCTGAAAACTAATTTATTGCCAATTATGTATTACAAATATCTTCTGTTACATTAGAGTTTGTTCTTTTTTATGTGTACTGTATTAAAACTAGTTTAGTTTTAACTTTCCATTATTTCCCTTTTTTTATAGTTATTTTTAGTTTTTTTCGAGACAAGGTTTCTCTGTGTAGCCTTGGCTGTCCTGGACTCACTTTGTAGACCATGCTGTCCTCTAACTCACAGAAATTCTCCTGCCTCTGCCTTCCCAAGTGCTGGGAATATAGGTGTGTGCCCCTGTGCCTGGCAATGGGATATTCTTGCATGTTTCTTAAAACCATTTTTTTTCTTACATTTTTATGCTGCCTCACAAGTTCTATTCCTGAAGTTGAGTTTGTAATTTCTTTCATGTGATTGTTTTCTTTTTATGTGAGATTTCTAGTTTTTCATTGCTAAGATGTGTTTATTTTCTAGATGCTTCAGTAGTTCCAACAATATAGGGTTGTTTTAAGGATTGTATCCATTCTTTGTTTTATTGATTATGTAGAATTACAAAAAGGTGTAGAGTTACATACTTTGAAATATGAAATCCAAACCCCAAATGACAACATAAGAGATTTGTAAACATATCAAAGCCAGGCTTGTGTTTGTATGTGGTTTTCCTTATTTGTCAGGACTTTTGTTATGAAGCAGCTGTCACTGTTGGCATTTTGTTGCTGTACTGCAGTGCTAAGAAAGGATCACTTTCTATTCATCCAGTTGATAGAGTATTCTTACTGAGTAATCAGGACTGTTTTTAACTTCTCAGCTCTTTATGCATTACTTTTGTTACTTTCATTCCCGTCCTTGTCTATTTCTGGTAGAGCTGTCCTATGTTTGTATAGACTTTCCATCTCTACTTTCTCTTAAATAGACTTAGGAATTTGCCTGTGGAGTGACTAAGTCAAAATTAAAATGTAGACTACAGACTAGATTTTAAGGTTTTAGAAAAAAGAATGAGCACTGTTGAGTTTGCCCATCTGAGAGTGTAAATCACCAGGGAAGGAATTTTTTCTATTGAAGAGGATGCACTATTTTTGTGCATATTTATTTCTCTCTGAGTGTGTGCACACGCGCACACGTGTTTGGGGTCAGAGGAGAACTTTTCCTGTCAGTTTTTCTCTTCCATCATCTGGGTTCTGAGGATTGAACTCAGGTTGTTAGGGTTGGAGGCAGGCCCCTTAATCCACTGAGCCATCTAGCCAGCCTAAATATAAACTTTGGTCATGCCTTCCCCAATGTTCTCTTGTGAATGAATTAGTCCTACTCAAACTAACATTTCGAAAGTGCTGCTTTTCTTCCCAGTGTATGCCTGTAATATTTGCCAACAGTAATGAGAGGTGATGATTTTTTGATGGCTTCATGGAATCTAGCACATTTGTTTAAAGTGTACACTGCACTGGTGAAGTGATTACCATTCTCAAGGCATTGAATGTGTACTTCATGTCCAACTTTCTTGCTTTTCTTACTAATCCCTCTTTTGTCTTGGCGCTTGACTGAAAAGAGGTCTTACAGTATTTGTTTGCATGTCTTAGTGTTACTGAGGTTGCTTTGAAAATACTTACACAGCTGGTGGCTGTGTTGGCACAGCCTGAAACCCTGTCTCAACAAAACTAAACTAAAAAAGAAAGAAAAAGAAATGCCTACAGGCCAATCTGATGGAGGTATTTTCTCAGTGGAGATTCTCTCTTTCAGGGCTGGGGAGATGGCTCAGAGGTTAAGAGACGCCCTCTTTACAGATGTGTCTAAGTTTATATCATTAACAAACTGACCAGCATGATGATTTGACTAGACTATGAATTTAGATTAAATTTTGCAATTCAATGGTCATTTCAGGAAAGGTTATGCTATGTTTATTCTTTTGGGTTATTTAGCTTTTAAAATTTTATTTCAATCTTGTTTTTTAAGATTTCTCATTGGCAAATGTATTTGTAAACATTTAGAGTGTATAAAGGGAACTCACTACCTTTTCACGTTCCTTCAAATATTTTGTTTTCTATGGATAAATCTTTGCATCAGTTATGGTATTTAAAATATGATTTGTGTGTGTTGGGGGGGGTACACATGTGCCATAGCGTATGAGCAGAGGTCAGGAAACAGTCCACTAGAGTGTGTCCTTCCACCAGGGGATCCAGGAATCAGACCTCAGGTTGGCAGCCTTGGGTGGTGTGTCAGTGACTTTGGTTGAAAGGGCTCTAGCCAGCTCAAGCATGGCAAACTTGGCTCTGGCAGGCCTTGCCCTTTTCTCCCATTCCCTCTGTCTTGCTAAAAACCTTAGAGTACATTCCTAAAGCTAGCCCCCAAGGTCTATTCCCTTATTTGGCCACTTCCTTCTCTGGAGGCTAACTACTAAGGTCCAGCTGTCAAAGTATTGAAGTCAAAGTATTGAATCAAAAGCCTGGCTCACTTAATTAACATGCCCAAATAAATGAAACACCTCATCCTAACATGAGGTTTCCTGCTTAACCTTTATAAACCACCATTTTCCAAGGGGCCATGTGTCTCCTCTTTATCCCATTCCCCATCTGCCTTATACCTTTCCCCTTTTCCCTCTTCCTCAGTCATTCCCTGCCCTCTGTCCCTGTGGTGCTAATAAATCTCCCTTGTCCTGAGAACTTGGTCTTGATATCCTCAGCTGACACTGAGCCTTTCATTTGTTACGATACCAGACAGAAAGCAAGTTAGACAGGCTGGAGAGATGACTCAGTGTTTACTAGCAGAGTATGTTCTTTCAGAGGTCCTGAGTTCAATTCCCAGCAACCACATGGTGGCTTAACAGTCATCTATACTGGGATATAATGCCCTGTTCTGTCATGCAGGTAGGTATACATGCAGATAGAGCACTCATAAAATTAATAAATAAATCTTAAAAACAGAACGCAAGTTAGGGAAGAAAAATAGAGTGGGTTGTGGAGGGGAAGGTGTGGCAGCAGGAGCAGGAAGCAAATATTTCATCTGTGCCCAGGAAATAGAGGGAGAGTAGAAAGCTGGGCAAGGCTCTAACCCCTTCAGATGGTCCAGTACTGTTCTTCCTCCAGCAAGGTCCTATGTTCATAACTCCTTAAACAGCACCACCAGCTGAGTCAAGTGTTCAAACTTTTGAGATAGGGTCTCACTGTGTAGCCCAGTCTGATGTAAAACTTCCGTGTACATCAAGCTTATCACAGAGATAGATAATTCAGTCTCTGCTGAGTGCTAGGATTAAGGGAGTGCTCTGCCACACATGGTTTAGGTTTTTTAAGTTAAAAAATACTTAGTTTTACTGAGTGTGTAAAGTTATTTTTTTCCCATTTATGGATTCTTACAAAATCGAAACAGTTATTTTGGGCTCCTTTTAATTTACAAAGTTACCTTGTCTTGTAAGTGGTTGCTCTCCAGTACTTTTGTCTATTTTGGCTTGAATTTCTCCTCTAATCTAAGTGAAGGCATGCTAATGGATGTCCTTTGAGATAGGAACTTACATTCTACTCTAGGCTTGCCTCAAACTCCCTGTCCTGCATTAGCCCTCCAAGTGTTGGTATTATAGGCATGTGTCACCACACCCAGGTACCTGAACCTATTTTTAACCATTTATTAGTTTTGAATTTGTGATTGCTTCTTATTATTTTTCTTCCTTTCTTTTTTTTGAGACATTTTTTCCCCCCTGTGTAGCCCTGGCTGTCTTAGAAATTGCTCCGTAGACCAGGCTGGCCTTAAACTCACAGAGATGTGCTTGTCTCTGCCTCCCAGACTGCTGGGATTAAAGACGTGAGCCATCACTGACACGTTCTTTTTATTTTTATTTTTTGGAAATCCTAATTCATATTTATTCAGTCACTTTTTAATATTGACTGCTTTTTGTTAGTATTTGTTTTAGTCAGGGTTTCTGTTGCTGTAGTAAAATACCATGTGACCATGAATGAAAATGAGGACATGGCCTCTTCTAGGTTTGGTTGAGGAGGTTTTTATTGTAGACAGAGAACATGCAGAGGCATCTACAAGAGTCCAGGCTGAACATGGCCAGCAGACTGAACCAAGGGTGAAGAAGGTCTGGGAGGAGGCACAGGTACTGAATGAGACTTTTTCCAGGTTTCTTTGGGCTCTAACAAGGAAATCAGAGCAGAAATTCAGGCAGGAACCTGGAGGCAGGAACTGAAGCATAGAATATGGAAGAATGCTATTTACTGCTTGCTCTTCATGGCTTGCTCAGCCTGCCTTCTTAATAACACATGATCAACAACCCACAGATGGGCTTGCCCATAGGACAATCTGTTGGGGGGATTTTCTCAGTTGAAGTTCTGTTTTCTATCAAGCTCAGTGTCTATCAAATTTGACAAAACTAGCATGTTCATTGTTTATTAATGTAGCATTTCCATGCACAGAGATACTATACTTTGATCGCATTCGTTCTCCTGTTACCTCATCTGTCCCTCTGTCCCTCCCTGTAGTACCCTTCCTCCTGGTAGTGCCCTTTCTACTTTCATGTGTTTTCCTTCCTATATTCTGCATAGGAGAATGTACTTGATACTTGTCTTTATGTGTCTGGTTTATTTTGCTTAACACAATTGTCTATAGTTCCACCCATGTCCGGCAGATGAAGTGATTTCCTTTTCTATGGCAGAATGAATTCTCTATTGGTATTTGCCACATTTTCTTTAGCAGTTGATGGGCACCTGAGTTAATTCCATAAATTTAGCTGTTAGGAATATTGTTAAAATAAACATGGATGTGTAAGCATCTTTACTGAAGCTATTTTTTATTGCTTTAATATTTACTTAGGGAGTGGTGTAGCAGGATCGTGTGATAGCTCTACTTTTAGATTTTTAGGGACTCATCCAGATTTCCCAAGTGGCTGCACAACATTTCTACTAACAATATATAGTGCACCCCACCCCCTCAAACCATGATCTTTTGGTGTTAGTGTTTTTTTGTTTGTTTGTTTCTTTTTTAGGTTATTTATGGAGTTCTGGATATTAATCCTCTATTGAATGAGTAGTCTGTAGAGAGTGCCTTGAGTTTTTTTTTTTTTTTTTCTTCCCAATGTCTTTTCAATGTTTCCTTTGCTGTGTAGAAGCAGTTTTGTGTGGTTCAGTCTCACTCATCACTTACTAGTTCTTAAGCTGTTGGTGTGTGTAGTCGTTGCCTGTGCCTATTTGACATGTTCTCTGCTAGCATTTTCAGGGTTACATGTCCTTCAGGTAGGGCAAGAGAGATGGCTCCAGTTTTAGTTTTGTGCATGTGAATGTCTGAATTTCCTAGCACAGAAGGAGGCTGCCTTTTCTCCAGTATATGTTGATAGTTGGCTGTAGGTGCTTGGGTTTCTTTCTGAGTCCTTCAGCTGGCTCCATGCTTATTTTATGCAAGACCCATGCTGTATTTGTTACTGGGCCTCTGTTAGTTTAAATTGAAACCAGACATTGTGATAGCGCCAACATTGTTCTTTTTGCTGGGTATTGGTATTGTTTTCGGATGTTTTGGCCACCACTAATAGACATTGCTGATCACGGTAGCAGACTGCCTATAAGTGAACCATTTTTCTACAAAAATTGCATTTGCCTTAAAAAAAAAAAAGCAACATTAGATTAGAAACATGGTGCAATGGCAGTCTGTTTGGAATGCAGAGTGTTTAGGCTCGGTGATCACATTACATATTGTTTTTAGCAGCATTTAATAAACTTGTTCAGTGTAGGCCTCATTTCTTGTTAGCTACCTTGTCCATTGGAGACAGGCTTATGGGCTTACTCATGAGCATGCACATCTTTTAAAGAGATACTTGGTTAGTTGCCCCCATTCCAGTGTTTTATAGTTAAGGAATTTTATGTTACTAGACTGAAAACTGCCTGAATTTGTGTGTATATATAGTTTTGTTTTTTGAGTGTGCCAATTTGCCTGTGTTGTTTGGTGCCACAATGGGGGCCGAGAACCACTTTTAGTTGAATTAGTCTTTCGTTTTGATGATTTTTCTCCCCAATTGTTCTTTTGTTTTTCAAAATAGGGTTTCTCTTTGTAGTCTTGGAACTTGGTTTGTAGACCAGGGTAGCCTTGAACTCAAAGATTCATCTGTCTCTGCCTCTCGGGCTTTGATTAAAGGTTTGCCGGCTTCTAGTTCTTTTACACCATCCAGCTGATATAATTTTATTATTTGAAGTACAAAATTTTTTTTAAAAGTAGGTGTGTGTGTAAATGTTACTAGATGTAGGAACATCCCAGTAAGAAAACAAAATTAAAATTGCTTTCATTTACTTGAAGTTTAGTAGTATCTGATGATATTACTTCATTTTTTCCTCAATATTAATTTCTGTTTTTAGTTTTAGAAGTATAGCATAGCTGAGTGTAGTGATTCACACTTACAGTTCCATATTTGGGAGTATGAGGCCTCCCTGAGCTACTTAGGGAAAACCTTATCTAAAAAATAGTATAATATTGTTCATTAAGAGTGACTTCTAGTGGGGTGTGGTGGCATATGCCTTTAATCCCAACATTTAGGAGGAAGAGGCAGATGAATCTTTTGAGTTTGAAACTAGATTGTTCTACAGTGTTAGTTTCAGGACAAGGGCCAAAAATACGTAACAATTTTGTTGTTGTTTTTTGTTTGTTTTTTGAGACAGGGTTTCTCTGTGTCACCATGGCTGTCCTGGACTCACTCTGTAGACAAGGCTGGCCTTCGAACTCACAGAGATCTGCCTGCCTCTGCCAACCTTGGTGCTGGAATTACAGATGTGTACCACCGTGCCTTCTTCTATTCTTGTTTTCTAGGCATGGTCTCAGTTTATGTAACTGTTATGTTCAATATAAATGCTTTTTAATGTATGTCTCTGTATTACAGTCTTAATTCTGTTAAGTTGTATAATGTTTCTGTAGGTGTTTCACATTGAAATAATTAGTTTTCTTGTTAAAAACAGTGAAATGCATCTCTCTCTCTGGGTACACACATATATAGTTTTACCAGTTAAGTAGTTTGATTGAAATTCTTAAAATTATTTTTAGATTTAAATATCTTCAGCTGGATGGTGGTGGTGCACACCTTTAATCCCAGTGCTTGGGAGGCAGAGGCAGGTAGATCTCCGTGAGTTCCAGGCCAGCTTGGTCTATGGAGTGAATTCCAGGACAGCCAGAGAAATTCTGTCTTGAAAAACAAACCAAAAGACAAAACAAAACCAAATAGGTATCTTTGAGACAGGTCTTAACTCTATGGCACAAACTGGCTCCTTCACTGATCTTCCTGCTTTAGCTTATATGCACTGGGCTTCAGTCACACCTCACCACATGTCTCATGCCATTAAAATTTTGTGCTATACATATTATAGAAACTGGTTTTCATGCCTTCTGAGAGATTTATACAGTTCAGTTTAACTCAGTAGTGTAGCTAAATTTTTGTAAAAGAAAGTATACATTTTAGGAGGACAAGTAAATAGAATTTAAAAGTAAGATGATTACTGTTTATAATACAGACTCTGAAATGCAGCATTTGAATATTAATATTATTTCCATCTTTTTCCTTTTGCTGCTTTTGTGGTGCTGTGGGAGTCACATGTACCAAGCTCTACCGCAGAGTGATTCCATCCCTGTGCTAACTTAACACCCTTACAATTCCTTACATGTACTGCCAGGTTGGAATCTTTGATTCTTACTTAGAAAAAGATTTTTGTGCAAAGATGTATGTGTTCACTTGAGGGAATCTGGAAATTATTTATAAATAATAGTGTTATAATTTTTTATAGTAAAGATATAGTTGGTGAATTTCATTAATTTTTTTGAAGGATTTATGCTTGAGTTAAATATGAAAGAGATTAGTGTGTGGAAAGTGCTTTGAGCTGAGGAGGCTTATTTCTTGGGATCCTGTGTATATTTCACTCCTGATTCACGTAACAGAAATTTCATTTACTTTCTTTGGCTTTTCACAGCACTCAGATTAGAATCCATTAAATTTTCACATGGTTAGGTTAAAAAGATAATTGATGCCCTATGCCTAATAAAGGGTACAATTACATGGGTCACTTTTGCCTAGTTTAGGCCCAGACCAAACCCTCTGTCTTGTCTCTCTATTATCAGTTCAACAAATATGCTGAATTGTATACTATGGGCTTAGAAAATTTTAAAGATAGGGTTTCTAGCAACTATAGCTAAATTAACTTTGTCTCAATCCCCTTTCCTCCCTTTTCCTATTACCTCTTCACCAGGTAAAATTCTTTTTCTTTTTTCTGAATTTTTGTTTATTTCATTCTGAGACCCCCATTGCCAGTTTCCCCTTCATGTATAACTATAGTCTGAAGATTATAATGTAAATTCAAGGTATATCAGTGTATAAGATAATATACCTTTTTATTAAGCACTTATTTACCTGTAAAAAAAAACCCAGAATTAAACATTTTGGATGTTTCTGAATGTATGGTACTCCTGGCTCCACCTCTAGAGTGCTGGGATTATGGTCTTGTTTTACCAAGTTTAATTTTTATGGCGTGCTGGAGATCAAATCCCAGGGCTTCATGACTGCTAGGCCTATCAGTACCAAAATTGAGGATGGAGTTACAGTTATGATAGAGTATGTTTGGTGTGTTCTGGGTTTAATTCCTAGCAGTAGTCTTTGTGATTTCCATCTTTCACTCTCTACCCTGCTGGAAAAAGGGAGGACAGTGGCGAAGAACCACCCCCTTTTCATGTGGTTTGAGAAGGGAAGGATATGCTACACTTTTAGTTGCCACCCATTTCCCTCATTTGTTGTAGTTGACAGATCCATTTTTGAAACAGCTAACTTATTTTGGGCTGCTTGTAGATTGGATTAGCTCTGAAATGCTGATTGTTAGGGCAGGGTGTTATAAGTTTGCTTATTTAATTTTATAATTGACTGGCTTTTCTTTGTGTTTTTTGCCTCCCATATTTTGATTTTATAGGTTCATGTTAAGAAAAGTACCATGGAGTTTTACGAGTCAACGTATTTTGTTGTCCTTATCCCTTCAGTAGTTATTACTGTCATTTTCCTTTTCTTTTGGCTTTTCATGAAAGAAACATTATATGATGAAGTTCTTGCAAAACAAAAGAGAGAACAAAAGTTGATTTCTACAAAAACAGATAAAAAGAAGGCAGAAAAGAAAAAGAACAAAAAGAAAGAAATCCAGAATGGGACCCTTCATGAATCTGATTCTGACAATGCACTTCGGGACTTTAAATTGTCTGATGCTTCCCGAGTGGAGGATGAGCAGTTTGCACCTGCCTCGTTGAATGTGGTGGGAACTTCTAGCAATGTTAGGGAAAGAAAGAAGAAGGAAAAGAAACAAAAACCTTCACTTGAAGAGCCCATCATCAAAGAAAGTGATGTCTCAAAGACTGCAGGCAAAAAAGTAGAACCCGTCCTACTTACAAAACAGCCGGCCCCACCTGCTGAAGCAGTTGCCTTGAAGAAGAAAGCAGGGCAGAAGAAGTCTAAAAATGGAAGCGGTACATAATCTTTTTAACTCATTGCATGGTTGTATGTAGTGAGTCTAAAACAGATTGTTCACCTCACTGTTTGCTCTTGTTAACACAAATTGCCGATAGAAATTAGCAGTGATAAATACTTCGTCAATATAAACTTCATCTATATAAACTTGATCTATATAAAAGACTCACTGGGAATTTATCCTTGCACCTGACTTTGGTGGCTTAAGAGCTTGTAGTTAGTGGCATTTCAGTGAACACTTTGTAATCAATGTGATAGGAGTTGAAAAGGTGAAACATTGTTTTTCACTTTTGATTCAGTTTTTGAATGTTTACATATCTGGAGGCAGTGGGCCTTCAAGATGAGTCACATGCCATAATAGTCACACACTATCATAATAGGCCATGATGGTAGAAAAAGATTAGATGATCTGGGTCTCAGGACTTCCAAGGTAGGCCACTTGGAGCATGCAGTGCCAGGCATTAATTTTAAAGCTTGATAAAGTGCTGGCTAGTTGTTAATGTGCACGTAAATATATATAACAAGCATTGGATTGAAAATATTTGAAAAACGATTGAAAATATTTGGAAGTTTTTCAATATGGAGAGTCTTTTAAAATTGTCATTTTCTAGACAATATAGTCCAACAACTATTTACATAACATCCACTTTGTATAATGTATTGTAAGTAATCTAGGTGTTTAACGTGTATAGGAAAAGTACATGAGTTATATTGAAACACAGTGTCATTTTCTGCAAGAGAGTTGAACACTTGAACACTCAGGCTTTGGTATGGGACTTTCTAAAACTGTTACAGTGGATGAGTGATGTGTGGAGTTGCAGAGAGTTGACATATATGTGAAGGGACTGAAATCCTTTGTGTGTTCTTATAGTGTTAATGGTTATGTTGGACTTAAAAGGCTTACTTACAGCTTTGATCACAGATGGTACCAGGGAAATAGTAGTAAGCCCTGTGTGACTTAAGTCAGGAAGGAGAATGTATAAGCCAGTGATAAAATATGACTTAGGTAGAAGTGCAGGAAAAAAATATAGAAGAAATACAGAAGCCAAAGCAACAGTAATTTGTGGAATTTGTAGGTAAAGGGTTTACAGAGGAGGCAGGGCCTAAGCTGTCTTTAGGAATGAGTCATTTTCCCAGGTAAATAGTGGGTTTTACCTACATTGACAGACAGCTACCTGTCAGGGCACAGGGGAGATATGTGACTATAGAGTATTGTTAAGAGTGCAGTGAACAAAGCTGAAAAGGTCACAGTACCTAGGTCATGATGGGTCTTTTTTGTTTTTGTTTTTGTTTTTTGTTTTGTTTTGTTTTTTTGAGACAGGGTTTAGCCTGTGTAGCTTTGGGTGTCCTGAATTCACTTTGTAGATCAGGCTGTCCTCAAACTCACAGCAATCTGCCTGCCAGAATACTAGGATTACAGGCATTTGCCACCATGCCTGGCTACATGATGGTTCTTGTAAACTACCCCAGGAAGTAGAGCTTTGATTAGTTACTGTTAGAGCTTTTCAATCAGGTTAATATAGTCCAGTTTTTTATTTTGCTTCCTATCTGTCTGTCCGTTTGTCCATCTATCAGTTTATTAATTGAGTACACTGTGGGGGAACAATGAGTTTTGAGGGATGTTAGATTGCATTTGATTTATATATGTGTATGTACACATACTTTAAGAATTATATATATATATATATATATATATACACACACACACATATTAGGGATTTATCCGTATTAT
Organism: Pachyuromys duprasi; assembly: GCA_028658305.1. Classification (NCBI taxonomy): domain Eukaryota; kingdom Metazoa; phylum Chordata; class Mammalia; order Rodentia; family Muridae; genus Pachyuromys; species Pachyuromys duprasi. The sequence continues at coordinate 90,699,643 of CM053766.1, forward strand.
ATGTATATGTATGTGAATATTTGTGGGCATGTATGTCTGTGTTCTACTTGTATTCCTGGTTCCCTCAGAGGAAAAGAGTGTCAAAATTTACTGTAACTGGAGTTACAGATGAGTGTGAGCCACCATGTGGATTCTGGGAACCGAACCCAGTTTCTCTGCAAAAGCAGGAAGTGCTCATACTTACTGAACCATCTCTCCAGCCCCTGATTAGATTTTAATCTTAGAAAGTGTTCTTGTGCAGAATTTATAAGAACAGATTCCATGGGGCATTTTCACGTAGGATAAAAGACTGTTTGGACAGTGTCCCAGAGTTAGGTCATGGGGCCAGAATGTGGTAGTGCCAAAAGGAAAGAAAGTAGAGAGGTGCATAAATTAAGGACATGACCAACGTGATAGAAGTGTTGGGATAAATAAGGACAGTAGGATCAGAGCAACTGAGGGTGCAGCTTAATACATAAATGGGGTATGATGCAGGCTTAGAAGCCTAAAGTGTGAAGGGAGTTGTTGAAGTGATCGGTGTCATCATTCACTGTGAAGGATGACCGCTTGTGAGGTATTCTTTAAGCAGTTCAGAAACGAAACTTTAAAGGAATGAAGAAAATTATAGGAGCCGAAAGTTTTGTTATTGTTACTGTTTTTTTTTTTCTTTTCCTCTTTTTTCTTTTTTTCAAGACAGGTTTTCTCTGTATAGCCTTGACTGTCCTGGACTCACTCTCTAAATCAGGCTGGCCTTGAACTCACAGAGCTCTGCCTGCCTCTGTCTCCAAGTGCCACCACTCCTAGCTGAAAATTTTTTCTTAAATTGTAGTAAAATTTGGGCAGATTTGAGTTAATCTTTTGTTGGAGTGGAAAATTAGGCTGTAGGTCTGTAGAAAAAGAGTATATATATTTTTTTGTCCATATAAAAGAGAATAGATATGGAAAGTGGGAATTGCAGTAGTAGTGAAGGTTTTTAATCTTCTAAGATGTTAGGTGACTATACTGTGGGCTGGGAACGGCCGTGAAATGAGAGTAAAGGGCCAAGTACATTAAAGATTTGATACTGTAGAGTAAGAAAGACGGAATGACAGATTAAATATGAGACTAAGCTTTTTGTAGTAAAGCATTTTAGAAATTAGTCATTAATTTCCTTTTCTCCGTTGTATTCATTGTTTGCTATGAATTTTTCCCCTATTTTTATTTAATAAAGATGAGCAAGATAAAAAGGTAGATATGCTGATGGCACCTTCAAAAAAGCAGGAAATATTACTCTTCCATCAAGATAATAAACAAGAAGGTGGATCAGGAAAGAAGAAAGGTTTGTCAAAGAAACAAAAGACAGAAAATGGTGAGATATGTATGTACCTGTTTTATGAATGCTAATTATAGAGAGGTGTGGGGCAGCACCTCTGCAGACCACACATGCACTGGTAATTTCTAATTTTCATGTGCACTGGACCACTGGAATTCTAACACATGTCTGTAATTCTCTTCAACCTTGCAGTTGTATTGCTTTACCAGGTGTGCTAAGAATGTTTGTATTTAAATCTGTAATTTTAAAAGGGCAGAATATTTGCAAACACTCATAGTTTCGGAAAATAATAAGTCTGTACAGGATATATAGAAAAAAATTCCTCAAGTATTTATACTTAAAATTTTCTGAAACATTTTATTTTTATTATAATTATTAACCCATTAATTGGACACACCAATAACATTTTTTAAAGTTACTTATTTTTGCATTTTGAGATTGTCTTCTAACTCACCATGTATTTGAGGATGACTTTGAATTTATGATTTTCCTGCCTCCAGCTCCTCAGTGCTAGGTGTAAGTGCAAGCCACCAAGCTTGGTTGCTCCAGAGTCTGTGTGGTGCTGAGGATTGAACCCAGGGTTTTCTGCACACTAGATGAGCACTCTACCAACCGAGCTACATTTCCACCTCCTGTAATTGGCTTTAATGTGAAATTTCCAACATACACACTTGCACACATGCAGGTGCACACACACGCACACACACATGTTCACTCTTTATCTCTCTCATCTCCGCCCCTTGGTGTGTGTGTGTGTCCCTTTGATCATATCTGTCTCCCTACCACCCTTCCTTGTCTTAATGTCTCTCCTTATTCTCCAGTCCTTTTTTTTTTCTTTCTTCATAGTTGTGCTTCTACTTAAGTTAGTTTTAACGTTTTTACAAGTGAGAGAATTCATGAAATATTCATACTTTTTAATATTATTTGAAAGTTATAATTCACATTTTTTAGACCTAACATTAACCTGCATTTCATATTATTTCTTATATAAAATTTGCATGTGTTTATCCAGTTAAAAGTGACAAAGCAATCTTATTTTTCAGAAATTTTCAGGGAAAGCTTGACTCTTAAGTTTGATACACATTAAACGGCAATATTTAAAAATAGCATTGGGCTGTCATGTTACCCAGTGCTAGAAAACTAAATTTGGAAGAGAAATGATGAAATTTTATTTACTTTAAAATTATGTCCTGTATTTGCTTTGTAGGCCAGGCTGGCCTCGAATTCACAGAGATCTGCCTGCCTCTGCCTCCTAAGTGCTGGGCTTAAAGGTGTGCGCCACCAAGCATAGCTTACTTTAAATTATGATGTATCAGACGTAAGTTATGAGAGAACGTTACTAGCATATATTTTATATATGCACCAATATTTAAATTTCACCAGCTTTAAGTAAGACATAGGAATCATCAACATGAAAGTTCTTATGGGGAAGGCTGTGTAAGATCAAACCCAGGGCCTTATGCATGCTAGGTAAATAAGTACTTTGCTACTGAGCTGCATCCTCATGCCTCAAACTTTAATTGTAGTGAGATTTTCATCTAGGTACAGATATTTGTTATCTCTAAACAAGATATTTTTGTCCATATTTTTAGTAGAGTTTCTCATATTAAAATTGGGAGGAAAATCTTCAGGGTTCTCTCCGTGTTTTTATTTTTTGTATTTTATTTTTCTGTATTAGATTTCTTAGAACTCATTATGTAGACCAGGCTGACCTCAAACTGACAGGTCCACCTGTCTCTGTCTCCTGATTGCTGGGATTAAAGGCATGCACCACCATATCTGGCCCTTTTCCCATTCTTGATAAGCATAGTAAGATGTGCTGAAGGAATTAAAGGCATGGCTGTTAAAATAAGAAGCTATCAGCAAGCAAAAATGACTGATGTATGGGGAAGAAACTGAATTTAAAATGATCACTTGTGGGATGGCAAGCATGTAGAAAGCTGTGGGTTTAAATACCCAGCGCTACTCAAGCCAGGCATGGAGGTGGAGGCCTGGGAAGTCAGAAGTTTTGAGCCATCCTGGGTAATATAGTGAGTTTAGTGCCACTTGTGAGAGTAATTTAATATCACCATAAATAAAAATGAACGTCCTCTTAAGAGTACTGGTGAGGTGGAATAGGTTATCTTCTGTTCAGACAGAAGTGCCTTGATGTTGTATATCACACCAATAATTTCATCTCTCAGAAGGCTGAGGCATCAAGATCCTGAGTTCAGGGTTATCCTGGGATGTGTAGTGAGATCTCATCTCAGAACTAGAAGAGAACCTCAGAAAGATTAAACAAGAGCTAGCTAATGGATAGATGTAAGAAGTTTCAACACTGTTAGAGAAGATATACTACTCATTTAAGATGACTTGAATAATTTAAGATGTTAAACTGATATTTTAGAAGTCCTGTTAAATGATAAAGTGGGAATTTGAAACTAAATTGATCTAATAAGAGATTTTAGAATCACTGCATTTGTAATTAAAGTGTGCCTGTATATTGTTTAATTACTCTGTTTTAACAACTCAGTAATTATGCTCTTGTTACTTAAATTGCAGTCTTGGTGGATGAGTCCCTTGTTCATGCAACTACTTACATTCCTTTGATGGATAATGCTAACTCAAATCTTATGATGGATAAGAGAGAAATTATTGATATCATTAAACCTGACCATGTAGAAGGGATCCAGAAATCTGGTGCTAAGAAGCTGAAGATCGAAACTGACAAAGGTAGTTGTAAAATGTTGTGGCCTGTTATGTTATAAAATCATGATTCTGAGTCTTGGACTGGTGCGCATTTTGTCATAAGATCAGTGTATTGGAAAAGATCAGTAAGCATCCTTTAAGTGCAAGACTTACTGGTAGTCCTGTAGTTCAGGGGTTTTAACTTTTAAGCACTTGACCATCTTTTGCTTGAGAAATTTTTGTTATCCTATGTATATAAAATTGGTTCGCCAACCAAACACTTACTGTTAATAAGTCAGAGGAATTTGTTTCAAAACAGTTCTTTGGTATACGTATAATTTTACCATTTGTTAGAGTTGAAAGCAAATTTGCTTTCTAATGAGATGGCTGGGCTTGTTAATTTTTACATAAGAATTAAATGTTGATTAAGTATTTGGTATTGCAGCACACCTGTGTCTCCCTAAGTTGGCTGGTATTTTGATTTTAGATCCTCTGTGCTGAAAATGTTGCTTCATGTAAATACATGGTACAAACTGGCAGATATGTGCTGAGGTCCATCTCAGATATTATTGGAAATCGTATCTGACCTAATCTCAAACCAGAACTCACTTAGCATTTAAAAAACAAAAAACAATCAACCCAAGTTGGCAACCGAAACAGCATTTTAAAGAATCAGACAATCTTTGAACACAATCCAGAGAGAAACTCTTTTGATGCTTACATGCTTAGGAGGGATAGTAGGAAACACCAGTTCATTGTTTTCTGTCATTAAACCATTGTCTGTACGGGAGCAGAGGAGTTTGCATGTGCTATAAAGATATTACAGTGTGTTTCAGACACTGTACTTTTTATTTTTCGTCAATTGGACACAAGTTCTTGTCCTGTAGGGGAGTCAATTCAGTGGGGCATTTTCTTGATGTTTGTGGGCAGGCCCAGCTTTCTGTGGACAGGGACACCCTGAGCAGGTAATCCTGGATTTAATAAAAGCAGACTAAGCAAGCCATAGGGAACAAGCCAGTAAGCAAAACGTCTTTTGACTTCTTCCTTCAGTGACAGACTGTGATATAGAAGGTATAAGCAAGAAGAGGGTATATGATCTCCAAGAATTGGAGTTAAAGATCATTATGAGCCTACATGTAGGTGCTAGGAATTGAATGTGGGTCCTTTGGAAGAGTAAGTGCTTATAACTATTGAGCCATCTCTTCAGCCCTTAAATAGAGTGTTTTTAGCTGGGCACATTCCTGTCCTTATCATACTCTGGGGAGTATAAGAAAGACCAACTGGGGCTATGTAAAGAGACACTGTCTAAATGTAAATTTAAGAGCAATTTTAAGTTCAAGTTCATATCAAAATTGAATAGAAAATGCAGTTTTCATTTACTCCTTCACTCCACATATGCACATGATTGCTAGGAGAGAACCATCTCAGGGAAGTTATCCTCTAAATTTCACATGTATGTTTTCTTCCCAAATAAACAAATAAATGGAATATAAAGTGAGAGCATATTGGTAGTTTAGTATCTTGCAGTTTGGAGTTTGGGAAAGCTTTTAGCTGAGTACTTCTTTTATGGTACAGATTTGTTAAGCATGTTTTTTTCCTTCTCAATTAATGTGTCTCTTGTTACTTGACCTGAAAAGTCTGTTTTTTTTTTTTTTTTTTTTTTTTTTTGTGGTTATTGACTTTCTGGGTCAGGGATTTTTTTATGTTTACCTTTGCTCAAATTTATTGCTCTGTCTCCCCCTCCATGACCTTCCCCAAGCAAGGTTTTCTCCGTATAATGCTGGCTGCCCTGAACCAAGCTGGCCTCGAACTCAGAGATCTGCCTGCCTCTGCCTCCTAGAGTGCTGGGCTTGCAGGTGTGTGCCACTGCGTCTGCTGCTTGTGTCTTTAATGCCAACTTTCTCCTCCTTTTGTTTTTTAATTAAGAAAATGCTGAAGTGAAATTTAAAGACTTCCTTGTGTCCTTGAAGAGTATGGTATTTTCTGAAGATGAGGCTCTTTGTATTGTAGACCTGCTGAAGGAGAAGTCTGGTGTGATAAAAGATGCTTTAAAGAAGGTATGCAGTGTTTGATTACGGGCACAGTTGTGAACAGTTTTTAAAAGTTTACCAAAAGAGACACGCTTTTGTAATTATTTATATTCCTGTTCTTGATACCCTCATAGCCACAACTAAATGTTCTGGAATACTTTAGAATTTATTTCATGTATCCATGCTAGTTCATGTACTTGTTTAATCAAACATACTGAGTCATCTGCTGCTTTGACAAAAGCCAGTCATTTAAAATAGGCAAGATGATTTTTTTATGGCTTTGCAGTTATTTGGCTCTTAACTAAGTTGGATCATGCTTTGCTCTAGAAGTCAATACTAGGTGTTTTCTAGATATAAACAAACAATAAATACTTCTGTGATCAAAGATTGCACATTGGAAAGACTCTAAGACCTTTTTGCAGAGAGATCAAATTCTTGATATACAAACATGAGAGCCCGAGTTTGATCTCCAGAACTCATCACTAGGTACATGGCTTCACCATCATTTAGTGCTTAGTACTCTTGTTTCTGATCTCTAGGACTCAGGTAAAATACTGGCTGTGGTGGCATGTGCTTTCTAGTTTCAGTACTGGGGGGATAGAGACAGGAAGATCCCTGGGGAGGATTTGTGGTGTTCACTAGTTTGCAAGCTAGGCTGCTGAATTAGCCCCAGAACAAAGAGAAACCCTGCCTCAAAAAAACAAGGTTGATGGCCATCCTGAGAAATAATACCTTAGGTTGACCTCTGACCTCCCCCTTTTGTGTAAATCTCCTCCCCCATTTAGATGGTAGAATCACTGCTAAGTCTAACCACAGACATCCCTCCCCAAACTCCTGTAAAAAAAAAAAAAGATCCTCCAAAACAATCCCCCATTCAACTAACATTGTTTTTATGGTTTATGTTCACTATACTGTTGTATATCCTTGGCCATATAGAAAAAGTGGCAAGTTTGTAAGTGTAACTTGTATAAGTGTTAGATGGTTGCCTTAATTTTCCTTATTTTCAAGTATGGTACAAATGTGTGTACTCCTCCTTTACATACTTAGCTGTTTTTATAACCCAGTTGGATTTTATCTTGAGTGTGAGTTGTCACATGTCACCTGCAGTAGTCTGCTTTGGTTTTCCTCTTGTACCTCTCATCTATTTTTCTATGTACCTGTGAGGTGATCTTTAAGAGGTAAATCAGGTTATTTACTCACTGTTAAAACCCCAGTGGTGCTTTTTTCTGCACGTAGATCAGTACATTTTATTATTATTATTATTAGCTGTGTTTAGTGATTTTTTTTTTTCTTAACCATCACTGAATTTTGCTTGAACTAGCTCTTTGGCTCTTTTAGCACAGCAGTCTTTTCTTATTTCTCTTCCTTGCCACTATCACTGTCTCATGTATGCCTAACTTGACAACTAGTTATTCTAGTGCTGTTCTGTGTCTTGTCACAGCTTTCAAAGCCTGCCCATACCTCTGAGTATGTTAGCAGTCACCTAGCAAGTCTGACAGTTTACGTTTTAGTATTCTAGCTATACTGTCTGTACTACTGTTTTGTTTTGTTTTTTAAATTGGTTTCTGTGTATACCTGGCTGTCCTGAGGCTCACTCAGTAGACCAGGCTGACCTCATACTCACAGAGATCTGCCTGCACCTGCCTCCTTAATGCTGGGATTAAAGATATGTGCCACCATGCCGGGCTTTGATTGAAAAATGTATTCTTTGCTTTGTTTTAGTATAGATAGGTGAATGTATCGAAAGAGTTTTTAGTTACTTGTGGGATTTTTGAAATGTTTGTAGCACATGAATGATTTTAGGTAATATTACTAACTAGCTGATTAAAATTATTGTCCTTGAAGTTAAAAACAAGTGCTTTAAGTGTCTTTTCATTAAGGATGTTGCTGCTGGTGTATAGAAATAGTTATATTATTGATGGAGGCATTTTTGAAGTCTTGAAGACTGAATGGCAAGTCAGTTTCTAGTTAAAATAGGACTAGAAAGAAGTTAAGTAGTTATTAAGGACAGTGTTTGATTTAGGGCTGATAAAATTCCAAGTGGAAATAAAAGTAATATTGTCTGATGGTTTAGTTGTAAAGAAGCAGAAAAGGACACACTGCCATTAAGGGTCACAGTGTTTATTGCTGACAAATGTAAATCAAAAGCAAAATTAACATTTTCTTCGCTCAGACAGTTTTTTTTTTTTAAAGGACTAAGATATGAAAGATAAGACAGGCAAAGGAAAGCTAACGTTTGCCTGACAAATTATTTCAGTTCTTTCAAGGACTTTGTAGAAAATCTAGTAAATAACTTGAATATAATGACTGAAAAGGCATGTTGTGTCCCCATTATAGTAGAACTACTGCTGAGCTTCCCCTAACTAAGCCTCCTAATGACTGTCAGTGTAGGCAACAGGGGAAAACCAGTAGATAAACTCTGCTGATTACTCAAACAGAGCTTCTGTGAGAGCATAGTTCGATAGAATTATATGGCAAGAATGTGAAATTCAGTGCCTGCCCTCAGATTTATTTATATGAAGAATAGTAAAACAACAAATAACTGAATTTTTTTCAAGGAAAGAGAGTGAAACTCAGCAAATTAATGTTTAACATCACTAAGCTATCATTCAAGTCCAAAGTCAACAAAGCAGGATCTTAATATGACAAAACTTTGGAAGTAGAGTTTCCATGAAAACTTCTTGAAGACTCAATAGAAACACAGATTTAAAGAAAGATGTTTGGGCAGCCAAGGCCTGGGCCCATCTTCAGAACACAGAACCAAGACTGAAAGCAGGGAGAGAAGTGGAAATTATAAGGAGTATATGGCAAATAAAAATACTACTATTAACAGAGGTTGGAAGAGGAAAGAAAAGGAAGTTAAGTGTTCTTCTGTATCCAGTGTGGAGTTTTCCCCTTCTAAGAGGGTTCCTTTCTTGCACAGCCTTTGTGCTGGGTGGATAATGGTGAATTTGCCGATGTCTTCCTTGTGGGGGCTGTGCAGGCAATGTGCCCTTCTGTTCTGTTTGGCCCTGCTCCATGTGTTCTTAGTATTGTATAGTAAAGTTGGTGCATTCTTCATTGTTTTCTCCTTTCCTTCTTATAGCCTTTAAGACTCTCTTCCAAGAAAGTTTCTTGCCTGAAACTTTGTATTTGTTCTCCATGTCAAATGGGACGTTCTGGTTTTGTTTTGGATATTTTTTTTCCGTTTTGGAATGGTGCCTGTTAGCATTAGAGAACATGTTGGCATATTGTGACAGAGCTCTAAGCACTGTTTGATCTTCACCATTCTTTGAGATTACACATGACTGCTTATTGTTGAGAGGAGATCTATGATTTCATGGTCTCATAATCAGTCTTCTGGAAACTGGAAGTAAGGAAGGAAATGACTGGTGACTTTTGGGCTTATAAATGTTGTTCTGTACTTCTTTGTTAAAGTATGTTGCTTTATATCCAAGTAGTTTTAGAATATGCACTGTTGGAGTGACTTAACTGATTTTATTTGACTAGTGTGTGGCAGTAACTTTATTTTAGATGTTATATTTTCTGTTGACCCAAAGGCTCTTGATAGTACATGTTTCACTCTCACAGTTTTCATTGGGTTATTTTTAACTTACTCATTTTGTATTGATTTCTCAATTATAGTCAAATAAAGGAGAATTGAGTGCTCTTCTGCATCAGCTTCAGGAAAAGGAAAGGCTGCTCACCGCTGTGAAAGAAGATGCTTCCACCACAAAGGAGCGCTGTAAGCAGTTGACTCAGGTGAAGACATTCTTAGGTTCAGGAATGTGCTTCCTACGTCAGAAGCAGTGAGAGCCTTAAGAAGCTCTTATGCTCCTTGATTTAACTTTTGTGTGATAAGTTTATACCAAAAGTAATTTTCTTTCAGGATTTTGGTATGGAAGACTAAGTCTTTTATGATATAACACATAAAATAAAAATATTTAGTGGTCTAACCAGAAAAGCAAAACCATTGTCCTCAGAACACAAGAGTTTGTTTTAAGTGTATTTGATATAGACCTGCCCTTCAGAGCAGCATAACATCCAATTATGTGGTACATGTGAAACTTTTATTTACTTATGTATGAAAGTCTTGTGGTAGATATTTAAATCAACTTTAAAAAATGTAGACATTTTAGTCTGAGGGGTAAAATCTAAATCCAAACAAATCTTTTAAAAAAGTATCTGTGTTGACTAAGAGAAGGAAGGGGAACTCTAGAGAGAATGTGGTCTCCTGAGACCTTTTCCCCCGTCAGACACAATGGTGTAGTTGAGCTTGTGAGCCTTCTTTTCACCACCCCTTGTTGACGGCAAGAAGATGAATGGCTTTCAGTGTGAACCTTTTGTGTGCTTTTGGCTAATAAGACAAATCAGTAGGTGCACAAAATTGCCGTAAACCGTCTTCCTTGTAGTTAACTTCAATATATTTTGATGTAAATATCATTTAATATTGTTTTTTGAAGTTCAAAAAGATGGGTTAAGTTTTTGACATTTTGGTTGTGAAATACCCTTTAACGACTACTTATTAATACAGTCTAGTAAATTACTTTTAATTTTTTAATTTTTTAAATTTATATTTATTTATTATGTATACAGTGTTCTGCCTTCATGTATGACTCTGGGACCAGAAGAGGGCACCGGATCTCATTATAGATGGTTGTGAGCCACATGTGGTTGCTGGGAATTGAACTCAGGACCTCTGGAAGAGCAAGCAGTGCTCTTAACCTCCGAGCCATCTTTCCAGCCCTACTTTTCTTTTCAAGACAGCGTTTCTCTTTGTAGCCTTGGCTGTCCTGGACTCACTTTATAGACCAGGCTGGCTTTGAACTTAAAAGAGATCAGCCTGCCTCTGCCTCCCGGAGTGCTGGGATTAAAGTTGTGCACCATCATGCTTGCTTGGCTAAGTAAATTACTTTTTAATACCTCATCTTCCTGTATACTGGGGATGTGTATACTAGGTAGTTAAGTTAAATAGCTTCATAAAAAAGAAATCTGGTTTAATTATCTTCCAAATAAAAACAAAATTCATGCTTTCGAATATCATTTTATATGAAATAAATGAAAATCAGTGCCTTTTTTTTTTTTTTTTAAATTTTGGGTCAGTCTTATGTAACCCAGGCTGGTCTAAAACTGGTTGTATAACTGAGAATGACCTTGAACTCCAGATCTTCCTCACTGCATCTTCAAGTACTGGGATTATAGATGTGTGTCAGTATACCTGACTTTGGTATGTTGTTTTTGTAAAAATATATGTAGTGTAACTCTTTAAAAAGAAATTAAGTGTATTGTATATCAATGTAACAACTTTCAAATATAAATTTAAAAGTATACAATAACTCCATAAATTACATGAAAAGCTTCAGTTTTGTCACAGTTTCTTAAAACAGGGGTGTATACCTTCAGATAACTAAAATTGCCTACTTTCATTTGCTTAGCTAGTATTTGTTCTAGGAGTTCATGCCATTTAGATTTGAATTGAGAAAGTAATAAAGCTTTGTTTTCTGATTTAGCCATTTTTAAACTTCTCTTCTGCTATAGACATACCCAGTCTTTTCCTCTAAAAGAGGACCCCCTCCTTTTTATTTCCTGTTCTAGCACGTCCTCTGGTCTTTTTACTGAACTCCAAAGGAGAGTAAGAAATGATAACTGTTTTGTCTTAAAATATTTTTTCTTATAGTTACATTAGCATGTGGGATTTATTTTAGGCTCATAGCATTCAATGATTGAATCAAAAAGTGCATTTGAAATAGACTGGTGAGTGTTTGTACTATAAAAGGAGTTGTGAGGGTAGGGAGATGCAGAAGAAGATTCTTGGTTTTTTGTTTTTAATCCTTGACTTTGCTTTGTGCACAAGCCCTGATTTAGCATTCATGGTTTTGTAACTGTTAAGACATTGTCTTGCTTTGGTTGTGTTCTAATATAATACCTTTCTCATGATAGGTTCTTCATAACTTTCTTTCCTGGTTTACTCTTCTAGGAAATGATGACAGAGAAAGAAAGAAGCAGTGTAGTTATAGCAAGGATGAAAGATCGGATTGGAACACTGGAAAAGGAACATAATATATTTCAAAACAAAATGCAAATCAGTTACCAAGAAACTCAACAGATGCAGATTAAGGTATGTTTCAAGTTTTGGAAAGTAAGATGAAATATGTGTATTTGTTTAACACTTTCAAGCGCCTTGGCGTGGGGTGAGCCATTGACATAGAGTAAATAGTTAAAACTTCATTCTAAAGTAAATAAATGTTCTGTATGGGGATAAGGTAGGAAGGCTGGAAGCTGATAGCGAAATACCCCAGGGCAGTAGAGGTAAACATTTTGTGCTTTTCAGTAGTGGATTTGGGAAGGTGTGAAAGAGAATTGATAGTTGATAGAAGAGTTGTTAGTTAGATATGGTATTCAGGCTGTGTTGGATCTTCTGAATTTTCAACATTGTCAAGTGAGACTGAAGGAGTAGTGCCTGGCTTGTAAGAGTTACTTGGTGTAATTCTTTATTCCCATCTCTGTGGATAGTGGATCACTGGCGGTATTTTGGGAACCCAAAACTTTGTGAGAAATGCAATAAAAGTTTTAAGAATTGAAAACTAAGGTTGGCATGAAGAAAAGACATAGAAGTATGGGAACACTTAGAGGCTCTCCTATGCCTGAAGACTGGGCAGCCAGTTAATGAACGTAGGAAAGTAGCAGTATGATTCATGTTTGTTTTGATGGTCACTCTGGTGGCAGTTTAGAGAGCGGTGTATAGGGGTAATTGTAAACGTGTGTAGGCACTCTAGTCAGAGCAGCCACACCAGATGCTGATGATAATGAGAATGAGTTGGACAGGAGCTAGATGGGGCTTGGCATTACAGTAGAGAGGGATGAGAGTGATGATTCCAGAGGTGCAGTGAAAGCGCCTGCTGTACATGGTATCTATATACTTTTCACCATTCTCTGAATGAGATCTGGTTCCTTTCTTTGTTTTTTTTTTTTTTATTTATTTTTTAGACAGGATTTCTCTGTGTAGTCCTGACTGTCCTGGAACTTGCTCTGTAGACCAGGCTGTCCTTGAACTCACATATCCATCTGCCTGTTTCCTGAGTTCTGGGATTAAAGGCATGTGCCACCACCTGCCTGGGAAGTTCTTACCATCTATTTAATGAATCATTCATTTTTAAGATTTTTTTTATACGATTTATTTTATGTGTATGAGTGCTCTGTTTTCATGTACACCAGAAGAGGGACTCAGATTCCATTATAGATGTTTGTGAGCCACCATGTGGTTGCTGGGAATTGAACTCGGGAACTCTGGAAGAGCTGCCAGTGCTCTTGACCACTGAGCCATCTCTCCAGCCCCAATTTTTAAGATCTAGGTTAGGTCTGAACCAGTGATTTTTTTTTTTCTCCCCCCTCCCTCCTTTTGTCTTCTTTTCATTTCTTGATGAACAAGGTTTAGATTTGTTTGTCAGTTTTTAGTAGTCTTCATAATTGAACTCTTTGAAATTATTACTTCTGTTTGCTACCTGATGCTTTCGTTATAAATGAAAGTACAGACCTGAGATTTAACATTACTAATGTCAAATTTGTACTCATCAAGTTGTTTTTATTTTCCAGTAGTTTAAGACAGTTTTCTTATGTTGAATCTTTTGTCTTCATTGCCCAGTTTACAAATTAGTCTACTTACAGATACTTTATAAGGAGTCAAGGCAGGCAAATATAGCAAGCTGGGACTCAACTTGGTTTAGGCTATGCTTATACCCCTTTCCTAAGAATGCAGCTAGCAACCCAAGACCCTTACCTGCATTGAGCTGCATGTTTGTCCCACTTCGTCTCAAACAGAACAAAGGTTGTTGTTTCTCTAACAACCTTTTTGTGTTTAGTTTCTAGGAAACATATTTTGGGACATGTCCAGATATAGGAGGCAGCAGGCCCATCCTGCCTGATCTAGTTTTGGATGCATGAGTGCTCAGACAAACTGTTTTCTGAGTAAATAGAAAATTCCTATTTATCTACTTTTTATATCTGAGCATAATTAGTTGTGTATAGATTAAAATCAGATGTATTGAACTCAATGAACTTAATGACTACTGCTCATGTGAAAATCAGCTGTTAGAGCAGTGTTGAAGGTGGAAGGTTAATTGAATTTACTCTGCTTCTACTTGATTGCTTATAGAGGTCAGGATGTATAGATCTGTATATGGAGTTCATAGAAATCCTCTGAAAAGCAGAAATAAATTCACTTTTGTTAGCTGAATTGTTAGTAAGATTATCACCAGATACTAATTTATCGTAACAGAATAATTTATATAGTAAAGGAAGACATGTTCTTATATGACTGTAAGAATCAAGGTTATTTATTGTCTGAAATTAAACAATTAGAGGTCAAAGAAATGTTATAGTAGTGATTGTAGGTGTTGAGGGGTGAATAGGTGTTACTTAGGAGTCATGTATGAATGGTAATGATGGTTATATAGCAGATAAGATACGTTTAATTTTGAACTTTATCCACATGAAAATGGTGTATGTCTCAGTGAGCTTGCTGTTAATCCTGCTGACTTGAGTCCAGTCCCTTGGACTTAGGTGGTAGAGAAAGAACTAATTCCCTAATGTTTCCTTTGAACACACACACGTACACATGTACACATGCATGCACACACTACATAGATCCATTTGAGAATAGTGGTTATAATGGTAAATTTTATGTTATTAATTTTATGTTACTTAGCATAGTTTTGAATGTTTTTCAAGTAATTTTATGGTGTCTGTTATGCTTAATTTATAACTTTATAAATGTGCATATTTAAAATGTTTAATCTTTGGATAGCTGAAACTTTATTTAAGATGAGGGTCTCCATTTGTTGTCTTAAGTGGTCTAGAATTTGCCACGTAGACCAGGTTAACCTTAAAATTCACAGAGATCTATCTGTTTTTGCCTCCCATTTGCTGGGATTAAAGGCATGTGCTGCTTCATCCAACTTAATACTTTAAAAATATTGCTGATGTAATATTGTCATATTCTGGGGTCAGGACAGGACTACTTTTGTGTTGGGTATGAGAAGTTTCTAATCATATCTTAGTTCTGAAACTTGATATGTGCTTGATTCTTATCTCAGATGTGAGAAAAGCTGATGACCTGCTTAGGTTTTAAGCTAGACAGTTTTACTTACTCTGCATTTATCAGTAAGCAGTTCTTTCTTTGAGTGTCTTCATATTGACCTGAAAAGTATGGCTTATATTTCATTTTCTTAATATTTTTTATTCTCTTGTTATAGTGCAATTTCTCCTAAAAGTGGCTTTGCTGATCTTTGTTTTCTAATAAATCTTATGTATTTTAAAAATAGTTTCAGCAAGTTCGGGAACAAATGGAAGCAGAGATAGCTCATTTGAAGCAGGAAAATGGTATACTGAGAGATGCTGTCAGCAACACTACAAACCAGCTGGAAAGCAAGTATGTCTCCTGATGCTACATTCTCAGCTGAATGGCAGACAGTTTGCTTTGTCTGAAGCCCTCTGGTGCATCCAAGGTCTATGACTAGTGCAGACTGTAAAGCCCCTTGAGCAACACTTGCCAGTGAAGTAGCTCGTATATACTGAAGCCGCCTGTCTCCAGTCCAGCACTTCTTAGATTTCTTTATTCTTAGGAGTACCTACCATGCCAATATAAAAAGTATAGTCTTGGTCCTTCTACAAAAGTAGAGCCCAGTGGGTCGTGGGCTCTGTGAGAAACATATCTTAGAGAGGCCAATAGTCTTGCACAAAGTATGCTATAATGCAATAATGAAGCAAGAATGAAATAATGAAGCAAAAGCTTACTCCTTAGAATTGAAAATAAAATGTTTTCTTCCTTTGGACAATAGGGCACGTCCAGTTACAGTGTTGTGTTTTATTTTATGTGTCTGAGCATTTTGCTGCGTATGTCTGTACCATATGTATGCCTGGTGCCTACGGGAGGCCAGAAGAAGATGTCAGATTCTTTAGAACTATAATTAAGGATAGTTATGAACCACATGTGGGTAATAGGACTGAATCTGGACCTTCTGTAAAAGCAACAGATGCTCCTAGCTGCTGAATTTTCTCTCTACCCTCCGTATTAGCAAGCCTTCCATGCCCCTGAGTTTTTGGTTATCCATTTTTTTCTTGATATTTTATAGCAATTTTCAGGTATATTTTATTATTAGTATGTGTATGTCACAGCATGTGTTTCTTGTTCTGTTCTCTGGAGTATATGTGAATATGACACACATCAGCTTTAGGGAGTCAGGTCTCTCCTGCCACCATGGAATGTGAGGTGGCATTCAAGTTGTTGGGCTTGAAAAGCTCTTGCCATCCTTTAAGCCCTATAGTAGTTTTTAGAGCCTGCCATCATCATATGAATTATTTAAGAGTACACTTGGGAACAATATTACTGCTTAATCATCTTCCTTTACATTTGCCTGTAAGTAGAGGTACTAGCTTAGCATAACTAACATAGACTATGTTGTGCTTGTGAATTCTTTATGTGTGTAACAGTGTGAAACCTCTAATCCAGTCACTCTTTGCAGGCAGTCTGCAGAACTAAATAAACTGCGCCAGGATTGTGGGAGGCTGGTGAGTGAGCTGAATGAGAAGACAGGAAAGCTGCAGCAAGAGGGAGTTCAGAAGAAGAATGCAGAACAAGCTGCTACCCAGTTGAAGGTACCCTCTCCCCTGCCTCTTTGTGCCATTTTGTGAACATTAGTGATTTCCATCTCTATGACATAAATGTATGTATGTAGGTTTGGGAAATCCAGTATGAAGTTTAATGACCCACTTCCTTTTCAAAGTTATGTCTTGATAAAAGAACTGCTTGTAGCTCTGACTACAAGCTAAAGACTGAAGATAAAAATAATGAAACCAAGTGATTGACAAGTGCTAGAATGGAGACATGTGGCTCGGTATATACCTTTTGTTTTATATATTGTGGTTAGTGTCTACACGTGTAAGGCAAAAATTATTTTAGAACAGAACCTTTAACATTACTTTTTTCGTTTGTAACTTGAAACAAGTTTTAATAGACCCCTCCCAGCACTGGAGCCCTGCTACTCCCAGCATTGGAATAGTTGTTTTTCTTTTGTTGAACATAAGACCAAGAACTGCAGTGGCTTGCTCTTGAGCCTGTGAGATACAAAAAAACATACTGTTTTCAGATCCCAGAACGACAGCTTGTGTGGTGAGATGCTTATGCTATCAAGAGATATGTAGGCTTGCTCAGGCTGCCTGAAGCATGGGCAGAGTCATTCTCATTACATGAACTCTGGAACTTATGTGTCTTTAGGAATGATAGCTAACTGTTCTCTTTTTTCCTGAGGAAAAACACTTTCTAAAAGTATATAGTTCAATTTATACACGTTATATGCACCTTATATATACCTTATTATTAACCCCCCCATCCACATTGATACATTCACAAACACAGAGACAGGCAGACAGACAGACAGACAGATGCAGACAGACAGACAGACAGACAGACACACTTTCTCTCACACACTCACTCAGCCACTCAACTCACTTTGAGGCCAGTTCCAGTTTTATGATTGCTGATAGAAAATGTGTAACTTGTTTTTTTTTTTTTTTTCTTTTCCATTTTTGTTGGATCCTTTGTGAAAGTGATGTGAGCGTCTTTCCTTTAATATTAGGTTTTCTAGGGGATTTGGTGTGGATGAGGGAATGTGTTCTCTGTAGATATGAGTAAATAATGAGTCACATTACAATTAATGCTTTGCAATATGTATGTTTCAAAATATGAATTTTAGGTACTCACAATTTAGCAGTAAAGATACTACCTTGTCTCTTAAAAGTCTAGGGACTTTAGAATATCTGATGAGGGGCTGGAGAGATGGCTCAGTGGTTAGAAATATTGACTGCTCCTCCAGAGGGCTTGGGTTCAATTTCCGGCACCTACATAGCAGCACACAACTTCTTTAACTCAAAGATCTAACACCCTCACACAGACATACATGCAGGCCAAACACTAATGTGTAAATAAATAAAGCCAGTGTAGTAAACAAACAAATTTAGAAAAGGAATGGCTGATTTAAATAGGTCATGCCTAAGTGGGTCAGATAAGTATGTAATAGCAGCTATCTCTTTTGATCTAACAGTACACATAATTGATTTTCTGAGATATTGGAGAAAACGATGGATATGGCTGACAAGTGGCTGTCTTCTTTACAATTGAAATTGTGTCTGTCTGTGTTGACTTTTTTCTTTCTATTTAAATATTAAGGTTCAACTACAAGAAGCTGAGAGGAGGTGGGAAGAAGTTCAAAGCTACATCAGGAAGAGAACAGCAGAACATGAGGCTGCACAGCAAGGTAAAGGAAGAGACATTTGTGCAGACCAGGAAACTCCCTCTCTCTTCTGCGTGCAGAGAAAGATTAATTGGCATTTAGTAGAGCCAAATAAAAGTAGATTTTTATCCTTTCAGATTATCTGACTTCTTCAACGTTTGTTAGGTGTTAAAATAAGCAGTCTGTAGCTTTGTCTGTAGTACAGCAGGAGAAGGAGCACCTAGTGAGCTGATACGAATGTCGCCGTGACAGTGTCTTCTTCTATGGCTTGCCTCTGCTCTTGTTGGTACTCTTATTCTTGAGAAGATACAGTAGTTTACTTGACTCTGTCTACCTTTGTAAATGTTAACTGTGTCTGCTCACTTATTGAAAATTTTATGCATTCATGTATGCTCTTTTTATCTTTACTATTCCTTTTTGTCTCAGTTAGGGTTTCTATTGCTGTGATAAGTACCATAAGCAAAGTCAACTCAGGGAGGAAGGATTTATTTTGTCTCTGAGCTTGAGAAGTCAGGGCAGGGACTCAAGGCAGGAATCTGTGTAGTGAGAATTGTGGAATTTTGATTTCTTTAAAAAAAAACAAAAATATTACGAGAATGTATATTTTTTTGTTTTAATCTCAGGTGTGGGTTATTGGTCTGTTTTACAGCTGACTAGGACTTGTACTGTAGCAGAGGTGTGATTTTTGCCAACTGCAGATAGTCTCCGCAGTTGTGTGACGTTGGGAATTCTGGGGACTCTTCAGAGGGTCTGTAAATGCTGGGCCCCTCAGTGGGTCATTGGTTGGTAGTTGGATGCTGTTGGTTGTGGTATGTTAAGTAGTCATGCACAAAGAAGAAACAACAAGAAGAAGAAGTTAGATACTCTTGCCCCAAGGAACTCAGTGTCCTTAATCAGCAGGAAGTAGTCATGCCCTTTCCAACCCCTTATTTATTCAGAGATAGTTTTCCTTTCCTCTGTTCTTTTTTTCCTCATGTCTAGTGTTAGGGTGTTGAAAGGGAAGAGCAGAAGGGAGAAGGGTGGAAAAAGAAGAACCCACAAAGTAGCAAATGCCAGTTACAAATCTGGAGGTAGGAATTGAAGCAGGGCTGTGGAGGAATGCTGCTTACTGAATTTCTCTCCTCTATGCCTTGCTTTATTTTTCTTCCTTCTTCTCCCCTCCCACCCCCCCCAAAAAAACAGGGTTTCTCTTTGTAGCCTTGGCTGTCCTCTGGACTCACAGAGGTCAGCCTGCCCCTACTTCTCCTAGGATTGGGACTACGGGTGTACATTACCATGCCTAGTTCAGCCCCACCCTCCCACATTGTCAGTCAAAATATGCCCACCAGCTTGTCCTCAGGCTGGTCAGTCATCTGGAGACAGTTGCTTGATTAAGATTTCTTCTTTCTAGATGACTGTACCTTATGTCAGAGTGATAAAAAATACTAGCCAGAATGTCTTTCTAACTTGAATGTGGCTCCACATGGGATAGTAGAGAGTTTTGGCTTGTTCTTCGGTTTTCTCTAATGATCCCTTTTGGTCAACACCAATATGAACACGGGATACTTTAAGAACATAGAAGTTGTTTTTAACTTAATCTCAAATGTTGATTTTACCAGTAAAGATTCGGGAGCCAGATGCTGGGGTGAAAGCCTGCTGGCTCAGAGAGGCAGAGAAAGCATTCAGCTGACCTTCCTCCTCAGCCGACACCCCAAAAAGAATCTCAATAACCCCGTAAACTCTACTTCCTTCTGCTGCTTTTTCATCTCTTTATTTGTCCTCCTGACTTCCTCTCATTCATTCATTCATTCATTTTGAGACAGGGTTTCTCTGTGTAGCCTTGGCTGGCCTGGACTTACTTTGTAGACCAGGCTGGCCTACAGAGATCAGCCTGCCTCTGCCTTCCCCTTGAGTGCTGAGATTATAGGTGCTTGGCCTGACTTCCTCTTACTATGGAGTTTTTTTAAAATTTTTTTTTTCTCCCTATTTCACTCCCTGTCAGCTGGTTGCATGCTCTGTCTCTTGTCCTATAGTTGATTTTATTTAATCCTGTTTACAAGCAGAAAGCTCTTGGATTAAAGGTATATGCTAGGGCTGGGCCACACTACAGCTAGAAACAAGTTTTTCCAGTAAACAGCACAATCTCGAAGTTCACCGTGTGATCAAATATCCTGCAACACTATTACTTTTATATGAAGTTGGTATTTATGTTAAGATAGTTTAACTTATTTAAAAATGTAACATTTTACATGTTATCAATGAAACATAGGCATCTTGCCAGGAAGGCTATCAGTATGAACCAAATAGCTTTAGAGAGTAAAACAACATTTTTCATCTAAATGTTTTTCGTAGGTTTATTTATTTCATTTCACTTTATGTGAGTGTTCTGCACATATATATGTATGTGTGCATCTTGTGTGCATGTGTACCTGGTGCCCCAAGAGTTCAGAAGAAAGCCTGAGATCCCCTGGATCTGGAGTTACAGATGTTTGTAAACTGCCATGTGGTTGCTGGGCACCAAAATCTGTCCTCTGTAAGAGCAAGTGCTTTTAACTTCAGAGCCAGCACACCAGAAAAGGGCACCAGATCTTATTATAGATGGTTGTGAGCCACCATGTGGTTGCTGGGAATTGAACTCAGGACCTTTGAAAGAACAGCCAGTGCTCTTAACCTCTGAGCCAGCTCTCCAGCCCCTCAGGAGTTCTTTTTGAGTTGTATTGTTTTGTAGATGTTAGAACTTATTTTTTTTTATTTTTAAAAATATTTATTTATTATGTATACAGTGTTCTGCCACCATGTACACCTGCACTCCAGAGGAGGGCATCAGATCTCATTACAGATGGTTGGGAGCTACCATGTGGTTGCTGGGAATTGAACTCAGGGCCTTTAGAAGAACAGCAGCCAGTGCACCTAATCTCTGAGCCATCTCTCCAGCCCTGAACTTAGTTCTTTTAAAGGACACATTAAGACAAATGTTCATGCACAGCTACATATTTCTGTCTGTGGTAATGGGTTTCCTTCCACCTATGGGCTTGTTCATGGTTTAGGGTAGGGCAATGGTTCTCATGCTGCCTGATGTCACCTGTCGTTAACCTTTTTGACTTAGGTTTCCTTTTCTCTTTTCTACCAAATTAGTGATTTTCTTTAAACTTACTTTGTGTTCATTTATTGTGATTTTGAGTTAGGGTAGTTTAAATATACTTTTTCTGATTTCTTTATTGGGGGGGCTATCTGTAAGGTTGAAGAAAGGAAACAGAAATGTTATCCTTCATTTCAAATTATTTAAATGACTTTAAATATCAGCTTTTAGATAATAGATTTCCTTGGCATCTTTCTGTATAGAGGAGTTAAATTATTATCAAATTTCATGAAAATTTGATAACATAATTATTAAGGTATCTTTAGGGAAATGATCACTGCTTTCAATAAATGGGAGAGCCATTTAAAAACCTTTGTATACCACTTAGTTAATGCTTATTGAGTATGCAGTATTGTGCCGGGTCTTGGGCACAGCTCTGGATATAGACCCAAGACAGTCTCTGATCCAGAAGAACTCCCTCTTAGGTCAGGAGGAATGAGACAGGTGGTGGGTGTTGTACAGGGAGGATGAGCTGCTAAGACTGTGCAGGAGGGGGACTGTGGTTCTGTGCAAGTGCTCCAGAGAGCAGTGCATATATTGAGGATGGATGGGCTGAAAGAAGAGGCATTCTGTAAGATGTAGTACTTTTGTTTGCTACAGATTTACAAAGTAAATTTGTGGCCAAAGAAAATGAAGTCCAGAGTCTACATAGTAAGCTCACAGACACCTTGGTATCAAAACAGCAATTGGAGCAGAGACTAATGCAGTTAATGGAGTCAGAACAAAAGCGGGTGAGCAAAGAAGAGTCTCTGCAAATTCAAGTTCAGGTATTTGGTTATTTTTTTTTTCTGTAAAAATAAGGGGTTATATTTATGTGTTTACATGTGTTTCAATAATAATTAAAGATCATGAATTTGAAAGGGAGGGTGAATTTGAGGGGAAATGTTATAATTACATTTTAATTTAAAAATTGCAACAAAAACCCAATACTTATGTCTATATAAATACATTAATTTCAATAAAATTTCATTAAAATGTTTAAATCAAGAGAAAGAAATTAGAAAAAGTGTGGTATGTCCACATTCTTAATGATGGTAAATAATTAACATTTAATCTTTGAGCATGTGTTCATGAGCTCATCCACTTCCTTTGGACTTCTTATGTCTGCTTTGTAAATTAACTCAAAATCGAATGCTTAACTGCTTTAAAAAAAATTTAAAGCTAAGCCAAGAACATGTAAATCACTTCATTCATGTGCACTTGGGTGTTTATTAATAACACATTTGTCCTTCTTTTTTTGTTTGCTATTAATGAAAGGATATTTTGGAACAAAATGAGGCTTTGAAAGCTCAGATTCAACAGTTCCATTCCCAGATCGCAGCCCAGGTACTGGAGTTTTTTAAATTGTTTATTGTTAATCATAGCTTTCCACCTGTTTGAACAATATGTGAATGCCCCTGTAGTATCAGACTTCAGTAGCTGGGAGACTGACTAGTGAATGGATCAGTTTGTAGTGGTCCCAAGTTTCAAACACTAAATACTATATATAATATTTGAGAAGCACTAAGACCCCCAAACCTGTGTAATTGGAAGGGTTAGATGGAACACTCAGCAAAGGGGTAGCCAAGTGGAGCCTAGAATAGGAACTGAGTGTGGATTGATAGCTGTGTTAATCCTAGATTGTATTTGCAGAAGACTCAGTTTGAAATGTATGATTCACTTTAGTTAATGGTAAACATTACAGAGTTTTACACCATTGCCCGGTGTTTTGATTGATCGATTGATAGATGGGCTTTGGAATATAAATGATAAAACATCCAGAAAAAAAAGTGAAAGTTTCCACAAATACACATTCTGTAAATTTCAACTTCAGTTGAACTTCAAAATTATAGAAGTTCTTTGTTGAAATAAGTACTAGAAATTTGACTGTTGGACTGAAGAGATGGCTCAGTAGTTAAGTGTGCCTGCTGCTGGTTCAGAGGCCTAGAGTTTATTTCTCAGCACCAATATCGGGTGATTCTCAGCTGCCTGTGACACCAATTCCAAGGGTTCTAATGGCTCCTCCATCATCCACACTTATGTGCTCGTGTTCCCTCAACACTTACACATGTTCAAAATAAAATTAAATCTTTAAAAAGAAAAAAAAAGTGACATGATTTTAACATTAAAAGTGAATTTTAAGAGTACAAACTTCCAATGCTTTGTGCACATAAGTGGTTTTTCCTAATTTCTTTTTTTGTAGAAATGATACTCTTAAAATTTATTGGGGAGAACCATCTAATACAGCAAAATGGAGCTGTGTGTTTGTGAGTTACCAACCTCCATTGGGTTGAGATCTTTATTATCAGCTGAGAAGTAGTGCTCCAGCCTGTCAGAACCACCCTAGAGCGCGCTGAGAATCCTTAATACTGGGAGAGCGGCACGGCATTCTCCCCTTTGTCGTAATCGCGAAGTGGATCATTTCAGAGGATTTTGATAAGGAAGAGTTGCACAGGGCTAGAGATGGTCTTTGTGGATGGACCTGCCCCTTAGGTACTTGTTGCTTGTCAGTTTTGTAGTTTCCAGGCCTGCTCACTTGCTTAAGTCTTAATATTGTGTGATGTGATGTGTAATTCTCTCATAGTGGCTGTTGGTGCTCAGACGTGCTTTCAGGATGATAGTTTTTCACCGTAGGCCAGATATGTCATTAACAACTTTATATATGTTAATTTCTCTTGTTTTTTTTCAAAGCTCTGTTGTGATTATTATTGTACAGCTTTTAAGCTTTTTCTCAAATGCTCTTAATGTTGATAATGTTTTTCTTTCTTAGACCTCCGCTTCAGTTCTAGCAGAAGAATTACATAAAGTGTAAGCTTGCCATTCCACACTTCTTTTATAATTGTGTAACAACCACTAACAGATACCTGTTTGATTCAGTACACAATTAATTTCATACTCTGACCTGTTTGAGAAATTATCCTAAATTTAATTTTGCTCTTTTCTTATGTGTCTGTTTAGTCCTCGAACATTACACTTTGTTTTTGTTGTTATCATAAAAGATCTGGACACACTTTCCTTCATTTGTGCTAATTATGTAGAAGAGGCAATTGTATTTTCAGAGTAGTGGAAAGAAATTAGTTCTCTGTCTGCTTCGTACTTGTGGCTCTTCTGTGTGTAGTCATATATTCAAAGTAATTTTGTGTTGTTTTGTGTTGCGTAGCTATACAGATATGGGTCAGATGTATGCAGATGACCTATGGTCTGGTTTTGATGCCAGGCTTTTCAATGTAAATAAATTCTTTGACTTAAGTTTTAAATAATGGATCTGTCTTGTCTGTCTGTCCATCTATGAATCTCTGATTTGAGGCCTCATTCTGTAGCTCAGACTGGCCTTGAATTTGTGATCTTCCTGCTTTAGCCTCCTAAGTACAGGTATTAGCCACCATCCTGCTCTCACTGTCAAGCCTGATTAATGGCCTACATTTAATCCCCTGGTCTTACATGCTGGAAGGAGGGAGCAAACTTTTGCAAGTTGTTCATGCACACAACATAACATTTTAGGGTATCATGCTTTATGACAGTTACTAGTAGACTAAATAGAGTGCCTAGAAAGAGAAAGTAGTCATATGAGAAACGTAGTTAAGATGATCCTTTCCATGTAAGAGTTAATCTTAATAAATGGTTATTAAAAGCCCAAATATGTTTCCTTCTTGAAGGATTGCAGAAAAGGACAAGCAGCTAAAGCAGACTGAAGATTCATTAGCAAGTGAACACGATCACTTAGCAAGCAAAGAGGAGGAGCTCAAGGTATGGTAATTCCTGCAGCTTGCTGCAGTATTTTGTAGGACTCAGAGTTGAATTACCCTAAAGATTATTATCTCCAGTCTATAGTCAGTGTTTGTATGAAGGGTGAGGAATACTCTAGAACTCATGGAATAGTACTGCCTCTTTTTTGAACTATAAAAAAAGTATGCTTCTTCAGCTCTAAGAGGAAAAACCCAAAAGGGTTTTACTTACATGATGCATTTCATAACAATTTCAGGAATTTGCCAAATTAATGTTTTATTTTGATTTAGGAAATTTATAATTTGAGACCTTTATTTAATTCTTAAGTTGAACAGATACCCTGCCACAAGTTTAAAGTAAATTTTTGGAAATATTTTTAATACCGTGTACATTTTTCTTGCTCTAGGATCTACAGAATATGAATTTCTTATTAAAAGCTGAAGTACAGAAATTGCAGGCCCTGGCTAATGAGCAGGTAGATCACTTTTGCTTATTTACCTCTGAAGTTTGATTTGCCATTTTTTGTGTTTTTTTGAGTCGGTGAGCCCCAGTATGTAAATACTGCCTGTGTGTAATACTTTCTATAATGGTTACTTAAGTTTGGCTCTAGGATGTATTATGGAGAGCCTCTATACAGACTGCTTAGATGCCACTGATTCATATTGGATGTAATATATGGTACAAATAATTACTCATTTCTGAGATAGAGGAGATTGTTGGAACAGTCTTTATGTGTTGCCCATTTTGCCCTTTTCATTTTAATGTGTAAAGGGAAAAACCTTCATTAGAGAAAATTGGCCTCTGAGAAGTAGAAAATAGTGGACAATAAAATTTACAACTACATATATAGAAATAAAGGTTTTTATATAACCCAGAGAGGATATACAAGAAGGAGGACCCAGGTTGGTATGATCAATGCTTGTTTGAATGAACAAATGGGATGGACATTGAGCGGAGGAGAAAACAAGCAACAGAACAGGAGCATGCCAAAGAGGACCTATGGGGGGGGGGTGGTCAATGTAGCGATGTATCAGAGCGGATATTAAGACTCGAGATCAAGCCTCTGACAAAGGG
>CM053766.1:90725893-90787314 GCA_028658305.1 Pachyuromys duprasi
GTTTTTATATAAATAAGTAAAAGTTTGGATGGTTTCCTCAGAAAGGATAAGATTCTGACTTTATTCTGAATACAGGCTGCTACAGCACATGATGTGGAAGAGATGCGGAAAAGGTGAGTAATGCATTCTGTGGAGAGAGACTTGTGCACACATGTTCATGTACAGTGCTGCTTCCAGTTGAGGCTATTTGAGCTTTTATATAGCCCTGAAAACTTGGAATGTATGAACTAAGCTTTAATTCATACTCTTCTTCTTATAGTATTCATGTAAAGGATGATAAAATAAGATTACTTGAAGAACAACTGCAGCATGAAATTGCAAGCAAAATGGAAGAATTTAAGGTGTGTGGTTAAGCTTGTGAACTTGGCTTTCTCAAAACAACTTCATACACGTTTAGTTACAATGACTCTCAAAGTGCTATTTTTTTATACAGTCATTTGGAAACATTTCCTTAGTTTATTTGGTGGCTTATGTGAACAGTGAATTTTTAATAGACTTTGCCCCACTGTACTTTATCTGACCGTAACTGTTTGAAATTTATTTTGCCCCAAGCATTCCTTGGCATTTTTTAAATGAGCATTGTACGTTTGTAGGTATTTTTGCTGTTTACACTGTTGCTGCTTGCTAATCACTGTCCATTGCACTCTCAATTTTTATGTCTGCGTGTAACTCTTTAGTCTCTGATGTGCCTAAAGTAACAGTGTGGGTTTGCGTGTTCAAAAATCTGATTCAAATGATTGCATTATTACCTTTCTCCTTCTTAAAAAATAGTAAATTGGGCTTCTTTCTTTCAGATTCTGAATGACCAGAATAAAGCATTACAATTGGAGGTTCAGAAGCTTCAGATCATTGTTTCTCAGCAGGTGAGGCTTTTCAAGGAGTAGTGTGGAAACAGCCAGTGTAAAAAGGCTGAATTGGAACCAATTGACAAACTGTTCTTACAGTTAGATAGCTTTTAATTTCACCCTGTTCATTTTATATTTACCAAGTTTAAAAATTGAAGTTTTACATCTCTGAGATGAAGCAAATGTTAATCTTTAATAAGTATTTTGAAGAAAAGAAAGGAAAAAAATTCTGTTTTTGGAGCCTTACCTCTTTCATATAGGCAGTATGGTTTTTGAAAAGATGGTGTTTGAAACTTATGAACACCTTGAAGTTGGTTTCTGATTCCTCTTTCACACCAAGATTGTACCTAAGGATTTCTTAAATCTGAATGGCAAAGCATGAATATATTGCTTAGTCTAGTGATTTGCATATAGACTATATCTACATAAGTTCATTTTTAAAATATTTATATATATTAAATATATATGCATATTTTAATGTGTGTATATGTACATATATATATATATTCATTATCCACCTTAACACTGTCACTTTTTGTATATAGTAAAACTATAGCAGCCTTGAATGGCACTACTTCATAAGCCAACATGCAGTGGTATTTTTTCTCTGGTGCTTTAATAGTATTGTCTTCATATTTTTCTCATAGAAACCCTTCAAAGTATACTTTTAAAAAATATTCTAGGATTTGGCCAGATGGCTCAGCAGGTAAAGGTATTTCCTACTAAACCTGAGGGACCTGAGTTTGATTTCTGGGAACCACATGGTGGAAAGAGAGGACATGTTCTCTGACTTGAACATGTGAGCCATGAGACACACATAACACTCGTAAGCACACATGCACGCACACACACTTTCTCAGTAAATAAATGTAAAAATTTTTACAAAATAGTCTAGAAACTCTTGCTATTAAATACTATATTAGAATATAAACTTTGCGTGTTTTCCCAATAGTAAGTTTGCAAGTTCTTTATTGGAAATAATAGCATTTCCTTTAGACCTGTTTGCTTGCTTTGTTTTAAAATTCACAATTAAGCAAGTATAATATTGATGTAACTAGGTGCTGCTTGAAGTATTTGTTAATATTTTGTCAGATCACACTTTCCTTCCATTCTGTGCGATATGAAACGCTTTATGTAATTTTTGTGACTTTGTATATGCGTAAAGGTAGCAGGGAAAAATGTAAATCTTCTTGTTATATTATAGATTATGAATGATGACTTATTGGCATTCAAGCCTGGATGACCATCTTTGAGGCTGGATATCAGTTGTAGTCTTCAGCTACAGTTTTTCTAGCAGCATTTTTAATGTTTACTCTTAAAAAAATACTACCTCATGGGGCTTGGAGAGATGGATGGCTTAGTAGTTAAGAGCACTGTCTACTCTTCTAGAGGCCCTGAGTTCAATTTCCCGGCAACCATGTGGTAACTCACAACCGTCTGTCATGTGATCTGATGTCCTTTTCTAGTGTACAGGTTCATATGCAAATAGAGCACTCAAGTCTTTAAAATTTTTTTTTTACCTCAGACATGTAACTTTGATAGATTAAAGTATGGTAGTTTTTTTTTTGTTGTTTGTTTGTTTTTCTTCTGTGTCTATTAATTCTTACCTGGAGAAATAGCATGCAGTTTCTATGTATTAACTACCAGAGATTTCAATATATAAACTTTAAACATTTGTTATTGTGTACATATTTTAGGGTGTATAGAGTTCAGAAGCCAGCCTTAGTGTGGTTCAAGAATCAGTTCTCTCCCTCCACCATGTGGGTCCTGGAGGCTTAACTTGTGGTCATTAAGCTTGGCAACAGGCACATTTACCTCCTGAGCCATCTTGACAGCCTCCCTCACTCTTTGGCTTTTTTTGTAGTCACATTTTATTGTTACTGATAGTCAAATAAGAGATAAAAGTTAGTGTACCTATGTTTCTTTTTGTTTCCAACTTTCTTTAACCTCTCCTTTCCTGTGTATCAGTTAGAATTCCAAATGACAGTTAAGAGAGAACAGGTTTGTGATGTAAACATTTCAGCTCTTTTGCCAGATGGTTTTATTCTGGAGGAAAAGGTTGAATTTACTGAAGCAGAAACCAGTAATGTTGCCATGTTGCTTCGTCAGGTGTAGGCAGAGCCAAGGCCCCAGTGCTCAGGTATGGGAATGTGCTTAGACACTAAGGAGAGGGAAGATGGCTGTGTGCAGGTTTGCTTGTCACCCGATAATGCCCTTAGTAACACCAATAAGCTCTGTTTATCACTAACCACATAAGTGGTGCCGGGCATCCCTGCTGGCTTGATAGCTGAGCAGCAGCCTGCCTTTATTCTTGTTCTAGTATACTTTTAAACGTCTGTAATCAAGGTAACTAAGAAAAATCATAGGAAATTGCTTCTCTTTCTTTGCCTGACACATCGACCTGATCATACTGAATTATAGAAGATAGAGGTTTATCATGTAGAAGAAGAAATAGAATTGTATTAGGCTGGTAATGTGTGATAAAGTGAAGATACTGGTCAGTATTTGAGATGTAGAACTAGAGTACTTAACTAAACAAGACTTCACTGAAGGAAGTGAGTTGAATATTTGTTGAGCATACGTTAGGTCTTTACTTCTGTGCTGAGGCTCTGAAGGTGAATGAGGCTTGATTTTTGCTGTGAGAATGTGGCTTGCTGTGGAGATAGCTGTGTATAGTACAAAAGTGGGAGGCGTTAAATTCCTGAACTGTGTATAGGCTTACAGTAAGATTTTGTTTGAAGAGTGGAAAGCTAACACAGGGGGACAACATACCACAAATTTGCCAGACAGTGAGGGGCAGTCTAGACTGAGAGAAAACTTTTCAGCAACTTGGTGGTGTGTGGCGGAATTGACATACAAAAACGAGGGTGTAGGGGCCAGAGAAAGATTTACTAGTGTATGAAGCTTGTGACCCTTATCTAACACTGAAGAACATTGTAACAAAAGCGTTGGACAAACTTTTATTCTGTGTGTGAGGAAATGATAGCAGTGAGCTGTTTGGATTTAGGAGTCGAAGAAGCAAAAGTAGGATTGAGTTAAAGCATAGAACAACTAAATAATTAAAATAGAAGTAAGCTGGACTTGATAGTGTTGTGCTTTTTGTGTGATAAGATTCATTGAAACATATGGGTTAAAAACTGTCTTCATGAACGTTTTAAGTTTGTAAAAAGCAACTTCTGTGCCAGTCATTGCTGAGTGGGCACAGGGCGGCCTGCAGAGGAGAGATGGCATTGGCAATAGAGATCAGTCGCGCCCTGTTGGTCGAAGGACTCACAGCTCTGACTTGACTAGCAGATTGCTTCTTTATTATTACAAGTTTCACAGAACAAAAACAGAGTAATGATTATCCAAGAAGTACAGATTATATGCTTGATTTTTCATTACATGTCCACGATTACAAGTTTAGTCACAATTAGAGAGTACAAATAGAACAGATTTTTATTTTTATTAGCAGCCCTATAACTCCAAGTTAAAGAATGTAAAGAATGTCTCCATCAATGCACACACATTTACTATATGACAGCCTGCTTTTAGGCTGGTAGTATTTGCTGTTTTAAAGCACTCCAGACAAAATGGAAATTATCTGAACTGGTCTTTTTATGAATAGCAAATATTTTTTAAAAAATAATTTATTTTATGTGCATTGGTGTGTGGGTGTTAGACCACCTGGAACTGGAGTTACAGACAGTTGTTAGTTGTATATGGTTGCTGGGAGTTGAACCCAGGTCCCTTGGAAGAACAGACAGTGCTCTTAACCACTGAGCCATCTCTCTAGCCCTATGAATAGCAAATATTAATACCTAACTTTTTTTATTATGTTTTATCACCTATGCTGTAAAGTAGGAAAAGTTCATTTTAGTCAGTCTGTTTTACTTACTGAGATCTATTCCTTTCTGTTGTACAACCCCATATGACCCTCTATCTTTAAACTACATTTTCAGAGTGCTCTAAGTGTACTGTAAAGGGAGGCCTTGAATCTCTAACTTATTCTGGCCTGTTAGAGTTTGTCAGTTGTCTCTGTTTACCCTGTACCAGTTATACTGTTTGAGTTAGCTAAGGGTCAGATAGCCTAAGATTTCTGATTTTTCATTGTATGTCCACGATTACAAGTTCAGTCACAATTAGAAAGTACAAATAGAATGGTCTCATCAGCTATGTGCTTATCTGTGCTTAATAATCTCTAGAGCATAAGGAAGATTTCCAAATCGGGCCAGATAAACTTAATTTTAGGATTTTCCTAAAAAGACTCAGACATAATTTTTTTTCAGGAAAAGACATAAAATGAATCATAAGGCAGAAAGTCTCCAAAACTCAAAAGTGAGGGAGAAAATGACAGCAATTGTGGTGACTCAATTTTGCTGCAACTGTGTTAAACAGCTGTGCTGGCTTCATGACTCTTGCTGTTTCCAGTCAATATGGCTGTGCCAAACTTCAGTGCTTGATATTTTCTATACTATCAGATTGATGAAATGCCCTTTGGGAATTTCCTCTCTCCTTTTTCATGATGGGATAATTTTCCTCAGTGGGACACTCTTGCTGTGCAATTTGCAAAGTAGTCCTTACAGTCCTACAGACAGAGAAGTTAGGGCATTGTGGTGTTTGAGACAAATAAAGCTGAGGACATGAATGTAGGCATTGAAGTGAAGGAACTAATTCAGAAATGTAGAAGAGGTGGAATCTGAGGACTCAGCTTTGACAGTGGAAGCATTAGTTAATTTTTGAAAAATAGTTACAGTGAAATAGGTTAAAAACAGAATATAAAAGGATTAGGAGATTGGTTCATCAGTTGTGGACAGAAGACTCCAGACCTTTTTGGCTAGAGTACTGAATTGCTTGAAGGTCTGAGAATGCTGAGGGGGAACCTTTGCCTCCAGACACACAGTCACAACCTTGGTAATTTGTTCATGTGAGATAGGTTGGGGGAATTTGGGATCGAAGGGTCAAGGGAATGGGATTAGTTTTAATTTCATTTTTTGTATGGTTTATAAGGAGATGTATTTGTGTTGCTGCTTCTGCAGTGTGCACTAGCACTTTTAATATATTCACTGGTCTGGTCTGGTACTGTTTTCACAATATCTACATGTTCAAAATTCATTGGACTATAAACAAGATTTATGCAATTGTGTTTTTGTTAGACTTCAATGTAGGTAAAAATCAATTTAAAAAAGGAAAAGGCCTCTTGTGACTTTAGACCTTAAGGCCTAAAATTTTTATATTTGAAGAAATCTTTGTCCGTGTCACGTTATCCTTAGTGACTAAAAATTATCCTTAAAAGTTACTAAGTTCGTTTTGCTAGTGCCATGCTCCTCCTTTTGTATCCTGTAGATATTCTTTTCTCCTCTCTTTTGAGTTAAAAAAAAATTGTAATCCTGAGCAGTCTTCAGAGACTAAATTTTGGAACTATTTAGAATCCTAAACTATTTCAACAGTGTTCTTTTTCTAAACTAATTTTTATCTCATGCAAACTTGGTAGAATTAAACCTTTTTTGTATTTATTTATTTGTTTGTTTATTTATTTATTTTTTAGCCTAATAAAGATGTTGTGGAACAAATGGAAAAATGGTAAGAGTTTAATTTTTTATATTGGAGTCAACATTTGTGGTGACAGAATTGTTAGCAGTAGTAATCGGGGCTCTTAAAATACTATTTATACTTTGTGGTAGACAGGAGTATTCCGGCTGTGAATTAGCTGGGGTCATATTATGGTATGTTGTAGGTGTCATATGATAATGATTGACTTGTTTAGGTGGTTGTCAGTCCATGCTGACAACTGTATGGTCCTGCTGAGGAGTTTACCTTGACAACCATGATCCAGATCCTCAGAAATCTTTCTAGAATTAAAACTTTACAATGAATGAGAGACAGAGGGGTTGATCCATATAGAATACTTAATAATATTTACCTTGACCAAATAGTTCATATGTGTGTTTTAAATTTATAATTTCAGCATTCAAGAAAAAGATGAAAAGTTAAAGACTGTAGAAGAATTACTTGAAACTGGACTTATTCAGGTGGCCACTAAAGAGGAAGAACTGAACGTAAAGCATTTTCTAGATTGTTTTCCTTGTGCTTATTCTGTCAGTATGAAGAGATTTCACTGTAATTGTTTTCCCACAACCGTGTGGTACATGTTCCAAGTTCATAAATGTTTTTCATCTAACCTAAATGATATTTCTCTGGAAATTGAAAGTGCTTAATGATTAGGGCTCACTGCCTTAGGTAGATAGTGGGGTTGTAGTATGTGTGTTCATCTTGCATCCATGTTGAGATTATAAGCATTGACCACTAGCAGACGTCATAAGTCCGTGAGTGGTACTGGGGTGAGAGCACATCAAGCCCAGCTGCTCCATGCTCACTGTTAGCCCATATTCGATTAGCCCAGACTTTGGGAGAGTCGGTGAAGACATGTAATCCAGTGTAGAGCTGCTGTGGCTTACCTGACACACTGTCTTTGAGGATGTCAGCAATTCAGTTGAAATGTATATGGTGATAATTGAATTACAAAGTGGTTGACTAACTCTGAAGGTTTAGGGAAAAGAGTGGAGAGATGGCTCAGTTAAGAGCACTGTCTGCTCTTCCAGAGGACCTGAGTTCAATTCTCAGCAACCACATGGCGGCTCACAACTGTCTGTAACTCCAGTACCAGGGGATCCAACACCCTTACACAGACAGTAAGGGTAAACACAAGCAAAACATCAGTACATATAAAATTAAATAAATTATTTAAAAAATGGGTAGAGAAAGAACGGGCAAGCTTAATTTGAACTAGCTAGTGCTTAAGAGTAATAATAATAAAAAAACTATGTTGTGCTTTTATGTTTTTGAAAAAAGGCCATAAGAACAGAAAACTCAACCCTGACTAAAGAAGTTCAAGAGTTAAAGGCCAAGCAGAGTGACCAGGTAATGTACACTGCTGATCCTACCTGCTTCCTTCTTACCGTAGGCAGGGCTGGTACAGAACACCCAGTTACTTCTTTTCCAAGGCTGAATTTATCAATTCAACTTCTGTTTTGTTTTGTTTTTGCTTTTGTTTTTCATGACAGGGTTTCTCTGTGTAGTCATGGCTGTCTGGCTGTCCTGGAACTCGCCTTTTAGTCTAGGCTGGCCTCAAACTCAGAGATCTGTCTATCTCTTCTCCCTAAGCGCTAAGACTAAAGGCTTGTGCTATCCTGCCTAGCTTCGGTTAAACTTTTAATCGATGGATGATTTTGTGACTTGAGTAGTAATAGAAACTGCAAATTTGTTGAATACTGTCTGCATGCTAGGTAGGCATTCAGTGAACTACTCCATATAAGATTTCATTCTTTTCTTTTTCTTTATCTATTTAAATTTACTTATATGTTTACGAGTGTTTTGCCTGCATATATGTCTGTGTACCATGTGTACATACAGTGCCCACAGATGCCAGAAAAAGGCATCAAATTTCTTGGGTCTGGAGTTTGAAGATGGTTGTGAGTTGCTGTGGATGTTGTATACGAACCTGGGTTCTCTGAAAGAATAGCAGGATATTTTAACTACTGAGCCATCTCTTTAGCCCAATTTAAGTTTTAAAAATTTTATTAATGTTGTTGTTGTGTATAGGCTATGTGAAGGTACACATGTAGCATGGATCATCCTGTGGAGATCACAGGACAACTTTGGAATGAATCTTTTCTCTACTTGCACATTTATGTAGGATTGCACTCACTCAGGTCATCAGGCTTGCATAATAAGCACTTTACTGTCTGAGCCATCTTGCTGGCCAGTTTTTTAATTTTTTATTTTAATTACAATAATGAAAGGTTTTGACTACACATATAAATTGAGTCTCTAATAATGTCAAAAAGGCTGCATGAAATGAGGCAGTTTCTTAGGTGTAATTTCTCACTTACTTTGAATTACTAATTAAGTAACATAAGCATGTTTCTAATGATTATTTTTGGGCTGTATACAACTAGTCTCAATTGCTTGCTTTCAAAATGTTATTCATTTTCATCATGATATTAAGAAAATTTAAGAAGAATTTTTGGGTTTGCCTTTTCTATTTTGATTTTTAAAAATGATTTATTTATTTATTATATATACAGTGTTCTGTCTGCATGTATGCTTGCACGCTGGAAGAGGGCACAAGATCTCATGATAGACGGTTGTGAGCCACCAGTGTGGTTGCTGGGAATTGAACTCAGGACTTCTGGAAGAGCACTCAGTGCTCTTAACCTCTGAGCTATCTCTTCAGCCCCTGATTTTGATTTTTTTTTTTTATAATAACAAATTTAGGCTTGTATTTTTTATTTCTGACTCACTTATAATTTAAAAATTAATAAAAATACATTTTTTAAATTTCTAGGTTTCTTTTGTCTCTCTAATTGAAGACCTTAAAAGAGTGTAAGTGATAACATTGTTATAATTTGTGGTTTTTTTTTTTACTTATTTTCTTAGTACTATTAAATGGAGCTTTACCCTTTATTTGGGAGAGTTGCCATATATTACATCCATCTATCTGTCTGTCTATTTACCTACCTACCTAGCACTGACATACATTACTTCTCCCTACTCCCCCACTCCTTTGCCTCCTCCTCGCCCTTCCTCTCTAATCAGTCTGGCCAGGGTTCTCCTGAGTGCCTGGGACGGGCATCTGAACTCCTGACACTCCTCTCTCACCGTCATGCTGTTCAGATAGCGGATGTATCATCCCGTGGATTAGTTGGACCTTCATCCTAAAATGTCTCAGCAGTGGACTAAGGGAGATTAGCTGTGTTTCCCATAGTCAAAGATTTTTATCTTTTTTTAAATACCAGTTTCATAATTAATTCTATTTTTATGTGACATCAAGTTGTTAATTTTCTGTGTTTAGCAGAAGCTATTACAGATGAGTTTATGTTGCACAGAGAGACAGTTCCCTGCATGTATCCCCTTTTAAGGTACTGGTCCCCTTTGATGACATATTGTGTAATAAGCTCAAAAGTCTGTAATCCAGTACTATTGACTGGAACTCAGTTCTTTCTGGTGTTGGTATCCTTCATGGCTTAAATAGTAGATTTTCCTTTTAGTTTTGAAGCATACCACCAACTTCATATATGCATAGATTTTAGTAGTTGATGATTAAGTTCTTATTGAAAAGGCACTTTAGGTATTTTCTCTGCTTTTTGTCTGTGAAGTTGAGCTACTGTCTCGCTTTAAATATAGGAATTGGCTTGGAGAGGCTTCTCATGATGTTCTGTCTTTATGCTTTGTTGGTCGATCTCAGTGATTTCTAGTCAGGTTAATACTTGATTTGTTTATTTAAGGATCCATGAGAAAGATGGACAGATCAAGTCTGTGGAAGAGCTTCTAGAAGTTGAACTTCTGAAAGTTGCTAATAAGGAGAAAACTGTTCAGGTATTAGGAGAGAGAACAGTGTCTGACTTTTCTGTTTATCAAACTTGAGTTAAAACCATTTGATTTCATGTGTTTGTATGTTGCATTTCTTTGTCAACTCAGTGTGTTTTCCATTGTCCAATCTTGTCTGTTTTATCATTGTCAAGGCTTTGAAACAGGAAATAGAGGTTCTAAAAGAAGAAATAGGAAATGCCCAGCTTGAAAAGGCTCAGCAGGTAAAAATCCCAGAGCCACAGCATGACAGATATATTGGTGTATGTGTTATTTGTAAGCTACTTGAACATTTCGTTTCCGTTGTTATTCATCTTTACTAGTTTGCTACAAGTACATTTGTTTATAGTCCTTTTTAAGCCTTTTACTAAGTCTTTTTTTTTCTAGAAAAAGTTTCCTATATTAATGTTTCATTTTAAGTCAGTTTAAAATGCAAAACACAACACGTTGGTAAAAGAAACTGCATGGATCAGATGCTTCCCTGGAGATCCTAGAAGTAGACATTTACTTGGTAGATGAGATTTATGAGATTCAACCTGACTGGTCTTCATTAAAATGGTGAGATTGTATGGGCGAGATGATTTGGATTAATCCAACAGCTCATCAGAGCTCTGTGCTAGGATTGGAGCTAGAGTGCTCAGTGACTGAGACTTGAGCGCAGGCTCCTTGCAGAGCTGATGTCAGAGCCAAGGCCAGGAGGGAATGGGATTAATGCTGGAGTGCTTTGACTTACTGGGGGCTGGGAAGACGGCTCAGCAAGTAAAATGCCTCCTATGCCAGCATGAGGATGAGTTCAGATATCCAGATTCTGAGTAAAAGGCCAATCATGGAAGCATACAGCTGTAACCTGAGCACTAGAGAGTAGAGACAGGACAATCTTAGGGCCTCACTGGCTAACCACATTAACCAGATTGCAGAGCTTCAGGTTCAGTAAGGAAGTTTGTATCATAAGATAAGGTGAAGAGCAATAAAAGAGTCTAGATTCACAGTGTTGACCTCTGACCTCTCCATGTTTGCACAAATGCCCACATGCATTTAACATATACAAAATCACAAGTAAATATATAAGTAACCATGAAATTAAGGAAGACTCTAGACCACTGTAGAGCAGATGTTCTTGAAAACTGAGCTGGAACATTCTGATACTGTAGGGAGGAGTGTGGAGAGTTGCTGGATCAAGACTGTGTATCAGCTGGGGAAGCACCTTATGCAGGGTGCTGTTTGTAACCGTCGTCCTTACTGTAAGACCTCCCTGATACTATTTTCACTGTTACTTTTACTGTCACTGGAACAAGAGGGGGTGAAATGCAAACACGTCCTATGTTGGCATGATCGGTTTAGCTTGGGCTTTTATATTTTGAAGCATATTCATTATAAAGATAACAGCAAGCTTGATAAGATTGTAAATTACTTTTTTCTGTCCTTTGTGTTTTAGTTATCTGTCACTTCTCAAGTTCAGGAACTTCAGAACTTGTAAGTAACATTTGTTTTGTTTTCCTATAAATATCTTTCCTGCAAGTTAAATTTAATAAAAAATTGTAATTTTTAAAAAAATATTTGATTCTAGTGTTCTGGAAAATACCAAATCCAAATTGTTTCAAAAGATTTTAGGCTTTTTTTTTTTTTAAACGAAGGGTAAGATTTCTTTTTAATAGATTTTAGGCTTTTAAAAAAGATTTTGGTTCTAATATTTTAACAATTTTTTAATTAATTAACTAGTTAAATATTTTGTGGGAAAGAGATGGTGTGAGAGCTCTCATTTTAATTTATTTCTGAGTATACCTTTAGTGGAGATGTTGCTTCTTCCTTATTTTAATGACCATGTGAAACTGACTATGTATTTGACACCTAAGCCAATTTACTAAGCTGTGTTCTGCCTCGATGGGATGTTAGGGTCAGAGGAAAGCTACACTATAATTTATCTAATTTCTGTAGATTCAGTGATAGGTGACTTTCTGTAATTATCTTGTACTTTTCAATTTGATGTCTCATCTTGTATTCCTTTATATTTTATGTATGAAATTTGTATATAAAATATATTTATTTTTTATTTTAAAGATTTATTAATTATGTATACCGTGCTCTGCATGCATGTACACCTGCATGCCAGAGGGGGGCATTAGATCTCATTATAGATGGTTGTGAGTCACCATGTGATTTCTGGAACTTGAACTCAGAAGCTCTGGAACAGCACTCAGTGCTCTTAACCTCCGAGCCATCTCTTCAGCCCATTTATTTATATTTCTACAATAGTCCAGTTGAATTGGACTATAAGAATACCTGAGATATATTTGTAGTCTTCAGTACTTTTGATTTTTCTAATCATGTAAAATTTGATTTATCCCTCTTAATAACTTGTCAGATTAAGAAGCAAGGAAGAACAGGTGAACACCATGAAGGCTACTTTAGAAGTCAAGGACAAAGACCTGACAGATAGAGGGAAACGAATACAGGTGAGAAGCTAAGAACAAAAGCGAAGACAACCCTTTTCCTGATATTTGAGTATCAATTCACATCTATTCTTTTTAAGGAGCTTCAGGAAGAAAATGAATCTCTGAAGGCTCATGTTCAAGAGGTAGCACAGCCTAATTTGCCAGAGGTACAGTATAAACAGATGGCAGTGTGCTACTTAAGCAATGTGCCATTCTGTGTAATACTCTAGAAAGTAGGAAGGTGTATGTTCGCAGTTTCTATGTTGTGCCATACTTTAGTTATTGCTGATAAAGTAAGTTAACTTTTATTACTGTCAAACCAAGTTTAACTGCCTGATTTTTCAAGCTAATAGTATAAGCATTTCTTTTTCTTTTTTTTTTTCCTTTGTCAAATGTACTCAGGATTTTATTTACCTATGTTTCTTTGGTATACTAATCCGTGGCCCTTTAAAATACTTTTTAAAAGTTAAGTTTGATCAGGAAAACTCACAGGCTTGGTGGCTCACACCTGTGATCCCATCCCTTGGAATGCTGAAGAAAAGCATCACTTTGCACTTAAGGCCAGGGTGGCCTACATAGTGAGTTCCTGTTTCAAAAACAAAGAGAAAAAGGAAAACATTTCATTTTTTATAAACAACCTAATCTTAAATTTTCCACATAGTTATATTTTTATTTTGTAGTTGGGTGGTTCTGCATATATATTGTAATGCCTGGCTTGTTTTGATGTCAACACTAAAAAGGTGAATCTGTTTCTTAGGTGTGTTCGACACCACAATTTGAAGAACTTGAAAATATGTAAGTGTGCTTTTAGTTAGTCTTTTGTTGAGGTGTGTCAGGATGTCCTTAAAATTCATTTTTATGGGTCACTGAAAGGTCATTGATTTCATGGTTAAGTACTAATTATATCTAGAGACAAATAAGAGAAGTTTCTGCTTGCTGTGTGATAAAGCAGAGACCCCTTAAATGCTTTAGAATACATAAAGATTTGTTCATTTTCTCTAATATTCTTTCTGCAAATACAGACTTAAAAAACAAATCATGCAAGTTTGTTATAAAGAGGAAGGTAATTGATTTAATCTTAGCCCTAACAAATAATGGGCATTTTATAATTGTACTTGCTTATAGGTAAATGTGGATCTTTCAAGCTATTTCTGTGCTGAAAAATAAAAATTATCACCACCAGTCAGCATCACAGAGGTGTGTGTTCTCAGAAGTTCATACTAGAACAGTGTTTTTTTTTTTTTTTTTTCTTTAATGCTACAAAAGTCTTTTCTTTTTTTGGAAACACAGTCTCACTTTGTTACACAGACTGTCTTCGAACTTACTAGGTAGATCAGGCTGGCCTCAGACTAACTGACCCTACACCTCATCCTCCCAACTGTTGTGAGTATATGTTTGAGCCACCATGGTCAGCAAAAGTTGGTTTTCTTAAACTATACTACCACAGAGTAAAGAAGGAAAACTGGGTCCCAAGTTTTTGGGTAAAAATTTTAAATAAGTATTTATTTTTGTATGTGCATGTGTGGGTGTTTCAGCCATGCTGGGTGTATGTAGGCTATAGGACAACTTGTGGGGCTCAGTTTTCTCTGTCATCATCTTGACCTGTGGGTTGAATTGAGATTTGAGATTGTTGGGCTTGGTAGCAAGTGCTGCTATCTGCTTCATGAGTTGTCTCAGTGGCCCAAAGAGAATTACTTTTCTTTGACAGGATGTCTGTCCATCAACATTGACTGATCTTTGCTTTAAGAAATGCTTGTTTTGAAACAGCATCTTTAAGATAGGAAAGACTCTAGGTTGTCTTTAAGAAAACATGGGACATGACTTTTTTGGGCATCATGATTGTGTATATAGTCCTGTTTAGTGAGGTATTTTACTCTCATTTGCTAGTAGGAGTTATAGTAATGGCCTCTGCAATGGGTATATAATCAGCAAAGTATATAGTTTTGGGTTTATTTTCATCCTTCATGCTTCTTGTCCTGTCCTGTCATTTCTTTTTCAAGATAGGGTCTCACTGTGTAGCCCTGTCTGGCCTGAGACTGAGAAATCTTCCTGCCTGTGCTTCCCGAGTGCAGTGCTGTACCTAGCTCTTGTGTGTGTGTAAAATTATAAGACTTTATTTTAGGGAGTGCACTTTTAGATCTAGAGAAAAGATTGAGCATTATAGTTTGCGTATTACCAGTCCCATTCCTCCTATTATTAATATGTCAGCATTGATGTGGCCCATCTATTAGCACTAATGAACAAACAACATTACAGTTGTTAGCAACTAAACACCTCGCTTTCCATTAGGCTTTAACAAATGTGTAGGAACAACATATCGTCACAGTATCGTGCAGGGTAGTTACACTCTTCTAAAATATCTTTTGTCTACCTTTTTCATCCATTTTTTGTTCCTCCCCTCCCTGTTTACTCTCCAGCCATTATTTTCCTTGAAAACTCAGCAGTCACTGACTATATCTCCTATAGTTTTTACCTTTTCCAGAGTGTCCTAGCTGGAGCTATACAGTACACACATTCTTTTTAGATTGACTTCACTTAGCAGTGTACATTGAAGACTTGCTCTGTCTTTCCATCCATTTGTTTTTTTTTTTTTTAATTTTCTTTCTCTCGCTCACTTTCTTTTTATTCTTTCCCTCTCCTTTTCCTTTACCCTTTTGTATTTTCAGGAAACAAGGTGGTCTTTGTAGCTCAGGCTGGCCTTAAACACATAGTAGTCTTTAAACTGTAGCTTCTTGAATGCAGTCATGTGCCAACAGGTCTGGCTTTCTGTTCTATTTTTCCCCATTCTAT
This sequence comes from Pachyuromys duprasi, assembly GCA_028658305.1. NCBI lineage: Eukaryota > Metazoa > Chordata > Mammalia > Rodentia > Muridae > Pachyuromys > Pachyuromys duprasi. The sequence continues at coordinate 90,741,309 of CM053766.1, forward strand.
CCTTCATGTATGTTATTGTTTTGTTTTTCCAAGTACCTATAAATGTCTTGGCACTTTTCAGTTAAGAAGAGATAAAAGTAGTGCTCAGCAAATACTTGATGAATTTTTGTATGTCTCCACACATTGGGGAAATGGATAAAGATAGGTTCTAGCTCTGAGGAAATAGACAAGTAAATTATTTAGTAGTGTTAGGTGTTGAGAAAGCTCTCTTCCTTACAATGGTAAGGGCCGTTGGTATTAGCTTGGGCTGAATTGAAGCTTTACATCAAGATTGTGTAAGGGAAGACTCTGTGATTAATGGTCCTTGCTTCCTTGCCTGACTATCTAAGTTTGGAATCCCATGAATCACTTGGTTTAAAGAAAAAACTGACTTCTTCATGCTGTGGCACACAGGCACATCACACACACACACACGCACACACACACACACACACACACAGTAGAAGGAGAGATTGTTTTCTGAGCTCCAGGTACTGCAGCACCTGTATATCTACCCCTGATACATAGATAGATAATAGATAGATAGATAGATAGATAGATAGATAGATAGATAGATAGATAAAATGCATGTACTAAAATATTTTGAAAAGGGGAAGAAAAATTGGCTAAGGAAATATTAAATAGTATGCACATATTTGTAGCACAAAGATTGAGTGTTCTGTAACTTCCAGGGTTAATGAATTATGACTAAGATTTTTTCCTTTTTTTAAAGATTCATCCATTTATTTATTTATTTATTTATTTATTTATTTGTTATGTATATAATATTCTGTCTGCATGTACATATACAATATCAGAAGAGGGCCCTAGATTTCATTATAGATGGTTGTGAGCCACCATGTGGTTGTAGGGAATTGAACTCAGGACCTCTGGAAGAGCAGCCAGTGCTCTTAACCTCTTAGCCATCTCTCTAGCCCATATGTATAAGATTTCTAAAAGCAAAATTTCTTTACTTTTTATTTTTTGGGAGGGGGGGTCAAGACAGTGTTTCTCTGTGTAGTAGTTCTAGTTGTCCTGGACCCCTCTCTGTAGACTAGACTGGCCTTGAACTCAGATATCTACCTGACTCTGCCTCCCCTATGCTGGGATTAAAGGGGTACACTATCACTGCCTGGCTCCTTTGTTCTTAAAGTAGTGTGTGTATATATATATGTATAGTAGTATATATATAGTAATATATATATATACTAGTATATAAAGTAGTATATATATATATATATATATATATATATAATAGCCGAAGTAACTGTTTTGCACTTAGCATTTATTTTAACTTTTCCTCTTAATATAAAGCCATACTTAAGAAGTGTTAGAGTAAAATATAGATTGTTATATAGATTGTTCTTGACTAGGAAGTAGAATGACTTTGGAAATACTGTCTTTTAAAACAAATTCTAAGTTGATAAAATACAGAAAGAAATGGCATTGTTTATGCTGTCTTTTTCTTAGGGTTGATATCAGAGCTAGCTTGTTTTCTCCTTTTCTGTGTACATCAGTAAAATAAAGTCTTTGTAAAAATTTTAGGTTGCAAGAAAAGGAAAATGAAATTAAGAGAATAGAAGCTATATTGAAAGACACAGAGAGTGATCTTTCTAACAAATCAAAGCTGTTACAGGTAAGTGATTGCTTAAAATTAATTATTAAATGAGTTATATTTGGTTGTTAACTGCTTTAAAAGGATATAGAGTTATATAAAAGGATATAATGAACCTTTTCTGTTTATTGTGGGTCCTGTTATCAAACGTGAGTGTTCTGAGGGCTGGTTCTATCCTTTGAGAAAGTGCTTGGTAAGTTCTAGTGTTAAGATTTTTCATACAGGAATCTTTTTCTACTTAAAAACAAAATCTTTTTATTGGTTCTTTGTGGATCTCATATTGTACAGCTCAGTCTCACTTATCTCGTCCCCTTCTACGCTCGTACTCATGTTCCACGCTTGCAACACCCCCAAAAGAAGAAACAAAGTCTGGTGGAAGCTGTAGTGTGTGCCAGTGTGTCCCACAATACACCCTTTGTCCATACTTCTTTGTTTGCAATGTTCATTGCAGTGACTCATTGGTCTGATTCGAGGCCTCTGGTTTCTGCTACTCTTACCAATACTGGATCCTCACTGGGAGTCCTTTTGAGTATCCTGTTGTTACCCTGTGTCATGGAGATCCTGTAATTTTGGATCTCTAGAACTGGCCTCTTCATGTACTCCAACAGTTCATTGATGGGGTAGATATTGGGATAGGCCAGTTCAAAACCAGGGAGTTATCTGAGCTAGTCATCCCTATAGCTTTTCCACTCTCATGCCCTGTGGGCTGGCTCACCTGCAACCTCTGCAAATTAATACCAGCTCTATCCTGCTGTCCAGGAGAGGTGCAGGCCCTGCTTTTCTGACTATTGCAGCCAGTGAGGGACAAGGCTCAGTTCTACTCTCGTGACCCTGGGGCCAGTTTTCCCTCTTGCCATAGATGATGAGGGACTAGGAAGGGGAGGAGGGTATCTCTCCTGGTTCCTGCCACTGCCCAGCAGACAAGAGGCCCTGCTAGCTCTTCTTCAGCTCATGGCCTCAGGCCAGCTCACCTGCTTCCCTCATAACTAGGGCCAGCTCTACTGTGCTGGCCAAGTAAGAGCCTGCTCTCCTGAGTGCTGTAGTAGGTGAGGGGCAGGAGCAGCTCCTCTGCTTGCTGTAGGTTGCTATGGGGGTGGGGGACTCTTTCTCTCTTGCTCATGTTGCCACAGACAAGTGTTAGGGCCAGCTCTCCCATACTCATGCTCTTGGGGCTGACTTGTCTGCCCTTCTTGTCCCCCAGGGTTATGCTACTACACTATGCTACCCAGGCCATGTACAGGGTCCTCTCCCAAGTACTGTAGCTGGTGAACGGCAGGGCCAGCTCCCTGGGCCAGGTCTCCCACACTTGTATCCTCAGGGGTGGCTTACTTTACTTGCAACTCCCGCATTGTGTAGGGCCTGCTTTCTGGAGGACGGCAGCTGGCTAGGGACAGGGTCACTGCTCCTATTCTCATGCCCCTAGGGACAGCTCTCTGAAGATGCTCAGGTGAGGTTTGGGCCAGTTCTGCTTAGCTCTCAGACATCAACATGTCCCCAGATGGCAGCCCAGACCAGGGATGTCTGCCTGGCCTTTAATGGTAATAGACCCCTGCTGCTGCAGGGCCATGTACCCAGATTTGGCCAGTATAAGTCAGGAACCAGGCATGGTCCAAAGTACTGCTGCTCACAACAGGCTGCTTCTCACTATCCTCCAGTCTTCAGTTCTGCCTCTTCATTGTACCCGCATTCTTCTGTTTCTCTTTCCCTTCTATTTCTCCACACTTGCTCCTCTTACTGATGCTCAGGGTTTCTGAGTGTCTTAGTGCTGTGGTTCAGGCTTGTGCGTTGTGGCCCTGGGCAGGGGTCATCTTGGGGTCCTCATTATGCCAGTCTGGTGGTTGTCTTGGGCTCACCTCTGTCCCAGCCCATGGTCACACGTGGGGTTCTTTTAATCTCTGGCTTCCTCCTCATCCTGGGAGCCTGTCCAGGCCTACCTAATGCCAGAATAGTGATCATCTCATGCTTGCTTTTTTCAGGGAATGTTAGGGTGCTAATCCTTCATTGTTCATAGGGAAGAACACTGAGTGTATACATAGCCTTTCTCCTCTCTTCCACCTACTGGTGCAGATGTGCCACAGTAGCCACACTTCAAATGCCAAAGGGGTAGGAGCCTTTCTCTACTTTTTAACAGTTGGTTTTGTGCTTTTCAAATCCAAGGAATACAAGCTCTTGTCCATGCTAGACAAATATTCTACCACTTACCTACATTACTAGCTTTTGGTTTTTGGAGTTTTTTGAGACAGTGTCTAGTTTATGTAGCTCAGCCTAGCCTTGAACTTGCTATGGAACCCAGACTAGACTCAAACTGTGTTTCTCCTGCCTCTGAGCTTGAATGTTGGAATTAAAGGTGTGAGTAACCATGCCCAGCTACCTTTTAATAGGTTTGTTTATTGTATTATATAAGCAATTCCAGATGATAAAATTACCTAATGTACTTAGGGTTGTTCTCCAGTTACAAACTATACTTCAGAGGCTATCTTTACATAATATTTACAGATAGTATTTTGAGTACTATTTGTCTTATACTTTCTTAGAAGTAAAATTTTGTGTTAATGGTCTATACAAGTTTGTTTTGTTTTCTGAGCTATCAGTAGTTTAAAGAGAAGCTCAGATCTCACTTTTCATGTAGTTACTATTCAAAGTACCCACAGGACACTGACCTGAAGGGGCATCAAATTTGTAGTTCCTTTAGGGCAAGCCATTGTTTTGTCATGCTCCTAGCTCACTTGAGTACCTGTATGTTTAGTTTTGTTAGGTCATGCTGAATTACTTCTTGACTGTGTTCTTACTCTACACTCTTGTCCAACATCCCATTCCCTCTTCCAAAAATTGAGAATGTTTATACATTGAAATATAAGCAGTGTCCTGTTTTAACTCTCAGGAGGAAAGATCTCCTCATTTTGTGATTATAAACATTTTTGTATTTCCTTTAGTAAGTATAATTTTAATTATATATTTTGATTTATATGTAATTTAGCTCACAGAGTTGTGAGAGTAGCATTCTAACCTTAGGCAAGGGAGTTAACTGTGTTATTGAATCATGTGGGTACTGCAGTGCCTGTTCCCCTGGGTTCTCTATTTTAACAGTAGGAGCAGACCTGTCAGGTTGACCTGCCCCTGTTTGGAGCCAACGCGTGCTGCAGTATGACACTTGAGAAACCTTGCCTTGACAGAAGCATGCCAAATTAGATCTTACAGGTGTTGGGTCAGGTTATTCTGCTGGAACTTGCCCCTTCCCAGACTTGAACTAAATTCAGCTACTGTAATTTAGTATGTTTTAATGTGGCTTAGACCATCCTTTAAAAATTGTTACTATTTTGGAATTTTTCTAGACTGTATGACACTTTAAAAACTTATATAGAAAAATCATAATCTCTGTCTAGACATTCATCTTTAATTTTTGTTTAATTAGGAGGTACAAGATAAAAATGAGTTATTTAAATCCAAAGTCGAACAACTTAGTCAGCAGAATCACCAACAGGTAGGTACTATTCCATGTCTTACCTTTTACTATTTTGTTGGCTGTTTATACTTATTTGTCATATCTACATGTTCACAGAGTGTAAAGTGGTGGTTCTTCTATTTATAGAATTTTCTATAAAAGCAGTTTACTATGCAGTGTCTAAGACAAAATAATATATAGTTTATAAAATATGTCCAAGGAATGTTACTATCAGTGTTTCAGCTTGATTGTATACATGTGTGTGCTCTGATCAGTATTCCAGCTCTGCTATATGTGCACATGTACAAGTGTCTGCTCTGACCAATGTTCCACGTCCATTATAATATATGAGTGTTTGCACGTATGCTTTGTTCAGTGTTCCAGCTCTATTGTAATCGTGTGTGTGTACGGCTGTGTGCTCTGTTTATATACACATTGTGGGGGTGTGCGCGCATGCACTCGGATCAATGTTCCAGCTCTATTACGTACACATTTGTGTGGTTTGTTCTCTGCTCAGTGTTCCAGCTCAACTGTGTACACATGTATGTGCATGTATGCTCTGATCAGGATCAGTTACAGTTCTGTTTTTATACATTTGTGTGCTTGTATGCTCTGATCAGTTTCACAGCTTATACACATGTGTATGTGTCCTGTTCCAGCTTTATTATACACATGTTTGTGCTGAGTATTGTTCCAGCTCTGTTATATATATTTGTATGTGTATATGCCGATAGGTGTTCCAGCTCCATTATCTTATACACCTCTATGCATGTGTATGCCATCAGTGTTCCTGCTCCATTGTAATACACATGTGTGCATGTATACTCTGATCCGTGTTCCGGCTCTATTGAACCGGTGTGTGTGCTCTAATCCGTCTCTGTTATACATACACGTGCTAGTATGTTTGCATATGCCTCTATCTTACAGAATGCTTTTCTTAGGAGGTTAACTAATGTCTTACAGAGGTCTGTTTAAATCTTAAGTTTCTTTCCTTAAAACATCAGTAATTGGAAAGAAACTAATTTGAAATGTAATATAGGTATTAAAAGTAATGGTCTAGCACTAATTATGTATTTCTGCTGGTAAAAACAAAAAGTATGATCTTTAAGAAGGTATGTATGCATATGTAACACACACACGTTTTTGGCATTTTGGAAGTTTTAACCCAGGGGCCCTGTACTACCACTGAGCAAAGTCTCAAGCCCTATCAAAATATGTGTTACTCACTGTTTTTATGAACATGAATAGGTAGACCAGAATGCATTTTGAGAAACAATTAAGACTCCCTGTTGACAAACAGCTTCTGTTGGCTGAGTTTGACTAGTTAAAATTCTATGTATCCTATATGTGAAAGCTGTATACCTTTGCATATTATATAAAATCACTTTTTTGTTGAATGTGAGAAAACTAGCTTTTCTTAATTTATTTGATTTCATTTAGATAGTTTTAGAAGCCAATATGAAAAGTACCTCAGTGCTGTACAGCAAGAAATTAAGTTTTCACTAAGTAAAGACTTTATGGAATAACAGAAAGACTTGGACTTAACACTCACCACTTAAAAATTTGTGAATGTTTTTATTAAAACCACTTGATTAAAGTCAGGGGTGATGGCAAAATGGAGTACATGATATTTTTAGGTTTGGTGTTGACATATCTTCAAGAAGAATTTAATTTTGTTATGTTCCAGAAAGCTTTCTTTTTGAACTAATATTTAACTCTTTTAATAGGCATCTTTTCCCTCTCAGGAGGAATTGCAAAGAGTGTAAGTAATTAATTGATATGGAGTTGAGTTAAGTGCTAAATTACCCTCAGACAGGAATGTAAAATAACTACAAATGCTTGTCTAAATGTATGAGTTGTCTTTGGGTGCTCTGGGCCGCAGGCTGGCAAGCATGGCTGTGCTGTTGTTCACTGTGCACAGTCTGAGGCATGTCGCTCTCTCCGAGTATTTTGGTGAGGGAGGTGTTAGGCCTTTCCTCCTCCTGTCCTCTGGAGACCTCAGCAGATTCAGATGGGCTAGGGCGGGCTCTGGGTCAGCCCAGTGCCGCCCTCATCCTCTCTGCTTGTTTTTCTTTGGGTCCCACTCTAGTGCTGCAGACTCTGGCCCACCATCGTGATTCTATGAAAGCTTAAGAGTTATGATTCTCTTTTAAAGTTTTTTTTTAATTTATTTAGTTTTTTTTTTTTTTTTTTAAGAAACAACATTTTTTTTCCTTGTTGGCCTCTGATTTCTTTAAGAGGCTACTAATTGAAAGTCATTCCTGCTTATAGTTTGTTTCAAAATGCTAAATGCCAACTATATTAAGTGTATCAATAGATGACTTCCATTTTGGCTTGTTTTTAGGGTTGGCCATTTAGTAGCATCGGGTTGTTTGTTGTTTGTCTGGAGTTTGACTATATTAAGTTTGAATACAAAAATTTTCTATGATAAGCTGATAGTGGCTTCAGGGACCATAGAGGTCCCAGTTTCATGTTGTTACTCTCTGTTGTATATATGTGAAGTTGTGGGTTTTTTTTTTTGTTTGTTTGTTTTTTGTTTTTTTAATCTGTATGTGTGTTTTCTTGCTTGTCTGTTTATGCACCATAAGCATCATACAGTGCCCTTGGATGTCAAAAGAGGATATTGGATTCCCTGAAACTGCAGTTAATAGGAGTTGTAACCCGCCTGACCTGGGTGCTGGGAACCGAAGTTGTGTCCTCTGCAAGAGCAACAAGTGCTCTTAACCACTGAGATATTACACTAACTCCTATTTTAATTTTAAAACATTTTAAAATTGTGGAAGCAGGAGACTGGCACAGTGGTGGATACCTGTAATCTTAGCTGTTTGGTATGATGAGGCAGGAGGATCACTTGCAGTTGAGTGTTAGACCAACCTTGTCAACATAGTTTGACTTTGTCTCAAAGCACCTCTATCAAACAAAACAAAACAAATCAAAAGACAACAGAAAACCCAAAACTAGTAGTATTACTATCTTAATCATACTTACAACTGTGACCAGATGCTTGGTAGTCCATTGTCCTTAGTTCTACTAACTCTGGGCTGAAATGGGGAGAACAGGGTATTAGGAACCCCACCTCAGCTCTGGTTTGGGAACAAGATACCTTCAGTGACCTACCTCTTGCCATACACATTTTTGTTGTTGTTGATATGGGCCCTATCAGAACAATTTCAAAATCGCTCTACCATGTGGGGCCAAACTGTCATTGCAGGAGTCTTTGTGAGGAGGACCAGATTGGTTGTTGGGCAACCCTTTACATACAGCCTTAGTCTTTTTTTTTTTTTCTTTTTAATTTATTCTTTTTTTTTATAAGTAATTTATTTTCATATTAACCACAGGTTATATACTTTGTATCCTAGCTGTGGCCCCCTCTCTCATTCCCTCCCACTCTTCCCATCCCTTCCTCATCTTCTCCCTGTCCCCCTCCAAGTCCACTGATAGGGGGGAGGTCCTCCCCCATCTGACCCTAGCTTATCATGTCTCTTCAGGGCTGTCTGCAATGTCCTCTTCTGGGATCTAGTTAGGGCGCTCCTTCCTGGGGAGGGGGGGGGTCAAGGTGTCAACAGGCCAGCTATTGAGTTCATGACCCAAATAGTCCCTGTTCCCCTTACTAGGGTACCTAGTTGGGTACTGAGCTACCATGGGCCACATCCGAGCAGGGGTTATAGTTTGTATCCATACATGGTCCTTGGTTGGAGAAACAGTCTCATAGAAAACCCCACAGCCTTAGTCTTAAGAAAGTTGTTTGTGATTAGATATTCTACTCAAGTATAACAGAATGAATTCTGAAAATTTGCCTTTTCTTCATTTCTGGTAAATAAGGCATTGAACAAGACTAGAAGAAAAGCTATAAATCCTAAGATTGGGTAAAAATAGCAAGAGGGTACCAGGTCACTTTAATATAATGGTATTGGTTTAATGAGCCAGTTAGTAACAACTGACTTAATTGCCTTAAAATAAAATGCTTGTATAGACCACCTTTGTATTAAATTCACCCCCAACCCCTGTTGAGACAGTTACATGACCCAGGCTGGTCTTGAGCTCATTTTAGTGAGGATAACCTTGAACTTCTGGTCTTCTGGCTCCATTATCTGAGTACTCGTATTGCAGGCTCTTTGCAGACCTATTTGTGGGCTTCATGTGTTGGTAATTGAAGGCAGGGCCATAGACATGCTAGGCAAGTGCTTTACCTACTGGGGAGCTACGTCTAGCCCCACCACAAAAATCACTTTTTGAAATTAAGAATTTATAGGATGGCTCTTTATGACAAACAGCTGATCTACAATTACATTTTTCAAAGTATTACTTGCTATTTGTATTTTGTGTTAAAATATTGATATTTAAATATCTGCTATTACTGCTTATCTAAAATGTAAGTTATATTATTTTTTATTTTAGATGCCTTTTACCTAAAATATATTCACATTCTGATTTAGAATTTCAGACAAAGAGAAAGAAATAACTGATCTCCGCAGTGAGTTAGCTTCTTTGAAGAATGCTGTTGAACATCAGAGGAAGAAAAACAATGTAAGCCACTTTCATGAGAATCATTTCCTTTATAGAGTGTTAGGGTTGAAAGATGGGCAGGGGTTTTTCTTTGCATCTATTTTTACTTTAGATTTCTCAATCTTTGGGTGAGAGCACTTTTGTGTTCTTTGTGTCTTTGGAGGTGTTACTAGAGTAATTATAAGGATTTTTAATGGTAAAAAGGTGAATTTTTATACTGAAAAATAACAGTATGGCATGTGTTGGTTTTTCAAGGCAGGGTTTCTCTGTGTAACAGCCCTGACTGTTCTGGTACTTTCTTTGTAGACAGGCTGTCTTTGAACTCAAAGAGATCTGCCTGTCTCTGCCTCTTCCTTCTGAATGCTGGGATTAAAGGTGTGTGCCACCACACCTAGCTTCAGTATAGAGCTTTTAAAATTTTTTTAAAAAAATGATTTACTTTGTATTAAAATTTTTGTTTAGAAAAATAAGTCTTTCAATCTTGTTATTTTAAAAATAAAGGCATTTTTCTTTTATTTAAAAAGGGCTAGGATTTTTTTTCTGATAGACTAAAGTAAATATTAGTTTTAGTCTTGGTAATCACATTTGTAAAGTCTTCTGTAACTGCCTTTTTGTAGTAGTACACATACTGGTAGTTAAGTCTGCTAGTGGTCTTAGAACTTAAATATATGTATGCTAAAGTGGGAATGACTACCTCTTTAAGAACTATAAATCCCATTACTTTTAGCAAGCAAACAAATAGTAGATGCAGCTAGATTTCATAAGTTCTTTCTTATCAAAAGATAGCAACTAGTGGAGTGCAAGTAGTCTTACTAGAGAAGTATTTCAGAGAAAAGTATGCTTGAGATTGTGAACAAATCAAAATGTTATTTAATGATAAAATGTTGGCTGGTAACAAATACTATTTTTTCAGTGTAAATTAAGTCTTTCAGAGTTTGTATTAAATTGCTAAATAACAAGTTGGCATTTTCCTGTAACACTGAGTTTGTCAAAATTTGGTATGTGAATTATGCTTTGTGTGTTCTGTAATATTAATTACTAACAGCATCACTTAGCCACAAAATTTGGCATGAATGTTCAAATATATTTCCTAACATTGTAACTAATTGTTTTATTGCTGGGATTCTGAGGTAAGGAGGGCACAGTAATATAGTTTAATTTACTTAGCACAGCGGTGGCAACATTGCAGGTCTGTGCAGGTCTGTGCAGATTTCAAGTCTGTGAAAAGAGCCAGGACAAGTGGAGGCCATCAGGGAGCAGCCCAGTCTAGTTCTGCCACTCATTTGTTTCATACATTTGGCCAGATTTCTTAATTTCAGCTGTGGTTTCCCATCTATAAAGTGGAAATAAAAACATCATAAATTGTTGTAAGGATTAATGAGAATTTGTGGAGTGCTAAATATAGTACTTGGCATCTAAATTTTCAATAAATAGTAATTATTAGCTTTTAGTTTTTGTTTGTGTTTAGATTCCTAATTCGGAACAGCATATTGTTTTTATTTGTATTTGCTAAGGAAATTGATTCAAAGCTCATTTTTAAATGGCCCTTGTTTCTCCTTAAGAAGAATGTGTGTTATAGTTTCTCTGCCTCATTTGCTTCAGTCAGCTGGCTAGTACAGTTGTGTCTGATTGCTTGTGGGGTTCATGTTTGACCATGCCAAGATACAGAGCACAGAGGGTTACAATGTCATCCCTAGAACATTGGAAATGTGCTAATTTTATTGAAAATAGGGTAAGAGGAAAAAAAATGTTACTCAGTAAAGTTCATAAGTGTCATGTTGGATACTGTTTTATAGTTACACAAGAAGTGTTTTGCAGTACTGTGTATTTGCTCTATCCTTAGTTGTAATGCTTGAACTTGAAGTCATAATTCTGGTCGGAGTGTTTACCTTTGAATGCTTTCTTCTTTGTCACATGTGCCCAATTAATTGTTTTTCAAAACTGCCGTATATGGTGTGCGTACTAAAACATGAGAAGTGGGCATCTTTATTTTCTCATTTAAACTTCTAAACATATTTTTTGGCTAATATACACATTTTTCCATTGAAATAATTTTGCAGTGACCAGCATTTAAATGCAGTGCAAAATATTGATGAAGCTAAAGGATAAATCTTTTAATAATGGATAAACTGAAATCATTTTTTCTAAAAATGATTAGGACCTTCGGGAGAAAAACTGGGAAGCAATGGAAGCATTGGCATCAACTGAAAAAATGCTGCAGGACAAAGTGAACAAGACTTCCAAGGTTGTAATTAACTCCCAGAACTGCCCATGCACAGAGAAAATCTGCAGCTTGTCTAGATCAGACTAAAGCATTTCCTTTTACTGCATTTTAAACAAGTTAAATATAGCGTCTTTTTTTTCATCCACATTTATTATCTTTTTCATCTCTGCTTTTCATCTTCTCCTAAAGACTTTAATTTTGGGTGCTCTGATGTGTTGGGCTGACCTCGCTGTTGGCATCTTTAGGGGAAAGAGCTCACCCAACGCTTTGTGTGCAGGTCCTTCCTTGTCACATGGTGTGCCACCTGGCATAGTTAAAAAAACTGATGAAGTCCCTAAGTCAGAGAAATTGAAGTGAATTAATGGAGCAGATTTTAAAACCTAGCATGTGTCTATAATGTATAGTAAAGTGGGTTTTCTGGAGCATACCAGGAAGATTGAGACAAGGTAGGACAATAGCAAAATCTTAAAACAGTATAGAAAAAGGGTCAATTTGAATTATGTTACTGAGGATGGTTCCTCAGAAGATACTTAAATTTTCTGTTTTGAAGTGGCCAACAGTAGTGACACCTGTGTCCTGTTAAGAATGGAATATTAGTATGAATGAGGATTCTCTTGATGAGTCGATGTAAACACTTCGGATGTATATGTTCCCTTTATCTTCAAAAGAAGGATGTTTTTCTTGAGTTTAAGTCTGCTGGAGAGAATGGTCATAATGGAGGAGTAATATAAATATTGGGACAACTGAGTATACATGCAACATGAATATTGGGTTTTGAAGGCAGGTTAATGAGTATCTCATATGGTTCATTTCCACTTTCTGAAAGTGTTTGTGTTCCAAGGTAATCTATTGCATTTTATTTATAACGTGTTAAAGATATCTGAAACAATTTCTTAACAGAATACAATTTTATTATTTGTCAATTTTATCTGTATTAATTTTATCTGTATTTCTTCAATGAAATAGATTTATACTTAAATTTTCATTAAGCTTTAAGTTGAGACAGTTGACAGCTATTACTGCCAGAGGGATTTAGGCCACAGACTGTGAAGCTTTTGGCTACACAGGTCTTGTTTGATTGTGAAGGGTTCCTGTTGTACAGGCATTTCTGTCAGCAAGGGGAGTTCTAGTATGGGTTTTTCACTGGTCAGAGCTAACATGTTCTTGATGTCTTTCCTCCACAAGACATCGTTGCATCCTTTAATGCAGGAAGGGAGCTCCAATATGTGTGTGATGGCTTGCATAGCTAATGATCACAGGGGATAGCATTTAATCTTCTCATAGCAGAATTGAGAATCCTTTCGTCACATGGTTGTAAAATGACGTTGATTTATTAACTGCCACAAATTGTGGTGTGACTGTATGAGCACTCTTAGTGTTTTAGGTGTGAGAAGTAGTCAAAGTAGACAGAGTAGCATATTTTGCTTAGATGTTTAGCTTTCATAAACTAGATCTTTTGCGATTGAGTCTCAGTATGTAGTCCATGCTGGCCTGATATTTGACATCTTTCTGCTTCAGCTTCCTAAGTCAGGAATTGCAGGCATATATTCCACCATACCCGCCTCTGGAAATTGTTATTTACTTATTTTTTCTTTTGAGACAAGGTCTTCCTGTTTAGTAGTCTTGTCTGGCCTGGAACTATAATTAGAACAGGATAGCTTCAAACTCCTGAGAATCTACCTCTGCTGGGTAAAGGCACAATCCATCAAACTTAGCCTGGAGTTATTTTTAAAGCAATAAATACTTGTTAGAAAATGTAAATGACAGACTTACATATAAGGTACTTTACGTATTCTAATCAATGCTGGTATTTAGGAAATAATTCAGTTTCTAAAATTATATGTTTTTCAGGTGTTGAATGGAAATTACTATTTACAACCAAATGAAAACTTTATAGCTAAAGCGTTTTCTATAGAATAAATTAGCTTACTTAATGGCTGTTGAATACAGTCCTCCTCTGAGTGGTTTCAAGATGTTTCTCTTGCAAAGTATTTTTTCCTTTATAAAAATATACAGTTCCCTCTTGATTATCTCTGAAATAACAATTGTTGCCTTCGGGTGAATATACCCTACTTTGTACAGTTAGTTATATATGCACAGGTTTGTGGACTTTACTAAATTACTGAAAATACCTCAGTAAAACAGCTATTGTAAAATACTGTTACTCTTTTAGTGTGTATAGCACATGAAATTTTGGTTTCTGTATAAATTTAGATTTTCATATGATTACAGTTTTATTAAATTGAACCCTATGTGTCTTAAATCAGGAACAGATTTCAAAGAGCACATGAAAGGGCTGAGGTGACACTTGCCACCCTCCTGTTGTTTCTCGGACTACAGTAGTATGTGAAGTTGGTTTACTTTTGGTCTATTTTTTATAGGTGTCTTTTTTTAATTTTGTAGAAATAGTTTGAATGTTATTTTTAAGGGGATATGTGTATGTGATCATATTGTTTTCTAATTTTGACAAACAGTGGTTTTAAATTTATAATTAGAGTTAGAATTAAAATCAACATACTTAGTTTAAACATTACCAATAGTTGAATTCTACAGCCCACTCACTGTAGGCTGTGGACACAATAAGAAGCATTCTCATTGAACATGGAAGCTGAATTAGTGAAGTAATGTGTCTCAGCAATGCTCCTCTCCCGTTTGTACTTCTCATTACAATTTGTCCCTTATGTTTTGCTTAACATTAATCGTTTTGGGGCTGGAGAGATGTCTCAGAGGTTAAGAACACTGGCTCTTCTAAAGGTCCTGAGTTCAAGTCCTAGCAACCACATGGTGACTCAACCATCTATAATGAGATCTGGTGCCCTCTGCTGGTACACAGGCACGCATGCAGGCAAAATGCTGCATAATAAATAAACAAACAAACAAACAAACAAACAAACAAATAAATAAAATTTTAAAGCAAACAAAAAACATAAATAGTTTCATGTTACCCTGAAGAACAGAATAGGAAAGTATCAGTGCTTTTTCTGTAAACCTTTACTGGTCACTGAGCCTTAGTTACCTTGCTCCTTGGTGAGGTCCTCTGTGAGGTTTCATTGAGATGAAGGAATGTATGTGTTTGAAGTGTTCCTGGAAACACAGATTCCTTTATTTTAATGCAGAGAAAATCATATTGTCACATACTGCTTTGCGTAGTGTTTTATTTGCTGTTTATGCCTTAGAGATTTGCAGATTTTGTCTTCAAGAAGGTATGTTTTAATTCCATAATGTGAGAAAAATAGATATTTTTAGTATTAAAATAGGTTTTTAAAATTGATTTTTCCCCCTCCATTAGAGTTTAAAAGGTCATAGCTTTTCTCTCTCTCAAAAGTGTTTAACATTGAACATTTTAAGTTTGATCCTGTATATCTTTTGCTTTAGGAAAGACAACGCATGGAAGCTGTTGAATTAGAGGCCAAAGAACTTCTCAAAAGATTATTTCCAATGGTGTCTGTTCCTTCTAATTTGGTAAGGTGAATCTCCTTTTTTAACACCTAGCGTGATGTAGGGAGTTATGGTAGCAGCATTTGATTTCTGTATTTGGTGTCCCTGTGACTAATGAACTTCCAGAGCATTCTGACAGTGTCTTAGTTCACAGCTTACCTGTCTGAACCTGAGACTTCTGTTGTAGTCCATCCAACCGAATGGCTCATAAATGTATTTGGAAAATAGGTTTTTGTTTTTGTTTTTGTTTTTTTCATTTGTCTGAGTGGACAATAAAACCAATAAAAGTTAATTTAAGAGATTACAACAGTCCTAATTTTAATTTTAACAACGATACTTTAATGTTATAAGTTAGGATTTTTACACCATGATTTTCATCTATTCTTGATAAAAATCAGCTGGCTTGAGGTTGAACATGGTTCAAGTAGGAAAGAAAAGTGCCTGGTTCAGATGATCAGCAAGTATTCAAGGGCAGAGAAGACCAGGGAATGGGTCTGAATTTCTTAAAATGGCGAGATAGACCTTTGGGAGGGGGGCATTGTTTGTTTGTTGAGACAGGGTCTTTCTTTATAACAAGAGCACTGGCTCTCCTGGACTAGCTTTGTAAATCAGGCTGGCCTTGAACTTACAGAGCTCTCCTGAGTGCTGGGATTAAAGGTGGGAACTACCATGCCCGACTGACCTTAAATTTTTAATAAAATAATGTGTATATAGACTCAAAAGTAGGCAATGGAATAGTGATCATAGGATCTGCTTCATGAATTACTATCATGCTTTGTTAATGCATGACAGCAGTTTTCAACCTTCTTAATGCTTCAGTACAGTTCATGTTGTGGTGACCCCAAACCATAAAATTTTTATTGCTACTTCATAACAGTCATTTTGCTGTTGTTATGAATTGTAATGTAATTATTTTTTAGAGATAGAGGTTTGCCAAAGGGGTTGTGACTTACAGGTTGAGAACCCTAGTGTCAGATCATCCTGAAGAAACTCAGGCATTGGAGCATTTTATCTGCAAATATTTCAACACAAGAGATTAAGGTATAATTGTTTCATTTCAGAAAATACACCTTTAATTAGACAACTTTAGTCATTCTCCTAATTTTCATATGTAGTCCTCATGCCAGCTAAAAAGTAACAAAGTAGTTTATTTTATAATCAGAACCAAAATAAGATCAACAAGTAATTGGTGTTTTTAGTCTGCTGATACCCTGCAAGTATGCTGCATCCTACCCTTACTTCCCTCTTCCATTTTAAGCCTAGAAGTGTCCAATTGCAGTTTTCAATAGTTTGGGTTTAGCTGACTGCATTCCTATTGCCAGTATGTTCCTCTGTCCTTTGTATAAGTTGGTACTCATTAGAGACTTACCTGATTCAGGGTCAGTATTTCAAGGTGGGTAGCTTGCCATTTTAGGTAGTCTGTGATGTCCTTTGTTGCTTTTGCCTTGTGCTACTGGTTGGATACAGTTAAAGCTTCAAGCATAGATCATACCTTTCTCCAAGGAGCTGTGTTTTCTCTAGGTGTGGGTGCAGGGCCAGAGTTAAGTACTTACTGGTGTGTTGTATGGAGGTTAACTGCTTCCTCTCTTTAGGTTATATGTATATATGCTCTATAGTGAATTCTGTTTCTTTTGTAGCTGTGGAAAGGTACATAGGCTTGAAAAGCAGATGACCACTGCCACCCGAACTGAAGAAGTGCCTTATATTAGACACAGAGATGTCCTAGGGGAAAGGGGCTGTTAGCATACTCCCTGTCCTTTCTTTTGTGGCCATAATCTGTTTTTGTTTTTTTTTTTCTACTGTATGTTTTATTGATTGATTTACTTATTTGACAATATTTTATGAGCCAAGAGCACTGAAGATCTATATAGTTTCTGATCTTCAAAGATTGTAGAAAATGGCCAGCAGTCATAATTTTTCTTTTTTTTAAAGTGATTTATTTATTTTTATATTAATCACAGGTTATGTATTTTGTATCCCAGCTGTGGCCCCCTCCCTCATTCCCTCCCACTCTCCCCATCCTTCCCTCATCTCCTCCCTGGCCCCCTCCAAGTCCACTGATAGGGGAGGACCTCCTCCCCTTCCATCAGACCCTAGCTTATCATGTCTCTTTAGGGCTGTCTGCAATGTCCTCTTCTGGGATCTAGCTAGGCTGCTCCTCCCTTGCCGGGGGGGGGGGGGTAAATTTTTCTTTTAATGTAACAAATTTATTCTTTTGTTTGTTTGTTTTATTATTAGTTGTTTGGGGATCTGGTCTTGCTATGTAGCTCAAGCTGGCCATGAATTCCTGATTTCAGGTGTGTGCCACCAGGCCTGGTTAAATTCATTCTTTTTTGTTTGTTTGTTTGTTTGTTTGTTTTTATTCTCTCCAGTGCTCAGCACTGGCTGATTGTTTTATTGAAAATTCATTCTTAATGGCATTACTACCAACCTTCAGCAACTAAATTACTCATGGCTTTGTAAAAATTTGTGAACCACTGTAAGACATGGACAATATTCTTAGTGTTTTGTTCACATACTTGCTAAAAGTTGAAGATTGTTGTCAGTATTTTAAAATATAAGATTTTTCATTTAGAGATTAGTATTCTAAATTTTTAAAAGAAGTACTTAATTTAGCCAGGCATAGTAGCACATACCTTTAATCCCAGCATGAAGGAGGCAGCGCTTAAGGTCATCTTGGTCTATATACCAGGCTAGCCAGGATTACATACAAGAGAAAAAGAAAACCAAATTAACTTAAGCGTTATTATTATTAGGATAAATTAACACAACTACTACATATAAAGGAATTTTATTGCTTGCTATTGCCAACATGTAAAGCAGATCCAGATAAGATTTCATCTTGTTTTAATTTGTGTTGTATCCTGGTATTTGAAGCTTAAAGTAGTTTACTAGTGTGCATTGATCTTGTTTGAGTTTGTATTGTGAGAATGCCATTCTTTTAAAATGGATAGAAGCTTTTAAGTTAACATGACATTGAAAGCATTGCAGTATGGGTGATCTCAGCATCCAGTCACTTTTCTTATGTGATGCTTGTAGAATATTCTTAATCAGCTGCAGAAATAAAACATTTACATCATAGAGTCAATAAACACTTTGTTCATTTGCTTATCAATTAAACCAAAAATGTAATAAGAAACTTGATTTAAAAATATCAGACACCTGTTACTACTGTTTCAAGTTCAGTTAAGAAACTTCAGAGTTTTATAATTTATTCTAAAGTTCCAGATAATGGTTTAAACAATAATATATGTATTTTTTTCCACTTTATCAGTAAACAGAAACCAATTTTGTGTTGGAGTGAAATAAATGTGTGATTAAATAAATCATGCCTCGTTATGATTTAAAATATGCTTATAATACATTTTTAATGAGATATTTTAAGGAATTTTAGGAGTACCTTCAAAGAAGAATGTCTTCAGTTAGACTTTGAATTTTTGAAATTTTGAATACTTTGGTTTTAGAACTATTTTGCCTGGAAAAGTTTTTGACGTGCTGCTTACTGTAGATCTTGAATTTTTAACAGATTGAGCTTATTAGCTTTTGGCTCATGAATACTAACCATGGCATAGCATTAGCATATGAAATTTGAGCTTAGGTCTACTGCCTTTGAGTTCAAAATTTAGTTGCAAATATTTTTTGTATGCACAAAAAGCATTTTAGTTTGATAATGTGTATGTTTAATTTTTAATATACATTAAATTATTTATTTACTTATTTATTGCTGGCCATGGTGGAGTTTGTCTTTAATCCCAGCACTCCTAATCCTTTCTCAAAATGATTGCTTGTTTGATTGTTTTTTAAAGATAGTTTTTCTATATAGCCTAGGTTGGCCTGAAACTCACCATTTAACCCAGGTTGGTCTTGAGCTATCATTCTATTCACCCTTCCCAGGCTGTGGAACTATAGGCATGTGTTTTTTAGAAACTGGATTATGTTCAATGTGTGAAAGTTATATTTGCCTTTGAAATCCTAAGGATGACAATGTATGTTGGTTTCTTTTGTAATTATCTGATTTAGTGCTTTGAAATGCTTGATTTGTTGTATTTGGACATTAATTTCTACTATTGATATATCTTTAGTAAGGTGCGGTTAATCCTAAACAGCTGTATAGCCAAATCACCACACAGTTAACCTAGAGCACAATGCTGGGCAATTCCTAAACTTCCAAGCCCACATAGTTTCCTACCATTCAGATTCACCCATTATTCTTGCATTTAGTGATATCTTAGGTCTGGTTCATTTCTCCACATTGTTCCAAGCCTTCTTTTCCAGCTTCCTCTCCTCTCTTCCCTCCTACTCCTTCCTCTCCTCCTGCTTCCTTCCTCACCTCCCACTCTGAACCAGGATGTCCATCCTATGCTCTTCATTGCTCAACATTGTGGCTGGTTGTTTAATTGACACATTAGAGAACAAATGGTGGCATGTTTACACAAACTTGAGACAGGTGATGCTTAAATAAGTATCACAATGCAATGTCCGGATTGAAACCAGAGAGTTGGGGAGAGAAATCATCATTTGAATGAACAAGTGTAAGGTGTATACATTCCAAAAGAACATTATATCAACATTGGTTATTTCTTTTAATAGTCAGACTTTTTTGGAAATCAATGTTTTTGACCTTTTTCCCCTACAGACTTACAGTGAATGGTTACATGGCTTTGAAAAGAAAGCAAAAGCATGTGTAGTTGGAACTTCGGATGCAGAGGCAGTCAAGGTTAGTTGAGGAAATGAACTGTGTATTTAAATAAACTGAGCAGCGGAGCAAACTAGACCTGTTCTCAGGAACATTGGTGTGATGAAAGGATGTATGATTAGTTGAGTAGTGGAAAGAATATGGTGCCTTCATTTCTAAAACCAAAGTTTATTTATTCTTGTCTCCTTTTAGCTTACATTTTCAAAGGAAACCCAACTAAGATATGTAGCCAGTCTCACTGTTGCTAAAGCACCCCCAGATACCCTTAGCAGCATTCAGGAGCTGGACTCTCCCCCTTCTCTTTGGCCACTGAGAGTGTACAGATCCTTGATTTTTTTGAATCTAGGTGGTACAAATAAAATCTTCCTTGTGTGTGGCATAAGCATTGTAATGCTTATGGGTACGCGTACTTACGGGTTCCCTCAGTTGTTGCCACATTCTTGTAAATGTGTGATGCATTTCTTAGTGAGGACTTAAAAAGGGCTTCACAAGTGGACACCATGTGCTGCTGAGGAAGGCTGAAATGTAATATTCTGCTATAAATCATTCTCCTCCATTATGTCATTAGATAGTGAATCCAGTTTAACTACAGCCTTCTTACTTGTCATTTTATTTCATTCTTTGCAGGTTTTGGAGCATAGGTTAAAAGAAGCTGATGAAATGCACACACTGCTACAGCTAGAGTGTGAAAAATACAAATCCGTCCTTGCAGAAACAGTAGGCTATGACTTGAGTTTACATTTAGATTTTATTTTTAAATTATTGACTTATTTCTTCCTGGCCTTTGTGATTATACATTAGAATAACTGAAAATCATGATTTTTCAGAACAATTCTGCCTTTGTTCACAGGAAGGGATTTTACAGAAGTTGCAGCGAAGTGTAGAACAAGAAGAAAGTAAATGGAAAATTAAAGCTGATGAATCTCGAAGGACTATTAAACAGGTATTTAAGAAAGAGCTTAGAACAGCAGTAATGAGCATCTGGCTCCCCACTAGTGTCACCTGGGAACACGTGATACATTCTAGGCCACCTGTATTCTATATGTGTATGGAGGAGCAGCGGATCTTATAAAGGAGCCCTGGATGATTCTGAATTTGACCAATTTGAAAATCATTCATCAGAGTGACTGAAGCGTGGTATAGCAGACAAGAGTGCTTGAAAATGATAGCATTACATATTACAACAAGGCCAAGAACCCCAGGTTCATAACTAGTTTTAATATACTGATCTACCCTTATCATATTGTATTGGAGAAAACTTTAAGTCATTCTGCTCATGTGACTCATGTGTTACGGGGAAGTCTTTATTTTCCTGCCATTTTCACAGATGTAGTGAAGAAACTCATGGTTTTGTTTTGTGTATGTGTGTGTGTTAGTTTGTACAGGCAGGCTGTAGGTTTCTGGTCGTGTTCTGTTTTTGTTAATACTTTTGGAGATTAAATATAATGATTGCTATTGTTACCAAAAACTAAGTGGTTCTAGCTGTCTCTTAATATAGGATCAGTACAGATGGGCAAGTTCTGAGCAGTGTTGAAATGAAGTTATTTGTGAGAGACTCTTATTTTTAAGAGCTTTAATTGACGATTCAGTGTGGGGTACATTTTGAAACCTCTAAGCGGGGTTGGCAAAAGACACCTGCTAAAACCTGACAACCTAATTCCATTCTCAGGGTCCACATGGTGGAAGGAGAGAACTGACTGCTACAAAGTTGTCCTCTGACCTCAGATGCATGGTGGCTTGTATTTGCCTCCAACAAATTAAGTAAAAATATAAAAGGCAAAAAACTAAAATGCTCTAAGCTCTAATATGTAACCTGTGGCCCAGAATACAGGTGAATATGGCCCAAACATTTGTCCATCATGACATGTCATAATTCAGAAGATAAGTGCCCATTTGAGTGTATCGCTCTTAGTCCACGCTTCCAGGGTAGCAGCCTGTGTCCTCAGTGGTCCTCTCTTACGTTGTCTCACATTTCAGATGCAGTCCTCCTTCACAGCCTCAGAGCAAGAGATAGAACGACTAAGAAGAGAAAACAGAGATATGGAGAATGTATGTTATTCCATAGTGTTTTAAGGTTACATTTATGTCTAATGGTATAATTATGTTTTTATTATCTTGGGTAATTTGAGTTGATATGGTTTTAAATTCATAAGTACCTTAAGTTTCCATTACGGGAAAAACCAGCATGGAAGGAAAATTTAAATGTCTTAACTTCCCTTTGTTGTGTTGACAGCTAAGAAGAGAACGAGAGCACTTGGAAATGGAGCTCGAGAAGGCAGAGAGTGAACGGTCGACTTATGTGACAGAAGTAAGAGAGGTACTTAGAAGTTCTCCACATTTGCTTTGCAGTTCAAATTAAGTTAAGACAGAGTGTTAAAGTATTTCCGTTTAAGTTATTTGTAGAAGAGCTTCGGAGTAGCTACAAAGTATGGGTTATCATGGAGATCAATCTTAAACTTTAAACTTCATTGCAGCTGAAAGATCTGTTGACTGAATTGCAGAAAAAACTTGATGATTCATATTCTGAAGCAGTAAGACAGAATGAAGAGCTTAACTTGGTAAGAAGCTTGCCCTCCACCGAGTGTCAAGTAGGCTCTGAAGACACATGTGCTGGTGTGCAGACTGCACCAGACATCTTTTCTTGGCTAACTGCCCTTAGCTTGGCACTTTCCTTAGGTTAGAGATAATCTCCCTCTTCTCGTGTCTCCGAAGATGGTTCTTTTCTTAGCTCCTAATAATGGCATGTGTGGCTTCCAACTCTATTTCAATGTGTCCTGCCTTTTATACAGCCTAATTTCTTACTTTTTGGTGAATAAGGAAACAAAATACGCGAGGATTTTTAAAGATTATCTTTTCAAACTATCATGGTTAACTAGGCTCCCTAATTTTGTAACCTGGAAGAAGCTTGTTGAAACTTACAGATGTGTGGTCTTCATTCCAGGAATAACCCAACCAAAACTTCTAACTGGTCTTTCTAAAATTAAATTTCAGAACTTTTAAATGTAATTTCCTTTCTGTTTGTTCTTTTGGGACAGGGTCTCTTATGTAGGCTGATCTCAAACCCACAGTGATTCTTCTGTCTCAGTCTTTTAGCTGGGGTAATAGGAGCCAGTATTCACTATCAAGTATATTATCTAACACACAGTAACCTGCAATGACTAACTGACTGAATACACTCTCTCACTCTTCTTCTCTCTCTGGTTTCCTTCCTTGTGGTTCTAGGAATTAAAACTATGATCTTATACATAATAGGCAATCATTCTGTTTCTGAGTTATGTCCTCATCCTGTCCTTTTACTTTGACTTTTGATATAAGGTTTTGCTAAATTACTTGAGTTAGCTTTGAGTTTGATAGCCCAGGCTGTCTCAGCTTCCCAAGTAGCTAGGACTGCACCGTTGTTGAGCCTAGCTTCAGCTACATTTGTTAAGAAATGAAGTTTTTTGCATTCCTGTTGTAGTTTTTAGTAATTTTTTTAATACCGATTGTTGACATGATGACCTGTTAGATTTAGTTATCATGTTCTGTTTTATACACTAATCATTGTATCTTCCTGTGATTTAAAACACTTTGCAACATAACAACTTTTAAGTATCTGAGCATATTATAGGAAGAACAAAGTAGGTTTTTCCTTATTCCAAATTAATCCTGCTAGTTGAGAATTGTTTCATTTAGCACTACTGCATATGTACAAGGAAAGCTTATTTAACTCATTTATCCTCATTCCTGGTCACTCTTTGTTACAGCAGTTACATTTAATATATATATTTTTTACTTTAATGTTTTAAAATATTTTAGGTTAGCATAAAAAAAACAAGTCCACCATAGCATCTTCATATATGTATCTTGACTATTCCCTTCCCTCACTATCCTTCCCTGACTTTCCTTGTTCCTCTGGCTGTTTTTCTCTTCCTGATTGGGGTGTTTGGAGACAAACTTTGGCTATATAATATGGGCTAGCCCTGAACTGGCAGCAATTTTTCTGCTTCAGCTTGCAGCGTATTGAGATTTATGGGTGTGTACCATGATGCCCACCAGTATGACAGTGATTTATGAGAATTGGTTTTTAGAGTTATATGAGAAGTAAATACAGAGTACTGTGTGCATGTATATGTGTGTCTACATGTCTACATACATCCCAATTTTGTAAGTTCTTGTTTCATTTATCAATACTTTGTTTTAATTATACCCATTTCTCATGCAGTATAAGACTAATTTTGTACATGTATTTGCTGTGTATCACACTGATCAGTTCTTTGATATACCACAGTTGTAAGCATATAGTATGTTTTAGAAGTTTTGTTGTGGTTGTTTTTCTGAGACAGGGTTTTCTTTGAGTAGCCTTGGCTGTCCTAGAATTAGCTCTGTAGACTAGAACTAGCTCTCTAGGCTGGCCTTGCACTCAAAGAGATCCACCTGCCTCTACTTCCTAAATACTGGGATTAAAGATATGGACCACCATTGCCCAGCCTAGAATATTCATTTTTAATTAGAGAGTTGTTTTTTTTTTTTTTGTTGTTGTTGTTGTTTTAAATTTTGGTGCTTAGAAGCTAACTCAGCAGTTGTATCAGATCTGTATATTTTGTCTGATGCCCTTCTGCTATCAGGAGACATTTTTAAGCGGCAGTTTTTTTATTTTTTTCTTTCTAGTCTTGTGAATGTAATAGTTGCTTTATTTTAAAATAAAATAAATTTGCTTGGCCATACACACACTGTTGTGTTCTGTTGTCAAAAGATGGCGCTCTCTGCCCTCCTTTGATAGAACTGAGCTCTCAGTTAAGTAAAAATGGCAATCGCTTTAGGCATTTAAATATAGTTCCTCAAATACATTGACCAAGCGAGAATTCCCCATCCCACTTTAAATGCCAGTCTGTTTATTTGTTTATGTACTTGTTATTTGTGACTGGAAGCCAAATCAGTAATTTTTTTAACCTCCCTTCCCCCCCCCCCTCCTTTTTAAGCCAGGGTTTCTTTGTGTAGCCCTGGAACTCTCTGTAGATCACACTGGCCTTGAACTCAGAGATCCTCCTGCCTCTGCCTCCCAAGGGCTGGTATTGAAGGAGTGCACCACTGCTGCCTGGAGTTAACTTCTTGGGCATATGAACAGTTTCCTTTCCATCTAATTGAGACAGTTGTGAGGAAGGTATCATATGTAGAAACTGGGGTTATAGCCAACAAGTTGGCTGTTGAGAATTTTATCTCAAGTCTTACCCTTTTTTTAAACCAAATGTTTTATTTTATGTCTTGAGTGTTTTGCGTGCCTGTATATCTGTGTGTTACATGTTTATCTAGTGCCCACCAAGGTCAGAAGGGGTCATTGGATCCCCTGGGAATGGAGTTATAAATGGTTGTGAGCTGTATGGGTGCTGGGAATTGAGCCTTTGCAATTGCACCAAGGTCCTTTGGAAGAGCAACCAGTGCAATCCTTCGACATTTCTTACTGGTACAGTTTAGGCTAGAATGACCTTACATTGCTGTTTTCAAAGTTGGCTTTGTAAATTGCTCACTGGCTTAAAGTAATAAACAATTGACTGTTAAAAAATTTTAGATTTACTATTTTATGTGATGGATATCTTGTCTGTGTGTGTGTGTGTTTGTACCTTGTTCAAGCCTGGTACCTGCAGAAGCCAGAAAAGGGCATTGAATCCCTGGGAACCAGAGTTAAAGACAGTTGTATTTGGGTGCTGAGCATCAAACTAAGGTCCTCTCCAAAAACAACCAGTGCTCTTAAACACTGAGGCTAACCCTCAGTGTCCAGCTGACTTAAAAAACTCTAAATTAAGGGAATATTTTAAAGCTGAATAGATTTTTTTTTTTTTACCATTTAATTTGGAATAGTTTTAGTAACTGTAAACAGAAACTTTTAAAAGGTTCTTTCTTAGTATCTGGCTTTGGTTTGGGGTTGACAGTTTTCTACACTAAATTCTAGTCTGTTGCTTCTCTTAGGTTCAGCTCTGCAGCTGGGACCTCTGCTGCCAGCTTTTCTGTGCCTTTGCTCAGGGTCAGCTGATCCATTGTGCATCATGGCTGTTGGCTCATTCTTTTATATTCCTTCATAAGCAAATAAGTAGGCAAATTAAGTTAATTGTTTTGTTCCTTTATTTCTACAGTTGAAGACACAATTAAATGAAACACGCTTAAAACTTCAAAATGAGCAAAGTGAGAGAAAGAAGGTAGCTGACGATTTGCATAAGGTAAGGCACTCCTTGACCTGGAGACGGTGTCCCCAGCCTATATCCTGCATGCGTCTTAAGCAAACACACTGTAAAAGTGCTCCTGTCCTTTTGGGGCCTTAGAAGTGTAGGCTGCAGACTGCATACTTATTTTCTGCGGGGTGGAAAAAAAAAACTTTGACTTGTTTCCCCATTTGTAATTAGTCAAGGTTTTTACTTTTTATTTATTCATTTTTGAAAAATTCTTTAAAATAATTATTTGATATGTGTAGGGGTTTTGTTAGCACGTGTAACACATGGGATTTAGTACCTCTGGAGACCTTAGGCAGGCTCTGGATCATGTGACTGGAGCTGCAGGTGATTGTGAGCTACATGTTGAAAGTTGACCTCCGTTCCTCTGGACCTGTTCGTTCTCTAGCTTAACTGCTGAGCCGTCTCTCCAGCCTGCTAAAGTTTTAAAATAAGATTTGACATTGTTACTTACAAAGAACATTTCTGTTTGTTTATAGAATGAAAAAAATGTATAAACATCTGTAGTTTCAAAAGATTTTTTCTTTTGTTAAGTTTTTTATACCAATATATGTTTCTTCTTCCCCGCCTCCCACTCTTGTTCTTTCTTCTGAGACAGAGTCTCACTGTGTAACCCAGGCTGACCTTGAACTCAGTGACTTAACCTTATTGCTGTGTGTGCTGCCATGTTGAGCACAATTTTTTTTTTTAATTCTCTTATTCAAATTGATGTTTTCTTTAGGGTTGTATTTTTTATTCTTTTCATTTGGTTAGCAGGTTATTCATAGGTCTGATGTGTGATGATTTTAGTAGTTCTTATATGCTTCAAAACAAAGATGGTTTAGAGCAATGTTACTATTTGTGGGAGATTGTTTATCAGAAAAAAATTGCTAGTATTTGTGGGAGATTATATTCATTAAAAAATTACATATATCACTTTCTTGGAATTGTAGAATCAAGTATTTGTGAAGCTTCAATTTTGATACCTGTACCAATTACTGAGTACATTTAAATATTAATACTCTAACATCCTTTAAAAAGTTTCTTACTTAAATATCATGCCACCTTTAAAAATATGAAAAGTAATTTTGTAGTGCACACATAGAGCTTATGGTTGTTACTAATACAAAAGTCTTAAGAATTGGGAAGTACTTGATAATTTTCCAGATTATATATCTGAATTCAGAAAGTTAGTGTTAAGAGTCCAGACTCTTTTTGTTTTGTGTTGAGACAAAGTCTCACTGTGTAGCATTAGTTGGCCTGCAACTCTATGTAGACCAGCT
Source organism: Pachyuromys duprasi (assembly GCA_028658305.1). Taxonomy (NCBI): domain Eukaryota; kingdom Metazoa; phylum Chordata; class Mammalia; order Rodentia; family Muridae; genus Pachyuromys; species Pachyuromys duprasi. The sequence continues at coordinate 90,768,671 of CM053766.1, forward strand.
GACCTCAAAGATATTGAAGCTGCCTCCTGAGCTGAGATTAAAGGTGTTCACCACCATTCCCAGAGAGTACAAACACTTAAGGCTGAGGTGTGTGTTAATTTAATTTGGTAGGTTGTTTTAAGTTTTGACCTATGAATGAAAATATAAAAGATGTAATTTTAGCCTGGCAGTGCAGTTTTTCAGAGGTATTCTTAGGATATTAGGTTCTTAAAGGTATAGATAGGCCATGGTATGTGGTGACTGAAATGGCAGTGATAGGTGACAGTCGCTCACTACCTGTATATAATAGGAATACTCTGTTGCAATTGGAAATGCACACAAATAGTTTTTGACTGAAAGAGTTAACAAAACGCTTTGTAAGACATGCAGTATAAAGTCTGTTGTAGCCTATTCAGAGAATGTTCTCTGCTGATTTTTTCTAAACATGTTTACGGAAGGGTCCATACTAGGAGCCAGCAGACCCAGACTAGTTTAGGATTAGTGAGTGGTTCACATGTCATAGTCTTATGCGTGACATTCAAAACCAAAATCTAGAAATATTTAGAAACATAAAAGGCCAAGTGTTGATGGTACATGCCTATAATCCAAGTTCTTGGACAGCAGGGGCTGGAGGATCATTAATTCAGCATAAGCCTTATCTATATAATGAGTTCTAGGCCAGTCTGAGCTACCAGGCTATTTCAGAAATACCAAATTAATCAATTAAAATCATAAACCCAGGGCTGGAGAGATGGCTCAGTGGTTAAGAGCAGAGACTGCTTTTCAAAAGGACCTGGGTTCAAAACCCAGAATCCATATGGTCACAACTGTCTGTAACTCCAATTCCAGGTTATCCAACACACTCATACAGACATAAGCAGATAGAACACCAATGCACATAAAATTAAAAAAACAAAAAACAAACAAAAAATTAAAAAACATAAAACCCATTCTTAGATGTGAGTGTAAAAAACAGGCTGTGGGTTGGATTTGATAGACTTGTTATCCATACTAAAACTTAAATATCAGTGTGGTTATTTCTAGTTTTAATTTCCTTTACACAGTTCTGGTGTTTGAACTATTGGAAGTGTGCACATAGGTTCTTACAAGCTGGTGGGAGATGGAATAAGTTTTGTTTTGGTGGCCAAAGTCTTATGTTGTACATTGAGAGGAGTTTTAATTTTGTGCAGAATACATGTGCAAGTTATTTCCTTTCTGTGTTTTGACATATCTGCTTTTATTACAGGCTCAACAGTCGCTGAACTTTATCCACTCAAAAATTTCACTAAAGGCTGCTGGAGACACCGCTGTTATTGAGAACAGTGATGTTTCCCCAGAAACGGTGGGTATTTCCTTTAACCCCAAATTTCTAGGCTTATTGCCTTGTAAACTTTGTGAAGAACAAGCATGTGCAAGACCTTTCTTTGGCTCCAAATTCTGCTTCCATGTTTGGGGAAAGGGAGCAGACTTGGGGATTGAATCCACAGCTTTGTGCATATTATGCAAGCTCTCTCTCACTTAGCTAACCCAGCTCCATGTATAGTATTCCTAACTGAAGGTTATCTTCTCACCATGGTATCTTCTGCATTCTTGTTATTGGAAGTTTTCACTCTAGCTTTGTGAGACCTGACCTTAACTCTGGTGTTTATGGAGAGGTATTGTGCTGTCGTGCTTTGGAGGTAGATTTGGATGTTTGACTCTGTGCCCTGCTGCTTACTAACTACATGTGTGGCCGTCACTGCTTCTGTAAAGGATGCTGGTAATGTCGCCTGTCCTGTAGAATTATTGGAAGGAACAACTGAATACTGTGGAGAACACCTTGGTAGAGGATAGCTCTGGCACCTAGTAAGCCCCCAGGCATGGCAACTGTGATTGGGGCTTTGGAGGCATGCTGCTCTCCTTTGCTGGACAAGGATTTTTTAAAATAACATACTTATTTTGTTTTCTGAAAGGAAAAGTACTTTATTTTCAATATCCACAGACTAGATTTTTCTTTTGTGACCAGCATTTTATGCAATATAGTTTCCTTTGGTGCCAGCTAGTTTTTGCCACTAATCAGCAATCATTTTTGTATGCAATTTTTACTGCTGCCAATTTTTGTTTTATAAATGTTCAGATCGTTTTCCCTTTTTGGTTGCACATTCTTTTCTTTGTGTTTGGAGGCTTTTGAAATTATTATCCCTTCCGCCTTCTTTTCAGGAGTCTCCTGAGAAAGAGACGATGTCTGTAAGTCTCAATCAGACTGTGACACAGTTACAGCAGTTGCTTCAGGAAGTAAATCAACAACTCACAAAGGAGAAGTAATCCCAGGTGTGGGCCACGGTTACTAAGTATCGCTGTTTCTGTATAGATAATGGAGTGGGAGAGAAGTACAGATAAATGTATTCTTGGGAAGATAATTTTCATTTTACTGAAGAAAATACTACTTTTTTGTCTCTCTCACAGTTTCCAGGTGGCAGCTTTGACCTTTCTTGTTTTGTTTCTCTCATGGGCATATTTTGAAGTCTCTGGTGTAGAGGAAAAGAACTATAGTGTAGTTACTGCAGTGCAGCTTGGTTGTGACTTGGCTACCTGGGCTGGTCTGTTGTAGTGATGCCCACAGTTGTCTGTTAGTCAGTTCTGATCCTAGTTCAGGACAAGTGTCTATGTGACATTTCTCTTTAATGACTTGTTGCTTTTAGCTTTGTTTATCGGTGCTCGACAAAAAATGAAGTTGTCATAACATTGTAGCATGAAAAGAACATAAAATATTTATTATAGACCTAAAGGTGGATATATTGGAGTTTCATAATTTCTGTGGATTAGAAACTGGCTTGGTGGGGTCTTTTCCTTTCCTTCCCTTCCCTTCCCTTCCCTTCCCTTCCCTTCCCTTCCCTTCCCTTCCCTTCCCTTCCCTTCCCTTCCCTTCCCTTCCCTTCCCTTCCCTTTCCCTTCCCTTTCCCTTTCCCTTTCCCTTTCCCTTTCCCTTTCCCTTTCCCTTCCCTTTCCCTTCCCTTTCCCTTTCCCTTTCCCTTCCCTTTCCCTTTCCTTTCCCTTTCCTTTCCCTTTCCTTTCCCTTTCCTTTCCTTTCCTTTCCTTTCCTTTCCTTTCCTTTCCTTTCCTTTCTTTCTAAGGTGATTGACTCGGGCGCTGCTGAGGCTTGGCCTCCACTGTGCTGGGATGACAGTGGCACCACCATACTAAGTTGGTGTTTTGTTTGAGTTTGCTTTTGTAGATCATCTAAAAAACTAACTTTCTCCTGCTTAAACGGAGAGATTGATTTAGAAGAAATAATAAATCCACCATTAGATCATGTTTTGAGCTCTTGTTGCTTATATGACTGCAGAAAGATCAAGTTTAGCATATTTAAAGATGCCTTGTATTCCTGCTGGGGAACGAAGGCTTTATTATGTAGCTTTTGCTTTCTATAAATGACTTAAATTATACTGCCTAGGTAGGGTAGAGTAGTTTGTATACAGAGAACATTTCTGATATTCTTCTTCTGAGGCTCTTTGCTCCCAAATAATCATGATACACTGTAGTCACAGAGGGGCAACTCAGACTGCCACTCAGAACCTATGCTACAGTCACACAAAGGCCCCAGGCATGAGTTGGCAAGTGACAGGCATGTACTGTTGCCCTTTATATTTAGGATAGCCTACCTGAGCTCATGCTCTTTTTTTTTTTTTTTTTAATTTATTTTATTTTATGTGCATTAGTGTGACGGTGTCAGAACTCTTGGAATTGGTGGTACAGACAGTTGTGAACTGCTATGTGGGTGCTGGGAATTGAACCTGGGTCCTTTGGAAGAACGGACAGTGCTCTTAACCACTGAGCCATGCTAACTTCCCATCTCAGTCTTTCGAGTTACAACAGAAAGTCTCATGTCAGACTTCTTTGTGAATTCAATTTCTCATTCTCCTGATGTTGTTTCTGGTACTTTTCTTTCCCAGATTGGCAGGTGACTTTGCTTTCTGTGTCATAAAGAAATTCTTGTGTTTCTCCTCCTCTTTATCTGGCTTCAGCCTGACTATTCCTTTGCTGTCTTGTGAACATGGTTGGATCCCGTCCTTTAATCTTGTTTTTCCTTTATGTTGTCAGTCAGTTTTTATTTCACTTATTAACATGTATTGCTAATAAGTCATTTTCTTATTATGTTTATTTCTTCCCTTGCTGTAATTTCTCTACTCCAGAATAACTACTGTTTAAAGCCATTTTGCAAATATCATTAATGATTTGCTGAAGCTTTTATTTGCACACAGTGGCGTAGGTATTGAAAGTTTGGACAAAATATGCCAAGTCTGCCAACTTGGTGTTATAAAAAGGTCTTAATTATTAAGAGAACTTTTAAAAAGTGCTGAGATTGACTACTGCCTCCTGGTTTTAGACTGTGCTCATGTTTATTGGAGATTGCGTTTGTAAGTTTCAATTTCTTCCGCACCTGCACCTGTAAGACTTAATAAAAGTGACTCCTCAGGGTTGTTGTTACTTTAAAATATTTACCTACAGGCTGCATCTGAGAGTCCCCTCTTGTTTTGATTACCATCTCTAGAGCTGCTGTGGGTGTCAACAAAAGTGCCAGGGTGGATCTCGTGAAATATGTATGGGATACACCCTCTTGGTTGCTTTTCTTTTACTTTGTTCTAAATAGATTGCTTTCTTATCTTTTACAGAGTGAAGTAATTGGGAAATTATTCGTTAGAAGCTAACAGAAGGCATTGTATTATATTTTGCCAAATTAAAGCCTTATTTATGTTTCACCCTTTCTACTTTGTCAGACACTGAACAGTTTTGTCTTTTCTAATCCTTGTTAGACTACTGAATTAAAAAAAATTACTTTAAAAAGCCAACTCTGTAGACATCTTCAGAGTTTAGTTTTGTAATAAAACTGTTTGAATAATTAGAACTTTACATTCCTAAAGATAAACACAATCTTTTACCTTACTTTGCTCAATTAAATTGTTCAGAAAATCAAAGTGGTGTAGACAACGTGAAATTTAGCATTTTAATACTGATGTTGTACACTGCTTTATTTAACATTGGGAAGTAACTGCCCCTGACATCAACTCAAGGAAACACTTTTTTGTTGCTAATGTAATCACCAATAAAGGGACACTTATTATTCAAACTGACTCACTCTAATTCTCATTGAGTTTTAACAAGCTTCAATAGTGCTTCAGATCAGTATCATTCAGAATCCAGTTTCTAATTGCAGCCACCAAACAAGCCAAGTCTTGTTTGCTCCTGTAACTTTCTGACTAGACTTTTGTGTCTTCTATGGGTCAGGGCTGTGTAAAATACCACAGTGTGGGTGACAGTGAGGATGGTGCAGCCATTTGGGTCCTATCCACCATGGAGGAGAGCTCTGCTTTATTTTTACTATTATTACTATTGTTCCAAAATAACAACTGTTAAGCTTCCCTATTGAGACTGTGCTAGTATAGGTCATATGCATTCTCTTTTCTGTTGGAAGGGGTATGTGTGTAGAACACTTTTCTTCAGATGGCAATAACAATTGACAAGTATCTTATACCAGTGAATTTTAAAGTACCGTTTAGTACTATTGCTATTTCCTTTTTTTTAGTTTACTTTTTATCTTGTGTACATAAGTGATTGCATGTATGTATGTACACCACATGCTTATAGTGCCCATGGAGGCCACAAGATGGTATTGGATCTCCTAGAACTGGAGTAAACTCCAAGCTACCATGAGGTTGCTGGGAACCCAGTCCAGGTCCCCTGGACGAGCAGTCACTTAACCACTGTGCTGTCTTTCCAGCCCCCATTTCTTGGATAAAGCAGTCATGTTTCTACCGCAGAGGCTTTTCTTTTTTCTGTATTCCTTCTGTTCAGAGATGTTTTATTTTGAAGCAGGTCTAGTGATACACACCTGTCAGACTCACAGTTGCTAAGTAGAGGGAAGAGGATTTTGAGTTAGAAGTTAGCCTGGGCCACAAAGCAAGATTCAATCCCAAAACACCAATGGCCTCTTTTGTTTTAACTTGCACCCTTTCCTCAATGTAGCAACTACACACACTCAGAGGCAAAAGATGCCTCTGAAGTAGCAGGGTGTTCACAGTACTGCTCATCCCAATATGGGACGTGAGTAATTTTTAATGATTTCTTACATGAAATCCTATTAGATGTTTTGTTCCTAGTACAGCTATCAATCTAGTCAGCTTCTCCACTCAGGAAAGGTAACCACGCTTCCATTCAGTGATGGTTCAGCTGGATAGCTATAGCTCTGTGCTCTCAGTCTGTGTATGTCCTTAGGTTAAATATTCCTAGAGCCGCAGTTGTAGGAATGGTAAAAGGCCTAACTAGCCATTTTGAACACTTATGGCCCCCGTGTTCTCCATTCTTTCTTACAAGAGGTGTATTTGGGAACAGACTTGTTGATACTCCAAAAAAGCATGAAGAGATGTGGAAGGGTGTGATGGGAATGCTCACGAAGCAGCCCGTTCCTCTTGATGTGAGAAAACTCATCAGTTTCCTGTAGTTCAGTGATATTGTATTAAAGGCTAGAGGTCAGATGTTTTGAGTGTTCGGCTACAAGTGAGAGCAGTAATTGTGCTGCCCACAAATTGAAGCTATGACCAGTATCCTGAGGACTGTTCAGGATAGTGTAAGTTACGGATGTAAAATACAGACCCCTCCCATCTGTGTAGAAGACCTGGTCCCTAGTTGGTGGTGCTAGTGATAGGTGATTGTATCATAAAGGTTCTATCCTCTACCACATGTCCTTTTGTCAGGCACCAAGTAATGAAGGCAGTCAGTGGACTGGAACCATAGTGCAAAGTAAATCTCCCTTTAAGTATATTTTCTCAGGTCCAGGAATGTGAGATGACTGCTGTGTGTGGGAGAAGCAGACCACTGGGAGAAGGCTGCTAGTTGCACCCTCACATAGGCGACTCCATTATCTTGGTCCACAAGTAGAGGAATGAAAGAATGGATAGTTCTGATTACACCACTAATGTTGAGCTGGGGTGCTGATAGGGTTATTAACCTGCAGCTGTATGGTCTGATGAGAGTCTGCATGAGACATGAGACACGTTCCACAGAGTAAAGTTGACACCATAATTGGCAAAAAAGACTAAGTTCAGACTGTTGACAGACTGGCATTTTTATGTTTCCCTAGAAAAATAGACCATTATGTTCATTGGTGGAGCTCTGTTGCATAGCAATGTTGGGGATATGGGAACTGGAGTCTTCCTACTCAGTAGAGCCAGTATTCTAGTCCTGACCCTAACATGTCTGGCTTGTGACTGACATGCCAGCACGCACACATCTACACACACATCCCTATTAGGTGTATGTAACTGTAGCTAGAGAAAAATAATAGATTGTCTAGTAAAGTAAAATTTAAAAGGAGAGGTATTTGCTACTACTGTACCTTTCTTGTATTCTCTTGGTAACTTCCTAAGGGACCGTCTACCTCAGTGGTTCTCAGAAGTATGACATGTAGACCACTTGGCATCCCCCTGACCCTTGATTTCTAGGGGTCTCGAAGTTCAAAACTACTTTCATAAGATACCATCTGCCTTTTTTACTGTGTCGACACCTGTACTGCTCCAGGGCAATAGTGTCTTCTAGACACAACAAGACTGATGCACATCTGGACTCATAGAGACTGCAGTATGTACAAGTTCAAGCCAGATGGACCCCCGGCGCTGCTAGTGAACTTGCGCTCCCACCCCTAACCAAGAAGCTACCTGCGATCGATACCCACTGGCAGAGGAAACAGCGTGCTCCAGTGGCGTCTCCCTGGCTATATAAACCACACCTCCGGGTAGGCTCCCTGCCCAGGAGTGGCTGACCAGCATAAAATGAACTCAGTGGTATAGACTTTCTGTCTTATTTTGCTTTGTTTGTTTTGTCTTACTGATATTTTGCTTATATGGTATGGTTTATGTTTTTTGTGGGCCATTTTTTGGTGAGTATCTTTTTTTTTTAAAGAGGGCATGGAGTTGGGTAGCAAGATGGGGAAGAATTGAGAGGAGTTGGGGGAGGGGAAGCATGATCAGATACATTGTATGAAAAAGTTTTTTTAATGAAATTTTTTCTTCGTTTTAATTTAGTACTTTGAATATTGATAGAAATAACAAAGCTTTTTTTAGATCTAAAGGAATTCTGAGACCAAAATTCTGAGAGCTCCTACTTCTGCATACTGTTTCTTTACAGTAGTTTTTAAATGACAGCTGGCAATTATCCACACTGAAAAAAAAATTACCTTGTTTTATATTTTTAAAATTCTCATTTTGCTCTTTGACAACTTCTGTGTAAAATTTGTTTTTAATAAATTTATTTTAGACTATAGGTTTTCTCTGGACTACTTTGCTACAAATTTTGATACATAGGAATTTGTTGTCTTTAAACATATTAAAATAAATATGTGCAATAGAAAATAAGAGGCAAAATAGCTTTCTCTGATTTATCAGTTATTAACATGTTTGCTTGACTTAGGTGAACTGTCTTGTGTGACCAGGCCCTATTTACCTTTCAGATACAGCCACTGCCCTGAGACTGAAATTGAACATTAATTCCATGTTATCATGTAACCAGATAACTATGCACATGCTATTAATATGTTTGGTATGCTTTCAGAATGTGTATAAGTCATTTTGCCCTGGAATGGAACTTCTGAATTGCAGAGTGTGCACATGCTCAGTTCTGTTAGGTGCCGTCAGGTGGTTTGTGTAGTGGCTACTTTGTGTTCCACAGAAAGTAAACAGGAGTTCTCCTTGTTCACTACTTGATTTAGATTACTTTGGTCAGTTTAGCCGGAGTGCATCGAGAGACCTTGTGGTTCTTTGTTAAACAGTTGTCTGTGTAGTATAAGTATACAGTTGGATATATTTTGCTGTGTGAAACCACAATAGTTAAGGTAATATAAAACTTCTGGGTGTGGTGCTGCATGCCTTCAATCCCAGAGGCAGTCAGAGCCCATGAGTTCATCCAGACTCTGAGGTCAGCCTGGTCTACAAAGCTAGGACAGGACAGCTAGGGCTACATAGAGAAACCCTGTCTCAAACAAAGAAACAAAACAATGAGCAAAACCATTAACCAAAGGATTTCTGTGTCTTCTCTGCTTCCTTGTTCCCAGGCATCTCTGATACGCTGCCACTTCAGTTTACTTTGAACTTTCTCAATTTTATATAAATGGAATCATGTAGCAGGTACTTTTGTCTGGCTTCTTTGAACCAGAGTAATAAACAATAGTTCTTTATATTTTTGAGTGTATTACATCCTATATACTGTCTATTAGAATTGGCTTATCCACTTGGGGGTTGAACATTTGAATGCATCATAATTTTTTTTTCTGTTGAATGTTGGTAGTGTTCTGTTTTTATTGATAGGCTTGAGTTACCTGAGTCTTGTTTTACTATGCACATCTCCATAATGCATCTGCTTTTAAATCATATACATGTCCCATTATACATAGGCGAAAGATGTCAAATAGGTTTTTTCTTCAAGTTCATTTTGCCTTATTGTGCGTGCACCGAAAACCAGGGCTCACTACCCCTAGTTTCGGAATATTTCAGGCTTTGTTCAACTGTTAAGAGGGGAGTTACAAGGGATTTTAGGGAGATCCAGCTTGGAGTGGCCTGATAGCTTCTGTTTGGAGAGGGCCATACATGCAGCTACATTCTAGTAGAGCCTTAGGTCACTAGGTGCATTGTCAGGAAAGGTTGTGTGTGTAGCTTAAGGCAAGTGGTGGCCACTAAGCTTTTCCCATGCTTGCCTGCCTCAGGAGTCCATGCCGGTAATGTCCTGTCATTTCTGCTTCTTTTCCCTGAGGACCTTTCTCTACTTCCAAGTTCCAACACCCACTTCTCTGACCACACCAGTAACCAGCTCCATCGTTGAACTGACTGTGCCAGGTTTTCACTGTTGCTACTCCGAGCCTGGTCATTGTCACATGCCAGGTATCACAGCCTATAGGAGAAAATGTACCAACCATCATATACTTACTAATGGAACCTAGGAAACTAACCCAGGAACCTTGCAGCCAGGCACAGTTGGGCCAACATAGAGTCCTTTATCTCATACTGGAAAATAAAAACGGCAGATTCTGTTGCCACCATCTTCATGGCAGCCATGGTCTTTCATTTGAAGTATTTGAGTGGTCTGTGTCTTTCAGCTACCTCCCAACTGTCTAATGGGATCACATTAGCTTCCATCTGTTCCTTCATGGCCAAAGCACTCAAGGCCAAAGCATTCAGGTGAAACCTGAGCTGGTTTGTAAGTTGAGCATCAGGGTTTGAAGTTCAGACTGTTGTGTACCATAATAAAAAGCCAATGCATTTCCTCTGCTGTGATTGTAAATTAACAGTTGGCCTAAATGGGCCCACATGAGGTACAGTCTAGGTGTGAGATCAAGTGCAATTTAATGGCATTAGAGCAATGACTCTCAACCTGTGGACCTCCGTCCCTTGGGGTTGAACTTCCCTTTCACAGGGGCTACATATCATTTATCCTGCATATCAGATAATTACAATTCATAACAGCAAAATTACAGTTATGAAGTAGTAATAAAAATAATTTCATGGTTGGGCGAGTGGACCTCACCACCGTATGAGGGACTGTATTAGAGGGTTGTAACATCAGGAAGGTTGAGATCCACTGCCTTAGACTTATTAAATGTTGTGGCGGGGGGAGTAGGCTGGTGTTCATAAGTCCAGAGCCCAGTCTGCCAAAGGACTTCTGAGTTTTCAGTCTTAAATGGGTATAGCTTGGGGTGTTAAACACACGTTGAGTGTTGTGACACATTCTTACATGGTGGCTTGATCATCTGCACAGTCAGAGCCTCCATCTCTGGAATAACTCCTGCAGCAGTGTTTTGAAAGTTTGGACCAGTGAGCATCATCCCCGCCTACTCCCCAGATGTCACCCCCCTTGGTGCCAATTTTGCCACATGTTAGTTTTTATTGTTTCCTGAAAAGTAGAGCTGGGTCTTCTAAAGCTTTCTCCGAAGCTGCGGCACTGACTTAAGCTGTGTTAGCGGAATGTGTGGGAGGGTTGTTGCCTGAGAGTACCTTCTAGTTCTACTGTTTTCTGTCTAGTTGCTCCTGAGAAACGTGTGGGGTGCACATACTGGTACTAACCAGGGGTGAGCATTAGCTCTCAGCCTCAGAAAGATGCTCCAGGGGTGTGGGATAGGCTTGGTATATACCTAGAGCACAGCAAGTTTTCAGTGTGTGGGAACAGTTCTGCCTCTCTCTCTCTCTCTCTCTCTCTCTCTCTGTCTGTCTCTCTGTCTGTCTCTCTGTCTCTCTCTCTCTCTGTCTCTCTGTCTGTCTCTCTGTCTCTCTCTCTCTGTCTCTCTCTCTCTCAAACACACACACACACACTCTTAGGGCAGGATAGTAGGGGAGTGTGGAGGTTGTGGAGAGAAGAGGGTGGAAATACACAGAGGGGGAGTCCAGGTGGATGAAATTGAGTGGAGTAATTTCAGGATGTTAAACATCCTTCTCCATCCCTTCAAAGAAAGACCTTTATTCAGTGAGACTGGAAGTCTTAACAAGCTTAAGAGAAACAGGATTACAGGCAGCCTGCCTTTAGTCGGGCTTGTGCCAACTGCTTATACTGCTTTGATTATAGTTTTCAATGTGTCCCTAGAGGCTTGGGGTAGGAAAAGAAGCATCATGTTCGTTCATTTTTAATATAAGGAATTGCATGCTATTCTGGGGCACAGTTGAACTCTCAAGAGGGTTGTGCCTAGTACATTTCTACAATTAATGAAGCTCAATATCTGGACAACAAGAATTGTGATGGAGGGCCCATTAGCCACAAGATAGCAAAGGAGCTGCAGGACACAGTGGAGGGGAGGCCACTCTGCTGACACCAGAGTCCATTTACAGGGTTACTGGGGCTGCTGACCCACTCTCTCTAGTCTAGTGTTAGTGAAAACAGTTCAGCATAGGCTTCTGCACTGCAGAAGGGCCTTCTTAGCTCATAGTCTGGTATCTCCCTGGTAATCAGAAGGAGCAGGGCATCATGGCTGTCCTGAAGTGAAGGGGAGAGAGCCAGGGGGAACTCAAAGGTTGCAATTCATGAGGAAAGCCTGCTGCACATGAGCCTAGAACATTTGGTGCCCACATACTACTCCAGGTGTTGCTGAGGGTGTATCCAGGTAGGGCACACATACAAGTTGGTGAACTGTTTTCACTAACACTACACTAGGGAAAATGGGTTCCACACATTTAGTTGAAAGCTTCCTCTGGTAGGAAGGGATTCTTCTTGCCTGCTGACAAATGAGGACACTGTCCATTGTCCTGACTTCTTAAAGTTGAAGCATTGCTTCCTCCTGGATCTCCATCTTGCTGCCTCACTTTGCAGGACTCAGGATTTATCAGCCAATTCATACAGCTGTGCATTTAGTGTTAAGTCCAATTTTCAAGACCCCCAAAAGATCACCAGGAGTCAAGTCCGTTGCAAAACACTCAAGGATCTTTATTCACAGCTCCAGCTGGAACTACCACAGACACCAAAGCATTGGTATCCAGCAGTGAGCCCAAAGCGCTGGATTGTGGGTGGTTTATAGGTCCCAGTCCCTCCAACCCAAACCAGGGTGATTCCAGCCTGGCAAGCTTCTAGTGGTTAAAACAGAAGGGAGGCTACATTTCAGACATGGTTCTGGCTTTCTTTGTTCTCTTATTGGGGGGATGGGCTGGTCTTGGGTAGTCTGCTATTTTGGGGGCAAAGCTATAAGTTGGGGGTCATCTGGTCTGGTTTTCTGGCAATAATACCTCTAATGAGGACCAAGGTCAGCTCTTCCCTGCAGTTGACTGTATATGCCTAGAAGCAGCAAGGTCAACTGGCCTGATATGTTTTAAACTTTTTAGCTCAGTAACCCAGGAAACCTAATTTTTAATTCTCTGGCCTCTCAATGGCTGTATGAATCAGCCAGTTCATACAGATATGTATATATAACATAATGTGTAATACATGTATGTGTTATGCTTTTACATATGGGTATGTATATATGTATACATTTCAATTATTTCTGTAGAGACCTGGAATAAATGTCCTGCAGAGTACTGTACACACATCCGCAACTGTGGTAAAGCAAGCAAGCACTGTGTCCTTCAAAATGCAGAGGTAGGTCATATTTACAGAACATGTGGACTTGAAGCTCATATTATTTATTCCTTGTGCTATGTACCCAGTGAGTCAACTAAAGGACAAGTCAAAGTAGCAAGGCTTTGGTGGGACAGAGGAATGCACGCTCCTGTACATCTAGTTTAAGCTTGCCAGAGCCAGACTTCATCAGAGCCCCTGCAATGCACCATTGGTCACATTGGTAACTGGTGACTAGTCTGGATCTTTTTCTTCTCTCAGTGAGGAGGGAAGAGGGGAGGAATGGCTTGCATAGGACCAAAGCTGCAGGATGCAAAGGTAAAGAAATGATATCAAAGCTTTTCCCAGTTCCTATTGAGAGATAATCCCATCACAGAGTATACAGCTCTCATTGGTCAAATGGCAGTCATTCATTGAACTATTGATTGCTATGTTTCAGCTATTGTGTTGGGCACACCATTCTACTGTCAACACTAAATGGATTCTCTTTGTATCCCATTGTAAACATGAAAAGCCACAGGCTTAAGAGAGATTCATGACTTCCCCCAAGTTCACACAGCTACTACATGACCTGTCCTCTCAACTCCATCCCGTAGCAGGATTGATATTATCGTCAGCAGGTTCTGGTTCCATCAAATTAAAGAATTCTTCAGGTTCCTGAGTGGGGTCACAGCCATAATTGCATTCTAGAGTTTGTGTCTAGACTGACTTGAGCAGGTGTGAGACTCAGACTCAGTCTGTTGTTTGCTTTTTAGCTGTAAATGGCATCCGGGCCACACATGCAGCATGTTTACATGTGTGGCTACTGTTCCCCATGCTAGACTAAATTTAGGACATTTCTAGTGTGCTGCTAAATGAACTCGAGTTTCCCCAAAGGTGTCAAAGGTAAGGTTTTCTTCAGTAAGGCAACATGAGAATGCAGAAGTGACTCTGGTTACTCATCACCCTTCCTACTTTGTTATTTCAGAAGGGACAGAGCTGATGATGTCTCCATTAAGCAGAGATAGGCCAGTATCTATTTCAGGGGCTGCTGGCTACTCTTCTGGCCAGGCCAAAGGTGTTTGCTCAGTAACAGCTTGTTTGTGCTCCATTCTCGTGTCTGTTCAGTCCAGGTGCTGGAGTGATTTTTGGAGGCTGACTCTAAGAATTACTTCCTACCAATTTTCTCCTAAGCCTGCTCTGAAACCTCCTTCCCTGGCTCTTATGTGTATGCCCAGCCCAAGGATAGACAGAACTGAAACTCAATAAGTTCTGCAGACCCCACCCCAGGAGCCAGGGTTACTTGGGAGCCTGAGCCTAACACATCATGCTTAACACTGTATTTTCACCATTATTTAAGTGAGCATTGCTGCTCCAAGCACAATCTAGTTAAAATACTCTCCTGCTTGTGTCTAGCTCTCTGGGTGTCCCAGATGAGCAGACAGACTTCTAGGATCCAAGAGAGCATCAGGAGAGGTCATCCACAGACTTTCACCTTCTTTGGATGCCATCATAAGAAATGCATCATCAGACTCCAGGCTAAAAAGGCAAAAATAACAGGAAAGCAAGGGAATTAGAACAACGGAGGGATACTAGTAGTTCTAGTGGCATGTTTTTCAGTCCAACTGGGAAGAATTGCTTCCCTCCAAGGAAATGATCAGTGCCATTCACAGCAGCAGCAGCAGCAGCCGCCACTGCCATTGTATCTGAAAGGTCTTAACTCACACAATGCTTGTACAAGTATTAAGTGACTCAGTCCGTTGCTGTTTTCAGTCATCACTGTGATGTGCAATCACAGCCTTATGTGGATGGAGACAGAGACCCATGTGCTTACAGACACACAGATCCACTGTGCTCTGGGTGCCAGATGGGCTTCAAATCCCAGGTTGGTTTCCCTTCTCGCATTTTCACTGGTAGCTGTAGTCAGCATGTTCAATCTATGGACAAATGTGGCAGAAGACAGCTATGAGTGTAATCCAAGACAAAATAATAGACTTAAAACATTATGAGAGGGCTGGAGAAAGAACTCAGTTGTAAAGTACCTGCCATGCAGGCATGAGGACCTGAGTTTGAATCCCAAGCCCCTATGTAAAAAAATTTAGGCAACTTGGTTCATTCCTGTAGCTAGTGTTGGGAGGTGAGCGAAGAGAAATGTGGATCCTTGAGTCTCATTGGCTACCCAATTGTCTCAGTTTACTTTTCTGTTGCTGTGATAATAGTGCAACATGGTTGATATTAGGCTGTCTTGAAGTCTCTTCTGCCAACAACATCAGCCAAAAAATCTAAAATTTAGCCCAAGGCAGATTCTTAGGACAAGGGCAAAAAGCAGCTGAATTCTATGCCAAGACATCACAAGAATGGTCTCTACCATAATTGCTAGTATTGTTCCCCTCTGAAGACTCCTGAGCTGGCCACCATAGTCTGTATTGTGCTCAGCATTATAGTTTTGTAAGCTTACAGCATTCGACTGTTGTCTTAGTCCTGATTCTTCCACTGGGCTCCATATTGCTCTCCACATTATAGTTTTGTCCTAAGTCTTCCACATTTCTCCCCAAAGCAGTACGGTGAGGCCTGTCAAGGCAATAGCTCACTCCCTGGTACCAACTTCCATCCTAATTGTTTATCTGTTGCTGTGGTAAGACACCATGACCAGAACAACTTTTAAAAGAAAGCGTTTAATTTTGGCCCCACAGTTTTAGAGGGTTCCTGAGCATCATGGTAGAGAACATGGCAGCATGCAGGCAAGCTGAAGGCTCACAGCTTAGTCAAGCATAAGGCAGAGAGAGAGAGCTAACCTCTCTCAAAGGCTGCCCCCAGTGGCATGCCTTCAACAAGGCCTAATCCTTTCTAAACACTTCTGCCAACAGGGGACCAAGTAATCAAATAGATGAGCCTAGGGCGCCATTCATTCTCATTAAAACCACCACACCAGGCAAGGTTCAGATTCAGTGAGAGGACCTTTCTCAAAAATACAGAAAAAAGAAGGAAGGAAGAGAGCAAGAAAAGAACGGTAGAGCTGGCTTCTCTTCTAGTGGACTGGGGTTCAACTCCCAGCAACCACATTGGTGGCTCACACCTGTCTGTTTTTTTCTGGCCTTCAATGGCACCTGGCACTCATGTGGTGCAGGTGCACAAGGAAGCAAAATACCCATGCACATAAAATAACAGCCACACACAAAGTGGAGAGTGATCGAGACAAACATCTGATGTATACCTCTGGCCTCCACATGCGCGCGCGTGTGCATGTGCGCATGCGCGCACACACACACACACACACACACACACACACACACACCTGCACACAGTAAAAGCACCAAGTACTCAACACACACATGCAAACAAACATCAGGTTTTGCTTGTAATTAAAAAAAGTGTGTGTGTATGTGCTCTTGTGTGTACAAGTGCCTCCATGGGCCTTGGAGGCCACAAGAGGCCCCAGATCCCAGATCAGGCCCAACCTGATGTGGGTGGTCCTCTGTAAAGCAGAAAGTTCCTGCAATCACTGAACTATCATTCCAATCCAATGTTTGTGATTTTTTTTTTTTTTGCTGTAACCTGGTCCCACAGTTTTCACTCATAAGTTTGTAGATGATAATGTTGGCTTTTGATATCAAAAGATTGAAGAAGCCCGAGTCTAAAGCAGTGCCTGAGAGAGATGAGTAGATGGGAGAGTGTCCTCTTCTACAGAGCTGTCTGGATGCACGAGGGTGCCTGCAAAAGCAATACCAAAGGACCTGCAACACCGAAGAAGGAAAAGAGGTCTCCTCCCCCATCCTTCCCACCCCCTACCCTTCCTCCCCCACCCCCAGCCACGGCAGCCATGGTCAGCATCACCATCGCTGTCCATCATGGAGACCGCTACTTTCCAGTCCTCTCACGCATTCACACACTCCAGTCACTAGGGGGAGGTAATAGACAATGCATATAAGCAAACTTGATCTTGCACAAAAGTATATTTTTCTTGAAATTGATGCTTGGGGATTTAACAAAGGTAAGCAGAGGTTTTTTGTTTTTTTTTTAATCAGGGCTGGCTTCCCTCCTCATCACAGACATCTGTCATTTTTGCTCAAGAGACAGCCTTTTTCTTTATTCTCTGAAGTCTTGCCTCTTGAAGTCCCCATGGGACTCTGCCTGTGGCCATTTCTATTTTCCCCGGGGTGCCTCACTCTCTCCACTCCATTTCATGGCCATCTGAGCCTGCAACAGTCTTGTAAAGTTCCCTGTGGTGACTGTCATGGGGGTCTCTGGAGGCTGGCCTGTTTGGACACTTTTATACTAGTCACCCCCACTTTTCTTCCTATTTGTTTTTGTGATTTGTTTTCCCATTATTCTAGAATCCCACAACTGTCCTCATTTCCATTCTGCCTGGTGAAAAGAATGCCAGGCCGTGTTCCAGGCCTGTGACACTGACTAGTCAGTGGCTAGTTAGCTCTGAAGCATGGCAGTCCCTTGCGCGCCTTTGCTTCAGGATTGATCGAAGCATCAGGGTACTCTGTCCCCTTGCAGGTAAAGGCTGTTTGGTTGCACTGGTTTGCTGTCTTTTGCCTCAGTTGTTTTTGTGGTTAGCCACAGTCCATTTTCTCCACTCATCAAGGGTTTCCTGCGGCCAGTCCCAAAGTTCTATGAATAAGCCCACACCATGGGAACTGCTCTGCTCCCCCCACCCCCTCCCCATGTGCAAGGGACCTCCCCCACCCCAGTCTTGGTGGATTCCTCTGTGACACTACAGCCTCAGGGCATTCCTTGTCTATTAGGTTGCTGTCAACATCATTCTGTAGACAGACATACAAATCAGGAGTGTGTTCCCTACCATCTTGGATGCAAGAAGTCTGAGATTGGGGTGGGTTTATTTAGGTTTGTTTATGGTTAGATCTAGCTTCTTTTGGATTGTAGATGGCTGGCTTCTTGTATCCATGAAGATGGATGTCCTGGTCCACTTCTCTTTACATGTAAGATAGAGAATGCCCCTTTCACAGGGGTACTAATCCTGCTGATGAAGAATCAACTTTCATGATCCGCTCACCGCCCAAGGCCCACACTTCTCTTTTGTTTTGCTTTATTGTTTGACAGAGGCTCTTTCTATGTAGCTCTGGTTGTCCTGGAAATTGCTGTGTAGACCAGGCTGACCTCAAACTTACAGAGATCCAATTGCCTTCTACCTCCCAAGTGTTGGGATATAAGGTGTGTGGCACATGTCCACATCACATGGATTGTGTCCACTGACATCTAATTCACGATAAGTTGTTCCGCCCAAGGGAAGGGTGGCTTTTTAAAGTTTTGTTTTGTTTTTTGAAATTCATGAACTGTAGAGCTCAGCTTCCTCTTGGTTGCCTCTCTTGCCTCAGGGCTAGCAGAGGGCAGAGGTAGACTTGCAGAGTGGCCCCTGAAAACCTCTGCTCCCCCTGTAAGCAACTGTCCAAGGTAGGTTTAACTGTCAATTTGACACAGTCCTGAGTCACCTGAGAGAAACACCTCTAGTTTTATGTCAGCTTGACAAAAGCTATAGTCATCGGAAAGAGGGGAACCTCAATTGAGAAAATTACTGCCCCCCCTTGCTCCCTGCCCCCCCCCCGTAAGATTTGGCTGTCCGGCATTTTCAGTTTTTTGTTTGTTTGTTTTTCAAGACA
>CM053766.1:90793493-90841643 GCA_028658305.1 Pachyuromys duprasi
ACAGAAGCTTTTCAGTTTCATGAGGTCCCATTTATTGATTGTTGATCTTAGAGCCTGTGCTGTTGGTGTTCTATTCAGGAAGTGGTCTCCTGTGCTGATGAGTTCTAGGGTCTTCCCCACTTTTTCTTCTAACCGGTTTAGTGTGTCTGGTTTTATGTTGAGGTCTTTGATCCACTTAGACTTTAGTTTTGTGCAGGGTGATAAATATGGATCTATTTTCATTTTTCTGCATGTAGACATCCAGTTGGACCAGCACCATTTGTTGAAGATGCTGTCTTTTTGCCATTGAATGGTTTTGGCTTCTTTGTCAAAAATCAAGTTTCCATAGGTGTGTGGGTTTATTTCTGGGTCTATTCTGTTTCTATGCCAATACCATGCAATTGATATACAGTCTTGATGACAGCTTTTTCTTCTCTACAGACTGGCCAGAGATGACCTGTGTCACTGAGCCCATGTATTCATCATGAAATAGCTGCATCTCCTTGAGACTTGTTGGGAAATGGCAGCCAGAACCACGACACATCAAACTGCATTACCTTTCCTGACTCCTCCTTCTCTTTCTTTTCTTTTACCATTTTCTTTTTTTACTTTTCTTTTCATTTTATGTCCTAAAGCATTAGCTCCCTAAGTTTTTAAGGAATCCAGAGTGGGGAGTCACCAGCATGGGCTTTAGTATTCAGAGTGAAGTTTTATCTGAATTCTACTCAAGACTTCTGTCCTATACCTTTTAGCTTTCAGAGAAGATGACTTGTTCCTGGGTCAGGCTGTCTAAGAAGCAGAGCCCAGTGGCTCTGACATGGGAGGGGGTGAGCTCTGCATGGGGCTTTCTTATCACCATTTTTATGGCAAGTTTGAATGGAATGGAGAATCCAGCAGCAGAAAATCATGATGATGCTGGCTACCATCTTTCATTCCTTGCTTACCCAATGCTGGTTTGGTAGCCTCACTTTTTGTGCTCTCGGAGGCATGCCCGCATGACATTGTGCTGAGAAGCTCCAAATTACTTTGGCCAAACCTTGTGCTTTTCTATCCTAATATGCTAAATGGCGACTCAGTCCCCCTCAAATCAGGGCCTCAAATCCCTGCTGTGAATTGGTGGTATTAGAAAGTTATGGTTATAACATTTTATTCTAATCACTTTGAATGAGTTCCTTTGCTCTGATGTGACTGCCAAGCTCCTGCAAGATCCTTCACAGAAGAGTTCCAGGAACCTGAGTATTTTTGTCAACAGACAGAAGTGAAAATTGGAACTTAGGGGAACACTAAGAGTGTGACTGTCCAGTGACACTGGTGCTTTCTTAGCTAGTCAGTTGGCCATCTACTGGACCCTGGCTATGGAGATGTCTCATTGTGAAAAGCTATGGGGTTACTAGAGCCATATATGTAGGATTGCTTTCAATTGGCTTGTGAACAATAATGACATAACCTAAGATTTTTATGAGCTCATGAATCATGAAAACCCAGTACATGCCTTTGGAGTTTAGAAAATGTCCCTAAGTTCTTCTACAGATATTATAGTGAAAACATGGAGAAACACCATCTGTGAGCAAGCTCTGAAGTCTGCCCTCCACACCTTTGCAACTAGATGAAAGAAGTGGTTTTATTTGGGGAAGATATATTAATTCATGACTTTGGGAACCCTTAGGCTCAGTTGGAAGAGGTCTTTAATGATCAGACAAAGATGAAAAATGATGCTCAGAAGCGAGATGGAAAAAGTCTTTGATTAGAGCAAGTGACCCACAATGTACAAACCACCTGAAGATCTCAGGTCATCAGCTCAGAGGTCAGAGGAGCTCTGTGGAAACGAGACCCTCTGAGCAGAGCTTGGAGCATCCCCCGAAGCCACTATCTCTGCACGGTCTCCAGAGGCGCCCCAGTCTAAGAGGAACCTACTAGAAGAGCAGGAGATAAACAGGGCGATGTCCCAGGATGTTTGAGATTTAAACGTCAGTTTCTATGTGGAAGAGGTTCTCAGAGGCAACTGAGTTCTAAGCCCTATCCCCTACCCCTAGCCCAAACCTGGGGTCTTGTTCTCCATCTACTGCCAACTCTAATGCCAACCCCTCTCTGAGTTGTTGGCTCCTTACCTTTGCCTCATCTCTAACAATGACAAAGTAGATTGGGGAGCCTCGAGGACAGAATTGCCCCCATGCAGGGGCTTCTGGAATCAAAAGGATTCTTTAAGGTTTTGAAGTCTGGATTCGTTTGGGAGGAGCATCGCCTTCCTCTATCTTGGGTAGCACTTTTTGCATAATGGATGAACCCAAGAAAGCCACATCTCTAATTCTAGGGACAACCAAGGTTAAAGCAGACAGATGCATCTGGAATCGAAGACTTTTTATTAAAGGGTTCTTTGGGGACCACAGACTTGTAAACAGAGAAGTGTCCTCAACATTCTCTTGGTCATATCTTCGGTGCCAGGGTGTCTGTCTGCTGCTCTGTCGGGAGCTGCGTCCAGAATTAACTACAGATTTCTCAGTCCGGGTCTGGTTTCTCTGTCTTAGTAGACAGCAGGACTATGAGTTGATGGTCCCCCCAGGTCTTCTAAATGCAGACACAGCATCTCCTTCAGCCCCCTGGCTCCAGCTTCATTCCACTCTGTGTACACTTTTAATAGCTGGGCTAGGTTATGCCTTCAGAAGAGGCTGGGTAAGTCCCAGAAAGCAAGGAGCAAGACCACTTTTTTTTTTTTTTTTTTTTTTTTTTTTGTGGTGTCCCAATTTTGATGGGTTTTCTAGCTTGTGTGTGCTTTTTTCTCCCTGACTTATTTCCAGTATTTCTTTTCTTTTTCAGGTAGGTAGATGAGAAAGGGTCCTGTTAGGCTGTCAAGACACCTGGCAGAACTGGGGTGCTGATGGGTTACTAAGAGTGAGTACCGAGACGGGAAATTCCTTCACAAAGGACACTCAAGACACATCTGCACACGAGCTGTTTCTCTATCCAAGGGCACACTAAATACAAGAAGATTTTTCCAACTCTCAAGCACCTTCTGGAACAGTGCTTTTCAAACAGTTTAGGAGTCTGACCTTTCCTCAGGTGGAAGACATCACCCCTGTACATTCAACAGATGGGGGTGACACGGGCCTTCCATCCTTTTGACCTTTCCTCTCACCCTGCTTCTCTGGGAAGTGCTCCCCAAGCCCTCTACAGATCCAGATACCTACAGGACACTGAGGAGCTGTGGCCATGGCTAGAAATGTGGAAGCCGTTGTCCAGATCAGGATGCTGTTAAAGACTAGGTAGAGATGTCTGGTTTTACAAAAAGCATTTGGGGGTGTCACCAACATCAGTGCTAGAGTCTCCACAAAGCAAACTTGATACTTTGAGTTAGCTGCTCCCCAGAAGAAAGTGACGAGTTAGTTTCTATAATGGGCCTGTAGAAATGTGTGCAGTGCTGATTACAGGCGCCACTTCTACCGCAGCCTCTGTGTCCTAGCTCAGAGAACCTCAGAATCATGAAGGTGGCTTCTTGGAAGCCACAAGTCTGCTCAGGGCTTAAACCGAAAAGTTTCTTCCATCACTTCTGAACCAAAGATTTCGAGGAGTCAAAAGCCGTAGGCCCTCTGTGGGGTCTCCTTGCTCCTCTGGAACAGGGAATGCCTTGAAGGGCACTGGTAGCAAAGCAGTGACTTTTGTGACTTACGTACTTGCTTTAGGGCTTATGAGTTTAGATATGGCTCCCATGAGTTCTCCATATCCCTGAGTTCCCAATTCCCTATCCTAGTGTGTCTACAAACCACTCACCAACCATGCTGCCTGCTGCTTTCTCTACAAGCACAGCTAAGGAGACAAGGCAGCGGGTGTGTCACGTGACATTGTTGACTGACGGGCCTGTGTGGGATTCTAACAGCTTTACGTCTGTCCCTTGATGCTCCCACTCCAGTGTGGCCATGCGGGAGGTGCAAGAGCCTTTAAAAGGAGGGCTTTTCTCATGCCAGAGAAATGAGTGATGGGGGCTAGTATTGAGTCAGCCCCACAAGGTCTTGAGCTATAACATCAGCCCCATTTTAGGATGTCTGGCTTCCCTTCTCATGAAGGCATCTCTCATTTTTACACACATTCCCACCATGATGCCATCTGCCATAATACTGTGTGCCTTACCAGAACTCTCTGAAATCTCTGAAACCACAAAACTCTCTGTCAATCTCTGAAACCATGAACTACACAGACGTCTTTTTCTTATACAGCATCCAGCTTCAAGTATTGAGGAAAGTGACAACACAGGGACTAATATGTTAACTACCCTGGAGAGCTGCTGTTATCCCTGAAGCCTCCACTTCAGCAGTAGTGAGCTCTCTCTTTTTTTTTCCAACACAATATTTTTATTGATTATTTGAGATTTTTTACAGCATATTCCTCTATCACATTCACATCCCAGTCCTTCCTTGATCATTCTGTATGATCATTAAAAATTGTAAATTGCAGCTCATGTTGTCATGTGAAAGAAAAAAAAAACCAAACTAAAACAAAACAAATGCATGGAGTTAGAAATGAGCTTACTCTAATAAATTCCATTCTATTTAACTGCAAACATTTCTGAGAATTCAGGAAAGGAGAACCCAGCTAGTTCTACTAGTTCCTCCTTGAGTAGCTGTCAATGGCTGCACATCCAAAGCATGCAGAGAATTACATTGAATGTGATTTTCATGTGTAAAGAGATTTGCTTTGTTTCACAGAGTATATTTTGACATCTTGGAGTTTGTGTAAGCTGCTGGGTCCTACCTGACAAAAATATGAATATAGAATTAAATAGAATCTTTCTTTTGGGTCTGTATAAAAATAAGAGGTACTAAGTTGTGTCTTCAATTCTTTAGTCTTCTAACACTGTGATAGTAACTATGGGACTGGAGAGAGCTCCATCTGTGGGGTCTCCCTTCCCTACGTTTTGCTTCTACTGGGTCATTTCCCTAACATTCTAACCCAAACCATCCCTTGATCCAGAAGAAGGCGCTGCTGTAATGAGGTTCAAGATATGGAATCTGCCAAGTGTATCCTGTGTTAAAGGACTGACATGGTTGAAATAATGAACCTCGTGGTGAGAGGGATGTTGTTAATGGCCACTTCTAGTTGGTGATGGTTTGCCATTCACGTGTTCAGTAAACATCAAATCACATCCTGTGGATTAGACACCGCCCGTTTTTTTGGTCTATCTTTGCTTGCTCAAGGGAATGTGCATGGCTTAGTTGATTAGTGCTAGAAAGATGCTGAGTGTGACCGAGGACAGGAGTGAGACAGTGTATCTGAATGAACTACAGCTCCTAGTGAAGTTTCTTAAACTATGGGCCAATTGCATTTATCCAGGGGCCTTTTTCCACTCACTAAGATTTTAAATACTGACTGTATGTGAAAGTCGTATCAAGGAGGCTGAGAACACAAACTTCAGTATAAAAGTCTGGCTTCAATTCTGATTCTGCTGTCACAGGAAGATCACCAGAGATGACCACTGAGACACAGTGTATGGCCAACTGAAAGTCTTTATCCCAGTCAGATGGAACCACACCCAAGTGTTCAGGGACCTAGGTGTAGCCTCAAGTGTTCAGAACATAGTTTTTTGTTTGTTTGTTTTTTGGCAGAAATCGCCTCCTGGAATCTTGCTCAGCAGCTGCAGGGGGTTTCCACAAAAGTAAGTGATTAGAAGCAAGCAAGTAGTTTTAACAGAAGCTAAGAGAAGCCATTAGCAGTGTGTGGGGTTCCACACAGACAAATAGTTTCAACAGAAGCTAAGTTAGTTAGGACATGCCAACCTGTGGTTTCTAGAACAGAGATGGGTAGTTTTCCATGGTATGCTCCCTCAAGGAGATGAGATTCTCTACCTAGAATGGCCTCATCACGAATGCAAGATGGAGGGCCCTCTGCTCTGTCTGGTCCTGTCACACTGCCACAGAATGCCTAGGAGACCTGGAGGAAGAGCTTGAGCTTGTGGTACCTTGGTTCTCTCTCCTACAACTTGAGGCTCAGATGTGATGATCTTTCAAAAGCATTTAGAATAATGTTGGCCAGCTGTCTTAGTCAGGGTTACTACTACTGTGATGAAACACCATGACCAAAGCAACTTGGGGAGGAAAGGGTTTATTTTGCTTACACTTCCATGTCACAGTTCATCATCAAAAAAAGTCAGGATAAGAACCCCGGAGGCAGGAGCTGATGCAGAGGCCATGGAGGAGTATTGCTTACTGGCTTGCTTCCTATGACTTGCTCAGTCTGCTTTCTTACTTATAGAACCCAGGACCACCAGCTCAGGGGTGGCAACACCCACAGTGGGCTGGGCCATCCCCCACCAATCACTAAGAAAATGTCCCACAGGCTTGCCTACAGCCAGATCTTCTGGAGGCATTTTCTCAGCTGAGGCTCCCTCCTCTCAGGAAACCCTGGCTTGTGTCAAGCTGACATAATGCTATCTAGCACACCAGCCTTTATTACAGTTATTGCAACTTTGGTCATAACCATTTTTGAATCTCTAACTTTCCTCAGTTATCATGGACAAGATAGCCATGCATTGTGCACAATTATTAATACATAAAAAATGGGCAATGCCGTATTGTGAGTAACTGCCCTCTGATTCAAGGAACCACCATCTTGAGAATTTCAGCTGCACTTTCTTGCCAACTGTTTACATCTGCTCATGGAAGAATCGGGAGGGTCACAAGACCCTCATCGGAGTATCCATAACTCCTGCTTCCTACTACCTATTGTATGTAACTCGTCTTAATTGCATGTGGCCTCTGGGAAAGGCTGGGGTATAACAGGACAAGGGATGGAGGCTATGTGGCTATGAGGAAGCCCTCATCCCTGTTGGGTAAAGACTTTATGATGTGGCCTTTTGTGTGTGTGTGGATGGGGGTACACCCTGTGCTCTGTAAGGAAGCACAGTTCCCAGAATGAACTGGGCAGAACTGTGCCTTAGTTTGCCATTGGGAAGGAATTTTAGCAACAGCTGGACTTGTAATTTCCATGAAAACATCCTGTCAGAGTGTTTTCAGGTGGTTAAACCTAAGAGGGAAGACCTACCCAGAATGTGACAGCAGCACACCATGGGCTTCGAACCCATGCTGGTAAAAGAAGTGGAAGAAACAAGAGCATCCACCTGCCCTGCTTCCTGGTTGTTGACGGTGTGACCAGGTGCCTCCTGCTGCTGGGAAGCCCCTGCTATGGTGGCTTGTACCCAGGAACCATGAAATGAAAGACACCCATTCCTTTTGTTTTGTTTTGACCTCTTTAAAAAAACATGTTTATTCACTTTACATCCTGATTGTAGTCCCATCCCCCATTCTCCACTCTCCTCCTCAGAGACGGAGGAGTTTCCCCATGAGTACCAACCCTGGCACATTAGCTGCATTAGGCACGCTGCAGAACTAGGAACACCCTCTCCCACTGAGGCCAGACAAGGCAGCTCAGTTATGGAAAGAGGACCCAAAGGCAGACCTCAGGTCAGAGAGGGTCCCTACTCCAGTTGTTGGGGGACCCACATTAAGACCAAGCTGCGCATTGCTATATATGTTCAGGGGCCTTAGGTCCAGTCCATGCATGCTCTTTGGTTGGTAGCTCAGTCTCTGTGAGACCCCAGGGGCCCAGGTTAGTTGACTGTAGGTCTTCTTGTGGTGTCCTTGACCCCTCCAGCTTCCTCAATTGTTCCCCCAGCTCTTTCGTAGGACTCCCGAGCTCTGTCTAATGTTTGGCTGTGGCTTTCTGCAACTGTTTCCATCAGCTACAGGGTGAAGTCTCTCAGAGGAGTTATGCCAGGCTCTTGTCTACAAGAAGAGTGGAGTAACATCAATAGTGTCAGGGATTGGTTCTCTCCCATGGGATGGGTCTCAACTGGGGCCAGTCTTTGGTTGGCCATTAATCTTTGCTCCATCTTTGTCGCTGCACATCTTGTAGGCAGGACAAATTTTGGGTCAAATGTTTTTTGGGTGGGTTGGTGCCCTTATCCCTCCATTGGAAACCCTGCCTGGATACAGGAGGTGGCCACTTCAGCCTCCATATAACCCACTGCTAGGAGTCTCAGCTAGGCTGACCACCATAGACTTCCTAGGGCCTCCCCTATCCCTGGTCTCTGGCAAATCTTAGAGATACCGCCACCTCCAATCTCTGTTCTCTCATCAGACCCTCTCTCCCCAGCTCCCCCTGCCTCCTCCCCCGCTCCTTTCCTAACCAGTTCCCTCCCTACATCCACCTCCATGCCTATTTCATTTCCCTTTCTGTGTGAGGTTCAAAGATTCTCCCTTGGGCTCTCCTTGTAACTTAGATTCTTTGGGTCTTTGGATTGTATCATGGTTATCCTGTACTTTATGGATAATATCCACTTATAAGTGAGTATATACCATGCATGTCCTTTTAGGTTTGAGTTACCTCACTCTGGATGATTGTTTTTTCTGGTTCCATCTATTTTCCTGCGAATTTCAAGATGTCTGTTTTGTTTGTTTCGTTTTGTTTTGTTTTTAATAGCTCAGTAGTATTCCATTGTGTAAATGTACCACATTTTTTTTTTATCCATTCTTCGGTTGAGGGCTATCTGGGTTGTTTCCAGTTTCTGGCTATTCTGAATAGAGCTACTATGAACATGGTTGAGCAAGTATCCTTGTGGTAGGATGGAGCATCTTTTGGGTATATGCCCAGGAGAGGTTGTATTGAAGGTTTTTAATGTCATATAATTCTAGTAGTCATGGAACTATTTTCAGCGCTGCTAGATTACTGTTCAGGTAATCCTTGCCTGGACCTATATGCTGAAGTGTGCTGTCTATATTTTCCTTTAACAGTTTTGGAGTTCCACGTCTTACATTAAAGTCTTCTATCCATTGAACTGATTTTTGTGCAAGGTGAGAGATATGGATCTAGTTTCATTCTTCTACATGTGGATTCCAGGAATCTCAGGCACAATTTGTTGAGGAGGCTTTTCTATTCATTGTATGTTTTTGACACTGTTACCAAAAAAATGAAGTGGCTGCTGTCGTGCAGGCTTATTTTTGAGTCCTTTATTCCATTCCATTGATCTATGTGTCTCATGAGCCTGGCAGACCTTGGATTCTAAATCTTAATTATCTGTAAACCAACCAAACACTTGGGGCACAGCAGCACTTGGAAATAGAAGGATGATGCAGAATATGAGGAAGCAGCGGATCAAATTCCAACTTCTCTTCCTTGATAAGCTGATAAAACAGACAGACAAAAGCGCATAATGTAAAAGGATTTATCTTTCTAACCAGAAAAATAGTTATGACTTAACTTCTTCACCATCACATTCTTCAGAGGGCTTTTGTCCTACGACTCTATGGCCTGAGGAGAGGCCTATGTGGATCCTGCCACGGATGCAGCTTCGCTTGCACAGGCAGATTGAATTTCTTTCTGGCTCAGCTCATGCCTGTCTGTCACCCAATTATCATCAATAAATATTTAAATATCAGGCAGCAGCCCCCGAATAGCAGCCAGCTATCATGCTTCTCTGAGTGCCAGTTGATGGTAATCAGTTCAATGACTGCAGTTGTAAGCTGGCTAAGAGAGCACGTGACATTGCCGTCATTGTCCCTCCATCCCTGGGACTCTCCATTGAAACATGCTGCAGACTTGATTTTTGCCTTATTTCAAGATGATATGAGAGGCAATTTGCTTCAAACTTGACACTCCTCTAGTGTCTTGCCCAATTATTAAACAAAAGTAAGGCAGGTTAGAGCAGCTATCCCAACAGTGTTATGTTCTGAATGAAACAGAGGTCCATGGGTTCACTCTGGAAGCTAATGTGAATTGGCAAAGTGCTTTCTAGTGGGATGAATTATGTGCTCAGGGTTACCTAACCCCTCCCCTCCCTTTTTAAGTCTGAGTTAGAGTAATCAGAGTAGATATAAATGAAATAACCCGTTGTCAAATAATCAATGGAAAAGCCACATTACTGCAATGTTTCTGGATCAATATACAAGTTACCTTTGATATAGATGAAGTATTCCTGGGTAGTTCAGAGCAGAACAAAGCACACTTCCAGCCACCTCCGCCAAAGCACTGTGTGTAAAAGCAGAGAAAGACATTTTTAACTCAGCAGGAACTAAACCAAACAGTTCTCTGCCTGACAGCCTGGTCAAAACAGGGCCCCATGGGACTATGCCAGGAAGCTTGGTTTCATGAACACTGATCTGGAGGCACAAACACGGGAAAGGTTCAGGGTGTGTGTGTGTGTGTGTGTGTGTGAAGCCCTGGGGAAAGGGTAGCCTCATGCTGCAGAGGAGACTTTCTAAAAGGGGACTTTGAGAGTTCCTATTGGAGTTTGAATTGCATACTCTTTGACCTAGCCATCAAATTCCAAGAATTTATCCTACAGATGTAGTTTGACTTTGTAGTATATAAAGATAGTTTTCTGAGGTTGTTTCTTGTTTGTCAGAAAGACATAAACCTAACTTGAGGAGGCAGTTTTTTGTTTTGTTTGTTTGTTTTTCCAGTGCTGAGGACCAAATCCAGGGCCTTGGGCTTGCTAGGCAAGTGCTGTACCACTGAGCTAAATCCCCAACTCTAAACATAACTTGAAAATACCCGTCAAGACGGAAATGCTGAGATCTATTGTAATATGTCAACATTTTAAAATATTACCAAACATTTTAAAATGAGATACATGCATATGTGCCAATATTATGACCTTTGAAAGCTATTCAGTCCTTCATTGCTTATTTTATCTGTAAAACATCTTATCAACTTCACACAATCATTTTTAGCTCCCACAGTCATTAGAAGTGGGATTTAAACCTCTGCTTCATAGATGAGAATCATGAGGTTCAGAGAAGCACATTTAAGCTCACACAGCTGTAGGCAGACCTGTCAAACTGAAAACATTAAGGACAGTGACCTTACTACGTGCTTTCTGTTTAATGCAGGAGAATAATTATCACTATATTTTCTTTTTTTTTAAGGTTTTAGGTTTTTAATTAATTAGTTAATTTTTTTATGTGCATTGGTGTTTTTGACTGTATGTAAGCCTGTGTGAGGTTGTCAGATTCCCTGGAGTTAAAGACAGTCGTGAGCTGCCATGTGGTTGCTGGGAATTGTACCCTGGTCCTCTGGAAGAGCAGCCAGTGCTATTACTGCTGAGCCATCTTTCCAGGCCCCTGGTTTTAGATTTTTGTATTTATCTTAACCCCCCTGTATCTACCAGCATAGGCTAAGTTTCGATGCAGAGACAAGCAACTCCACAGTCTCAGTGAATCACTGCTTTTGTTGTATCTACCTCACAGATGGACTGCCACTCTGTGCCATGACTCTGCCATTTCAGGGCCCAAACAGCTCCTTCTTGGGACATGACGGACCACACGGGAGAGGAAAAGAGGGAGACAGGAACCACACGATGGGTCTTCAGGCTTTGTTGTGTGACAAAATTTTTCCTGGGGTGACGCAACACACACTTCTTCTCACTCCAGATGGGGATCCCACAACAGACCCAGAAGTCCAATTTGGTCAATAAATTTCATTGTGGTTACTTTAGGAGTATGGGTGAGGGGCTACTTATGGGAGCAGAGATGAATTAAAAACAGCTGTATTACCAAGGCCCACCCCAGCATGGCTGACAGCTCACAAAAAACCAGGAACCTGAAGCACACTGCATAGCCTGCAGGCAGCTCAGGTGAGTGTCTTTTCCAAGTGACTCTGGTTTAAACCTCTTCTAGACAGCATGGCTGCTTTCTGGTTTTCCGGGGGAGCTGGTCTGGTCTCAGAGTTTTCTTTGCAGTTTGGTTGGTCTGAGAGAGTCTCTCAGCAGCTTTACTATTTAGTTTAGCAGGGAAGGGCCTAGAGAATCTGGTCAGTTTCAGGGATTTCCTGAAGCTATTTTGAGTTGTTAACTTTCCTGTTTAAAGAGCTTTCCTGCAAGATAGAATGTTTCAGTCTTGGAGGAAATTGTTATCCAACTTCTGCTTAGAAGTATCTCCCTTTTCCCCATCCTCCAGCCAGAGTGATTGGGGAGAATTTCCCCAATACCAATGGGAATGTGTCCATAAAAGCCCAGCAAGAAGTGCCTGTTAAGACAGCCAGTATTTTGCACAGGGGTGCAGTATAACCCACCACAACATGAAATATCAATTTAAGTTCTTTGAAGCAGTCACTGGGTTTTCTACTGCCATTTAATTCAGTATTTAGAATGTAACTTTCTGTAATTCCAGCATCTTTATTTCAATATAGTAAACTTACTTTTCCTTTTCTAGTTTCATTCAAACCAGCAGTTTGCATGCATGTGAGGTGTGTGTGTGTGCACATGTGTGCATCCAGCAGGTATTTGATGCTGGGAAATACACTTCTGCTTCCTTCCTTCGTTTTCTGGAAGCATAATGTCCTGTGCAATTTGATTTTGCTGATTTTTTTCTTGCTTATTACAAATTACTTATAAAATTTTGATGTAAACACAAGATGTAATATCAATAAATTAACAGCAACACCCATTCCCCAGGCAGTTGCAGAAAAGCCTTCAAACACAGGGAGTTGGAGAGGGAAGGCCATCTGTCTTTCTGAGTGGCTTATGTCACTTAACATGCTTGAATTTACATAGAGTTCTATATCATGTTCTTTGGTTGTTATTATTTTATATGGCATTTTTAAAATACTGCATAATATTCCATTCTCTGGCTATGTTGTGTTTCTTGAAGCCAGTTTTATATTTTACTAGGAGCCTTTGGTGAGAGTTAGTTGATAAATAAGGCCAGGCTTTTCTTCTTGAGTTCCACTACCAGCTCTGCCCTGGTGATCTTGTGCCTTTGGAGTGAGGTCTTGCAGCTGTCACTTTATATATGTATACTAAGACTTTAGAGGAGTTTCGGGGGGGGGGTTAACATAGTAATTTCTCTCTCCAGTATGAGAAAGGAACACCCTCGAGGTGTGTTAGAGAAAGGGATCTAATGTAGAAATTAATTGCACAGTCGTTGAAGCAGCTGGAGAAGCGATCACTAGAGCAGACCTCTCAGAGCTACTTCCTTTCACAGAACTGACCAACCAGGACAACCATGGTCCCCAAGGCTGCCATCAGGAGAATGGTCGGGAAAGGACCATGCAAGGGAAATGTGTTGTCACCTTTGCATTGAATGTCCAGGGAGCTGAAGAAAGGCTGATGTCCCATTGCAGAGAACCCCATCTTTTCATGCTTCCTAGAATGAAACCCCCAAGGGGAAAAGAAGTGGCTTCTAGCTCGTTATCTTCCTAAATCCATAAAAGGCTTTTGATGGGTGAAGTCTGGTTTTCCTGAAAAACCCAGGCTTCGTGGGTGTCTGATGTACATGCTTGTCAGCTTCTTATAACAAAGGATGCATGAGCCAGTCCACAGGACTATGATATTGTCATGAGGCCCACATAGAATAATTCATGGGCATGCTCTATAGAGTAAGATATAATCAGTGTACTTTGTTATTGATTACAAAGAGCAAATCATTTGCTAGGATTTATTTTCTGGACATGAAATATTAATAATATTTCTTTGCTGTCCTTAAAAGATTCTCAGTGTTGAAGAAACAACAGTCTCACAACAACAATGAAAATACAACAAGAAAGTAAGAGCCTAAGTCTATTAGTGGGATTTGTTAACCTACCAGTCAGTCATTCATTAACAAGTACATTTACTGATATAATTCATGCATGGCCCATGCCTGGGGCTCAGTTCTGGGATGCAGAAGTGGGCCTGATGGATATATCCTTTCTTGGTTGTATAGGTATGTGGAGTATGAAGGTATCACAGAGCAGGGGACATTTGGAAGGATCTTTAGGGATGAAGGAGACTTTAGGCAGAGAAGGAAAAGAATGCAAACACAGAATCATTTGAGGCCAGACTTATAAAATATTTATAACACCAGCTCAGGGGAAGCCTTTCCCAGAGTGTGCTCCGCAGCACCCTCATTCCCAGAGTGTTCCCAGAGTCTTCTTGGAGAGACAGCTCCAGAGTATGTTCCAAAATGCCAAAAAAGAAAAAGAAAGCTAACGTAAAGTGTTGACTTTAAGTCTTCTATTTTCTGAGCATGGAAAACAACTTTGATAAATGTTTATTAGCATAGATGATGCTACAAAAGGGCGGTCCCTAAGGGGTCAATCTGTGCATTCCATTGAGTGAAAGCGAGGTCAGGGGCAGAGACTGTGCTTTCTCCAGCACTTTGAGTCCTCACCAGTGAACCCAGTACCAGGCACACAGTGACGGGCGACGGGCAGGGAATGCTTGGGATACAAAGGTGGTGAAACAGCTAGCAGGTGTACTAGAAAAGAACTCAGACATTTTCATTCTCAGGCTTAGGGTTTCATGAATATGACCTCAGCTATGAAGAAGAAAGCGTTCCCACAAAGACACAGGAGAAACCCTCCCCACAGGAGCCTGCTCTTGTTGAGATATGGTCACCAGACGAGGGTGTGTGCAGTGTTTGGGTTGTATGTACCGCAATAAACTACTGTTATTTGTGAGATTCAAATTTAGCTGGGCACACTATACTTAGCCAAATCTGACAGCCATCCTTTTAGGGAACAACAGCAAACCGTTTTGCTTGTTACTACTACTCACCAATCCCGGGAACAACCACCACCATAACAAACAAAAACAAAGCAACAATGCAGAGACTTTCCCTTTCTAACAAATCACAGGCCACAGGTGGCTCTGTGAAGCTAAACCTATGATGTATTACTTAGTTTCATGTTCCCACTCAGAGAGGGAGCTTCATGTCAACAAGGAGGCTACCTGGCACTTATTTTATCAGCTTGAACCATACAAACTGCGGAAAGGCACACCCAGTGGGCCTGTCCAATCACGGTGGCCTGTGATAATTCGTGTGCAGGAGACACCTGAGGAAAGATCACAGCATGCTTGAAGTAACTGAGGGATAAATGCCTAAGAAAACAGATAGCTTGGACTTTACAAAGGGTGGGCACTTGCTGTCACAGCCCCATGTCAGGTCCAAAAGGTTCTGTTTATAGCCACAAAATACCTGGTGCTTCTGTAAGGCGAATCTTATTTATTTATTCATTTATTTTTATGTGCATTGGTGTTTGCCTGCATGTATGTCTGTGTAAAGGTACAAGGCACCATAGCCCCTGGAAATGGAGTTACAGACAGTTGTGAGCTGCCATGTGGATGCTGGGAATTGAACTATGTCCTCTGGAAGAGCAGCCAGTGTTCTTAACCCCTGGGCCATCTCCTCAGCTGCCGACAGAGTGATTCTTAACTAAACATAACTAGAGTTTGTAGACTGCAATGCTCTTGAATCTTCCTGTCTCCATCCATCTTTGCCGTGCCTCACAATAACTCACCAAGCTCTCAGAGACCATCCTGGTTGTAAGATGATTGAATAATTAAAAAGGTCAGTAAAAAGAAACTCCTGTCTACCCTTTATGCCGTTCGTTATGGTTGTGTAGGCTGTTTACCCACTTCCAGCTGTAGCTCTGCTTAGGCACTGTCTTGTAAACCCAAATGTAAAGCTTTGCACAGCTTTTTGCATTGCATTCTTCTGTGTGGGTTCTTTCTCATGAGGCAGCAGGATGAACCTGGTTCCTCAGAGAAGCCAATGACTCCCTTAAAGTATTGGTTTAACTGCATAAAGCACGAGTTTGCTCATTTTTTTTTCAAGTATTAAAGAAATATATACATACTGTGCTCCAGGAGCTGCATGCAAAGCACAGGAGAAACAGATAAACAAAGCAGTCTCCAGGATTTGGGAGCGGGCAGGTTAAACAAACATTTGCAATTCATCATGATAAGTCAATAGTAGTAATGTTGTGCACAATGCTCAGAGAGGCTGGGCGGCCTTCAGCTCCACCTTGGGGAGACAGCATCTGGAAGAGCTGCCCACAGAAGAGTCATGAGCTGAATTCTGATAAGAAATAGGCTTTTTCTGAGTGCAAAGTGGGAGGGTGGGAGCATCATGCAAAAGCAAGTTAATTTGCTGTTCAGTGAGAGTCCTCCACAGGCTAAAGATCTACTGGGCAGTAGAAACCACCACAAGTTCTTTATTTTTCAATGTAAAAATAAACATCACTAATACGTGTGAGTTACATTTGAATACATATCATTTATCACCACCGATGACTCCTAACTTAGGACAGCGTGGTTCGGGGCGTCTGGATCTCTGAAGGTACGGAAGCCATACTCAGCCTGATCTTTTTCTAGCTGGCAGATGGTGGTATAGTCCTTGACAGGGCTGGGTAAGGGGCATCAAGGAGCAGCTTCAGGGCGGCGCCGCATTACAGAGGTGATGCAGAAGTTAAGATGCACTGCAGGCTAGGTGTATGGAAGGGCGGGGCATTTTCAACCTCCAGTGTGTTCTTCGGCGTGGAACCCCACCACAGGCCAAGAAACATCTGTGTCTTGGCAGGTTGCTCAACTAACAGAGGACTGGTACAAGGAACCAAATTTGGCAACCACGGCTGATAAAATTAGAGGTTCAATTTCTGGCCCCCACCTCAGGCTTTGACAGTGTCAACCATAATGCTGTGTGTGTGTGTGAGTGTGAGTGTGTGTGTGTGTGTGTGTGTGTGTGTGTGTATGTACATGTACATGGAGGCCAGAGGCTGATGGTAGGCATTACCCTCATTTTTCCCTGCCTTGTTTTTCTTTTCTTTTTTTTTTTTAAACTTTTTATTGATTCTTGGTAAATTTATATCATGTACCCCAATCTCACCCATCTCCCTGTCCCTTCCATCAGCCATCTGTCCCTGCAACCTCCCCCTCCCCAGAAGAAAAAAATAAATCTTACTGTGGAAGCTGTAGTGTGTCAGAGTGTGTCCCACAGTGTACACTTTTGTCCACACATCTTCACTTGCATGTTCATTGCAATGAGTCATTGGTCTGGTTCGAGGCCTCTGGCTTCTGCTACACTATCGATACTGGATCCTCATCAGGACTCCTCTTGGATATCCTGTTGTTGCCCTGTGTCGTGGAGATCCTGCAGCCTTGGATTTGTAAGACTGGCCTCTTCACGTGCTCCAGCAGTTAATTCATAGATAGGGTAGATGTTGGGATGGGTCAACTCAATGCCCTAGATCTGGGTCTGGGTGGTAGCTGAGCTGGTCAGCCTACCAGATCTCCTTCCCCCACACCACCAGAGCCACCCCCAGGGTCTGCTCCCTCACACTCACACCACTGGGGACAGCTCTGCGGTGTGCCTAGGTGAGGTTCAGGGCCTGCTCTCCCAAGCGCTGCAGCTGATGAGGGGCAGGACTAGCTCTCCTGCCTGTGGCGGGTGGTAAGGGGTTGCGATGGGAAACTGTCTCTCCCTCTCCCACACCACCACAAGGCAGACAAGTGACAGGGCCAGTTGTCCCTTGCTTAGGCCCTCAGAGCCACCTCAGTCACAACCAGGGCCAGCTCTACTGCTCATACCTTTGAGGCCAGCTCCCCCATCTTGTCCAGGGGAGGGGTGGAGCCAGTTCTGCACATCTCTCAGACATCAACATGGCTCCAGGCTGCAGTCCAGACTAGGGGCATCTTCCTGGTCTTTGGTGGTAACAGACCCCTGCTGCTGCAGGGCCACAGACCCAGACATGACCCCCAGTGGCAGGCCAGGCGCTCTTAGGCATCACTGGGGACTCACATCAGGCTCTTCCTCACTGCCCTCAAGTTTCCAGTTCTGCCTCTCTTCGTTGTACACACATCCTTTTCCATCTCTCCATCACTTAACTTGCTCATCACAGTGGTACCCAGGGCCTCTGGGTGTCTGGGGGTTTTCTCAGGAGTGCTATGCCCTGCCAGTGCTATGTGGCACCAGGTTGGGGGTAGTCTCAGGCTCGCTCTGTCCATCCTGGCTGCAAGAGACAGGAAGGAGATGTCTCGGGCTTGTGCTGCCACTGTTTTGGTTTTTTAAAAAACATATTTCTTTGTGAAAGTTTTGTATATGAATACCATGTATTTTGGTCAGTTTCACCCTCAAGTTGTTTCTGTTACTCCCATCTTCCTGAGTTCCCTTCTTTTCTGAACAAGTCTCTCCTTTCATGTTTTTGTTTTGTTTTGTTTTTGTATTCTCCCCCTTAATTTTGCTACAGGGTCCCTCACTGAACCTGGAGCTTATTAATTTGGCTAGTCTGGTTGGCCTGCAAGCTTCAGAGATCTTCCTATATCTGCCTTCCCAGCACAGGAATTAAAAAAAAAATCAGGTTGGGGGAATGAAGAGATACCTTGGTGGTTACGAGCACTGATTGCTTTTCCAGAGGACCTGGTTCAGTTCTTAGCACCCACATGGTGGCTCACAAATGTGACTCCAGTTCCAGGGTCTTCTTCTGGCCTCTGTACATGGCACACACACACACACACACACACCTGCAGGCAAAATACCCATACACACAAAATTAAAAAAAAAGATTCAGTGAAATTACTTTTCATGTATGTTTAATTAAATGTAATGTATTCCAAATATCCAGTCATTAGACTATTTTTTTTCCTTTTGTGATGCTGGGGATCAAAGCCAGGGCCCGCATGTATTGGGCAAGGACTCTCTCACTGAGCCACAGCCTACCTCCATCATGTTATTATCAAAAGAGTTTTATTAAAAGAGATTACTAAAAGAGTTTTTTGATAAATCTTTGAAATCCTGTGATTTCATTTGACACGTATAACAATCCTGAGTTGAAATAGCCAGATTTCGAGTGCCCAGTGGCCACTTGTAGCTAGTGGCTGGCCACTGTGATGGCAATGTCAGACTCTTCCCACCTCAGCTCTAGCAGGGCTGCAAAGACAAGGGAGTGGAACAAGAGGCATTTGGGGAAAGCTTTTGTGATTCTAATAATAAGACCAGAAATGTCTTTGGTCATCATGACTCTTTTTATTTTTATCAGTTTAAGCAGAGAACACAAGCCACAAGCTAGAGGCTCATCTCAGCAGAGGTAGAGACTGTTTATGTGAAACACCCCTTTCCCCCAAGCTGCTGGAACTGGCTGACCTGGGGCATTGTTTGCACTGAAATTAAAACTGAGGCTGTATTTGATTTATCACCCCCAGCTGTTGCTGCTCGCCTCCACTGACCCTTTCCTGAGACTGAAGTAGATGTCACTTCAAAGGCCCAGAACTGGTTTTCAACTGTGAAGAACATGCTAATCCTGTAGCAGCCTCTTTCAAGTGGCATTTGTTAGTGGTGCTGGGAGAGGGCATAGGCCTTAGAGAATGGCCTTGAGTTTTACACAGTGGAGAAGGCAGCAAGCGAATTGGGCAGTCAACATCATCGGTAGTTTACAAGGCCAAACTTTCCTTTTTTATTTTCTTTCTTCTTTCTTTCTTCCTTTCTTGATATATTTTCTTAAATTTACATATTCACTTTATTTTAATTATTACTATTTACACAATTTATTCACTTTGTATCCTGGCTGTAGCCCCTTCCCTCATCTCCTCTTGGCCCCACTCTCCCTCTCTCTTCTCCTCCCATGCCCCTCCCCTAGGCCACTGATAGGGGAGGTCTTTCTCCCCTACTGTCTGACCCTGTCTTATCAGGTTTCATCAGGACTGGCTGCATCCTCTTTCTCTGTGGCTTAGTAAGTGCCGGAACCTGTCAAAAGAGTCGAACGGTTCTTGAGTTGGGAGTGAGGATTAAAATTAATATATTAACACACAACACATGGGACCTTTCTGAGAGACTCTAGTAGAAACTAGACACCTGGCTTTATTTTAGACTCCTTTTAAGCCAGAGTAAAAACAGCTCAGCACAATGAGTTAAATTCACAAAGAGGTGAAACAAGAGGTGTGGTTTTGACAAGCTGTCCCACCTGCTGT
Source organism: Pachyuromys duprasi (assembly GCA_028658305.1). Taxonomy (NCBI): domain Eukaryota; kingdom Metazoa; phylum Chordata; class Mammalia; order Rodentia; family Muridae; genus Pachyuromys; species Pachyuromys duprasi. The sequence goes on from CM053766.1 coordinate 90,813,178, forward strand.
CACAAACAAAAGGAAATGGACTTGGAAATTCTTCCCTGACTCCAGAGAAGGCCTGGTAAAACCAGTCTTTCCACTGAGATTTAAATATCAAAGCAGCTGCTAAAACAGCGGCTCCCAACAGAGTCTCCCTTTTTAATTTTTTTAGAAATTTGACCATAACTTAAGAGTTATGGAGCAGAAGATTGTGCCTGTCTTAGGCTGTTTCTTTCATAAGATATATTCTTACCAGTCATTAGTACATGAATTCCATCATTCATGCCCTGTCGTGGGTTGAATATATCCCAGAGAAACATTACCTGTCATTGACTACCAACCTCTGCTAGGGTAGACACTGGGGTTTAATTTTATGCAGATCAGCTCAGCTTTAACATTCTAAAAGGCCTTCAGGCAGGTTTTAATTGTCACCGATAGGAGCTCACCTCCTACACTCCATAAAAACGACTTAACAAATTACTCCTTGTGTAAATACCAAGTCTGAGAAACATTCACAGGAACCATAGTAAAAGGCTGTCGAACAATCAGAACCATTTGAAAGCTTTCAAATACAGTTTGTTAGTTTACATTGATGGCAAGAAACATTAACATTTCCAAACAACAAAGCAAAAGGAGAATTTACATAGGCAGTTACGGGGCCTCCCAGGAGTTTTTGAAGCAAGCTTGTTTTGGTCTGCTGAAAACCAGAGTCAGACCAAAGTTTCATAATCAGTCCTTCTTTTCATTCTTTCTGATTTTGTTGAGAATTGTCCTCATTAACAGACCAATCAAGTCCAGTCCATTGTATAAGAGGTTTCTCTGCATGACATCTCCCAGGAGCAGAATGAAACAAAAGGTGGGTCAGGAGCTTAAGTCCAATGCAGCTTTCCGTTCTCAGTCAGGACAGAATTCACAATTGTCTGCAGCAGGAACATCCTCCTTCTGGGGAACAATTCCTGCAAATGGCACCAACTTTTCTGGGATCCACGTGGCTCCTTCTGTGTTCTGTGGAAAAAACACAAACATACCCTCTTCCCCATATTAATATGGGGTCAGGGCCCTGCCATATTTCAGTAATCAGATCTTTCCATTTTACTTGGGCATAATTGTTTTTGGTATTAGGATGCCACAATCGATCAGCCGCAGAATGGCCTTGTATATCCACATTCAAAAAATTTAAAATAAAGACAGCAGTATTAAGATTTGGGGTATGACTCCCCATTTTTATTTTTTTGCAATTGATTTTTAAGAGATCCATGGACAGGCTCCATAATTTTTTAGCCTTAAGGATTATATGACATACCTGTTTTATGATTTTTAAAAATGTTGAGAGGCTTGACTAATATGTGTAGTACCATTATTAGTCTTTATAATGGAAGAAATACCACTTGTACCAAAACATTTTAGTTTTTTAAATTTGGGGGTATGAGTAATGTCCATTTGTTGTTTGGAATGGTTTTTAACCCTAGGTTTTAAGTTAACTTTATGTTATAGATTTTAAACATAGCCAATGACCAATAATCTATAATTAAGACATATTGAACATGGTAAACTTATACCTTTAAATCAGACAAAATACCTGTTATTTGTTGAATTTAATTTTTTATGACCATTGAAGCTTTGTAGCAGAATTAACAATTAGATTTCTTATTGGAAAAACTGAGAAGCTGCCTCTTTAATAGTCTTTCCTTATAGGGTTGCAGCCATAGCTACTCCTTGAGTGTAAGACGGTTTGATGTCAGAACATAACCCAATATAATCAGAAATATCTCCTTTCTTCCTAAAGGGTCTCAAAGCTGCTTGGCAAGCACTGTTAGCATTCTCATAAGCCAATTGTTTTACTAATAATAATCCAGACTTTTCATCACTTATAAGTCTGTTTGTTGCTTGCATTAATCTTGCCACAAAATCTTGAAATAACTCATCAGGTCCCTGACAAATGTTAGACAAATCTTCCACCTGTCTACCTGTTTGTGGAAGTTTATTCCAGGCCCTTCAGGCAGCAGCATTTACCTGAGCATAAATGGCCACATCAAAATCCAATTGTTGGCCTATTTCCCTGTAGATCCCTACTCAAGCAAGTATGTAATAAGTTATAGGAACTCCCTGAGCTCGATTAAGTTCAGCTGTAACTTGACAGTGCTCTGAAAATTCTGACTTCCATAATAAATGATCTCCTTCTGATAAGCTCTTGTTAATTGTTTCCAGTCCCCTGGGCAGAGGGCCTCAGTAGACAAGGACTCCAACAGAGGCTGAGAGAAAAGCACTGTAGGACCATGTTGAGAGCATACAGTTTTTAATTCCTTTAATTGTTTAAAAGGTATAGGAGCATGGACTCTTGCTGTATTACCTTGTCCATCAGGCTGTTCTAGAACTGGAAAACCATAAAACTCAGTTATATCTTCTCTATTCTGCCTAGCTTATTGTAAAGAAGCTTGTAAGGGAGATACAGTTGCCTGTACAGTGGACAAAGGCAAAGGTCCCCTTGTCTTTTGGGCAACTGCAACTGTAGCAGTCCCAGCAGGAGGGCCCAAGCCTGCAACCAATGATGGAGTCGGAGTTGAGGATTGAGCCTCATTTTTCCCTAGTAGTTAATTTTCCAGTTTTTCTGTTTATTTCCTCCAAGCTCCATTCCAACCTTTTAATTTGTTTTTGCCAAAGCTTACACTTTTTAACATGCATAGCCTGAATCGGAGGGTATCTCTTAGAATCATACTGATCTGGTTCTTTCTCCAACTCTGCAACCTCATCAGGATCTGAGTCATCCTCAAAGTCCTCTTCTGACAAGTAATTACTGTCATTAGGAGGGAAATACAACTCCTCTGGAGGAGCTGATGGTCTAATATCATTTTGTCTTGAAGCCTGCCATCTTTCTAACCTTCTCTCTGAGTCTGAAAGTTTAACTTTCTCAGTTTCCTGCCGCATATACAGACTATCTTTAATTAAGTTCCATACAAAAAACACTAGGCTACTGCCTTGTCCCATTTTTATTCTCAGATTTACTCACCGTGCCCTTTTTACTTAATGCGAGCTCGCTAACAACCGTGGTGTCCTTCACTGATTCCTTGTATCTCAAGTCCCATATTGGGCGCCAATCTGCCGGAGCCTGCCAGCAGAGTCGAATGGTTCTTGAGTTAGGAGTGAGGATTAAAATTAATAAACACACAACACATGGGACCTTTCTGAGAGACTCTAGTGGAAACTAGACATCTGGCTTTATTTTAGACTCCTTTTAAGCCAGAGTAAAAACAGCTCAGCACAATGAGTTAAATTCACAAGGAGGTGAAACAAGAGGTGTGGTTTTGACAAGCTGTCCCACCTGCTGTCACAAACAAAAGGAAATGGACTTGAAAATTCTTCCCTGACTCCAGAGAAGGCCTGGTAAAACCAGTCTTTCCACTGAGATTTAAATATCAAAGCAGCTGCTAAAACAGTGGCTCCCAACAAGTAAGCCATCCTGCCAGGGGGAGGTGATCAAAGTGCAGGCAACAGAGTTCATGCCAAAGATTGTCCCTGCTCTCCCTACTAGGGAACCCCCTGTAGAGACTGAGCTGCCCATGGGCTACATCTGAGCAGGGGGTTTTGGTCCTTTCCATGCATGGTCCTTGGTTGATTTATCAGTTTCTGAAGATTTTTTTTTGGTTCTGTTGGTCTCCTTGTAGAGCTCCTGTCCCCTCCAGGTCTTTCTATCTCCCCCTTCTTCCATAAGATTTTTTTCTTTTTGGAGGAAGTTGGGATATTTGTCTAGAAAAGAAGTGTTGCAGGGAAGGTAGTACAGGTCACTTTTACATATTTGAGGGATTGATCAGTCTAGATGATCAAGTCAGGGCAGAATTAGGGCATATCTCTAGCTTTAATTAAAAAAAAACCTTATAAAATGAGGCTACCATGACATCACTAATAATGCATGGACATCAGTGTATGTTTCCCATCCTGTGTTTCCCCAAGGAAGCACTCATTAACTACCTACTTTAGATCAAGCACTATTGCTAAATATCACGTATTTAGTCCGTTTAATACATGATATAGTATAGATGATGAGGATGAGGCCCCAAGAGTGCAGCAGGCCAGGTCTCAGATTCCAGGTCATGTTGAAGGGAAGAGTCCAATATCATCTGGAGGTGGGTACTGTCAGCTAACCCTAACCCATCTTGACAAGCTATTCATTGTCATCTTTAATTATGTTTGTTTTGTGCTAAAACTATTACAGATATTGATATAGATGTTAAAATAATCTGGTCAAAAAATGTTAGGCAAACTGACTAATGTTTCCATACTTCTTTTGAGAAAAGAAATTCTTTTTTTCTTCTTCTCCCACTTGGAAGCTTCAGCCACAGGAGCTGAAACTTCCAGCTAAAGGAGACCAGAATAAGGCTCACTTGTCTGTTGTTTCCTCCCCTGGAGGACCCTCCTGAAGTCTTCCCAGTGTTCTAAGGGGTCTGGGAAATGAAATTTTTAAGCAGTGAGCTAGGGTTTGAGTATTTGCAATAACGCAAGTATATACCTGGTTAATTGCATGTCCTTATTTTTAAATTTCCAATAATAAAAAAATAATGATCATTGGGGACCATGCCAAGGTTTTAGCATACATTATCTTTGTTTAATTTCCACAATAGCCTTCTGATATAGGAATAACTTACTGTCCACATTATAGTATAAAGAAACAAAACTTAAAGTGCTCATTAATCTGTTCCAGTTGTGCCGAGGGGGTGGGTCAGATACTTGGTCCTCACACATTTTATGGAAAATCCTGCCACCATGTTCAGTAATAAATAAATAAGTTTTAAATTTCCTTTTTATTTCTTTCATTCATTTTTGGGATGGTGGTGGTGTGCAGTCTCACTTTGTAGCCCGGGATGCCTCCTCCCTGCAACATTCTTCTTGCCTCAGCATCCCCAGTGCTAAAACAACAGGCATCTTGATGGCTCTCTAAATAGTAATTTTCAGGTATAATTTGTGTGGTGGTTAGAATAAGAATGTCTCCCCTAGGCTCATATATATATATATATATATATATGTGTGTGTGTGTGTGTGTGTGTGTGTGTGTGCGCGCGCGTGCATGCGCGCGCGCATCGTCATTATGGAGTAGCACTACTTGAGAAAGATTAGGGGGTGCGACCTTGTTGGAGTAGGTGTGGTCTTGTCGGAAGAAGTGTGGCACTGGGGGTGGGCTTTGAAGTTTCAAGGGCCCAAGCCAGGTCCAGTGGCTTGCTCTCTTTCTGCTGCTTTTGGATCTAGAGGTAGAACTCTCAGCTACCATGTCTGCCTGTAGGCCACCATGCTTCTCACCATGAGGATAATGAACTAACCCTCTGAAACTGTAAGCAAGCCTTAATTAAATGCTTTCTTTTATAAGAGTTGCCATGGTCATAGTATCTCTTCACAGCAATAGAACAGCGACTAATACAATTTGTCCCTAATTTATGATGAGTCCATATAGAGGTGACCCTTCATTTACATTGTATTAAGATGTGTTTCTGTATATTCGATTGTTAATTGCTGAACCCCTAGTGAGCTAAATGCTAACCGATTCTGGTATTATCATTGTTACTGAGGAATCTCCTGTCTCAACGTTGTGTAAAAATCACTCCCCAGTTATCTCTGATGCCTTAATAAAGGAGCTGAAAAACCTATGGCTGGGCAGAGGACACAGTAGTCATGACTTCTGTTCCCAGTCTGGAGGTCCCGGGTAGGGAGTGGGAGAGAGAGGAGAAGAAGTGACAGGCCATGAGGAGTTGCCTTGAAGACAAAGATGGAGCAGGAGCAGCCTGGGGAGACTAAGATGGCAAGCAGCATGGGGCCAATGGCTGGGGAAGTAGCCAGGACAGTACAGATGGGTTAGAACAGATCAGTTTCTGCCCAGCTGCAGTGTGCTAAAGCTTATTAATAAATGTAATAGGTCCTTGTCTTATCATTTGAGAGCTAGAACAGGCATAGAAAAAAACCCCCTCAATTCCAGGTACATTTACAATGTCTTATCTTTGAAAAATTGTGCCAGTAGGGCATAGGGGTATACACAATCATAGCACTTGGGAAGCAGGGACAGACTGTGAGTTTGAGGCCAGCTTGGTCTACAGAGAGAGTTCTAGGTCAGCCAGGGCTACATAGCAAGAACTTGTCTTAAAATAAAATCAATGAAAAGAATTTGGGGGCAGTGCTGGTGAGGTGATTCAGCAGTTAAGAGCATTTGCTGCTTTTGCAGATGACTGGAATTGGCCCCCAGCACTCACCCAGAGGCTCACCACGGTCTGTAACTCCAGTTCCAGATAGATGCCCTCATCTGCAAGCATGCGGTGCACTTAAGGGCAGAAGAAAACAAAACAAAGCAAATAAATCAGAAAACCAAACACAACTCTTACCCATGAAATAAAAGTCCTAAAGCTTTTAAAAGTTTGTGCAGGCAATACACTCTGCTGGGGATGGACAGGAGCATTAAGCCGCAGCTTCTAGTCACCACAAGGTCACAGGGCGAGGGATTGAGACTCTACCGTATACTGTTGCTAGCTAGCCTGCCCTGTGGGTTAGGGACACTCAGTGGATTTCAACTCAATAATACCGGCAGCTATCCGCAAGAGATTGGAATATAGCCTACCATAAGTGGAGAGACATCTGTGTATTGGAATAAGTAACTTACAATTGGCAATTAATATTCCTTCTCCTCCCTCTTCTGCGTCTGCTTCTCCATTTCCCTCATCCAATGGAGCCTGGAACTCATGGATTCAAGTTATGTTCCTGTCTCAAGCTCCTGAGTAATGGACAGTTTATCATACTTGGCTATTCACACCCCCCCCCCCCAAATTTTAAAATGTGACTTTAGAAAATTAACTATCGTTTGAGTTTGTAGCTAGCAATTTCATGGAGTGGTGCCGGTCTGGACAATTTGTCCATTTGTTTGTTCCTCCCTTCCCTTAACCTGTCCTGCCCTTCGTAAATGCCAACAGTGGCCAGACTCTAGGGGTACAGCTGTCACTGAGTCAGATTTTCTCCTATTCTCTAATATCCTGCAAAGGCAGGTGGGAACAAGCCGTGAGATATAGCTAATTGAACACCATCTTTCAGTGTTAAAAGGAAAATAAGATTAGCTGGGGAGATTACGGTAAGGGATCTAACCTTTAGGCATCATTCAGGAATATACATCAGTAAGTATTTGCTGGTGAGTGAATGAGCCTGGGTATGGAGGAAACTCTCCTGAGGAATGACTCTGCATTCTGAAGAATCGGGGAAAGACCCGCAAGTTGATGGTGGCTTCTGCTGTGATTACAGATCCCTCCACCGTGTCTTTGGCTGATCTCCCCTTGATAATGGTTTCAGGCACACGGCCATGTCCAGGAGTTTTGGTCCGGGCAGAGGCCTGGGAGCTGAGTTACTTGATATGCAGAGGAATGCAGTCTCGGGGCCATTTTAGGAGCTGGGAAGGAGGGAGGGCACTTGGGGCCTCAGTTTCTCTCGAGTGGAAACTCTGTGTTGCTCCTGTCCCTTTCCTCCCGGTCCTCAGGGTTTGCCTCTTCAGCTTTGCTCTGTATTTCACAATCAGTTGACAGAATTTTATGTTGTTGTTTCTGCCCTGCCTAAATGAGACCTCCAATTGGGAGAATGACTTTTACATCATTTGTGGCCCTGGAGCACAAAATGTTCTCAGTTTCTCCCCCTGAGCAGCTTCAGTTTTGGTGGCAAGTTACAACAGAACACTTTTATCTTCTACAACAGTGTGGAAGCTTTGGGGGAAGGTCAGGAAGGTGCCCTGGCTGTGGTGGAGGTGGAATATATTGCCCTTTAACTAGCCTAATGTGGGTGGCAATGGCTGAGGCCTGGCCAAGGATGGAGGGAGGCTCTGGTCAGCCTGGGAGGAGTGTCCATACCTTTGGGTCCCCCTGCACCTCAGTTGATCGTGGATGGGCTTCCTTGTTTTTTTGCAGCTCTGTCCCCAGATGGCCAAGAGAGCAATAAAGCCCTCATATCTCATCGGGGGTAACTTTTCAGGGCCCTGGCTCTCATCTGGATGGTGTGTCAGGCTTCAGCACAAAGGGGCCTAGCTCAGAGTGAGCAAGGAGTTCTTCTTGGAAGTTAGGTTTGGTTTCCTGAGCTTGCCCGGCACCTGACTAATATTAGTGAGGTTGGGGGGTGAGAATTTTCAGTAGGGAAAACCAAGTTTTGGTATGTTGTTACTGTATATCACTTCTGCTGGAAGTCAAGCCATCAAGGTGTTATTATAGTGGGATTTCTATAAATACTATGTAGCTTTGCTCTAGGGCCTTGGCAGACTCACTCTGTTCTAGGTGTCTATAACTCTCTAAAAAAGGATAGCAGGGGACAGGTTTCTTCATCATCATCATCATCATCATCATTATTATTATTAATTCTCTCATAAAATACTGCAGTTTCTCCTCCCTCCCTTTCCCAGTCTCTCCCCCCTACCTCCCCTCTCCACTTCCTAACAAGCTACAATAAGACCAGGCACATACCATCACATCAAGGTTGGACAAGGCAACCCAGTAGGAGGAAAAGGGTCCCACAAGTAGGCAAAAGAGTCAGGGACAGCCTCCACCTGTACCCATTGTTAGGAATCCCACAAGAACACCAAGCTATTCGGACATAACATACACGCAAGGTCAGACCCCTGTAGACTCCCTGATCTCTGCCAGGCCCCATGAGTCCTAGTCAGTTGATTCTGTGAGTTGTTATTCTCGTTGCCTGTCCCTGACCCCTCTGGTTCCTTCGATGATCTTTCCTCCCTCTCCTGCCAAAGGGCTCCCCCAGCTCCACCCAATGTCTGGCTGTGGTACTCTGCATCTGCTCCAGCTGCTGGATGAAGCCTTTCTGGTCTGTCTGATGACAGTTCTGCTAGGCTCTGGTCGCAGAACACTTTTCAGACAGGACAAACTGTAGGATGATGGTTTCATGGTATCCTAATCTCTCCACATACCTGGTTACAGAAGATGGCTGGTTCAGGCCCCGTGTCCCGTGTGACTAGAAGGCTTCTCTAGGGCTACTCTTGCAGATTCCGTGGAGCCAAGGGAAGGAGATTCTCAAGGTTTTATGTCTGCCTCCGGGAACAATTGCTCTTCGTAGCAGGGTGTCTCCCTGGAGCACCTGGCATTTGGGGCTGGAGAGGCTTCCTGTGTGTTGGAGAATACTTCACCACCAGGATTTCCATTCAATTAGTGGCACCAGGTGGCACATTTTCCTATAGTTTCTCAGGTGATTTAACTGTGCAGCTGGGCTGAGAATGCTGGTGTGCAAAGGTGTGTGCTTTCCAGAGGACACAGCTGGCGCCTGTCTCAGTGGGTAGAAGTGCACTAGGCTTCTGAAACTGGGATAATAGAAACTCAAGTTGTGGTCACAAGTAAGGGGGTGACAATATTACACAGGATTGTCTAACGCCACGCATAACAAATGTTCCACATCCTCCTATGCGCAAGTTTCAGGCTTTCCCTCTCTTGTCTACTTTTGGTAGCTTCATGCCATTGCTGTGAGATTGTCTTTTTCAACACCCACACAATAGACGCCAAACCTGGAAAGAACAAGTACTATTTTTTTTAAGGGATAATTACTCTTCATTTAGCCAAAAGGAATTCTGGGGCGTTTAGAAGAGTCTTCCTGAAAACCAGCAGTGAGCAAATACATGCCTGGCCGGGGCTGTCTCCATGACCCTTCCCTCACCCCAATCTCTTTCAAACGAGAGGTGGATAGTTGATACAGGGCCTCAACACTCAGTAGTCTGGACCACACAGTCCAGTTGAAGGGGACTTGAACAGTTTGGGTGCCGTTCTTCTAGTTTATCTCTGTAATTTGTTTTCCTCTGAAAGGACCCTTGCGGATGGGGCTGGGGGTGGAGGGTGGGGTGGGCAGTGCTTTGGCTGTGTTGATCTAGGCAGTAATAGGTAGCTTTGGAAAGGATAGTGCTGTGTGTGTCCGTTGGCTCTTGTGAACATCTGGCTTGTGGCCAGGGCAGAAATCAGTAGCCAGGACATATTGTCATAGTGTGAAGTACTCATAAATAAATACAAATGTTCAATAATTTCCCTGTCCCCCCCTTATACACCCTCAGTGCTAAAAAAAATTTGTAAAATGTTTTCCAGAAACAGGGCGGTTGGATCCTTGGATGCTGCCTAAGAAATCCATTATGAATGTCTCATTAGATGGGGGTTTCTCCACGGGGCCTGATCTTGCCTCCTAGAGGACTCTTGGCAACACCTTGGAGATATTTTAAATGTTCACAATTAGGGAGGAGGCTACTGCTGTCTTAGGAGTAGAAACTAGGAATGCTGCCAAATATCCCCAGATGCACAGGACAGCCACTGGAACTAACAAGCCACACACTCTCAAGTCAGCAGAGCTGAGCTTGGGCACACTGAGAGCTGACACTGCCTAGGGATCTCAGAGCCACTGCCCAGACAAACCCAGTTCTTACCCTGCAGAAACAGCTCCCTCAGCTTGGCAATAGCCCTGGCTACACTGGGCACTCTGGCCAGGGGGATGATGAGCCGATGACAGCTGTGCTCAGAACGCTGTTTCCTTAGCATGCCCTGCATGTGGAGTCAAGAGCTGGGCACCTCACAGTGTTGTCTCAATGGATACCCGATTCAGTCTTCTGGGGTGATGGAGATGAAGGAATGGCAGCTCACACAATTGAAACAGCCCTGCTTAGGGCCACACAGCCCTAAGCACAGGAGTCCTTGTTTGTACTTCTGAAGGAGTCCAGATCAACTATTCTAGGGAACCCAGGAAGAGGTATCGACAGAGCATCACTTCCCAAAGTTGTCTTTTCTGCATCTTCCTTCAGGAAATCTGTTGTGGGAATAAGGCCCCGCCCTTGTAGCTTTAGAAGGCTTACCTCATTCAGGTTTTGTAGATGGTGAACGTGCCAGCGCTTTCGCAGAGGCATCTGTGTGATCATGCTTCACACAGGGGCTGGTAAGCTCATCTGGGTTTCTGAGATCCTAAGCACACTGAGGAAAATGGGTGGCAAAGCCTTGGCTTACAGAGCTGTCCCAATCTGCAGGATGATGTCCCTTCTTGATAGTGATGTGATAAGAAGGGAAACTCTGACCTGTTTTGTCTTCTATAGGAAGACAGGGACATGAGAAGAATGAGAAGGCCAAGGACACAGTCGGGGAGAAGACACAAGAAGTACCTGACAAAGGGATCTCAGGGACAGAGGGTGACCTGGGATAATCTCTTCTGGGTCATGATGAGTTGGAGTCCAGGGATGCTTGTGACTTCCCAGGCCTGGTGTCTAGGAAGGTCCTTCAGGGGTCCTCCGGGCAGCTACAGAGAGGCCTCATGGAGGTCACCAGGCCAGCCACAGCCAAGTATGGTTTAATAACAGAGACACATTCTGAGAAGTGTTCTGCTGTGTGAGCATTATAGAACATACACGAATCTAGAGGGTTTTGCCTACTATCCACAGGCTATGGCGTAAATGTATCATATAGCTGTAGGGATATGATGAGGGAACAACATGAGCTAAGAGCACCCAGAAATGTTCATTGCAGATCTGGGTTTGTGTTTGGGACACGCTTTAATTTGCCTTCTGCTGCTGTGGTAAACACTATGACCAAAAGCAAGTTGGGAGGAAAGGGTTTGTTTCAGCTCATGCGTCACAGTCGATCTTGAAGGGCAGTCAGGACAGGAACTGGAGCAGAGGCCATGGAGGAATGCTGCTTGCTGGCTTACTCTCCACAGCCCCCTCAGCCTCTTTCTTACAGCACCTAGTACCGCTTCTCCAGGGTTGGTCCCACCCACAGGGAGTCGTATCCTCTGACATCAATCATTAATCAAGACATCTGTTAGACCGGCCTGCGGGCAATCTGATGGAGGCTTTGCCTCCGTTGAAGTTCCCTTCTCCGATAGCTTTGGCTTGTGTCAAGTTGACACAAATTGAACCAGAACAGGTGAGAACCTGGTGGGTCTGGAGAGGCCATTTCTGTCCTGATCCTTTCCTGAAGGGCTGCCTAAATCAGGGCAGACCAAACCAGTTAGACAAGCCCTCTCTGTAGCCTAGAGTCACAAAGGGCTTCAGTGGCGAGAGACTCAAACGGGATGTTTTCTGACTGGCTGCTTAGAAGTCTTTGGTACAAGTGGAAATTTGGGCTTCAGGAAGACAAATGAAAGTAAAATCCATTCTTTGAAGCCCAGCTGGGAACAGGCTTAGGCAGACCCGTGACATTCATGAAGCTGGCGTCTTGTTTCATCTCTTTCCTTCTTTCTTCTTCCATTTATTCTCCCAGCCCCACAGCCACTTTCCCTTTCACAACCTTTTCCTCTGTACTTGTCTTAGTTAGGGTTCAATTGCTGTGAAGAGACACCATGACCACGGCAACTCTTATAAGGAAAACATTTAACTGGGGCTGGCTCACAGTTTCAGAGGCTTAGTCCATCATCATCACGTCGGGAAGTATGGCGGCATGCAGGCAGACATGGTGCTGGAGAAGGAGCACATCTACATCTTGATCCACAGGCAGCAGGAAGAGACACTAATTCCACACTGGGGTACCCTGAGCATAGGATGTCCCAAAGCCTGCCCCAACAATGACACACTTCCAACAAGGCTACAACTACTCCAACAAGACCAAACCTCCTGCTAGGGCAGCTCCCATGGGCCAAGCATTCAAACACACCAGTCTGGGGCCAAACCTATTCAAACCACAGTACTGGCAAAAAGAAAATTTTTTTTTTGAGACATGGTATTATTCTTCCAGATAATCATTCTCTGTGAGGTCAAATGGCCTTAAACCAAAGAAAGAATTTCTTTTCGCACAAAGACGAGCATACTACAATGACTTTATCATTTCATTTATAAATTGCACCCCCAGCATCTTCTGTCCCCCCAGGAACAGTTGACTTTGCTCCTTCCTTCCTCAGCAGTCAGTCCACGCCACCTACCCAAGGGAGGCCCTTGGTTTCCGTTTTGGCTCTGCACCCATGTATATCCCAGGGCGAGGGGGGCACTTGTTGTCTTGTTCTAATTCAATCATGTGCGTGGATTCCTCGGCGCAGGTTTAGGTTTGGTTTAGGTCTGTCTGGCTATGGCCAGTACACCTCAGTGAGACAGGCAAAGCTTTCTTCCTTGAGCAGAGAGTCTCTTGGGGGTAAAAATATGCATTTCTGCTTCCTTGCTCGCTGTCAGGTGACATGCTGCTGCTCTACCCCCTCTCGTCCATCCAAGAAGATGCACTGGGGATGGAGAAACCAGAATCAAGAAGATGCACTGGGGATGGAGAAACCAGAATGATGAGCGCTCTTAGGCTTCGGGAACATTGGCAAAACACCTTGCCAAGCCAGGTGTGAATACACATGCTTGTTATCCCAGTACTTAAGAGCCTCAGGTAGGAGGATCATGAGTTCGAGGCCAGTCTCAGCTACGTAGTTATCAGCTATTTCAACCCAACCCAAACCTGTTCAATAGTCTTGGAACTCCCTGTTCTCTGAAGACAGCAAACCCATCACATATATATTTTTGTGAATTTTTTAGTTGGGTCTTCTGTTGTTTAGGGTCAAAGGCACCCTAGTAAAGGCCATACTGGTGCTTGCTTTGGCAGCACATATACTAAAGTTGGAACGAGACTGAGAAGATTAGCATGGCCTCTGCACAAGCATGACACACAAATTCGTGAAACGTTCCATAATTTTTACTTCCAGTGGAGAAAGCGGGACACACAGGACCTTCAACCCAGCCAATCAGTGGCTGGCCCAACTTGAGTTGCAGACCATAAGAGAGAACCAGCACTGATACCGCTGAAGATATTCTGTTGTTCTCACAGACAGAAGGCAAGCATGGCAGCCATCTGAGCGGCTTCACACAGTAGCTGAGGAAAGCAGAGGCAGAGACACACAGCCAAACATTAGGTGGAGCTCTGGGAATCTTACAGAAAAGGGGGGAAGAGGGAGTGAAAGAATCAGAAAGGTCAAGGACACCACAAGAAAACCTACAAAAGCAACTAACCTGGACTCATAGGTGCCCACAGAGATTGAGCCACCAACTGGAGAGCACCCTTGGCATGGTTCTAGGTCCCCAGCACATATGTAACAGATATGTATCTTGGTCCTCTTGTGGGACCTCTAATATCAGGAGCAGGGACTGCTTCTGACTCTGTTGCTTGTCTTTGGATCCCTTTCCTCTGATTGGACAGCTTTGCCTAGCCTCAACAGAAGAGGATGGGCCCAGTGCTATTGACATGCCTTGGGGGGTCAGGGGAAGGGAAGCACAGGAGGGAGGAAGGGGTTGGGCGTCGGGGGACTGGGGATAGAAGAGGGAGGGGAACTTTCTACCAGGATGTAGAGTAAATTAAATAGATTAATTAATGAAAAATTAAAATATCCAGAAATAAAAAAAAGGTCATACTAAATGCTTAGGCCATCTCATGTGGATCTTAGAGCTTCATATTGCGAAAATGGAAACTAGCATAACTTTTCCCTAGTCACACAAGCAGCATCTGAGCTGCACACTCAGATACCTGCCTTCAAAGTGACCAGTACTTAGCTGCTATGAGAAGAGCATCTGCCTCTTCCCTGTACTTCTGCAACCTTAGGCAAGTCTCTTTCCTTTGCTGGGCCTCAGTTTCTCCTACACTAGCCTGTAGAAACTGACTCCCATTAATACTGCTTGGTGACAATAGAATAATCTACTTCTGGATAACAGAAGTAGAAAGAGGAATTATTGGGACATACTACAGGGATCTCAGTCAAAATCATGCCCTAGGCGTGTCCTGGTGAGAAGTCACTGCCGTTTTCACCTTGTCCATTAGAGTCTGTGGCTGGTGCCGATGCTACCACATCACTCACTGGCCACAAGAGGGATCTTGTTGGTAGCCCTACTTAACATTCTAAACTGTCACCAATTCTCCACTAGCTTGGATGGTAACGTTTAAGCCAGGTGGACTCAAACTGTAGGCACCAGTCACCAGGAGATCAAGTGTCTCAGGCTGGTCCCCCAGAAACAACCTTGGAATGAAGCTGAGTGTAATTTATCTGGAGACAGTCCAAGAGAACACTGAAGCAGTGAAGGGCTGTTATCACACGTTAGCTGTGAGTGACTGTAGTGGAATTCTGCTTGGGCATTCTGGGAGATAATGCAGGCCCCACACCTCAGAATTGTCCCACTGAGGGACAAGAGAGCAAGGTTGGCAGCAGCTGGCTGAGAGTTGCTGCAGAGACTCTGGCGGTGAAATGACATTTGCCAGATCTCCTTGCTTGTCCTGTGAGTTGTATGAGCACAATGGGTCATGAGAATGCAAAAGCTGAGTCATAGAGGCTGCCAGAGGTCTAACATTGCATAAACACCTGTATGGCTGCATTAAAAAAAAATGCTGCTCAGAGAAAGCAGAAAGACGAATTCTATTCATCTCTGTGTGTATTTGTGTAGCGCAATCAGACAGCAAATGCTGTCCTGTGGCACTCACGTTGTATTCCAGGATGTTAGTCCATCTTCCTTAATGTGGATTCTTTAGTTGGGAATGGCTGCTTTCAAGACTAAGGGCTTCAATACATCAGGCAGGGGGCTTGTGGCCTCTAAGTTTGATGCAAAGGTTCAATACGGAAACAAAAATTTAAATCCCAGGCTCTCAAAGGAATCATTTAAAAACCCGGGGTTGGTCTTGTTTGGCCTTGTGAAATTATGGAGGGTGATTTTATTTTATTTTTATTTTTGCTTGATTTACCTTTAAATACAAGGAGTGAAGTGTCATCTTTAAGCCAGGGGTCTCCAGCATGTCTTCTGGAAGCTCTGTCCTTCCAGGGGAAGGAAGTCATTGTGCTAGTCATGTTACTAAAGTCCCTGAGATGTTCCATGAGAAACGATTTCCTGAGCGAACTTCAGCAACAATTATTTCCTCTTGTGCTATCTATTATTAACACCTCTCAGTCCCTCAGCTCTGATTTTGATCATCTGCCTCCTGTTCAATCAGGCCTTGGCCACACACACCGCAGAAGCTGGGAGTGAGTACTTTCACGAAAATACAGTTTCTTTTATTTTATAAACTTAAAGTATATATGTGCATCTGTGATGGGTGCTCCCAGAGGCTGAGAGAGTGTGTGGGTCGCCTGGACCTGGAGTTACAGGTGGCTGTGAGCTGATTGATGTGGGTACTGGGGACCTAGGGTGGGGCCTTTGCGAGAGTAGTCCGGGCTCTGAACTGGGGACTCAGTCATCCTTCAGGCCCAGTATGTTCATCAATAGTCTGCTCCCCCTCCCCCCAAGCGCCAGGCCCTCCTATCATCTTGTCAATGATAGTTTTTATTCTCTGCATAACTGGACAAAGTCAGAGGCCAGATGCCTGGCTGACCTCCGGCCTTCCCTATCTTGGAAGCCTTGCCCCAGGTACCCAGAGGTGGAGAGTTCTGAGGGGTAGAATTCTTGCTGCCTGCTGCCTTCGTTGCCTTCAAAGTCCACTGTGTTTCTGCTGCTGTGAGCAGTTATGACCCCCAAAGGTGCAGAGTTTCTCCAGAACCCTCTTATCTTCAACCTCTTGTCCACGCTTTTACGAACAAGCTCTGATGGAGGTCATGCTAGGTTCAAATGGGTATCTTGTCTCCTTGCTGAAAGCTGGAGTTTCAACAACAGTTGCCTCCATGATTTGAATGATGACCCTTTCCAACTGTGCCTGCTCAGGCACAGCTGGTAGGCACTCCTTCTGTGGGCAAGCTCTGTCAATACGCTTGGGGACAATGCTCTGCGAAGCGCTTTAGCCCAGACAGGTTAAATGCTTTGATTCAAGTCACAAAGTTCAAAGATAACCTTTCTATGCTTTCCTTAATGCTGCTTTGTTTTGTGGGGTTATGAAGTGATGAGGGCGGGGTGGGGATTCACAAGTAAGATTTTTACTTTTTTTTTACTTGCTGCAAAAAAATATATTGCTGTGCTTAAGATCTTGCTTATTCATTCAATAAATATTCATTAAGTTTTTACTGGGTGTCAGGCAGTATGCCAGGGCATTCTTTGCACTGAGTCTGTTAAACAAACAGAGTTTATTGTCCCCTGGAGCTGAAGAATGAGGCGTGAGGTCAGTTGCTGTATGTACAAAACATACCATATTGTATTGTAGGGGTCTTGGAAGCAGACACTTTAGTCTCAGTCACCAAAGAGCCCCACTATTTCTGGTCCCTTGGTATGTCTTGATTTACAATAGTCCACACTGGAGGCCTTTGGACTTAGAGTTTATACAGAGATAACTCAGACTCTCCATGTGTCTGTTTCTTTGCAGCAGCACAGTCCCTCTCCTGAAGGTTACTGTAGCACAGCGTAGGCCAAAAGAAGGTCACTCTTACTCTACCTCTCCACAGTGCTAAGGAGTCCTTCCTGGCCTGCAGGAGCTAGGAAAAAGGAAATGGAGGTAGGTCCCTGTTCTGGCCTACAGGAAGTCTCTCTAGCTGCGGGTCTTATGGTGAACTCCTATTCTGGCCTATAGGAGGTCACTCGGGGGGTGGGTCTTCCATCTAACTCAAGTTCTGTGACTATCACCCAGCACCTTCTGCTTGTTAGTCACTGCTCTAAGAACAAGACAGGCAAAGCTCTCTGTCCTTGTGGGTTGTGTAGGGGTACAGATAGCATCTTCCTGATGCTAACGCTGAAAGTTCCAGGTATAGGGCAGGTCCCCATGCCTAGCAGAATGGAGCAAGGAAGAGACAGGAGGGCTTGGCATGTGTGGTACCTGAGTCTTTTAAAATTGGGAACTCCAATGTCCTGACACTTGACAGGAGCCATGAGAAAAGTAGGGCTCTTTTACTGACTGGGCCCATGTGTTCAACGCATAATAAATAATAATAAGATAATAAAGGGAGTTTAGAAGGATACTCGTAGAGCATTCTAGAACACACAGATATAAACAAACAAAACCCCAGTGTTATCCTGCCTGACTATCTCAGAAGACTATAGACGCTGTTTCAGTAGCCAGTATTTTCTTTTTTAAAGATTTATTTTTTATTTCAAACACATGGGTGTTTTGCCTTCATATATATATCTGTGAAACACATGCGCGCAGTGCCCGCAGAGGCCAGAGGAGGGCATTGGGTCCCTTGGAACTGGAGTTACATAGGGTGGTGAGCTGCCAAATGGATGGTGGGACTCTAAACCAGGCCTTCTCTAAGAGCAGCCAGTGCTCTACCACTGAGCCATCTCTCCAGCTCCTAGAGTCCGTGTTTTCAAAGCATAGTTTTACTGACCTACTCCAGCCAATAGCAGTTCTATGTTGCTAATCAGAAAACTTTTTCAAATCTTGTGACTTAGAACAGCAAGTATTTCTTAGCTCATAGAAATCTGGATGTGGCCCATCTGGAAACTTCAGGCTCAAGATGTCTCATGAGGTTGTAGTCAAGCTGTCTGTAGGATTATGGTCCCATGTGAAGGCTTGGCTTGATGTTGGGGTACAGTGCCAAGCCAGGATCCACTTCCAGTCCACCCATGTGAACTGAGTCTCAGGCCATTGTCACGCAAGCCTCTTCGTAGGGAGTTCTTTTATGACATGGTGGCAGATGCTCTCTTGGGAAATGACGAGAGCAAGGAGGGAGGGAACACCGCACCGCTTTGCTTTATGCTACCTGGAGTTGGTCTCCACAGCTTCTGTCACAACTAAGTGTTAGAAGCAGCTAGCAGCCTTCACTCAGGAGAGCGTTCCCTACATGGGCAATGACATGGAGGAAGTGTTGATTGCTGGTCATCTTAGGGGTGTGCCTACCATTCCTGGAAAGTTGTTAGATATGCCAGCCATTGGACTCCACCCCAGACCTACTGACCAAGAAGCTCTGGAATTCAGCTGTTGACTATGAGCTTTCATGAGCATTATCAGGTATCGCTGACATAGAGGAAGGCCTGAGTAGCTTCGTTTTAGGCATTGTAGGCTGTTGCTGTCTCAGCTACAGAACTCTACCAAGTGCTGGAAATATACTACACAAGACATGTAAATGATTGGACATGGCTGTGTGCCAATAAAACCTTATTTATGGTGACAGAGTCAGAAGTATGGGAAATGCCTTAATCCAAGCCCAGGCTATGGTTTTTAGCTTTCTGTTCCTTAGAGTAGCAAGGAAATTTGATGTGCTCAGAACTGGGTAGGTTTACCACCATATACTTTTTTTTTTTTTTTTTTTGGCAGGGTCTCTTTGTATAGCCCTGGCTGTCCTGGAACTCACTCTGTAGACCAGGCTGGCCTCAAACTCAGAAATCTGCCTGCCTCTGCCTCCTAAATTCTGGGATTAAAGGTGTGTGCCTCCACTGCCTGTGTCGTATCATTTTTTTCATCAGGCAAAATTGTCTTCTCTCTTTCTTTACAGTTAAGTTGGAGGTAAAACCACTCCTCAGCTCTTGAGTGAATATCAAGACTCAGAACAGAGTTGTCCATGTAGCTGGTTTTTCTGAGGCTGAGATATTCCTAGTTTGCCTGTTAGGGTAGACTCCAACAAACCTCAGACTCTCTGGGACAGGATGGAGTCAGGCAGATGTGCGTTAGGAAGCTAGTTTTATCAGTTTTGTAACTGTGCTAAGTTACATAGATGCCTCAGTGTCTCCAATTGCTAAAAAGATAATAAGAGCATGCACATCACATGGGTATTAGGAGTTGGGCTTTTAGAAAAATTGTATGTGTGTGTGTGCACACTTGCACGCACATCTGGAGGTCAGAGGAAAACTTTTGGAAGTCAGCTCACTTTCTACCATGTGATCCAGGGATCCGGCTCACGCCATGGCGTTAGTAGAGCAAGTGCTTTGATGCACTGAGTCATCTCACTGGCCCAAGGAATGGTTCTAATTAATTATCTACTCTCATGTGACAGCTCACCCCAAATTTAGGAGCTTAAATCAGTGACAGCTGGGTAGGCCTTCTGAGCCAGCCCTGTCATCTGTCCCCCACGTGGTTGCCAGTCAGTGCTGGCTGTCTGGAGGAAGCTCATCTGGGGCTGTCACTGAGCGCCTTGGCTCTTGTCCTTGCGGCTTCTCTGTATTTCTGGGTATTTCACAGCACAGCATGGTGGCTGGCTTCCAAGAGGGAGCATTTCAAGAGCACACGAGCTTGGGGGGTTGTACGGGGTTACTTTTGCTTCAAGTCACAGAACCAGCTCAGGTTCCAGAGAAGACCTCTACGCCCACCTTGAGATGAAATTAATCTCAAAAAATGCTTGTCGGGGAGCCTGGGCATGACACAGTCAGTGTTCAGTGCTTTCACAGGAGGAAGCAGGAACGCTCTCAGCACGCGAGAGCTTCCGCTCACTGGGCACATGTGGTTCAAGGCTGTCGGATGTGTGTGGATGGTCCCACGTGCATGTCTCCACTCTAGGGCTCTAACCGCTTGCTAGTGTAACTGTTTTAATTTCTTAGGAGCTCTGTAGGCCTCATACCCTTTAATGAGCCGCAGGAGAAAAGAGGACAGGAGGCCTCTGAAGTAGCCATCTCAAGGGTCTTGTCCCCTCCCTGCTGAGCCATCAATTCTTGGCCACTGCCTAGAACAGAAAGGATCAGAGAGAGTGTCATCGAAGAAAATGCTTTCCAAAGCTCAGAGCATGCTGGTACATGCCTGTAATCCCAGCACTTGGGGAGGGGGCCAGAGGCAGGCAGATCACTGTGAGTTTGAGGCTAGCCTGGTCTACAAAGTGAGTTCAGTATAGGCAAGGCTAAAAGGAGAAAACCTGTCTCAAAAAACTGAAACCAAAACCAAACCAACCAAACAAAAAACTTCTTTCCAAAATGTGTCTTTTAAGGGTCAGTGGAGAGAGCATGGGGCATTATAGCTTATTCCCTTTCTTGGGAACAAGGAGATTCTAGGCTTTACAACGCAGAACAATAAAGATTCCCTTTGGAAAGCTGATGCCAGCTGGCTATGAGGGCACACCCTAAGCTACAATAAAGAAATAACTACCAAGGCATGAGCACTAGCTGGTACTGTGAGCTTCTTGGCAGGGTATGCAGCCCGGTGAGAACTAGAGAAAAATAGACCACGCAGTCCCCACTAGGGGAGGTGGTGAACGAAGCCTGATTCTGTGCACCACAGAAGCACTCTTTGTTATCTCTAAAGAGCACCTGAAACCTAAACTTGTTGAAAGTTTCTGTTTGCAAATCATTGGCAGCAACCATTTTAAAGATTAAAGTGCAGATGTGGCCCATTAAACACATTACGTATCAGTTGGCAAATTGTCCCTGGCAGTTGACCCACAAAATGACTAACCAGAGAATTGGGCAAGAGATGGCCACTCTTTCTTAGCGGTAGTTCTCCTCACATCCGCCAGGGGGCCTTACAGAGCAAATAGGCAAAAGGCAAGGAGACTGCACAGTAATAGGACCTTGTAAAGTGAAAGAATTACACAACCACACACCCTTTTGTCCCTCTTGGATCACTGAGACCTTGCTGAGTGCTGATCTCCAGGGAACCAGGAGGGGTGAGATAGCCTCATGAGCTTGCTAGGAAAACATAAAGGTCTCCGTCTTCTCCCAGGACTGTCTGGGGGTCCCTGGTGCTCATTCTATTTGAAAGAGAAGATGCTCTGCGGTTCCTTCCGTAGCTCATCTAGAAGAGATGTGACTAGGCTGGGAGAAAATGCTAAGAAGAAGCTAAAAAAGATCTAGGTAGGCTTAAGGAAATATTTTGAGCTCGAAAGAATTAAAGGCAGAGCTTTCTTTGGTTTTGTTTTTAAAATTTGAAAGCTGCAGTTTCTAAAAAGAAAAGGTCACAACATCTTCTGGTCTCCTCTGTATGACACCCTGCTCAGAGTGAGTGGGGCAGGGAAGCACCCAGCTTAGAGGGGTGGACCTGGGAGACACCCTCTGGACCCTTTTCTATCCTGTGACTCCTTGCAGAGCCCACCAAACAAAGGCCTCCCAATTTACTAACTCACAAAATGATTTACCAGCTGCCTCTTCCCTGAGGAGGTAAACAGGCAATAAAAGAAATGAAATTCCTATTCTTTATTACTTGACTCCCATAAATCATCACTCACCCTGGCTGAACGTTTATCTTTCCAGCATCCCAAAATATTTAAAATGCTATTTCTTTCATTTTCAACGAAATAGAAGAAATAAGAAGTCAATGATGATGTGTTTTAGGGCTAGTTCTGCTAGCAATAACTGTTGGATTGCAGAAAATGGGGAGGGGACTAAGATTTTGGGGTCTTGTTTCTTCTCTGTGCCCAACTGTTCTTGGGATTAGATTCATACCTAGAACTTCTGGTCCTCACAAGGCTGGATAAGATCATGTCGGATATTACTGGCCGTACTTGGTTACTTGTAAAGTCTGTTTTGAACTAAAAGCTTATTGTGTCCAAATAGGGGACTTTTGTGTGATACCAGGGAACTGCTATTGTGTTACCATGACAACAAGCATTTGCATTAAGAGCAGGCTCCTCAGGCCACAGTACAGTCACATGGTCTGGAGGGACCCCTTTGAAGCCCTTGTAATCTTTCTCTAAGCCTGACTGTTAACATCTTCTGAACATAATCATTAACCATGTTCTGTAACAGATAATTACCCACTGGAGGTAGCATTTTCCATCCTTGAGTGCTCTGTGAAATGCAGAGAGGGAGAACCATTCTAGTGTTCCTTTAACTAACCAAGTAAAAGAAAGCAATTTGGCTTCCCCTTGAAATCCGGGAAAGTTTGCCTTTTACTCAAAAACATTGCGTTACTGCCAACAGCCTGGGTGTCTGTGCTCCAGAGCAATGGGGCTGTCCTTTGCCCTTCTTTTTGCTCTACCGTCAGCGGATGCCTCCCAGTGCTGTGGGCTCCCTGGACTGTCTGTAGCTCCTCTTCCCAGGAGACTGGACTAGGGCTAGCTTGTGCTTTGGGCTTCTGGCAGTCACTTCTCAGGACACACAGGGATTTGTGGATGTCTCCCTCCTATCTGGTCTGTGCTGGTCTTAGGAAGTCCCTATATCCAGAAATGAGCCCAAGCTGGACTATAGAAGAATTTCTGGTAGTCAGATAAAAGCCAGATTTCCTCAGGGACTTGTGAAAAAGGGTCCCACCTGCCAAAAGGAGTCATTTCCATTACCTGTTGGAGGTTGGTCTGATGCTTACATGGTGATACTGGCTTCTGGCCCTCAAGATCCTTACTTCCTGGATATACTTATCCTTGTTGTGTAAACCTGCCTAAGACATTACACCTGATTAGTTGATTAAATGGCATATACCTGGGCAGGGCAGAATGGGGTAGGGGTGGCTAAGGTTCCCCAAGAGAATCATGGGAGAGAGACAGACGGGAAAAGAAGAGAAAGGAGGATGCCACGATGGGTTAGCATGGAGAAGAAACCACGTGGGCCGGGAGGAAGGACTCCAATAATGGCATGAAAAGGCCCAGAAGAAGAATACAAGCAAGTATCTTGGGATTGTGGCCCAGATGAGGATGATTAAGGTGAATGGCATTGGATGGGGACTGGGACATGGATGGTGAAGTTATTGAGACAGCAAAGGTAGAAATATCTGCCTGGCCCAAGGTAATAAGGCAATTATAAAATCTAACAGGTGTCTGTGTTGTAGGTGATTAATATTTATTATTGATTTATCTTTTAGTTAACCAGTGGTTATTCCTAAACCAGCTGTATACCTAAATCACCACACAGAGACTAGGATTTATTTAATTAACCTAGAGCACAATGCTGGGCAATAGTTACTCCATTCTAAACCTCCAAGCCTGGGTAGTTTCCTCCCATTCAGAATTTCCAATATTATACTTGTTTTTTTTTTTTCATACCTTAGGTTTGATTCATCTCTCCTCATGGTTCAAAGTCCTCGCCGGCTGATCCCTGCTCTCCTTCTTCTCCCCTCCAGACTAGGATGTCCCACCCTATTCTCTCCATTGCACAGCATTGGCTGGGTTGTTTTATTGGCAATTCAGAGAACAAATGATGGCATGTTTACACAAATTTGAGACAAGTGATGCTTAGAATAAACATCAACATGCAATGTTGGGATTGAAACAAGACAGTGGGGGAGAGAAATCAGCATTTGAATGAACAAGGGTAAGGTGTATTCATTCCAAAAGAACATTATACCAACATGTCTGGGTCTTATTATTTGTGATAGTGGGTTAAATAATACCACTGCAATAATTATAGGGAGAATAAGAGACATTATATATATTATAAATATATATTATATAGCCCAACACTCATTTTATTTATAACAACACTTACCTCTGGCAGAAGGGACATATGGCTACCTATGGTTGCATATCAAAGCCTATGCTGACCTCCAGGCTCCTTCAGCCCTGCTATACATTTCAAAGTTCATGCTTATTCTGGCCATATCCAGTCTACTTCTTTCTGTTTGTTTTGAACTCTTCCAGATACCTCTGGATGTTTTCTCTATTATTCTCAATAAAAACCTTCTGCCTAATAATAGAATGATCATGTTGTCAGTTTCTTTACTGTGCCCCTGACCCAGGGAATTGAGGTTTCTCTCTTGACCCTAATTTACCAAAAGAAAAAAACAAAACAAAACAAAACCTCTGTTGAACAGGGTAATGCCTCTTTTCCCAAGTTTCCACATCCCATTTTATTACTGAGGGATGTGTGTGAGATCTTAGGAGGGATTGTAGAAATGGATAATAAAAAAGTACCTGAGAGAAAAGAAAACAAGAAGAAGAGAAGGAGAAGAAGGAGGAGGAGAAGAGGAAGCTCAAACCCCTAAACCGTGACAGTGATTGGCTTTCCAAATCACATTCCGGGGACCCTGAGGCCTTGATCTCTGCTTCCCTCATAAAAGTGGGATGCGGGGTCATCAAGATGACAGTATGCTTATGTGTTCTGAATGCCAAGGAAGTTGTGGGTTGTACAGGCAAAGCACTTGGCTGTGAAATGGGGCTGTCTCTTGAAGGAGCGGAGTGGGAGCATAAAACATCTCCCTTCTTGCCCTTGCCCTCCTCGTATCCCCTTGCTAAAAATATTAGCTTCCTGAGCCACATGACACTGTCATTTCTCAACTTTAAGACCCATGGCAAACCCATCATACTTCTGTTGGTGATGGAACTAATGTTTGCAAACTCATCAAGGCTCTGTTCTGAAGGAGGGAGACCCAGGAGAGGACCAGAAAGGGGAGTTTGCTCAATAAGAGGTATGATGAGGTGAGAGGCTGTGTGGTGCTGAATATGTGTGTGTGTGTGTCTATTTTATATTTGTCTATTTTATAGATGAATACATCATGACATATATGTGTATGTCCAAATATGAGCATATGAGTATGTGTGTGTTTGCTGTGTACATATGAATGGGCACACATATATTTTTGAATCACTTACGTCTTTCAAATAGCAGCTGGCTGGACTACCTCCATTTCTTCAGTTTTCTTTCAGCTCCAGCTGCTTATGGCTCCAGAATTCTGACTTTCTCCATCCTCCCTCCAAGAGCATAGAAAACGGGGTCAGTCCCCTCTGTGTGTTCAATGCTTCTTTCATAACGAGGTCCCCTGTGACACAGAAACACATAAACTTCTACCATGAGTGCCCAATAGTGAAACAAATTATTCATGACTCTTTCTCAGTTGAGCACTGTTTTATTTAGCATGCCCACACTTTACTAGTAGTAGGTCTAAATGTGTGACATGTATGGGAAAAATACATTAAGCTTTGGTAGTTTGTGTGAGTGCGCGTGGTGAACTCTTTTAACATACCTCTGCGGGTGACCTCATCTGGTCAAATTTCAGAAGGGCCTGAGGCAGAATAAGTTCTTAACAGACAGAATATAATTTCTCCAGATGGAAGGTAGCCAGAGTGCTAGAGTTGAGACTGCCTGCCCTTACACACAGTGGGTGTTTCAACAAGCTACCTTGTCATAACTGATAGGACACACTTTTCAGGGGTCTATGGCAGTGAGCTAGGGCAGGCAGACAGCAGCTGCTGTGTTTGGCTTGTTCGTCATTGTTCTGCATTAATTCGACTTTGTTAGTTTGTTTGTTTTGACACGGTCCTGGTAAAGATGAGCTTGTTTTAGCTTCTGCCTGCCCTGTGTCAGGTTGGGTCAGGAATATTGCTAATCATTGTGGTGTTACCCTGCACTTGTTCCAGACTGAATCTAATCAATGAAGATAAACTTTATCTTCCGGCAAAATTAATCAGCGGTCTCCGTGATTTGAGCGGCAGGGAAGGCTTCTCATTTCTGACAGTGTCGCACCTGTGGGGTGGACTGCTCTGGTCTTGTTTGTCTCAGCCAGACAATTGTTCTACTGTGCGGAGAGTAAGAGTGTTGTGGTCCTCTGAGAGGCTGTCGAAGCTCTGCCCTAATATCCATCAGATAAGCTGATTAAATCTGCATTAATCATGGAGCCCAGTACAAGGGCTATCAGTGCTCTTGAATGCTGCCAGGATAATCAATTGCTTTGGTGTGGAAAAATAAATGCGTTTCTAACACTGATGGAAGCCATTAACTGATGACAATGGCCTAGCACATTGCCATTATGGTTTTATTAATGAACAGCAGGAAACACATTCTGACCACACCCACACGTGTATCTGTTCAGAGAGCAGAGAGGCGGAGAAACTGAACGCCTAATTCCTTTCTATGCCCCACCGACCATCCACTCCTTGGCCTTCGGGTCTCATCTCCCTTCACATGCTATTCCACCCTGACGCTGGCTTTCCTGCCCTAAGATCATGTTTGATAGCATCTGCCTAGAATGTAGTATTCCCCCAGATAGCTGTATGATTGGCTCTTCTTGGTCATTCACATTTATGCTTAGATGTACTTTCCCTTGGAGACCTTTCTTGATCACCACCTCACTCCAAAACATACTCTCGTAGCGTATGCCTTCATCACACTTTGCACCTGCAAGCCACCTGCTGAACAAGTTTTGTCTGTATTCTCATTCACTAGCAAATAAGGTCTGGCACACAGCAGTGCTTAAAAACTCTTGAGTGGCTGAAGTTCCCTGGGTTCTGTGGCACGTTTGAGCAAGTCAGTGGACACAGGGTTCAGAGAGAACGCATCGCCGGGGGGAGGGGGGCTTCCAAGCTCCTGGTCTCACTTTGCGTTGAACTTACAAGGTAGTTCTTGAAAACCATTAATCTTTTTGAGAAAATGGGCCCAGTTCAGGTCCCCTCAGCTCTGAGTCAATGTTTCCAGATAGTTGCTTTCATTTGAGAGTGGTGCCAATGGGAAAATGGGGCACTGTTTTTTGTTGCTGTTGTTTTATGTTTGTTTGTTTTTCTGTTTGATAGAACTTTAACCTTGGCAGGGACAAGAGTAAGCTATGGGATGCCCAGGGTTCTCTTCTGAAGGTCCCTGTCAAGCATCGTGTACTTCGCTCACAGCCAGCCAGGATTCTTATTTGGGGGACTGCTCTTCTCTCTGCTGACCTGTAACCCAATGAATATTTATAGACCAGGGCAATCAGATTATTAGTGAATGAACACTTTCCACACAGTAGTTTCTGCTTACATTCCCAAGGTCCAGCTCTTCTTGTTGAATGACAAGAGCTCGGCCAAAGCTTCAGGGAGAAGAAACTCAATGTGACAGGAAGATAAAAGGTCCTCCAAGCATCTCCCTGCTGGGGACAAAAACTTTTAATTCTGCACTGATGCAATCCTCGTCCTCCGTCTTTCCCAACATCTCCAAGTTCTGGAAACCTTAGAAAGCATATTATTACCAGTGTTGAAAGGAATCGTGCCTTCATGTGTTCTGCGAAGCTGGGTGGTCTGAAAGGTAGCCAAACGGGCCTGGCGGAGAGTGAGTGTGAGCACAAGGTTATTACCATCAGGGACTGGCCCAGGATGTTGTCTTGAGACACATGAAAGCTGAGGCTGCTAATTAGAATCTAGGATAGGACAATCAAGCCCATATAAATTCTTCAGTGAGGGCTGGCGAGATGGCTCAGTTGGTCAAGAGCACTGGCTGCTCTTCCAGAGTTCCCTGGTTCAATGCCCAGCAACCACGTGGTGGCTCA
The DNA here is from genome assembly GCA_028658305.1 of Pachyuromys duprasi. Lineage (NCBI taxonomy): Eukaryota > Metazoa > Chordata > Mammalia > Rodentia > Muridae > Pachyuromys > Pachyuromys duprasi. Next base: position 90,841,002 of record CM053766.1, read on the forward strand.
CAACTGTCTGCAACTGCAGTTCAGGGGATCTGTCACCCTCACACAGACATGCATGCAAGAAAACACCGATAAAAATATAAAATCTTTAAACAAAACAAAACCAAAAATCTGGCCAGGTGTGATAGGGAACACTTAAAAAATTCTTCAGCGAAAATAAGATATGGTTTTCAATTTCAAAAGTTATCAAATGGTGCTAATAACCAATTTCAAAAGTTATGTCATTGCTTATTTCATGAGTTGTAACCCTTCTACCTGTGGCCATGTTGTGTTTACCTGGTGACACCCCCTCCATCCCCACCATTCTGGAAATGGTAACTTGCTGGAAGCATTGCACGCCTCCCTTCCTTTCTTCTTTCTTTCTACAGAAAGTTTTAGTTTCTTAATGAGCTTGTAAACGAAGCTCCCACTTTAAAACAAGACAAAATTCCTGCTCACATAGATGTTCACAATGGTTACATTTTCTTAAAGCAGCATGGTTACATGTTCGGTTGTAAGATGTTAAATTTCTGAGACAAATAGGCTGGTTTTTTTTATACCAATTTTATTTTTTATTTTTAATAATATAATTTTAATTTATTTTTTATTTTATATTAATAACAGGTTATGTACTTTGTATCTCAGCTGTAGCCGCCCCCCCCCCCC
>CM053766.1:90842143-90863497 GCA_028658305.1 Pachyuromys duprasi
CAGGCATTTTCCAAACCTCCTTTTGGCTAGAATCAAATTCTGTGCCCACCTCCAAACTGATCATTAGCCAGTGCACACACCAGGAGTCGTTTGGTTTAAACGGACTCAGTTCTTAGGTCCTAGTGTGACACACCAAGGCTCCAGTGAGCTATGACTGAAGGCAGGAGTGCCTGCCAGGCAGAAGTTGTCCGAGTTTTCTGGGACTGCCATGGCAAAGCAGTACAGGTTAAACATCCCCTAACATCACAAGAAGATGCATGCTTCTTTTGAGAGCCCAGGAAAGAATCTGTTCCACTGTCCCCTCTGGCTTGTTCTCTTTATCCTTCGTCTGCCAGTGTTCTCCCCATATGCAGACCTGGAACCAAATAGCTTACTTGTATAAGGATGCCAGTCGGCATGGATGAGCGGCCTACTCCATTCTACTCTGACCTTGTCTTGTCGAGTCACCTCTGCAGTAACTAAGGAGGTTCACATTTTGAGGTGCTGAGGGCAGGGACTTCTTTTGGAATTGGGGGCCTGACTGTTAGCAAGGGCAACTGTATTTGCTTCATAAAGCAAACTGGCGGGGTTAACCTTCTTGAGACATGCTCTCTTATTGTTTTTGCATTTATTATTTAATCCCACCTCAAGAGAACTTATGTTAAATGTCAGAGAGTAATATAATAAAGCAGCAATTGGAAAAGGGTAAGAACCAAAAACTTCATGGCTGGAGAGATGGGTCAGTGGTTAAGAGTACTGTCTGCTCTTGCAGAGGTCCTGAGTTCAATTCCCAGCAAATACATGGTGGCTCACAACTACCTATAGTAGGATCTGATGCAGGTATACTTGAAGAGAGAGTGCTCATATACATAAAATAAATAAATAAATCTTAAAAACATCAGATAACATAAAAATTAGACCATCATTGAAATCATCACCAACACACCATGCATTTATGAATCTCCCTGCTTCCTCACTGTAAGCAATCAAAACTACAGCCACTCAACTGTCAAACATGTCAAAGCCTTCCCAGGGAAAGCTAAGAAGCAACAGCAAGGAGTGGCACCTGAACTCGTGAGAAACGTGGGGTAACCTAGTCATTTATGAAATTCAGTCTAGTGGAGTCATCCAATCAATTTCCCAAACATTTGTATTCATTATTTAAACATTTGTGTCTAGGGTTGGCCGTGGAGAATACATGGAGAAGTGAGTTTATTCATTTCGGAAATTTTGGGACTACATATATATGTCAAAATTTATAGATGTTTAGAAGATCTTTCAGAGTGATAAATGTTATCATGTACCATTCTCTTACAGCAGCTGGATCTATCTACTCTAACTTTTGTTTGTTTCAAGATTGCAAGTTTCACTTTTAAGAAGATAAGAACAAGGCTTACTCCTCCTTGCCGGTCCCCAATCTAAACTTTCTAAAATTTTACTAAGAGGCACCCTATGAAGAGAATAAAGAACAGAGATAGAATTATAGGACATCATTATGCCAGATTACCTTATTGCTATTTTGTTGTTGTTGTTGTTGTTGTAGCTGCTGCTCTTTGGCGCTTTCCAGTGGGTGCTCCTGGGAGGAGGGGCATCTGTCGGCCTGCACCGGGAGTTTGCAGTGAGAAGGTGTCTGACCTATGGTGTATCTGACCCAGTAAGCAAAGGTGTGTGGTGAGCCAGGAGGAGGTGGCTGCGCTCCCGTGATGTGTGCTGTGATATGGGAGGAGAGTCCCGGTTGGTAGTTCTGTGCTCTTGACACCGTAGGCTCGGAAGGGCTGAGGCTGCTGGACCTGGGTGTCACCTATGTGGGGCCTTTATGCAAATGAGATGTCTTGTCCAGCAAATCTGTTCTTAAATGACTGAACGCAGTCACGGCCAGTGGGCTGGGCCCTCACCTCTGAATCTTGGTGAATTTCGGAGTTGCTAGCTGCTCTCTGTGTTCCTGCTTCACTCACGCCTCCAGCACATAAACATAGGGACATCCATTTGACTGATGTTATGGTTTTCTTTAGGGCATAGATAGGAAACGTATATAAAATTTAATGAACTCTCTTTAAGTTCTCAGCTCAGTGGCATCCATGCAATCCCAGTGGTGTGCTAACATGGCCTCTCCTTCCACACATTTTCATCGCCCTATACAGGAACTCCATACCCTCTCACGGGTCACCTCTACTCTCCTCCAGGCCTCTAACAACTACCAATGTAATTTTTGTCTTTATGGTTTTACCTGCTTTGGGTATTCCATATAGATGGAATCCTGAAATATGCCTTTGCATGTACAAGTGTGTACAGCTTCTCATACTTATATTTTTGGAGGTTATCCACGTGTGGCATGTATCAGTTTTCATTCCTTTCAATACCGAATGATATTTCTTTAATGAATATACCACATTGATTCTTTAAATTAAAAATCAGCTACTTATTTTTCTTTTCTTTGTAGGAGTGTTTTGCTTGCGTGTACATCTGTGTGCCCTGTGTGGTGCCTGCAGAGGCCAGAAGAGGGTTGGATCCTCTGAAGTTGGAGTCAGAGATCATTGTGAGCTACCGTGTGGATGCTAGGAACCAACCCAACCTGGGTCCCCTGCAAGAGCAGCGAATGCTCTTAACCTCTGAGCCATCTCTCTAGCCCCCTGCCACTTTTTTCTCTTTTTTTTGAAACAGGTTTTTACCATGTATCCTTGGCTGGCCTGGAACTTGCGTTGTAGACTAGCCTACAGAGATCTGCCTGCCTCTGCCTCCACAGTGCTGGGATTAAAGGCAAATGCTACCATGCCAGTTCACAGCTGTTTTAATTCTATCTCTGACTGATGGACGTCTGAGTTGTTTTCATGTTTTGGCTACTGCTGTAACATGTTTTTTTTAAGGTCATTTCCCTTGTTTACTTTCATTTTGGGGTGGAGTCTCTTGGCATAAAAGCATTGGCTATGTGTTTATGGGGGTTTTGTAAAGGTCAGATGTACAGTTGATAGACCCTGAGGCTCTGAAGTTTAATTCCTCCAGAAAGCGCTTACTGCCCCTTTCTATCGGTCACTGTGTGGGGCTAGCAGTCCTTGCTGTGAGGCTTCTTCCTGTCTCAGTGGTACCTGGACACCCTCGGGATGAGTCAGTCCCGTGGTGGCTCACTGTGTCTGTCTCTCTTGCAGGCTGTCTTTCCTGCCCTGTGAGCTTGTCTTTGGCTTCTTGTGACATTGCAGTTGTTTCACGAGCTCAGAGTTTCTCATGCTTCATCCACACAATAGAATCCAGAAGATCTGATACAAGCCAGACCAAGTGGCTGGCTTTTTCTGGCCCGAATTCCCCTCATTTGGATATAGCACATGTGGAAGCACAGAGCTGCCTTGTGGCCTTGTGTATGCTGGTGGCAAAGTGAGCAACAAATGGAGACTCGGCAGAGTGTGATTTCAGAAGCCTCCGTTGCTGGGTGTCCTACCAGTGCACAGCAACAACAAATTATTGCCCATGATGCTTTCAGTGATGGGATGTGACTCCCATATGGGGTGCTGCTGACCCTCCAAGCCACCCCCACCCCAGCTCACTGGGACCCTTGTTGCTATGACAGCCCTCAGCTGCCTGAGAATCCCCCTCTATGAATTACGTCAAGTTCGTCCCATGAGGTTTTGCCTCGGTTCCTGAGTCCGGGTGTTAGCATATGCTTTGGCCTACTTTCCATGTCAGGACGGTTTAGTCTCATCCAGAATTGACCCCATACACATGCAAAGTCCCTGTCTGCTGATATGATTAAGTGATGGTGTTTTTAAGCTACACATTTTTCTACCACGAAGCTTAGATAGACCCAGGCGACACAAGGGGAAATCCCTTCCAGCTGCACGGTGCCTTTGGGACAGTCACTGGTCCCTTGTTATCCCTATCACTCATGCCTCTCTAGTCTGTGCTTGTGACCTTACTGGAGTCAGAGGATCACCTCATGAAAGAAAAGATTTGAGCTCCATTCTAGATGAAATAAAACTTTTACTAAAATGTGCCTAATGAGTTAGAAACAAAACCCTATAAAGGTTTCCTGTCACCATGAGGCCTGGTTTACCTGTTTATTCAGGCTTTTCCTGAAACTGGGTGACTAACGCATGGTGTGAGGCAGGAGGGCCTCACGGAAGGCCGTGGGGGTCACCTGGGTCATTTAAGGTCAATGACCATTAGCTCAGACCTGTGGGCAGGGAGGGCTGTTTCCATCCTGGGGTTTTGTGCGGCATTATGAACAAAGGAACCTGGGCACACCTTTCGCTGTCAAACCAAACCCTGCTCCCTGAGCCCACCGCTCACTGTCCCAGTTTGCTTTTGAGTGAAAACCAAGAAGAAATTCTCTTCTACTGCCTTCTCCTCCATGTCATCATCAGAAAGACTGTGTGGAGCCGGTGCCAAGAATTTGGGGCAACTGGATTTATAGGACCCGTGTGTCATGACTCGAAGTGGAAGGAATTTTAGGCCTTGAACTCACAAGCTCATGTCAAAAAGGTCAACTAGGATTGAAAACAGGCTGGGAGACCCTGCCAATACAAGTAAGGAAGTATGATTTGGAACAGCTTTTGTGACCTGGTGAAATAAAGAGTTCTGCCTTGGAAAATCCTCTACTCCCTACAGAGCTCAGCCTGGGTCCTAAGGTTCAGCTTTCCCCTGCCATGCTCTTACACTAATGGTCTACTCTAGACAAGAGCAACACTAAAAGATATTCCTTTGTGAAACAAGGCCCGAGGCTGGTCCTTAACTAGGCGTGGAAGGAGATGGAAGGGTGCTGGGGTGGGTAGCCCCGTCAGCTCTTCCCATGCTGCTCCAGGCAAGAAAAGATGGTGTAGGAGGATTGTTGTCATCCTTGGGATGCTGTGATGTGAGAATCATAGGGTCATTAATTTCTAGATGAGGAAGTGTGCTCTCAGGGGACTTATTTTATTCCTTTATCAGAGGCATTTAACAGAGGGCTTATGAGTCCAACGAAAAATAATCGAAACTTGATGCACAAAGGTAGAAGAAAAAAAAAAAGCATGGCAGGAACTCAGAAATGTACAGGGTGCATTGTGAGAGGTGTCACACACTTGGATGGGGGCAGGGGATTCCTAGAAACAAGCACGGAAGGGACACACTGTGTAGCTAGACCACAGAAGAAGCTCGAAAGTAGAGGAGCCCGGATTGGAAGCCGGGTTTGTTTTAGCCAAGGCGCACTCATTACTCATTTGTCAAATAGGATATGCTCCTGAATGAAGCTAAGTCCCGAGTCTGAAACAAGACGCTGACTGTGAGTCACATGGCGAAGGAAGTTGCCACTGCTCCAAATCTGGGCATGAGACCATCATTAAGGAGCCCTGCCTGAGTGCCACCCACTGTTTCCCAGACCCCTTCCAGCCTGTGTGGGAGAGGGTGGGAGGGAGGCGGAGGCACTCAGCGCTGGGTACGCTGGTCCCCCAATGGCAGTGTAAAGACCAGGGACCCAGAAGAAGGAGCACTAGCAACTGGCAGTTTGCTGAGCTGCAGAGCTAACTCTGTGCTTTCCCTAAAGCAGCATGCATGACAAGGGAATTTCTGGAAAGTCATCCTGGGCTGACTGGAGAGAGGGAACACAGACATGAGAATGGCTTGAACAGTTCTATCCAGAAACCAGCCCTGTCTCCTCCTGAAATGTAGACAATTTGCAAAAGTTGGGGAAATGTACTAAACTTAAATTTTGTCACATATAAAATGGTCACTGGACTGAGTCCACTGCCCTCCCCTTCCCCTGCCTCCTGGCCCCAAAGATTTTGTGAATCTTCAGTGAAACTGGTATAGTGTTTACCGCACACACCTGCCTCATAGACAGGACACTGGCAGCAGGCTGTGGAATCTGTTTCCTAGACATGCTTCCCTCACTTCTTCCTGCTTCCTTTCTCTGCGTCCATGTGCCCTGAGGGACCTCAAGGTTTTTGTGACTGCTGGTCTTGTGAATTCTCGCTTTTCATATCTACTACTTCCTAACCTATCTGAGGATTTAAAAAGCTTGTTCCCTCCAGGCTTTTCTGCCTCTGGAGGCTGAGAGGAAAGTTCTGCTGTGGTCAGAAGGGCTAAAAGTGCCCCCAGGCTGCCCAGCTTTGTAGCCCTGGGAGAACACTGCTGCCTAAGGCCACACTCCAAAACCCTGATTCTTGCACGTGTTTGTCAGATTTTGATATATTCCTGTTCAGCTCTTTCTGGTTCTGTAAAGTAGGAGCGATGCCCACAAGGCTGTCGTCTTTGAAAAGGCAGGTGCAGAGAGCTGTCATCTATAGCTAACACTTCATCTAGGTGGCTTCTTTGAGTCAGCCTCCCAGGCCTCAGCAGCCCCAGGCTCAGCAGAAACGCCCTGTAAAGCAAGAGAGTAAAGATGACCTTAGGCCTCAGAATCTTACTTGGGAGACCAGGAGACAGCCTTGCAAGGCAGGACACAGAAGAGCACAGAAGAGGGATGCAAGAAGGACAGGAAGGGAAGTGGTCGCTCCTCATTTAATAAGCATATGGATTTTCAGCAGCTTTAAAAATTATTATTTTTTGAGACAGAGTCTCACTATGTAGCTCTGGCTGTCCTGGAGCCCTCTGTAGACCAGCCTGGCCTTAAACTTAAGAGATCTGCCTGCCTCTGCCTCCTGGATGCTAGGATCAAAGGTGTGCACCACCACTACCCGGCCTTTTGAAAAATTTAAAATAACTTCAGGTTTACAAAAACTTCACAAAGTTCCTTCAAATGTTAACTCCCCAGAAACCAGTATAGTTATTAGTTCTTCTACAAATTAATTTTGTAGAATTAAACTCAGATTTAATTTCAAATTAAATAATTCAAGTCTCTCCAATTGTCCCATGAATGACCCTTTTCAGTGCCAGGGTGAGCCCAGGATTCCACAGTACACTCAGCTGGCATATTTTCTTCTCCTTTAACCAGGCCTAGTTTTTCTCCTTTGTTATTGATAGGGGATGCTTTAAAAAGATTATTTACTCACATTTGTCTGTGCTTGGTGACCTTGGATGCTAGAAGAGTGCCTTGGATCTTCTTGGACTGTAGTTATAGACAGTTATGAGCTTGTGGATGTTGGGGATTAAATCAGGGTCCTCTGGAAGAGCAGCCAGTGCACTTAACTCCTGAGCTGTCACTCTAGCCCTGAGGTATAACCAGATTTGCTACTTTGTGGGTTCTTCTTTCTTCCACTTTTCTTTACCTCCTTTCCATCCTTTAAACCCTCTAACACTAGATAAGAGAGGAAAAGGGACAGAGAGGAAAGGGGACAATATTATCTTTAGGCTACTTACTGCTGCTTAAGGACATCAAGTGAGAGACTAAAGGATTAAAAATCAGAGGGTATTGTTTTAAAGTTTAAAGTATAAGCCTGAACAAAGGCCAGCCAAATGGAGATACGTCCAGCCACCTGGGAAAAGAAACTAGCTTTAATGCATTCTTTACCTGCCCACTAGAGATACAGCCCAGCCCAGAACCAGCCCAGATGACCAAGCCAGAACCCCATAAGGTCTTGGTGCCTAAAATAAACTAATCATTTCAAAAGACAATTTCCCTTACCCAGTCATGTAATACCAAGGCATGTGAGTCCCTGCTTGCATTGTTCCCCTTTAGAAACCTTGTTCCCCTAGACTGCAGGGCTGCATTTCTTGTGACCTGTGTTCAAGTGCGTGTACAATTAAAAAAAACCCTCATGTATTTACATTGGAGTCTATTCCTGGTCTTTGGGAGTCACTAACTGGGCACAACACAAGCTCCTTGAGGTAAGTTTGAATTTCATAATCAGGATATCTAATTTCTCTCCTCCTCCTCCTCGATTAACTCCTTGTTTCTTCTTTGTATATGATACAAAGTTAACAAACCACAACCAACAGCATCCAACCACCAACCACCAATCCACCTATTGGTTCTCTAGCGTTTATTTATCTTCTGAAAAGTCCCCAGAATTTCAAATGTCATACACTCACAGAAACTAACTGCAGTTGACAAAAATCACGCCTCTGCTAGTGCATGAAGCAAATCATAGTCAGCTGCTGTGGAGCAACCCCACATCCCCACACCTGGGATTAAAATAAAAACATATTCTCATAATATTTCTCTGTGTTTTTTTAAAAAAAAGAAATCAAAATTACAAAACTCTCACTACACTAAGGGATAATACCTTTGACGGCTGTTTCATTGTCTACAATTATGGGTTTATCTTGTGTCTCTTGAGGTATTCCAGAAGCAGAAAGACACACAGGGTATATACTTACTCATAAGTGGATATTAGACATATAATACAGGATAAACATACTAAAATCTGTACACCTAAGGAAACTAATCAGGAAGGAGGACTCTGGGTAAGATGCTCACTACCCATTCAGAAAGACAAAGAGGCTGGACATCGGAGGAGGGAGAAAACAGGGAACAGGACAGGAGCCTACCACAGAGGGCCTCTGAAAGGCTCTGCCCTACAGGGTATCAAGGCATACACTGAGACTCATAGCCAAACTTTGGATAGAGTGCAGCGAATCTTATGAAAGAAGTGAGAGATAGTAAGACCTGGAGAGGACAGGAGCTCTACAAGGACAGCAACAGATCCAAAAGGTCTGGGCGCAGGGGTCTTTCTGAAACTGATACTCCAGCCAAGGACCACTCATGGAGATGGCCTGGAACCCCTGCACAGAGGTAGCCTATAGCAGTTCAAGAACCAAGTGGGCGCCATAGTAATGGGAACAGGAACTGTCTCTGACAGGAACTGATTGGCCTGCTCTTTGATCACCTCCCCCTGATGGGGAGCAGCCTTGCCAGGACACAGAAGAAGACAATGCAGCCAGTCCTAATGAGACCTGATAAACCAGGATCAGAGGGAAGGCGAGGAGGACCTCCCTTATCAGTGGACTGGGAGAAGGACATGGGTGGGAAAGAGCGAGGGTGGGATTGGGAGGGGAGGAGAGAGGGAGGTACAGGGTGGATACAAAGTGAATAAATTGTAATTAATAAAAATATTAAATTCAGGTATTTATTCTAAGCAAGAAGATCATAAGAAATATGAGTCCTTCTGCCTTACTCCATTTCATGGTGTAACAAAATATTTAAGGAAAAATGCTCTTTATGTGAGAGTGGCTTAATTTATGTTTTGAGGGACTGAAAATCTATAGCGTTGGGTTGCCTCATCAATTTGGACTCTGGTGAGAGCCCGCTGGTCAAATCACGGCAGCTGGTAAAATGGTGGGAAGATGGCTAGAGGGAGAGGGTACACGTAGATACAGGAAGTGAGACCAGGAGGAAAGGTAGGCTTAGCATTTTACAACACACTCTTTGAACAACTAAGTGGGGCTCCACAAACATGGCATCTGTTTCTTCAGGGAGGAGCACCCTCAATGACCTAACAACATTCCAGGGCATCTTCCTTCTTGAAGTGTCTTCTGCCTCTCATGTTGCCACATGGGAAACCATATGTCCAGCCACAAACCCATGACAGACAAATCTCACCCATAGCAACTTCTCAGGACACTGCAGGAGGTGGCATATGACTGGAAATGTACACTTTTAAGAAAATCACGCTTTTGGAAAATGAACAAAGAATTTTTACCAAGAACCAGAAGAGTAAAGCTACACCCCACCGCCACCTCCACCCCGGAGCTCTCCTGGACTCCTCGGTCTGAAGCGCTCTCCTGCACGGGCTCTCAAAGGTGCATTTTCAAATGTTCCACATCACCTGCAGCGGTCTTTTCCACCCACTATGGGTAGGGGGATCTTTTGGACTTCTAGGATGGCTCAGTCTTTTGGGAAAGATTTGGATAATTGCTCATGAAAATAGATCTAAGAGGTAATAAAAATCTGGCTGCCACCTCTTGCCAAGCATTTTATACTTACACACACACACACACACACACACACACACACACATATATATATATATATATATATATTTTTTTTTTTTTCTGGAAAGAAAGCTGGCTATAACAAAAGAACTAAATGTGCTTGAGGAGACAAAGACACACATGCTTTGGCATGTGTGATATACTCCAGCAAGGAAAACATTAAACAAACTGCAGAAAGTATGGCTGCTGGCACATAGCTAGCTCATGGTTCAAAGGGGCTGGAGAGAAATGTTTCAGCACAGTGGATGGAGAGAAGAGGCTGAGAGGGGTTATGGAGGAAAACAAGGACCGGGATGTGTTGGCCTGCACTGTGAGGGGTGGCGGATTCAGGATGGGTGACAGAGTCCAGAGTGTGCCAGTCCTATGTGAGGAGTCCATCTACCTTGATCGGCCATCGTGGAATAATAAACTAAGGGCGTAGCATAGGACAGTATCCAGAGCGTCTAAGATAGACTTGCTTGTCCATTTAGCCCTGGCCACTGAGGTAGAGAAAAAAGCCAGAAAACAGGAGGCCTTTGTTCTTAGATCTCAATGCCAGTGATCTTGTTCTTGAACAAAATCATATTTACTAGACTCGTATGAAAAAAAGAAAGAAAGAAAGAGAAAAAGGAGGGGGACCTGGAGAGGTGGCCCAAAGGTTAGGAGCATTTGTTACTCTTGATGTGGATCAAGTTTCAGTTCCTAGCACCAGCATGGCAGGTTATAACTGTCTTACTCCAGGGGACTAATGCTGCCCTCTGGCCTTTTTAGGGACCAGGCACACACCGGGGCACATACACATGAATGGACCAAGCACCTGTATGGTGAAATAGACATGTATTTGGTCCTGGAAGCTAGACATCCAACATCAAGGTCCTGGCAGGCCCCGTTCTCTCTTCCAGGCTTTGTGGGCTGTAGAGAGATCACCCCACCTTCTACCTCAGTTTCACATGCCCATCACCCTTGGTTACCTGTATCGTTACATGCCATCCTATTCTTGATGTGCTCTAATTTCCCTCTAATGTGATACTAGGTAGTAGATTATACCCTGTGACCTTCCTTCATTTGACTAATCACATTTGTAAAAACCAACTTTTTTTTTTTTTTAGACAGGGTTTCTCTCTGTAGCCTGACTGTCCTATTACTTGCTCTGTAGACCAGACTGGCTTCGAACTCAGACATTTCTGTTAGAATCGTGCGGAAGAGAGTTACAAGGCGGGTTCACAAATCATGCCATGTGACTGGTTCCATGTTGGAGGTTTATTAGGGGAAGGGGCCGCAGAGACCATCTCTGGATGAGGCAGGAGAGAAAGAGAGAGAGAGGGAAAGAGAGAAGGAAAAGAGAGAAAAGGTACCCTGATAGAGAAAGGGGAGAAGGCCAAGAGGAGAGGACCAAGAGAGAAAGGACCGAGAGAGAGACCACGTGTCTGGTTGTCCCTTTAAGGGACAAGGTAACCATGCCTTCCAGGTGTGGCCACCTGGCCGGTGACACATAATGACATCATAAGTTGCTAGGCAACCCAGAAGCAGGTTTTGTTCCAAAATCCTAACAATTTCTTTGTGGGTGAGCCATAGATGCCTTCAACTCAGGATGTCAAGTGATGAGCTTAGTAGGCAGGACCTTCTCTCTCTGAGGAGATTACTGGGAGAAACTTCCTTCCAGTTACTCAGGTTGGAAATCTTGGCATCATCTTCCTTTTCCTGCCAACAAACAGTCTTCTGATCCTTTAACATCTGCACCAGTCATGTTCCTATCTGGCCTCCTGTTCATGCCAAAGTTCATTGCTTAATGGATCTCTTTGACTTGGGGGTCTGGAGTGTCAGGAAGATAATGCCAATAGTTCAAGTGGGAGCAACGGTACAATAGGACTCCACAAGTCCGTTTTCACACTTGCTTCTTAAGCTCCAGCTCTTACTCGGCCTGTGAGAGTGCATTCTTGCTGCCTGTAACTACAGTGCGGATGCTCAGTGTCCTGTAGAGGCTCATGTGCTACAGGTGTGGTCCCAGGCCAGTGTTACTGAAAGGAGGGAGTTTTATGAGGTGGTGCACATTGGGAGTTCCTTAGGTCATTGGGGGGTGAGCTCTCAAAAGGCATTATGGGATTTTGACCCCTTCCTCTTTTTATGCTTTTCAGTTGTGGGGTTTGAATGAGAAATACCTCCCATAGGCTCACATATTTGAGCACTTGATCCCTTGGTGGTGCCGTTGAGGGAGGCTGTGGAACCCGTAGAGGACGTGATGAGGGAGGTATCACTGGGGGCAGGCTTTGAGAGTTTATATCCTCATTCCACCCCTAACACCCCCATTCCTGAAAATGTGTTACTGCTCCTGGTGGCATGCCATGCTTTGTCTGCGATTATGGACTTGAGCTGCTGAGACCATAAGTAAGAGTAAACACTTTATTTTTTAATTTGCATTTGGTCATGGGGTTTTATTACAGAAATGGAAAGTGACTAATACACCAGGTATGACATAAACAGCTTACTCCACTGTGAGCTCTCATTGGCATCTTACATACTCACCAGAGGCCCATAGAAATGATTCTATTAAATATTAACTGGAACCTCTCAAACTGTGAGCCAAAGTGAGCCTTTCTCTGGATAAGCCGATTACCTGGGGTATTTTGTTATACATATATGGAAAGGACTGGCACATCCATTCTCCTCAATCTCTCTCTTATTTCAAAGTGTGGGTCAAATGTTGTCTTTCTAATCCTGCCTTGGTCCTCAGCCAGCCCAGTGATTACCTTGTGTTTGCCTACAATGTTTCTCACAACTCTGTTCAGCTTCTCTACTGAGGTAGGAGGTAGGTGTGTGTGTGTGTGTGTGTGTGTGTGTGTGTGTGTGTGTGAAGTATATAGTAAGCACCTAGTGGGTGAGAGCCCACTAAGTGTATGGAGAATCCTTGAGTCCTGGACCTTCTAGGTTGGCCTGGAACTCTCCCCTCTGCCTGGGCTCAGGATCGTCCTGTCTCAGTTTCCCAAGCACCGGGGCTGCAGGCATGAGCCGTCATATCCAGCTTCATTGCTAACATTTTTTTTTTCACTACTGAGGTATGGAAAAATTGATTTATGATGATTGATTTATTTAGCATGGTCTACATATTCTGTACAAATGACAGGGGATACTTAGTAACCGAAGAAATGACAGACACTGTCAGTTCCAACTGTTTCTTATCTGGAACCTCTCTTTTTTTCTCTCTCTGGAATTACTTATTAGGGACTTTTTTTTTTAACAGTAACTGAACATGGAAAAGAGGAGAGGACACAGCTCAAATGAGACAGTGAGATAAAAATAGAAGATTTTCTGTTTTGGCTTTCTGTTACAAAACAGAAACAATTTTAAAAACAATCTTCCCTACTGATCAATAGCAGTCCTCACTTTTCCTAGCTGGAAACACATTTTCTTCAGTTCTTGAAAATGTATGTTTTGTCCAATTTTATCATTTTTTTGGCAAAGGAAACTTTTAAAAAACCTGAGCATGAATAAATTTTAAATGTTAAATGTAAGAGAAATTTGACTTATAGTCAATAGAACCCACATCTGGACTTGGCTCAGTGATGGCTACTGAGGGAATGGTATGTTGCAATAATTTGTATTATATGGCTTTCTTGTTTGCTTGCTTCATTTGTTCCAAGCATTGCCTAGAATGACCTTCACTGTTTGTGTAGAACTAGGCAAAAAAAGCAATTTTCAATCATGTCTTGTAGTATTTTCAAACAAACAACAACAACAAACCCCAAATAGGTGTCTATCATGTAAAAATATAATAAGAGATACATTTTGGCTAAATGAGGTGACAAAGGTTGATTCTTGGTTCATGTTGGCAGGAGTTTGAATTGGCTGAAATGTTCTAAAAGTGTATTAAATATTCATAAGATATATATGTCCTTTGATTTAGCAATTTCGTTTTTTGCAGTGTGTTCTGAAGGTATCAGTTCTGGAGATTTAGTTAGAAGGGTATTTATAAAAGTGGTAAAAAAATTAAGAGAGAAATCACATGATTCATAAGAGGTAATTGATAAGATGAGTGAATTTTCCCACATTGTAGAATTGTCGGCATCCAGTAAACATTGCGTCACAGGAGAATAATTAATGATGCAACATGTTGCCAAGGGGATCAGACAGGCTCTACACAGAATGTTCAGTTTGATTGCAGTTGGTTATAAAAAAAAAGTGTGGGCAGATTTGATTTCCTGGCTTCCTTTAGGGCAAGAAGCTACACTTGTTTTTAATACCTACATCCTGTGGCTCTAACCTCCATCTAGTGTGATTACACAAGTTCTTTCCTCCAACATTGCCCTTCCCCGACTCTCATTACCTTAGCCTGCTGTCTCATTCCTTCACATGCCACCTCCTGTTTTGGGAAGGCAACTTCTCCAGGCAAATCTTTCTTCTTACCACGATTTTGCAGAAACATAAACAATTGATTCTCTAATTCCCCACACCCCGAGAGCTGGGGCTGCAATAATGCTCACCTCAGCTTTCCGGAGTGCGTGGATGGAACTGTGTGGGAAATGCAAATCCAAAAAAGGGGAAACTTAAAAGTTGTGTACTTAAAAGTTGTATATATTGTATATATTTTCTTCCAGAAAACTTTTTCTTGGGTCAGGCATACCCATCTTCCCATGACTGTTCATTTTCTTCACCCCAGGCCTATCACTATTTTGCAAGAACAAATGTTGTCTTCTTTCAGCTCTTGCCACTCCCAGGAAGCCTTCCCACCAACCTTTTTGAAATCCTGAAGAAGGGAGAACAGCACTCCTAAGGGAAACATGATTTGCAGAAATGAATTCTGCCCACACCAAGGATGATAACACATTGTCACGTGGAGTTCCTGGACCTCACATCTGAAGCTCTCCGTTTCAGGGTAGGATCTTAGGTTTGAGTAACTAAAAATCCCTCCCCCTCTACCCCACAACTCCACCAAACAGAGAAACACTTTGATCTCAAAAGAAGTACCAGTTATTACTCTCAAGTACAAAACCTGGGAGGCAAGGAAGGCCGTACTTTGTCCAAAGCCTTAGTACTCACCGATAGTGTCAACAGCAGGCACAGAAGGAATTCAGTGTTATTTTCTCTTTCTCCATATACAGGCTGTAGAGAACCCCTGACAAGTTAACTCTACAATCTTGACAGTCTGAGGCCCACGAGGTAGAACATCTGTCAGGGTTACCCTGCTGTGGGATGGTGTAAATTAAAGTTCCACAGCAGCATCAAACACCGCATTTACTAGCCTGTGGTTTCTGTGAGTCAGGAGTCTAGTGTGGCTTAGTTAGGGTCCTCTGGCTCAGGCTCTCTCATGAGCCTGCGATCTGAAAGGTGACTGGATCTTACCGAGCCCCATACTCAACTGGGAAGGATGTGTGTTTGTGTTCAGATGCTCAGTAAGGGCTCAGGGTTAGGTGTGGTATTATATTCTGGTGATTACCGCACCCTTGAGGAAGAGTCAGGAAGATCAGATCAATCTTGGCTACCTAGTGAGTTCAAGGAAGTGTTTCCATTAGATTGGCTTGTGGACAAGTCCATGAGGGCATTCTGTTGATTGTGTTTTGCTGTGGGAGGGCCCAGCTCATGGGGTGGGGGCAGTGCTGGGTGATGAAAGGAAGCTGAGAAAGACATGGCGAGCGAGCCTATAAGCGGCATCCCTCCACAGAGTCGCCTCCCATTCCTGCCTCCAGTCTCCTGCCTTGCTTTAGCTCCTGTTTGACCCTCCCTCCATGGTGAACTTGCTTCTGCTCTCATTTCTGCTTAAGTAAAACTACACATTGTTTGTCTTTGGATGTCATGGAACTCCATGCACTTTAAAACAGATATGTCATGGAACTCTATGAACTTTAAAATATACATGCTGATATTGTGCTAAGTGAAAGAAATCAGACAAGAAGTTTGCAAGATTCTACTTACAAGGAATGTCCAGAGTAGACAGCTCTATAGAAAGTGGTTAGTGGTTGCCAGGGACAACAGGGAGAAGGGAATAGGAAGTTACTACCAATGAGAGCGGCGATGAAATGTTCTAGAAAAGATTCTCTGGATTTACTAAGACCTGCTGGAAGTTTCAAGACTGATATAGCACAAAGCGCAGATTCATGAGAGTAAAAACATTTATTTAACTAAAATTTTATATGACATTGGAGTTGTCATATAAAACACCAAAGAACCAAGGAAACCAGCATCTTTATGGACAGCGGGGTAGAGTATGATGGGACAAAAGCAGGTATAATGCAAGGATCCTAAACTCAGGAGAACCCAACAAGCAGTGTTCAGTCTCAATAAGGCTTGATTGCCTGCTTGCTTCTTCCCTCCCTCCTTCCCTCCTTTCCTCCCTCCCTCCCTTCCTTCCTCCTTCTCTTTCTCCCTCTTTTTGTTGTTATTGAGACAAGGTATCGTTCAGGTCAATAGCTCTGATTGGCCCAGAACTCTCTAAGTAGACTTGGCTGATCTAGAACTCAAGGATTTCTGCCTGCCTCTACCTCCTAAGGGCTAGGATTTAAAGGTGTGGGTTGTCATGCTCAGCTAAGGCTGTTACTTCAAAAAAGAAATCTTTTAATGATTTGTTCTTGAGGTTAGGTATGGGTAATTCTTTGGTTGCAATTTCACAGACCAATGAAAAGAGCCTTGCTGGCCATGGGGTGTGGTGCAAATTGTTGAGACTGAAATTGAACACTCTGTACTAAGTCAGCTTAGGCATCTTTTTGTGCTGGCCTAGGAGCCTTTAAGAACGGAGTACACTGATAGTTAAAAGCTCTGTGTTGAAGGCCAGCTGTGCTAGCCAGTGTACAATGTCCACCCACCTGTCTCGTGGGCTAACCATAGCTTGGTCCTTTCACTTTCTTCCTTCTACCCTAGAAGACGTAAGTCAGTGGCAATTAGCGTTAGAATGTGATTATTGAGCATCCAAATGAATGCAACAGCTTACAAAGCTGACTTTTCTGTCACTGTTCACCACTGTCACACCCATTATTTCTGCGGAAGTTCATTGTCATTTGGTCTTCTTTCTCATCAAATCTAGAACACAGCCCTGTAACTGTCACTTAGTGTATCTAGAAGGACCTGCTACAGGTCTGAAAGTTGGTGCCATGTTCCCCTCCAGGCAGGTAGCTAGAACCTGTTCATTGCTTCCTGCCATCAGGCCATTCTGGCAGGTTTCTCTTCTATCACAGTGCACTGCCACATGCTTAACAACCAGAGAATTGGTTTGTAATGTGTGCCAGTTGCCATGGTGTAACTAATCCCACCAAAGCTGATTTCAAAATACCAATGTGCTATCAGTGAGCATGGAGTTGGGCAGAGTAGCGCACAGCCAGTTTACTCAAGATGGGATGCTGGTCCAGCATTTCACTGCTTCTGAGGGATCATTAAGCCATGGCTGCTCAGTTGAGCTTGTAGCTGGTTTCCAGACACAGCTGCTTTGGAAGGAAGGGGTTTCCTCACAGCATGACACCCTCCATGGGACTTCTCTCTCCTGAGAGCTCAGCACTCAATTTTAAGCTCCAAAGCAAGCTGGGAACCTGCTCATGGTTTTGCTAGAAAGTGGGAAAGAGGAGGTTAGGAGTCCCAATCCTCTTTGGGAGATGTGTTTTCTTTCTGACAGTGTGTGAATTTGTATTAGAGACAGCACATTCAAGCTGTTCACAAAGTATCAGACACTGTTACTTATAGCCTGAAGGAGCTGTGAAAATATTTGACAAGGTCAAGATCACAGGGTGTTTTCTAAGGGGAAAATAAAGGTGTTTGGTAGGTTGGCAGCCTTACAAACAGAAGCTGGGCAAACCCAGACTGCTGAAGCCCTCAGTCCCACGGTAGGGTTCAGCTCTCTTTGAGTGGCAGTCTGTAAATGGAATATATTCCTGGAAGCAAAGCCTGATATAGATAAAACATTTATGGAGATAACCTGAGTGCTGGGGCCATTCAGAGATGGTAGGGCAGGATTTAGGGGCAGAGGGAGCTGTCATTTGCTATGAAAACAGATTGGATGCATGCTCGTCTACTCTTCTAATCAAGGCTGTGGGTGGGTTGGATCAGCCTAGCTGCTGTGCTATTCTCAACGGACTCTAGTGACTTCGTACAGTGGATTTCTTTCATGTAGAATGGTCCAATGTAGGGGTGCATTCCAGTCGGCTGAAAATAGGGAAGTTCTACCTAATGTAGACATTTGAGAATACAGGCTGAGTGATTTTGTTGTCTTCAACAAGTGGCTTTCCACTATTTCTCTGCCATCAAAACTCAGCCAGCAAAGTAGGAAAGATGGGGCGCATGGAGGAGAGGAGTCTGATTTTAACCACATCTCCTTTGTTCACATCCCTGTGCAGGCTTATATTTGCAAGAGGAACGATCTTTTTTTTTTTTTTCTCTTGTGTATGTGTACGTGTGCGCGTATGTGTATATGTGGGGATGTGCCAGAAGTGTATGTGGAAGTCAGAGGTTAACTTTGTAGTTTTCTCCTTCCACCTTTGTAAGGGTTCTGAAGATAGAACTCAGGTGGCCAGGCTTGTGTGATTACCCACTGAGCCATCTCACGGGATCCCAAAGCGGAGCAATTGTTAGATTAAACCAGCATCGATTTATGATCTCTTGCATTTATCACAAGTCTGTGAGTCTCCTTCAGAGAGACTATATGGGCCATCAATCTTCCCCAAACAAGTTTACTTGACTGAGGGAACAAAATCTTTGGGGGGCAAAAGGTTCTTTGTGCCACATATAGGCATAATTTGTGGTCAAAATTATAATAAAACCCCAAAGAACCAAGGCAGCTACTAAGAAATTTATTTTAAAACTGTCTTTACTCAAATTGGGTAAGTTAGCATTTTATGTTATATGTTTTAGGAGAAACTTTATATTGGTCATGTAAGTATGAAACTGGGGTAAATAAATGGCATTCCAAGCTGCACCGGGTCTTCTCTAACAGAGCAACTGACCCTTTCACCTTAATCCCCTAAGCCCTTTTTGAGACAAGTTCTCACCATAAGGCTAGGCTAGCCTCAAACAGTTAATAAAAGTCTCACAGATAAATAAAAATATCATGTGCCAAAATTTACCAGACCCAAAGTATAGATTTCAATGAAACGCTCTACAGTTAGAATAGGATTCAGAAGAGAAGCTTTGGAGCTTCCAATTAAATATTACAAACTCTTGATATCTCGCCATGGCTTCCTGGGTGCTGGGGATTGCACACCCAACACTAGCACTCTCTTTATTTTATTTTGTTTTATCTTTGGTGGCTTGCTGGAGATGGAAGCCAGTAAGACAAATCTTAATCCCCATGCTCTTGTTAAATCCACTAATGTACTTACTCATTGCTGTTGGGATGTTAACTAAACCCAGCATGGTCAGCAATTAATATTCTTACAGTTATTAAGTTAAATAAAATACACCTTCCCTAGCTAAAGCTACTTTCAAAAAATTCAATATATATATATATATATATATATATGTATGTATGTCATGATCAGAGATTTCTAGAAGATTTATTCTCTGAGACTGAGTCTGGAAGACAATAGATTGTAGAAGAAAATGTTGAAAGCTGACTTTCTGTGTGTTTTTGCTGTGTACATGTGCTGGGATAATAAGTTACTTGTTTTCATTATCAAAGAAAGAAGCAGGTAATTGAGCATGTGGCAGTCATTAGAGACTTCAGTCATATTATGAGAAAGATCTTGTTGCTGATGGCAGGTGATGGAGAAGGGTCATAACTATGGCAAAAAGCATGAGTTGTCATCTGTCCCAAAGACAGAGTTCTGTGTTCAAACACAAAAGCTGGCAACTTCACCCAGGTGGTTCTGATGATGATGTTCCAAACGCTATCTGGAAGACAAAGTCTTTTGGGCTTACCAAAAAGGAGCATAGATTAATGTAGCCAATGGTTTCTGGGTGCCTCCCTCAGTGAAGGGCCCATGTGTGGGAAGTGCCCTTGCCTTTTTGTGGGTCTTCGTTTTCCTTTCCTTGTCACCCTTCATATTTTGGTGAGGTGAACTTAGAGGAAGAGCATAACCTACAGATATATCAAGTCTCAGACACTGGACCCTTCTAGACTTAGACTGCCCAGAGATGTTTGCTCACTAGGATAGGGAAAAATGCCTTGGAGTTGATTTTCTTCTATATGTGTGGCTCCCACGAGGGGGTAGAAGTGTGGAGCCCCAAGAAGCCAAATCTTATGAAGTTTCCACTAAGTAAATATATTTCCTGTCCCAGATAAGACAATAAAACTCCAGATTCTTTTACAGAAAATGAGAGACAAATGCCCATTGTCAATATTTATTGACTCTTGGTAAACATTAATCTACCCTTTGGTCTTTATTTGCTAGAATTGAATGTGGGAACTACTAGTGATTACTTAGATAGGACAAATAGATACCATTTCACTTGTCAACTCTAACGGATAGGTTCAGCCTACTGAAAATATTGTTTTGCAAAGAATTTTGATCCATCTACTTTCAGTGTGTGCTCTGGTTGAGGGAATCAGAAGCAGTGATGTGTTTTGACATATTCATTCATTCATTCACCAAATGTCAAGTGTCTACCATATGCAAGCCATTCTTCCAGGGGCTAAGACACAGTTTTGGCTGTCAAAGCTATACTGTTGCTGTCCAGTTATATTCTAAGAGATGACGCTATTTGTGATCTTTGATGGATTTATCATTTTGCAGACTTATAGAAAGAAAGTGTTATCTGAATTACTCAAAAGCTCTACCAGAACATTGTCCAGTTGTCTCCCTATGGCCTTTCCCTTATCACCTCGTGGAATTATTTGCAATTTTCATTCTATAGCTATGGTTGCAGAAAAATCTGTGACCTGCTCCCCAATCTGTTTAAGGAATGACTGCCCACCTCCCAACACAGCCTGTGGCCCAGGAATAAGGAGTCTTTCCCTCCTTTTTGGAGCCTACTGTACAGCAACGCTTGTGGAAAATTCCTGTTTGTTGGCAAAGATCATTGTGTGAAGGTATTAGACAAAGAAGCTCTATTGGGTAACGGGATGCCAGAGAGGGGTAGGAACCCTGACATTTGAGAGGGGTGAGAGCCCTGATGCCTGAGAGGGGTGGGGACCCGGTAGGTCAAGGTATCAAATGGTAGTTGGGTGATGTTTCCCATGGCTGAATTCCAGGAAAACTTCCCCTGATATGATTCTGTTGTTCCAAATCAGCTCATTCTGCCCAAGGCTTTGAAAGCAGGCATGTCTGGATGGGTGGAGGGGCCTCCGGGAAAGGGCCGTTCGTTTTTCTCATCAGGATCCAGTTTACTCCAGCAACTCCCGAGCTCACTTTTCCTGTATTCTTGGGGCAGGGCTATGTGTCTTCCTACTGTGCTTTTAATCTGAACTTCAAAGCGCTGTAAAGCAGATGACCCTATCTCTTTTCCTTCATGCTCTTTATGGAAAATTGGCATGTATGGACCTGCCTGCAAAGCCCAAAGTATCTCTTTCCTCAGAGCTGTGTGATTCTGGGTTACTATTTGGAGGTGGACAAACCCAGGCCACTAGCAGGGGAAGGCTCTGTTTCATTCCCCGAAACTTCCTTTTCAAAGAGGCTCCAGAGCTCTGATTTGTTTGGTTGTGTAAGGAGA
>CM053766.1:90863997-90876129 GCA_028658305.1 Pachyuromys duprasi
TTTTTTTTTTCATCTGCTAAGGTCGATCTGATTTGTGCTGCCTATATATTTTTGGATGTGTAGCCTTACATTGGATTGTGGTCAATTTAGCAGGGGCTACACTCTCTTTGTTTGCTTGTTTTTTGGAGACAGGGTTTCTTTGTGTAGCCTTGGCTGTCCTGGACTCACTTTGTAGCCTGGGCTGGCCTCGAACTCACAGGGATTCACCTGCTTCTGCCTCCCCAAGTGCTGGAATTGAAGGCATGTGCCACTACACCCGGCTGGGCTGCACTCTTAAAGAAAACAGACTTTCCCTTTTCCAACCACTGTCGGTTGCCAATAGCTACTTGGCTAGGGGTGGGACTTCATACCCACCCCTCCCCCACGCAGCGATTCACTGCGGCTTGAGCTTGCATAGGCCTTATGTATGCTGCTTCAGAGGCTGTGAACTCTTCTGTGTGGCTGTCTGGCTGTTCTTATGTGAGGAAGCAAATGGGGTCCCATTAGCTTTTCGAGGCGTTTCTCCTTTCCTAGAGCTTTCCTGTGGGCTCCTCTTGCACCCTGTTTTCCCCCATACTCTTGGGTCCTCCAGATTCCTTGGTTAAGGAATTAAGGGATTAGTAAACTAAGAAACAAGTGGGCATTCGGTAGTGGCAAGTACAGTGCCTCACAGGCTGACAATGAGAACAGTTAACTTTGTTGACTGTCCACTGTGTGCCAGATATTTGCTGAGGACTGTACAGGGATGGTCTTGCCAAGGCTCAAAAAAAGATTCTTAGGAATTAAACATTATAATTATTTCCCTTTTAAAGAAATGACACCAAGGCACAAAGCAGTTAAGGAATGTTCCTGAGATTACAGAGGTAAGGAAGAGTGGAGACAGTCTGCTGTCAGTAAATATTCATACACACCTACACACCAGACTCTGTGGTAAGGGGCCAGGAGGGCTTCTTCCAGGGGGCAGTCAGGTCAAAACGCAGGCTGCACATCCATAAGCAACCGTTCCTTCAGCAGTCAGTGATGCTTAGGGAACTAAGCGAGGCTGGGGTGGTGAAGTCCCAGCGGCTATTTTACCTCGCGGGACAGTCAGAAATGGAAGGCTTCTTAGAAGGTGTGACATTTAAATTGCAACCTTCTGTTTTATTTTTATTTTTGGCTTTCAACAGTCCTTTTAAAATTAAATTTTAGATTTGTTTCTAAGACATTTTCATACATATCTATTATTGTACTTTGCTTCAGCCTCTGAACCCGAAGGAGAAGAGAATTTCAGCAAATCGGGCGCAGACAAAACAGTGAAAGCAAAATCAGAAAAGGAGGGAGCACCAGAGAGAAGCAGACGGCCCTTCCAGGGCATCGAGAAATAGGCAGGCCTCACTCAGCCTGCGCAGAGGAGAGAGACCAGAGAGCTTTTCACTTAGTGACCCGTCCTGGTTTCCTTTCTGTTGCTGTGATGAACACCGCGACTAAAAACACTTCCGGGAGGAAAGTGTTTATTTCATCTTACAGCTCACCATCCATCATGAAGGGAAGTCAGGCTAGGAGCCTGGAGGCAGGAACTGAAGCGGAGACCAGACCATAGTGAAATACTTACTGGCTTGCTTCCTATGTTTCTCTCTCTCTCTCTTCCTCCCTCTCTCTCTTCCCCCCTCCTTCCCCAGGGCCATCTATTTGCCCTGAGGTGTCACCACCCACAGTGGCCTGGGCCTTCCAACACCAATTACTAATTGAGAAAATTCCCCATAGGCTTGCTGTCTACAGGTCAGTCTAAAGGAGGTATTTCCCCAGCGGAGATAACCTTCTTTCTAGATGACCCTAGCTCATGTCAAGTTGACAGGACACTAACTTGTACGTAATGCCAGCAGAATAGATGGGGCTGGAGGGCAGTGTTCACACCGCAGCTCCTGGGCTGAGAGACTGGCACACTCAGCCCGTTCCCTGCCTCTGCCCTATTTAAGAAGCCAGTGCAGTTGCAGGGCAGTGGCGTGCAGAGCCATGGGAGGTACGAAGGGGTGGGAGGACTCTGAATCATGCCCGAATCACCCATGCACCTGGCAAGACAAGCCCGGAGCCTGCCGTTCCCACCTCTCATTGAGAAGGCACACAGCGGATGGCAGAGATGCCTTGCAGGGAGACAAGGGAGCCAACGCAGTGTGGGCAGAGATTAAAGCTCACAGCGTTTCAGGCTCAGGCTTGTTCCAGAAGCATGCTTCTAACAACTCCCTGAGAGGGTTTCCTAGAAACCCCAGGGTGTGAAGCTGTCCAGCCAGATGGTCTAGTAAAAGGAAAAAAAAAAAACCTCTCGGAATAAATAATAACAATAACAGGAGGGCCAATTAATCCTGGAGGGAGCGGAGACACGGAGGCTGTCGGGAGGAAGGAGGGGAGGAAGGAGAAGGGAGAGGAGGAGGGAGAGGAGGAGGGAGAGGAGGGAGGGATAGAAGGAAGAGGGTTGCGTCCAGCAGGCTGCTGACATCTGGGGTTCTGGAATTCCATATGCCACATGTCTTGTTTTTCCACCATGACTCTTTCTTACTGTGATTTATGGGAACTGCTTTGCCAGGGCGGGGGTCGCGAAGAAACATACAGGTGGGGGAAGAAGATCTGCAGCCGCTTACGAGCAACCCATTTCATCGCGAGCAAAGCTTTGGCTGCTGGCCTGTGTGGAGCACACAGCCAGGGCAGAGCTCACTCCTAGTGTGTCCACGTGGAACAAGAACAAATGCCCACGTAAAAGGAAATATACACGTATGGTGAGGCATTGTTAATGCCACCGTTTGAGCATAAGACTACTGCTACAGTTTAAAGCCAAATCTGAAGGAAGCTTTAATTAAATACTGGCCAGCCTGATGGACTCTGGCAGGCCTATCTCTAGGTTTCCAGAAAACTAACCCCAGTCACGTTTTGCAGGGGCTTAAAAAGGCAAAACCTGTATTTACCGCATTTTCCATAACGTCCAATCAGTGGCTAGACTACAACCTGACGTACTTCCTGCCTGCATATCTCCTGCTTATATCCAACCAGGGAAAGCATATAGCCTGATGTGTTTCCTATCCTACCCGCATGTGCTTGACCCATCAAGCACATCCGGTGCAGTTGGGTCAAACAAATGTAGGACACACAGGAACTTACTGCAAGCAGAACTCTTAACCTGCAAGCTGTATTTTTCCTGTTTGGTCTCACAGCATTGAGTTGTTAAACCCAGCCTCATCTATGGAGTCTGCTTTAAAAACAGGTCCAGAAATTGTCAGGTTCACACCAGTGCCCCTGTGAACCTGGGCTTCCTTTATGCTTAAATCATGTGTTCTAAAATACTCGGCATAATTTATGCCGGAGTTAAAATTTCAACAGGTTAGATGGTCATAGTACATGCATTTGGTGATTAAGGACAGGGGAGGTGTCACAGGCTTTGTGGGACCATACAGGGCTGGCTGTGCAGTGTGGGGCTATAGAAGACAACCAGGAGGTGGAAGTTGTGCTGAAACCCACCCGTGCCAACAGGCTAAGCTGCTTGTTCAAGGGCGAGGCTGTCACCTCTAGGAAGAGATGCATTATAAGAAGAAGAGGGGAGTTCTAATTATTTTATCTATTTATTCTAATGATTTTTATTTCTAATTATTGTATGTGTAAGGGTGTACCTGGTGATGGAGGAGGCCAGAAGAGAGATACAGAGGGTTTTGAGGTGCCATGTGGGTGCTGGGAGTCAACCAGGGCCTTTGAAAGAGCAGCCAGTGCTCTTAACGGCTGAGCCATCTAGCAGGCTGCTTGACTCGGATTCAGAGGAAGATGGGGTTGTGTGAGTCTTTCCTTTCTTCTCTCCTGTGTTCCGTCACTGTCTATGGCCTTTCTCACCCAGAGTGTCTCTGTAATGTCAGCAAGTGACTCTCCATATAAACATTCCATGGTAAAATACATTTGTGGGTTCATATGTGGAGATTCATTTAAACATGCATGGGGTTTTCAGAACATGGAACATGGGAACCTGATTCAGGAGGTCTTCCAGAGTTAGTTTCTGTGCCTGCTGTGGTCTTCTCTCCAAAATCTAGGTGGGAACTTAATTCCCACTATTAGAACGTTAAGAAATGTGGTCTTTCAGTGGTTCACTCTTGAGGGCTCTGCTTTCAGGGCTTGGATGAGCTCTCTTTAAAGGACTTGAAGGTGTCTTTGTTCTGCTGTCTGTCGTCTGAGGACACAGTGAGAAGGTTTTATCTTGGAAACATAGAGGTGGGGCCTCCCCAGCCCTGAATTTGCCACTTCCCTGAGGCCTAAACCCATCAGCCTTCAGAACCATGAAGGACCAGTTTCTATCATTTATAAATTACTTAGTCTGAAGTATTTTTTTTTTTTTACAACAGCACCACAAGCAGATATCATGGAGGCACCTTGGGAGACTAGTGTATCATGGATTCCCACATGATTTTATGTCATTGATGCTTCACTCATTGGATTCACATTCAGAACAAAACTGTCTGGGAAATGTATTACTCTTATTTTATCAAGTGGGAGTGATTCAAACCAATGATCTTAATTTTCTTTTTTTGTTGTTGTTTTTTGATCTTAATTTTCTAATCATAGAATCCCTCATGGAAGAGACAAGCTTATGTACATATGGCATATTTCAGGGCCATCATTTCAGTGTATAGAGGACAGAATCCCATGGATGGATGCTTACAGCTTAACCGCCACTGAACAGTATGTCCTTCACGGATAGGATATTGTAAAAGCAACAGCAGAAATGGTTGCTTGGAAATAAAGAGATTTGAGAAAAAAAAAGCATCACATTAAAAAAATTATTTTATGTGCTTGAGTGCTTTTCCTGCATGTATGACTGTGTACCACATGTGTGCACAGGGCCTGTGGAGGCCAGAAGGGGGTGTTAGAATTGGAGTTGCATATGGTTATGAACCCTCAATGCTGGAATTGAACCCTAGTCCTCTGCAAAAGCAGCATGTGCTCCACACCTCTGCCCAGACCCCAATCATTTTAGAATTATCATTCTAAAATAGAAGGAGATAGCAAAATAAAGATCCCAAGAGATATGACACACCTTTTAAGCTTGTTGCAAATAAGGAATTATGCAGACCATAACAGACTTGTTTCTCATGAATCTTCCAGATGTAGAGAAACATCTGTGATCTCTCCAAGCCCCAAACCAAGTCAGAAAAGATGTCCGGACACCCAATGTGCCTCTGTGCCTTTTGCATGCACCTTGTAGGAGCCGCCAGAGGACTGAGAGACATTTATGGGGACTAAGGGGTTTGTAACTGAACTCACAAAGTGTGGGTTCTCCTTGAGGCCTGGAAAGCACTGGGATGACAGGTGGGCAGGGACTGGCTTCAGGAACACAAACTTTGTGCTTCATGGAGCATGGTAGTTAGAGGAATGGTCTGGGCTCCAGCAGAGAAGGAAATGTGCTGGGTAGGAAGTTGTTACACTTGGAAAGCTGGTAAGTTTCATGGCTCTGAGAGCTTGTGATGTTCAGCCAAGCCTTTGACCTATCTACATGTGAAGATGGGTTATTATTTCTAAATCTGCATGGAATAACATGTATGTATGAATGTGTGTATGTTACTAATTCAATTCTGTGATTCATGCAAACTTGAAGCAAAACACACACACACCAAAAATGTAACAGCTTCCTCACTCTTTGCTAAAATAATCATTTTGGCTTGTTTTATAGATTTGGAGTTGGCAAAGCAAAGCAAAACAAACAAACAAAAACCCAACCAGCCAAGCAAGCAATCGACAAAATACCCCCCACGAAAACCCGTACGAGGCAGAACGATGATAATAACATGCACTGGGAGGTGTTTCTGTGTGTGGAGAAGGATTTTTGACAATGATGGGAAAAGCAGAGGAATCTAAGTGTAAATCCCTTTGCTAAGTGTAGGAGTAAAGAAGAGGTATATTACAGTGATGTGAATATCCAGTTCACCTTGCCTGTTGCAAGTCAGATAATAAAGAATTTGAGGGAGCTCAAAATCCTTTATTTTTGTACTTGAGACTAGCTCAGTGGAAGATGGTCTATGCGTTTATGAAAAAGACTATATTTTATTTTGTCAATGGTTTTGGTTAATGTTCAGTAATTGTTAATCATTTTTAACTTCCCATTTCACTCTCACAAATGTTCCATTTGAGTGATAAGTTATAAGTAGGTCTTCCTACCCATAAAATAGAGAAACAGGTGCTGGAGAGATGGCTTATCAGTTAAGAGCACTTGTTGCTTTTGCAGAGGATCTAGGGTTGGTCCCCAGCACCATATGATGATGCACAACCATTTGTAACTCCAGTTTCGGGGAATCTAGCTGATGCCTTCCTCTGTGGGTACCAGGCATGCATGTGGTACATATATATACACGCAGACAGAACACTCATACACATAAAATTCAGAGATCTAAAAAATAACTTAAAAAGAGGGATAAGCAGGTAGGTGGGAAAAATGACATCTCTATGGGTTAAAGCGTTTCAAAGGAACTATAGGCCACCAGTTGTGTACTTACCACAGTAGGAGTGAAGTTAAGGATGTAATAAAGACCCCTCTGCAAACAACTGAAATGGAGAGGTCTGAGTTTTTGGACATGAGGAAAAAACCTCCTCCCAGCTGATGTGAGTGGCCTCTAGAGATCTGGAAGGGCTAGCTGCGATGGCTGAGCAGCTATGGCTGCACAACAGCATATCTCAGGAGCGTTTCTTTCAATTCCTATGTTCTGTTGCCTCTTACATTGTACGTGGATAAACTGCATGTGATGTATGTGCATAGGCTCTGCTATTTTCAGGAGGCTTTGCTTGTGCATTTCAATCTGACTTTTTCTGCCATGACTAGTCTCATTTGATTGTTTTGCAGTCATAGCTCTTGATTCTCCTTTCTATATCTTTTATGCAATCACAGATGCAATTCCTTTACTATTCATTTCTCCTTTGCATGGACTACTGCTGAGCCCCCTCATTAGAAGGTGCTGGATGGAGACTGTAGGAGTATTTTCTGCCTGGGTTCTGTTGCAGCCTATTTGATGATGATGAGGTGTCTTAGCTAGGGTTTCTATTGCTGCAACAAAACAGCATGACCAAAAAGCAAGTTGCCAAGGAAAGAGTTTATTTGCTTTACACTTCCACATTGCTGTTCATCATTGAAGGAAGTCAGGGCAGGAACTCAAGCAGGCTTGGAACTGGAAGCAGGAGCTTATGCAGAAGCCATGAGGAGTGACACTTACTGACTTGTTCTACATGGCTTCCTCAGCTTGCTTTCTTATAGAACCCTGGACCAACTGTCAGCCCAGGGGTGGCACCACTCACAATGGCTGAGCCCTCCTGCATCCGTCACTAATTAGAAAAATGCTCTACAGGCTGGCCCACAGTTTTCTCAGTTGAGATCCTCCCCTTTCAGATGACTACACTTTGTGTCAAATTGACATAAATCTAGTCAGCACAGGACACATTGCTGTGAGGACTAAACTCTGGACCACTGTCTCCTCCAAGATTGTCCTTCCGCGGCATTCTCCCTCAGCCCCAGGGCATTCTTCAGAATTCTTGTTATGCCTTGTAGAAATTCTCCTATTCTGGCTCAATAATTGCTCATGGTAAGGATTCTGTGTGTTTGAGACATGTTAGCAATGTATTGTTAGAAACAAAAACATTTTTAAAATGTATATTACATATTCATGTTGAAAAATGCAAACACTATAGAAAATACAAATGAATAAGTCTTTTACAACCAAATGTGGACATATTTATTAATTCTCTATTAAGTAAGCAATTTAGAACCCCCCAACTTTCCTTAATTCCTATTGCTCCAGCTGAGCCTTGGGATTTGTTACACGACTTTCACACTGTAAGGGGGACATTTGTAAGTGCTGGGTGTTCTGCTGCATAACTAAAGTCAGGCTTTCTGCTTTGCCAGTTGGTAGATACTAAAGTTGAAATGCAGTGAATAACATTTATAATACTGTAATTATGTAGCCATTATTCCCAGTAGAATTAGCTATTATGAATGAAGCTTTAAAGAAGGAAATATCATAGTATGCCAGAAGCTATCATAGTATGCTACAAACAAGGAGAATGTCTCAGTCCAATGGATATCTTTCCTGACACTGTGATGATTATTCATTTTAGTCACATTTTAATTTGCATCGTATTCTATTTGAAGCATTTTTTTAAAAACATGTTCTCCTCACCCTTGGGGTTCCTAATTAGCTTTCTTTTATTCCTCTTGTCTTAAGAAACATATCCTTAGAACTTCCAGGTTTTAATCATAGATGGGACCACTTAGATATCCCAGACCTTCATGACCTCATTCTAATTTGGAGCAGAGGCTTTTAAGTCAGCCACAAAATCGTCACCTTCACCTTCTCCTCTCCCCAGGAAACTTTATTGTTATTCTTTCTAAGCTCTTCAGTCACGGTTGTTATTTAGTTAAAGGTCATTGTCACATGTAATAATTACTAGAAAAATATACAGTAGAATTTTCAACACTTCTATTTTTTTAAAAAAAGGCTTCTTTTTTATTTTTAATTATGTGTATGCATGTATGTCTGTGTGTGGGTATGTGCACATGAATGGAGGCTTGGGATACAGAGGCATAATGTCCTCTAGAGCTGGAATTTATAGGCAGTTGTGAACTACTTGATGTAGGTGATTGGGAACTTGATACAGGTCGTCTGCAAGAGCAGTGCCCCATCTTGACTGATGAATGCTAATGGGGTGAAAAAGTAAATAATGCGTTATATACATGGACGAACTTGTCAAAAATTAAAGAAAACTAATTTAGATAATTCCACCCCTGTGAAGTTTTAGAATTTTCTGCATACCGTTAGGTACTGAAATGTCATCAGAACTCTGGGTACTTAGATGTTAAATAAATAAAAAATAAATTCACCTGCTTTCGACTCTGTGGGCCTGGTCTGAGTCTTAAGACAATTCTTAGGCTTGTTTCTACTCTTATTTTTGGACGCCAATTTCTGCCATTTTTGTTCTGTCATTTCTGCCATTTAGTGGAGTTCTGTTTTGAGCTCCACTAACCAGGACCTGTACTCTTTGGCCTGATCTCTGTCTCTTTAATTTCCTTCTAACGCCTTTCTTTGTGTGTCTTGGTTTGAAGGTCTGTAGGCATTTTTGCTTGTTTTGTTCTGTGAGGGAGTCTTGTAAGTACCTGAGGCTGGCCTCGAGCTGGAAATCCCCTGCCTCTGCCTCCGCAGTACCAGGGTTATAGGTGTGTGTCCATATTCTAAACATGTGTGTATTCTTCTTTTTCACAATAGCGTTTAAAATTTATGAAACATTATTCTTTTGAAACTAAATGTGCATTATGATGCATATTTCAAATCACAACTTCAGGAGAGTATAATCACTCCCGGCTTTCTAGGCCTTTCTGAATATATTGGGATGGTTTGAATGGCTCCTCATAGGCTCAGATATTTGAATGCTTAGCCATCAGGGTGTAGCACTACTAAGAAGGATGTGAGGTACAGTCTTGCTGCAGTGGGTGTGGCCTTGTTGGAGGAAGTGTATCACTGGGGTGACTTTGAGGTGTTAGAAACCCAAGCCAGACCCAGTGTCTCTCTCTCCCTGCTGCCTGTGGATCTGGATATAGAACTCTCAGCTCCTCTCCAGCACCATGTCTGCCTGCACGCTGCCATGATGATAATGGACTAAAGCTCTGAAACTGTAAGCCAGCCCCAATAAAACATTTGCTTTATAAGAGTTGCTATGATCATGGCATACAATGATACAACAGTGACTAAGACAGATACAGACACCAACTTGGAATTTTTTCTGTAAGTTTTTATTCCTTAAATTTTATTTTTTTTCTGAGGGGTTAAGGTTTTATGTATGTGTGAAATTTTACCTTTCAAGCCTTTTCTTTTGCTACAAGTAAAGGGCAAGGTTTGATGAACATGAAGAGCTGAGGGCTTTACTCTCTACTTGTGAGGGGAAGGTTTCCAAACAGATTCTTGAATGGGATGTTGGCCTTTGGGGCAAAGACTTCCAGAACTAGTCCACTGTGCTGGCTGGCTATAGCAGTCTAAAGTGAATCCTATGGGGTGAGGGGCAAATGCTGACTCTTCCAACCTTTAGTAGGCTCGAACTCAGAATTTTGGAACTCTTCAACCTCAATGATTTTATATGCTTGATGTTCAGAAGGAATTTCTGTCGTAAAAATTGTTGGGTTGGTGCTGGAGAGTTGGATCAGTTGTTAAGAGCACTGGCTGTTCTTTTAGAGGACCTGCACCCACATGGCAGTTTTCAACTATCTGTAATTCCAGTCCCGTGGGACCCAACTCTTTCTTCTGGCCTCCTCAGGCACCAGGCATGAAAGTGGTACATACACATGCATGCAGGCAAAACAATCACACACACAAAATAATGAAAAGTCTTTTTTTGGTATCCCACATTAGAAATCAATGTCTGGACCAATTTTGTTTTCTCTGATGAGTTTTTCACGTCAATATTGTGTTAGAGGTATCTTTGATAATATATACATGCAGAGCAAAGGGTCAAAGGGTGTTTGTATTACTGTGCCCATCACTGGCGTGTTGATGATAGTGGTTGGGCTAACTCAGTGGTTAGCCAAGGTTTTGGAATCCACTGCAGTCACAGCTTGTACAGAGTCCCCTCCTCAAGTCTCTGCCCAGAAGCAACCACCAGGCCCGGAGAGACAGCGCTCAGTCCCCATTGGCTTCACCACCCCCCCCCTCCCCAGGTACTGTGTGACAGTAGGAGATAGCCAGGACTGTGTATGCTGGCCGAGGCATCCATTGGCCACCATGGCAAGCCGTCTGGTGTATAGTTCAAATCACTTTTCACAACTTCACAAGAGAAGGACCATAACCATACCCTGGCTCCCTAGCCTCACAGAGGAATGCTGTGTTCATTGCACAGTTGTGGACATTCTGTAGCTCATTTACTTACATGTTTTAAATGAGGTGGTGGTGAATTTATGATTTGTGAATTAGGTCTCAATAGAGCTGCTACTTTCTGTTCTAATTTGAATTGGAAGGGATTAAAATTATGAACAAAGTTAATCATTTTTTATATTAAGTAATTTTTTTCCTGTTTGTTTTCATTTCTTATATTCAATTAAATATTGGCGGCTTAAGAAGTGAGTGAGCAGGTAAGGTACATGCAACACTAGCATGACGGCCAGAGTCTGAATCTCCAGAACACACGTAGGAACATGTGTGTAACCTCAGCACCTGGGGCAGGGTACAGAGACAGGGTGATCCCTGGGCCAGATTAGCCAAAATGGCCGGTTCCAATTTCAGTAAGAGACTTCTCCTCAAAAAAAAAAAGTGAGATGGAGGATGATAGAAAGACTCTTGACGTTGACCTCTGGTCTCCACACTCAGGCACTTGCAAACACACACACACACACACACACACACACACACACACACACACACACACACATGCAAACATGCATACCCTGGTTCCCACACTGTTTTTCAATTTTGGTTGTTGCCTTTATATTTACCAATTCATAGGAGCTCAAAGTTGGCCCATCATATAAGTTACAAATAATTTTCCCTGTTGTAATTTGACTTGTTTTTTCTTCATTCATGATCTTTTTACCTAGGAGAAAATGCAAATTTTTATTGAGGGAAAATTCATCAAATGTTGCTTTATGGGTCAAGGGTTATTTCTTGGCTGTAGAGCCCTGTAGCCTCACAGTCAATAGAAGAGTGATTAAGAAAAAAAATCCGTGATTTCTTCTAGTACATTTATGATTTCTTTTAAAAAAATATTTAATGTTTCATCCGTCTGGGATGAGAGGAAAGTGTAGAAATATAAACCAGTTTCTCTTCCAGATGGTTGGCCAACTGTTCCAACATCATTTAGTGATTAATATATCTTAGATCCATCCATTAGAAATGTCACCTCAATCATATTTTAGATTTGCACATGTGTTTGGCTTTATCTTTATAACCTTTATTCTGGTTCATTGGTGTTTCCATCAGCTCATTCATCAGCTCTTCACTGCTATAGCTTTACATTCAGCTTAAAATATGCTGTTATTGTTCTTCCATTTCAGATTTTTCATGGCTATATTTATGTTTATTTTAGCCTAATGTGGCATTTCTGTTTACTCTTGAGAGGTTCATACACACATACAAAGCATTTTGATTACATTCACATTCCACTTCCTTGGTCCAACTCTTCCAC
>CM053766.1:90876229-90892705 GCA_028658305.1 Pachyuromys duprasi
CCAGCCCTGAGGAGACAGGATAAGCTGGGGTTGGATGGAAGGGATGGAGGTCCTCCCCTGTTGGTGGACTTGGAGGGGGCGGGGAAGAAGGAGATGAGGGAGGGAGTGGGAGGGTAGGAGGGAATGGGGGAGGGGGCTACGCCTGGGATTCAAAGTACCTAACCTGTGATTGAGATAAAAATAAATAAATTTAAAAAAAATAAAAAATAAAAAAAAATAAATAAAAAAGAAGTTGTTTTAAAATTACTGACTGAGTTTAATTAGTGCTGCTCAGACAAGCATAATGTCTATGCTTTAATAGACGACTTTATTTTCAATGATCACAGTTCAGTAAAAATTTTGATAGCTTAGAATTTACATATTTAATTAGAGATGATTTTTTCTTTTTTATTGTTTTTTGTTTGTTTGTTTTGTTTCCTTGCGACAGGGTTTCTCTGTGTAGCCTGGGCTGTCCTGGACTCACTTTGTGGACCATGCTGGCCTTGAACTACAGAGATCCACATGCCTCTGCCTCCCTGAGTGCTGGGATTACAGGCGTGCGCCACTGCGCCCAGCTAGAGACTTACACGAATAAGATGCTCTCCTTTCTGGTGTCTTTTTATCCTTTGCTATCCCTGTAGCGCCTCCTCTGTTTTTTTGCTTGCTGACCCTCAGAGTTGAGTCATTGGTTGGAGAACTATTTACTCTCTGGGACACTCAACATGTAACCATTTGCTATGGATGGTACTACTGAAATACCAGATGTTAACTAGGACAAACCTAGATGCTCCTATGGTCATTTGTCCTCTTCCAACTTTTAACTCCTTTTCCCTTTCCATCCTGTCTATCGCTGTGGTACTAAGTATGTTAATGATTCCAGAATTGACATCCAGCTCTTCTCTTTTGAGTTTCTGCTCCTCATTTTCAACCTTATGCCGAATGTCTCACCTCATG
Source organism: Pachyuromys duprasi (assembly GCA_028658305.1). Taxonomy (NCBI): domain Eukaryota; kingdom Metazoa; phylum Chordata; class Mammalia; order Rodentia; family Muridae; genus Pachyuromys; species Pachyuromys duprasi. The sequence goes on from CM053766.1 coordinate 90,877,163, forward strand.
TTCTAGTCACTCCAAACTCAAGTTGGATCCAGTTTCCCTTCAAAATGTGCCCCTTTCTCATCTCCCAAAGAAACTAGTCATCACATCCTGGGCACTAGTCTGAAACTCATCCTCCTCTTTCACTACCAGGGCACACATCCTTCCCTCTCACTTGCCCCCTCTCTTCGTCTCTAAACCCTTTCAGTCATACTCAGAAATAGCTTCCTAGTCCAATCCCAAATCTTCTCAGTGAAGAGAGCTCATTGTCTAAACAGGGTCTTTTTATCTTTTTTTTTTCTGGATGATAACAATAGTTTCCTTTCTCTTCTGCCTGCCATAGTGCTTTGTCACTGGGGTCCAGGGATACAAGCTCTTAGCGAGGAAAAAGTATAACATTGATTGCTTTAGCTGTTGGCTTAAAGATTTGTGTTGACTTCATGCCAAAATTCTTGTAGTGCCCAAGGTCATGGAATCTGATTCTAGAATTCTCTCTCTCTCTCTCTCCCTCTTCCATCCTTTCCTTCCTCTCTCCCTCTCTTTCTCTGTCTCTGGTAGGGTTCAGGTTACCATCATTGTGTATGCCTGACTTGGCTTCAGACTCCTCACAGTCTTCCTGCTTCTGCCTCTGTAGGGCTGGGATTACAGGGACACCATGCCTGGCTTGATTTTGCTTCATGCATTCTATCTATAGATTCCTTGACATAAATATAGTCTAGTCACATGGGAAATCACCATCCCTCTTCCACAACTCTGTATCTCTACACAAGTTGAGTTCGATAAAATGCCCTTCCCGAGCTCTGTGAAGCCTTCTCTGGTTCCCCAGGGCAGTGAAGCCTGCTGAATGCTTTGGCACTCCCCATCTAACCACTCCAGCCCTCCACCCGACCGCTTCAACCCCACTCACTTCCCCTTCCAGATGGCTTTAAGGGCATGGACCTTCTTCTCATAGGCCTGGTATTCAGCAGGCACTGGGTAATGTTTTGTTGAACAATTCTATGAATGCTAATGTGAGTAGTTTGGGACTATTTGTGAATTCCATTTGGAATGTAGCCAAGGACCGCTTTGCTTATTATAATGCTGAAAAATTAAAATTATTGATCATAGGAGTCCTAAAGGAGGATCTGCTTTATTATGGTAGTTCCTTCAGAGGTGCTGTTTTCTTTATACTTCAAAATAACCTACCAATTGTTAGAGAGACAGCTCAGTCAGGAAAGTGATTGACACAGAAGCATGAAGACCTTAGAACTCTTCTACAAAGACAGGCATGATGATGGTATGTACTTCTAACTCTAGCATGGGGGAAGAGGAGGCAGGCAGATCCCTGCCGCTCATTGACCAGCTAGCTTAGCCTAATCAGTTAGCTCCAAGCTATCAAAAGATCTTGTCTCAAAAAACAAGGTGAATCTGAGGGTACAATACCAGAGGTTGACCTCTGGCCTGTGTGATGAAGGGGAAGGGCAAAGACAGGTGAATCCCCGGCCCTTACTACTAGCCAGTGACCAAGTGAATTTCTGAGTTCCAGGATCAATGAAGACACCTTGTTTCAAAACTTAAAATAGAATACAACAGAGGAAGATATTGACAAACTCTGGCTTCTATGTGCACATCCAAGCACACATGCACAAATGCATGCACGCACACACAGTTTCTTACTACCCCTTACCTCCCTTTCTTGCTTCACCCCTCTGCCTTTTTAGTATCACTTTGCCTGGAAGCTGGATGGGGCAGCTCACCACTAAGGAGTGGATTATGATCCACAAGTTGTCTCCCTCACTTTCAACCACTGAAGAATCACTTGCGACTACCATTCGAAGTGAGTATGATCTCTGGGTGCTCCTGTGTGCCACTGTGTTGGGCCACAGTGCCCATGGCTCCTGCCTTCCTTCATGAGAGAGAACACAAGAGAACTTGGCTGGATCTTGGGGAGCCACCTTGCTTGCTGATCACCACAATGGGGGTGAGATTCATTAGCAGCAGGGCCACATGGAAGCTCTTGTTTAGGACTTAGGGATGCAGGAGGCTGGAGCTTTTTGGGTAAGGCAGTTTCAGCTCCAACATTTTACTTAAAATTTATAACAAAAATAAGACATTTATGGCAACAAACTTAGAAAATTCACCAGCCACAAGGGAAGCTATCTACATATAATCCTGCCAGGGTACAGAAACGTTCAAGCATTTTAATGCGTCCACCCTGTATCAGTTTCATTCCTGTCGCTGTGATAAAAAATACTCCAAGAAGAGCGATTTCAGGGATAGTAAGTCTGTTTGGCTCACAGTTCTGGGTCATAGTCCATCACGGAAGGGAAGTCAAGGTGGCAAGACTGGAAGCAGCCACAGTCAAGAGAGGGAAAGGGAGCACATGCCTGCCCATGCTCTGCTGGGTTGCTCCTTTGCCCTCAGTCTGGGATCCAGCCCACGAATAGAGTGTGTTCCCACCTCATTTAAATACATTAAGACAATTCCTTACACACATGACAACCCAATCCAGTCAGTTCCTCATTGAGGATTTCCCAGTGATTCTTGGCTGTGTCAAGCTGGCTGTTAAACTAACCAGCACACCCTCGTTCTTCTCTATTTATACGGACACATGTCACCGAACAACCTGCTTCCACACCATCGGCAGGTGTTCATAGCAGTCATGTGCACAGTCTCCAGCTACTTTGGAGATTAGTGTGAGTCAGGTAGGTGGCTTGAAACTGTCTCTAGGGAAGAGTGGGGAATGAAAGGTAGCAAGGTTAAGTGATTGGCCAGAGACCACTTCACAAACCTGTAACATTTGCCTTAGGTGGGACAAGATAGGGAAGAAGCAACATTGGCGATGGTCCTGTGTATTCATCTTTGGCATCTGAAGATAGTCAGTGTGGGTGGAGGCTCTTGCTCCAGATCACTGAGTCTAACTTAGGATGCTTAATTACTCTTTGTTCAGAGCTCCCAGGTTCTCTATTGAACACTGATTCACAGTCTTAGGAGACTGAAAAATGTGGAGAAATTTTGCTCACCATGGTCACACATAAGTTGGAAAGTGAGAGCTTTGAGGGGAGATAAAGCCAAAAATTATATAGACAAGAAAGGGGAATGAAAAGGAAAAAAAGAAAGAAAGAAAGAAAAAGGAAGAGCATGACTGCTTTTAAGTATGGTGGAGGAGAAGGTTTGAAAGGGAGAGCATAGCCAGAGGCAGAGACATCTGGGTGGGTCCAGAGTGAACATGGCCCTGAGGTGGGCCATGTGAGGAGATGGGGGAGGGAAAGCCAGGAGAGTAAAGAGTAGACAAAGGGCTGGGAAAACCAAAATGGCTGGATTACAGAAGAACAGCTGGGGGAAGGACGGCCTTCCCTTCCCGTGGGCTGGAGAAATTTAGGTGGGGGGGGGCAAGTATGCCAGCTATACCCTGTAACAGGTAGGGACTGAGGGATGCTGGGAGAAGCTACTGATCAGGCCCACTTTGATATGTTAAATAGGCACCCCAGTTAGCCCAAGTTTGAGACCTAACAAAAGGCACACTGGTCATGATCATTATTCAGAATTCAAAGTAAGTGTATATAAAGAAAGGATGAGCTAGTGGGAAGTCCAGCTGGGAATCCAAGGAAGTGGATGGAAGGGTTGTTCTTTTACTCTTGGCAAATGGGTTAGAAAGGGTCACAGCTGATGTTCACAATGGGAGCCCTGAGTCAGGCAGGTGGCTTACGTGGGTCTTCAAGGTAAGTGGCAGTAGTGCCTCTGTGTGTGTGTGTTGTTGTCTTCATCTGAGACTGGGTCTCTCATACAGCTCACACTCATCTCAAAGTCACTATGCAGTCAAGGAAGACTGACTGCTGTATCTGCCTCTACTTCCCCAGTGCTGGAGTATAGAGAGATGTGTATCCCCATTTTTCTTTTCTTTCTTTCTTCTTCTTTTTTTTTTTTAAGAGGAAGCAGAGTCCTAGAGGCCTTCAACAGCTTGCTCAAAGTCGCAAAGCTCTGGTGGTCAATGTTAGGGTAGCCGGGCTCTTCAGCACCAGTTTAAGTATGTCTCAGAGTTGCTCATTTGGAAGTAAGCAGCGAGCAGGAGGCGTTTATGTGTTGGCTTATTTCTGCTGTGGTCAAGGAATTACCCCATGGGGTGCTTATCCCCTCCACCTCCTCCCACTTTTCCCTCCTCCCCCTGCACTTCTGAGCTGCTCTTGTTCAGGTCAATGCTTCCTGGTCACCTGAGACCCACGGCAGGATGGGAGACGCTTGTGGAGAAGATGTGGTGTCAGGCCATGCCTGCGTGGGCCTGTCAACTTTATGATGCTGCTGTGCTCCAGCTGTGGGCTAGAGAGGAGTGTTAGTGGTAAACAAGAGGTGCTGTACGTGGTCAGATGAGAATGTTCACTTGACCAAATATATATAGCCTACGAGAATTCTTTTATTTCTACATACCTTTTTGATCTAAGTTGCCTTCGTGGCTCACAGTGGTTCCATTCTGGATCACTGTTGTTCAACGTTGTTGGGTCTCAGAAAAATAGCATTTTTTTAAATAGCATTCTATAGTAGGTGCTTTTTGCCTGCCTCTGGAGGAGTCAGCCTCAAGATTCCACCCCCCCACCCCCCCGCTGGCCTTGCTCTTTTTCTCCAGTAGCTCAGGAAGGGGGTTTTTCTGAAGTTCCCTTGTCTACCCAAAGACTAAATTTGCTGAAGAGGAACATAACTATCTTTAATCTTCTTGCTGAAATTCCATTAGCCTGGGAAGATTAAAGGCACAGAGGAAGAGACTGAAAATAAAACACTACTCATAACCTAGAGGAGCTTTGTCCTAATGTAGTGTTCTCTACCTGGTGTTTACCACCCTGTGAAAACTGCCTACAGCCTCTCCTCCTCTCTCCCCCAGAGAAGGCATTTCAGTCTCTACTGTTGAGGCCTGTTCCATAACTATAGTTATGCTGTAGTTATGTAGCATAACTACAGCCATTTTTATTTCAGGCCTACCAGCCACACCACCTCAGCTTATTGCTGAGGTAGAGGAAGCTCTCTCTGTGCAAGGTCAGGTTGACCAAAATCTATGTTTATGGTCAGCAGACTCTGTGGCCTTGCTACTCTTAGAAATTCCCCAACCATAAGCTCAGCTGGAACCAATCAAATTAAAGGTCAGCTAGAACTGCTTTGTCTAGTTAGCAAAAATAACTTGAGCCAGAGGTGACTACCCTGTTCTAGTGTCTCCCACTACCCCACCATGTGAGCCAATTAAAGTTTTTGTCTTTATAAGCTAACTCTGAGAAACACTCAGTTTGGCTTCTGAGTCCACTCTGTGACCCTGATCATAATCAGTGTCTGATTATCTGACTGAGGTGGGCGTCTGAGTGATTTGTGGTGCTTCCCCTGGACCCTAACATCAACCATTTCCCACACCCTTGAGTTTAAATTTTGAACAGCTCCATGAACAGATGGATGTTAACATGCTTTTCTTTGGTCAAAATACTGTCAATTCATCATAAATATGAACCTTCAGAGGGAAAAAAACACTTCTACCATTTTGGGCCAAATTTGAAGCAATTTTATTAAATATTAAATACTGACCAAGAAATGGTCTTTATTAAATATTAAATGCTGACTGTTCCCTGGAATTTCCCAGCTGAATGGCCCTAAGACATGTGTTACAGTGGTTTATAAAGACAAACCTGCAGGCCACTGTACTTTTCCATGAGGCTTTATTGTTTTCCAAGAACCACAACTCGCAGCATTCCAGGAAGTTACCTGGTCTGTGGACAGGTGGAGCTTAAAGGTTAATTTGGGCATTTCACTACTTCACAAGGGGATGTGTACCCTCTCTAGGGAGTGAGAGGACAGGGAGGCAAGATCTAACCTGCAGCAGCCATTTGAATTTGAGCTGTGTTTAAAACAGTGCAAAGTACAGCCATTAGATGAAAAAACAATAGCCATCTGTCAGGACAACAAACAATAATTGTAATAATGCACGTTTCAAACCTTCTTTGATTAAAAGACTCAAGTGCGTGAACTTTCATTTCAAGCTCCTTTTGTTTTGTTTTGTTTTGGTTTGGTTTGGTAGGAGCTCAACAATGTAGCTAGAGACTGGTGGAAGGAATGAAAGAAACCGATGAGCCTTTGGAAGGACACCTGTAGGACATTTGGAGGACTTGTCTGCCTTCTAGTCACCTTCTAAAGAACACCTTGAGCTCTGTATCCAGAAGGCTGGGCAGAATTAGTTTTGTTTGAGCCTAATTGGAAAGGAAATGTCAGAGAGAAAGACTTAAGAATGGTTTTTGAGGCTGTATTCCACAGCAGCCTCTGAGATTGATTCAATTCGTTGTTGCTATTGGACACAGACTTGAATGAAATGCAAAAGAATCATTCTACTGAATAGCTTAAGACAGTGCAGGCAGATGACGGAGGTGGGTTTGTCCTAGCGCTCCCTGCCAGTGAGTTTGGAGTCAAAGCACATCTGTCTTTGTGTCCCCTGTATCTTGCCTGGCACTTTTGTTCACCGTGTTCTCTTCAGACCGGCTCCAGATAGAGTTTTCTAGACCTCATCATAAATCCTCTATAGAGGTGTGTGTGTGTGTGTGTGTGTGTGAGAGAGAGAGAGAGAGAGAGAGAGAGAGAGAGAGAGAGAGAGAGAGAGAGAGAGAGAGAGAGAGAGAGAGAGATCAAGCCAGCTCAGAAAGGAGAGCTGTTCTCACATCTGTAGTTTGGACTGAGTCACACAATATCCTTTCCTTGCCCTGCATACTGGAATTCATTAGTTCAGCGCTCAGAAAAGTTCTTGAGATTTTGCTGACCAGGCTTTCTCCTTGTTTCAGCAGGTGTCCTTGGCCAGGACCTCACGTCTCTGTGTCCCAGAACTCTCCTCAGGTCTTTCCCCAGAACGTTTCCTGAAGAGCAGGATGGAAAAGACATGCTGGCGATTTCAGAGCTCAAAAGGGATCTGAAACAAGCTGTGCGAGTATAGAAGCCTCTACGTACCTCCCTGGTCTTTGCTTAAGGCCCTGGTGAGCCTGGGAAGCTACCCTCTCCCCTTGTGTTAGGTTGCAGGCATGCATGGTCTTGCCTGGTTTTTTACAAGGGTGCTGGAGATCTGAACTCAAGTCTTCATGCTTGTGCAGCAAGCACTCTTACCCACTGAGCCATCCTGCCAGCTCCTAGGGACTAAAAAAAAACAGATTTATGGATTCATTTATTTGGATGTACACATATGCCTTTGTGAGTTTGTGTGCAGCACATGAGTGCTAAGGCCAGAGGGGGTTGAGTCCCCTAGAACTGAGTTGCAGGAAGCTTGTTAGCTGCTTGGTGGGGGTGCTGGAAACAAAACCTAAATGATCTGCAAGTGCAGCACATCCTTTTAACTTCTGGGCCATCTCTCCAGCCATGCTGGTACTTTAGATGTATTGTATTTTTATTTTATGGTTGTGAGTGTGTGCACATGGTTTATATATGTAAGCATATACATGTAGCAGTCAGAGGCCAGTCCTGTGGAATTGATTCTTTGCCTCCACCTTTCCATGCACTCCAGGGATTGAACTTTGCTAAGTCATCTCTTCAGCTTCACTGTCCAAGTGTGCACATTTTATTTGACACTCTGCTGTGAGATTTTGTAGGATCCTGTTTAATTAAGCCCAGTGTGTGTGTGTGTGTGTGTTTTTTTTTTTTTCTGAGTTTGGACTCGGCTGGTGCACTGAGGTACTCTGACAACATGTTAAGCTCTCTACTGGTTTGGACTCCTGTCTAGTGGGGTCAGAAGAGGCTCCAGACAGGAGCTCAACAGGTCTCAGCTCCTAAACCTCTCCAGATACATTGTCATCTGTTCGACTCATAGCAAATCCAGCAAGGTGACAACAAGTCCCATTTGTCAACTGTCAGGAGCATATATACAGATGCCTTCTGGGATCCTTCTGATATCCATTCAGGAAGACAGTGATGAAATAGTTCTTGTGCCTCCATGGTGTGGAAACATTGCAGAGCTCAGGGCCACCGGTGGAAGGGGGCTTGGCTGCAGGAAGGGCCTATATCTCAGGCTTACTCTCTGGGCTGTTTGCAGTCACACCCGTTCTTGAGTTGATGATATTGTCTCTTGTATATGATGTCTCCAAAACCATGGGTGCCTCAGGCAGACACAATGATGATGTCTCTGAAAATGGTCATTTTAGATTTTGTTGGAGATCCACTTAAAGGACAGGCTGCTTAGGGAAGGATGGCTCCTGGGCAGCACCGATGGCCTCTGTGACTGTAAGCATCCACTTGTTCTCTCCCAGGCATCCACCAGGCTAGTCTAAGCCACTCCCAGCTGAGCACAATGGTGAGCCTGCTCAGCTGGTGAGTCAGATAAAGGTTGTCCCGTTCAGCAGGGTGGTTCCAACTGGGTTGCTCACCTCATCATGAATCTGTTTGTTTTTCAGTGTCTCACACATTTCTCTTTGGAGTAGCTCAGGCATGTTCTTAGGCTAGCCTGTACATTCTCTTATGACAATCACAGGGGAAGAAGAGAATGCTCAAATACTATTTTTCATGACTTTTTAAAATATATCATCTATCTTTCTATTTCTCTATCTCTCAATCTACTGTCTCTATCTACTATTTATCTATCATTTATCTATCTATCTATCTATCTATCTATCTATCTATCTATCTATCTATCTATCTATCTTTCTATTTCTCTATCTCTCAGTCTACTGTCCCTATCTACTATTTATCTATCATCTATCTATCTATCTATCTATCTATCTATCTATCTATCTATCTATCTATCTATCTATCTATCTTATATTTAGACATGGGCTCACTATGTAACTCTGGATAGCAGAGGCAGATGCCTCTGCTTCCCAAGTGCTGGAATTGAAGCTGTGTGCCATCACATGTGGCAGAAAATATATTTTAAGTTGAAAATAACTGTACACATTTGTGGGTTACATTGTGACATTTTGGAACACATATGCAATGGGTGAAGGTCAACTCAGTAATTAGCATATCCATTGTCTGAGATGTGTAGCGGAAAGCCACCAGTGTGTTCTTGTTTAAAACTCTACTTCACTTGGGGTGTTTAGGCCTCTACCTCCCTTCCACCAACCCCCCAACCTTAAGTACGAGAGAGAAAAGGCTAGAGGGGAGAGGGGGCCCAGACGCCTCTACATTTTTGGGCTCTGTACCAATGTCCATCACCTGCAGACAGCACTAGCGGGCTCCTCCAGACTGCTGCGCCCTGAACCATCTCTCTCCATCTGTCTGCTCCAAACCGCTACACTGTCTCTGGTCTCTCCAAACTGCTACACTCTACACACCAACACTGAACTCCACCGAACAACACCAAACATGACACAGTCTCTTTCTCAGCCTCATATTTATACGCTCAGAGCCCTAGACTGTGGGTCGCGTAGTCGTCTTGCCAGCAAGAACGCACACGGACACCAGGATTCTTTTGTAGCAAGCATTTAATTTAGCAGTGAATGGAGGAAGACCCCAAGCCCCAAAATGGCACGGTTTTTATACCCTACTGGGTGGTGTGTTGGTTCCTGATTGGCAGAGGCCAGTCAGGCCATATGACGTACCCGAATGGCGTGACTCTCGGGCTCATTTCCAGCCCAGGTGCATGTGCAATGACAGCTGTTTATCAGTCAGCCGGCCGGATGCCGGCGCCATCTTGTAATGGCGTTTGTAGGCTCTCTACACTAGACCATGCCCCCTTCTTGCGGCACACCAAAGGCCATTTCCAGCATGTGGACAAACTATAGCCCAACTAAACTCCCACACTTGGGATTAAAGCAAAAGCATATTTATATGACGTACAAAGAAACCGAAACTTCCATTACAGAAATGTGAAATATTTCATCTATCATATTTCTAAAGCATGTCTGTAATAAAAATTCTATAATAAAGCATGTTTATAATAAAAACTCTATAATTTTTGTTATTTTTATATATTCCCCCAAATTATTGATAGCTGTAGTCACTCATTATGTTATCAACACTAGAGCATTTTTTCTCTCTAACTGTATTTTTGTACAAAATTATCAACTTTCTTCTTATTCTCTCCTACTTCTTACATTTCCTTACTTGTGAGTGAGAATGAATAGCAGTTATCTTTATAGTCCTGACACACACACACACACACACACACACACGATACAGGGTCTCATGTAGCCCAGGCTGCTCTCAAATCCTCAACATAGCTAAAAATGACCTTGAACTTCTGATCACCATCATTCACCTCCAAAGTGATGGGATTTCAGTCTTGTGCCATCACCTCTGGTTCATGTGGGTGCTGGGAACTGAACCCAGGGCCTTGTACATCTTAGCCAAGCATTCTACCAATTGGGAATCCTCCACCCCTACTTAACAGGTTCTTCTAAAGCCTTTTCATCATCAGATTGGCTACTGTCCCATTGGTGAAGGATGCCACACGCCCTGGCACAGAGCCGAAGCGGACAGGGATCACACGATCTCAGACCGAAACACACTGAGATGGGAAGTAGAACGGGTTGGATGAGAATGGCCTCCATAGGTGCATGTATGTTCGAATGATTGTTCTGCCGTTGGTGGAAATGTTTAGGAGGAATCAGAAGGAGTGTTCTTGTTGGAGGAGATGTGTCACTGGGGAGGTCTTTGAGGTTTAAAAGGCCCATGCCGTTCCTGGTCAGCTCTGTGTGCTTATGGATCCATTAGATGCGCGTTCCCAGCTACTTCTCCAGCGCCACGCCTTGTCTGCTGCTGCCATGTTCCCTGCCATGATGGCCGTGGGTTCACCCTCTGAAACTGTAAACAAGCCTCAGTGAAACGCTTCCTTTTATAATTTGCCTTGGTCATGGTGCTTTGTCACAGCAGCAGAAAAGTAATGAAGACAGAGAGGAAGGGCATTGATGGTGGCTGTCAGTATACTCTGTCTACCACTGGTCTCAATCATACATCTCCCAACTACCACCGAAGCCTAAAGGGTCAGAGCTCACGAGCTCTGAAACCAGCTTATCATGCAACATTCAGGAAACTGGTAGATGTCACTGCTGGTGATTAGAGCCAGCTGGCAGAGGTGAGGCAGAGCTGGGAATGTGGGCAGTGTGTATTCTGTCAGCCGGGTTTGTGACCCTGGCTGCCCTGGTTTAATAGAGCCTTCCTGTTGAGTCATGTGCTGGCTCTGTATTCGCAGACTCGAGTCAGGAAAGGAAGGGTGTCTCAGGTTTTACCCATTGCAGGGAGATGCTATCAGTTTTGGAGAGCTGGTAATGTCTTGTCAGAATTCAAGAGCCACTAAAATGATGTAATGCGCACACTTTTTTTTTTAAATCAAAGGTCAAAGAAACCAATTTATATGTTGTGTATTTCTGACCCTCCTTTCTAACTACAGGAGAAAAAAAACTAATAACTATTATTAAACTAGCACATAGCTCCAGAGGCAGCCCGGGACCTCTCAGACATTGTGTTTGTATCATGCTATAAAACATCTCTTTAATTTGGCAGGTGATTTTTTTTTTTAAGTTTTTAGAGTTTACAAAAAAAAAAAAATGTCTTGTGTAATGTGAGTTCCTTATCTCACCTGAACCGGGACCTGCTGCCCGCGCACAGGCGTCACATTTCCCGCCTCTCACTTGTAGGCCAGGGGCAACCAAGCTGTTGCTTAACAAGGATGTATAATGGTTAATTGCATTGTGGACCATTGGTTTGTCACTGTGATGGTGCCAAGTAACGGTTTCAAACATGAAGCAATGAGGCTAATTCTGACTCACTCATGGGCCTGCACACCACAAACCAGCTTGTTTCCCTGGAATAAGATGTTCCCAAGGACTTGGGCTCACACCATACTAGATTCTGTCCACTGCTAGACTCATTTAAAGTCTGTGTCTGGAACATATTATGAATTTTTTATGTCAACCATCCACTGTTGTAATCCTCAGGTACTTCCCAGTCTTTCTCACATTCAGCTTCCACAGCCTGCAAAGACAGAGCCTGCCTGGGAGGGAGGCAGTGTCTAATCGCCCTAATTAATGGCTTCGGATAGAAGCATCTCCAAGGTGCTGAGATTCTGAGAAGATTTACACCCCACTTGTTTGAGATGTTCTGCAAGCTGGTATATAATTTGCAAGTACAGAAAGGAAGAGAATGCTCAGAATATAGTATTCAACTCCATCTATTTATATTTTATTTATTAAGTTATTTATTGATCTCAATTTAGCAGATGTCTTCCAACTTGAAATTCAGCTCCTTATGAAGGAGTCAGTGCGACTGAACAAAGTCACATCATCATACGAGTATAAATATTTACAAAATAGAACAAACCAGAAAAAGGAGGGAAAAGGAAACACGGACCAGAATTTGTGGCTCAGTAAGTTCTCACGCACACAACATACTGTGAAAGGCATCGTTCAATCCTAGCTGCGAAGGACTCTTTCCCCTCTTCTTTTCTCAGTTTTTTTTCCAGCAATAAAACTTCTGGTGTGTGTTTGTGGGTGCAGTTTCATGCCTCAGCCTTGTATTTTATGTACTAGAGGATTGCTACAGGTTGTTGTATGTGCTCATTATGTTTCATTTTCCAGGATTAAAAAAGTACATGGAAAGGCAGGTGGCATATTAGAAGGCTTTATCTGTGAAGGGCATCCAATGGCTGTCTAATCTAAAACAGCATGATTCTCACCCGTGCCCAAGTCCTTGACCTTGAGAGGAGTTTCTGTGCTGGTGGGGTGCCCCAGTTCCTGCTTGCCTTCCCCCCTGAGCTTGCTCACTCTGCATTTCCTCCTCTAAATGCCATTTCGTTACCACAGATGTGGTTTTTGGGTTTTCTTGGGTTTGGTTTCAGTTGACTCTCAGATTCCTGTAGGCACCATATTCTAAAACCCTGGAGCAATCTTGTATCATTCATCTGAGGCTCAAGGAATTCTGACTTTGTCAGAAGGGAAATTTAAGTGTCAAAGGACCCTGAGATGACATTTGTAAGTTTCTCTAGGGCAACATGACAGTGTTAGCTATGAACCCCAAAATAGAAGTTTCTTTCTAATCTGTCCAAGTGCCTCACCAAGGGAAAGAGCCAGATTCTTCAACCTGATTCACGACTTTGACTTTTGCTGCCTCTGAAGCTTAGAAAGTGTCAAAAGCGACACTTCCTCATTCTTTATCCCTTAAGTCCAGTCTTGGCTCTGGACACCTGGGTCTCTGGACTCTGGACTCCATCATTGGTTCTCTAGGTTTATAGTTTGCGAGTGTCCATCACCCTTTCCTTCAATTCAGTCTCATGACTTTTTAGATTTGAGACTCTTAGTTACTATCATTACCTGACAGCATTCCTCATCGAGGCTGTAGCTACTCCTGGGAAAGCAGCCACCTGCCCAGTGGTTCTTTCTGTAGATATTTGGGGAAGAGTTGCTTTGAGTTCTGGTTAATACCAGTCAGAACTATCCCCATCTGATGTTTGTCCTCCTCACCCACTGTTTTCTCTAGGTTCATCTGCCATGGCTCATGTCCGGGTTTCCTATTCAGGTAAAACTTTTCCTCATTGCTAAGATAATGCTTCACGCTTCTTGATATTATATTTGACTGACATTTTGTGAGTATATGTGTGTGCTTATTGAGCCCAGGTGTAACTTCAAGTTGGGGGCTAAACATCATACTTTTTGAGATAGGGTCTTTCATTAGCACCCGTGACTAGTCAGTTAGGCTAGGCTGCGTGGCCCAAGTAAGCCACAGTGGTTCTCCTGCCTGTGCCTCTCCAGTGCTAGGGTTGTTACAAGTGTAATTACAGGTGGCACCATGTCTGGTTCTTCTAGCAAGGGCTTTGGGGATCAAACTCAGGTCCTCATGCTTGTACAGAAAACACTTTGGGCTGAGTTATCTCCCAGTCCCTTAAATTCCATTATATTTTTGTCTTGTCCACGGTTCCCTCTCCATGGGCATGCTGACAGGAAGATTCACATCTTAGGATTTATAGAGAAGGAGGTGGAAACTAAGGAGGAGGAGGAGGCTTCTAAGTTCTGGAATTCAAAGATCACCCAGGGACACAGAGTTGGGCGTCATCAGACTTGAATGACCTTGAAACTATGGGAATGGATTCGGTCTCCCAAGGAGACTCCAGTGAGGGCTGACATGAGAATGCTGCTATAACCCAATTCACAAAGACATTTCAGGGGAGCTGGAGAGATGGCTCTGAGGTTAAGAACACTGACTGTTCTTCCAGAGGTGCCGAGTTCAAGCCCCAATAACTACATGGCAGCTCACAACCATCTGTAATGTGACCTGATGCCCTCTTCTGGCATGCAGGTGCACATGCAGACAGAGCACTCGTATACATAAAATAAATAAATAAAATCTCTCTTACTCTTGTTTCCCTACATTTTTTTCCGCCTCCACTCATTCCTCATCTGGAATCCAGAAGAGAGTTATACGGGGGCCCTAGCATCTCAGCACAGGGAAAAAACAAGGCCCGGTAACAATTGTTTCTCAGGACCATACTCAGCACCACAGCCTATTTGTCTGCATACCCAGTCTTCTCTCTACTTACTGCTGTGAAGATGGGTGGCTCCTGATTTAATGATGGCTCTAATTATTATTATTTTGACTGGGTGATGGTTTGAGAATGATAGGTCTTCCATGGGAACCATACTTGAAATTCTAAATTTTGATCTGTTATTTTTTGGGGGTGAGGAACTAGATATACTTTCTTCCTACATTTCCCAGACTCTGCTGCTACCCTCTGTTGCTGTAGCTTCTCCAGCATCTAACATGTAATTTTTGTCCAATGCTTCAAACGTGCAATAGGTAAAGTGTGCTTTTTGCTGGGTAATAATGGTGACATGCAGCACCCAGCATGTTTGCTCTTCTTTCAGTGCAGTGTGACGAATTACATGAGATTTTCAACAGTCTTGTATTAGGTGTATATAAATGCATGTTCTGAGCGAGTCTAAGGCAGGTGCAGCTAGGCTGTGATGATGGACACACAGGTGTGTTGGGTGCGTTAAAGGCACTTTTGGCTGAAGATGTTCTTTATTTGTGGTGGGCTCACAGGGGTGGGCTGCCAAGAGCTGTGCTTTGAATCTCTATCTTCTGCTTTTGCCATGTCTGCCTTTCTAGAGCAAACAGTATCTGAGTGGGTAAAGCATGCTTCTCGAATGTCTGTCTCTTGTTCTTATACCTGCCCTTCCCATCACATCTTCCTTTATCTGAGGCAAAAGTTCAAGGGAAGATGGACATGAGTTACCAGCACACACTGGAAGAATCCATGGTAATGACAAAACCATATTTGAGGGAACACATTGAAGGGCATGGTACGTTTATGCAAGGGGGAATGACTCCTCCACTGTCAATGTGAATGTTCATCTGGAGGTACAGTGGAGTTTAATCACTCCCTCAAGTGATGGTCCTTCGGATATCTAAAGAGCAGTGCATGTCCAGGCAGCAGGAGCCTTTTCTGCCTCTATTAAGATGCTAATCTTAATGTATCAAAACAGATATTAAGACTCTCAGTTAAGCCCTTGGCAGAGGGCTGGAAATAATAATAAATATAGGGGAAGTTAGTAAGACTTGGGGAGAACAAGAGCTCCACAAAGATCAAACTGAGCAGGGCACAAGGGTCTTATATGGGACAGTTTCTCCAACCAGGGACCATGTATGGATATGGCC
>CM053766.1:90892805-90952950 GCA_028658305.1 Pachyuromys duprasi
ACTTGATGGCTGACTCTTCGACCCTCCCCCATACATGCCAGGGAGTAACAGCCTGGCTAGATCCCGGGGGAGGACATTGCAGCCAGCCCTGAGGAGACAGGATGATCTGGGGTCAGATGGAAGGGGAGGAGATCCTTCCCTGTTGGTGGACTTGCAGGGGGCGGGGAGGAGTTGAGGGAGGGTTGGGGAGGGTGGGAGGGAGGGGGCTACACATGGGATGCAAAAAAACCTAACCTGTGATTGATATAAAAATAAATAAATTTATTAAAAAAGATGCTAATCTTGTCTGTAAAAGGAAACTTTTGTTTTATTTTTTGGGTTTTTCCATGGCAGGATTCTTAGCCAAGCAAACCCACACATCTGTTCTTCCTCTTAGGGCATTGCTGTTGGCTTCACGGGTTGGGCCTGCTACAGGTTAAACTATGTGTGATCTTCTCTCAATGAACAGCGTTAGGCTGAGAGAACACAGTCCTGACTGCACCATGCTATTAGTAACATCCGTAGCTGGAATTGCAGATTTTCTTGGTGTGACTCCTTACCCAGTTCCCAGTGGAGCCATCACTCGCTGCACCAGCTGCCCTTTCAACAGCATCATGACCTGGAAGTCCCAAGACTAAAAGAGTTAACCCTGTCCAGCAAGGCTTTACATTCTCCTTGTGTATGGAAAGTCAAATCTAGCCAACATCACCTAGTTGTTACCTTATGGAGATCAATGCGCTCTCATTGCCGTTTTCTTTAGCTTCCTCTACTGACAAAGATGTGCCTCTGTCTAGATCTGTACCTATCTTGTGTCTACTCTATCTGAAGCCACTACTTTCTTCTTAATTTTGATTGGGTCATGTTGGGTAGAAATCCCTATGAGATTAGTTGTGTCTATGAGGGCATTCCTATAGGAGATTACCTAGGAGGGGAAGGCTTGCTCCGAGTGAGGGTAAGACCACCCAATGGGCAGGGAATAGAAAAAGGAGGAAGCCTACAAAAGCATGCATTCTCTTCTCTGCTTCTTGCCTTCCACGAGGAGCCGCTCTGCAACATCTTTCTGCCGTAATGATATTCTCTGCCACTTGAGGGCCATAGAAGGAGTCCAGTTGACTGTGCACTGACTGAAACTCCTGAAGGAGTAAGGCAAATAGAAATCTTTCCTTCTTTAAACTGATCTCGCGGGTGTTTGTCACCGTGACAAACAGGTCTGACTAAGAGTGTAAGTGTGCTCTGCCAGATGCTATATTGGAAACTGTTCCCAGCACCCACTTCAGGTGCCTCACACTTGCCTATAAATCTAGCTCCAGGTCATGTGACACCCTCTTCTGGTGTGGAATACTTTGAAAATATTTACACCCATGTGTACATGCCGCCCCCTCCCTGACACATATGTACATATACCCAATAAAAAATATTTAAAAAGACATGTCTCTTTTCTGGTTTAAATGAATGACTTGCTTATCTCAGAATAAGATTTGAGCTCAATCTTGAGTTGGCTCTTGTACTTCTTGGACACGATTACACTGTTTCCTTCTCATCCACCTTTTTCTAAACACACTGGTCTTTCTAAGCTTAAGTATACCGAACTGTTTCCTGCCTTCAGGTACTACTTTAGTGTTCCATTTCTTCATTTCTTTACAGCTCTCTCACACTCACCTTTCAGGTCTCAGCTCAAATATTACCTTACTGGAAGCCCTTTGCAGACCACTCCCTCCACAGAAGTCTTCTTATGTTACTTTTTAAGAACTCACCTGGAGCCGCGTGTGGTGGCACATGCCTTTGATCCCAGCACTCAGGAAGCAGAGGCAGGTGGATCTCTGTAAGTTCAAGGCTAAGCTTGGTCAACAAAGTGAGTCCAGGACAGCCAATGCTGCACAGAGAAACACTGTCTCAAAAAACAAACAAAACAAACAAAGAAGAAGAACCAGTTAAGAGAACTGTTCTCTTAACTGGTTCTTCTTTTAAATCCCTATTATGATCTGTCAAAGCATTATTTATTTGGCTATTTCCTTGATGATACCTTGTTTTCCCCTTTCCCTATGTTAGGTTGCTAGTTCCGTGAGAGGAAATCCTGCCTGTCACATAGTCAACACTGAGATAGTTGTTGAATAGTGGATTAGTGAGCAAATGTTTTGGAATTGATATTATCAACAATAATTTTGTTTTATTGCTCAAGGATTTTCTGTCATACCTGTTATAGATTCTCACAGGAAGAGAAAACAAAGAGCCAAGTGCCCAATATTATATTCTGTATACATTTAGAAAACTATATTTAGAAAAAAAATTGTCAAGCCCTAGCTCTCAAGTTCAATTACATTCTGGTATAGTAAATGGAGGCAGTCAGTTCCAGCTGGGAGTTTCTGCCCATTTGTATCATGGATGTCTATAATGAGCAGGCAGTTCTTGGAGATAAGACATCGCAAGAACAATCTAGTAGATTGAAGGAGACTGACTCAGTAACTTGACTCAGACTCTTTATTATGAAGAGTATTGATCATAGGATCCAATTTGATGTGACCAGTCATATCTTAAGGGAACAGCTGTGCAAATGTCTCTAGATAGCCAACCTTACAATAAAATAGGCTTATGCTAAAATTTGTCTAAGGTAAACAAATAGCTAGTAACGTTTGTAAGCTGTGTCCTAACCCCAGACCCGTAAACATGACTGTCAATGTCATGCACAAATTGTCATGTTATAGCTAATTCTGCATTTTGATTCTGGGCATTTACAGAATCTTTTTATTACTATAATTTTACATTAGAATATAAAGTAATGGGATTCAGTGTAGCATTTTCATGCATATGTGTCATTGTACTTCATTTTAATTTGCACAGCAGCTTTTATAGTGGTAAAGTAAAAAAAAAAGCCATGTTTGTTCAAAATGATACAACCAAACTAATATTCCTCTGATTAAAACAAATTAAGTCAATATACGAATCATATATATAATTCTAGGAATTGTAACATGTGTTAACAATTTTAACACGTAAAATTTGTGTAACCCACTTTGGTTGTAGGGCATAGAAAAACCAAGTCGGAACTGACCTAAAACTTTCTTTCCTGTTGGCTAGCTTTCATAATGTTGGAAGGTGCTGTGCAGGCTAGTAAGGTAAAAAAAAATCCATTGGTGGCCTTACTCGGCACGGGACTATGCATGCCATAATATGGATCTGCCAGATAAGATGTACCCACTGGTACAATGGTGGCAAGAATGGTATGGGGTAACAAACACGTTTGTTTGTTTGTTTGTTTTTTGGTTTTTTTTCGAGAATGAGTTTCCCTATGTAGTCTTGGCTGTCCTGGACTCAATGTGTAGATCAGGTTAACAATCTTGATCTCACAGAGATCTACCTGCCTCTGCCTCCCCAAGTGCTAGGATTACAGGCATGAGCCACACCACACCCTGCTACCAAACACTTTTTGACTGCGTTTGAGGACACCTTTACAGGAAATTCCTTCAAAATGCCTGGTGATGGGAAAAATCATAGGGCCTAGGGATAATCTACTGCTGCTGTTTTCTTAAATGGACCCATCATTAAATTGTCTTCTAAATATTTATGTTTGTACCCACAGAGTACTGCTGTTTCAAATCTGTGCCCTGGTTCTCCCCTCTTGGAATAAGAAAGTACAGAATTTTTGTTTTTTTGAATAAGAGCCCGCAGTTGAGAGACTTTCTTATATGTCACCTTTTACCCTTTCCCTAGACCTTCCCCCAACACATCTACCAGCTAACATGTTCTGTTTCTTTTTTAAAAGCCATTTCTGTAAATTTAAATTTTATTTATGTATGTATGTGTGTGCCACTGGAAACCGGAAGAGAGTGTTGGATTTCCTGAAGCTGGAGTTACAGGTTTTTTTGAGTTTCCTGATGTGGGTGCTGAGAACCAAACTCAGATCTGCTGGAAGACCAGTGTGTGCTCTTACCGGCTGAGTAGTCACTCCGGCTTTTAACTTCTGTGTCGTCTCTCCAGCCAACTTTTACTCACTTTTGAAGTATGTGCCTTATACTTCTTTTAAAAACATATATTTTTTGTCTTTTTCTTTCATTTAGAAACAAAAACAAACAAAACCTCTTGAGGATCCTGCTATGAATGCTGGGTTATATTTAGAAATGTATTGTTTAATCTTGAAATGTCTTAGACATTTTTTATTATCTTTTTGTTATTGATTTCTAGCTTAATCCTGTTATGGTCAGAGGCCATATTGTGTATAACTTTAATTGATTTAATTCTTAGGCTTCATTGTATGCCCAGAATCTGGTGAATGTCTCAGGCTGTGTCACAGTATGGGCATTGTTTTCTGTGTGTGGACTAGATACAGGTGATCATTCAGGGCTTTGCTCTTGCAAGCTTTCCATCCAGCTTATTACTCAGAGATGAGTATTGAACTCTCCAAATATAACTGTGCTTCTGTCTTTGATGGGATAGACAGACTGTAATTCATGTAACTGTAGACATGCTTGTATTTAGATGCATTATCTTCTATTTAGTTTGCTATTGTACTTCTTTTGTTGTTTTTTTTTTCTGTATTGCCCCTTGCCCGTTTTGTGGATTATTTGAATGTTTTAGTACTGTGACTTTTGTGTTTAGAGATGATGGTGTTGGTGACATTTATTTGCAATCTTAAGGAGATGCTCCTTCAATTACCCTTTGAAATGTTTGTGTATGTCTTTGTTTATTATTGTTATTGCTGCTGTTGTAGACACATCCTGGCATGTGTGTGGAAGGCAGCGGACAACTTGCAAGAGTCAGTTCTCTCCTTCCAGTGTGAGGGTCCTGCCTGGGCACTGGAAATTGAGCTCGCATTGTCAGAGTTGGTGGAAAGGGGCTGTACCAGTTTCACTTTTGATTCGGCGCTAGTGATGATGATGATGGCAGCTGTGACCCAGTGATCACTGGGCTGTGGCTTTTCCGTGTGGAATCTGTGATATTGGTAACAATGTTGCCAGTTGGCAATTCGGTTAGGCTGGGCAGGGTAGCACACACCTTTAATCTGATCACTTGAGAGGTGGACACCAGGGATCTCTGCTGAATTTGGGGCCAGCCTGGCCTACCCAGCCAGTTCTAAGCCAGCCAAGGCTATATATAAGACCTTGTCAGTTCATTTTTAAAAGATATTTCTTTTTATTTCATAACGGTACAAAATCCAAACTGAACAGACTTTTTGCTCAAGGTCACCTTCATGAAGAGTGACAGTGACTCAACAGCCAATCCTCATCTTGCTCCAAGGCCTATGTTGTTGTTTTTTCCACATATGCCTTCAAGTTGCAGAATTTTACTAATTGCAGTTGCTCAGTCTATTACATTATGTGACTATTAAAGCTGTCAAAATAAAACACTTTCATTTCTTTACTTATGATGTGTGGTGGTGGGGATACATGGACGTCGGGAGACAACTTGGTGGGAGCTGGTTTTCTCCTTTCACCGTGTGGGTACTGGGGACTATATTCAGGTTGTCAGACGTGGCGGTTAGTCCCTTTCCTGTTGCGTTACCCCGGTGCCATATCTAAAACACACTTTATATTGGAAGATAATCCATTTTCCGTCAGCTCCATGCCTCACATGGGAAAGAATGTTTTCTCCCTATTGACAGGAAGCTCACAGATCCTTATACTTAGAGTTTCACTCTTTGAAATGTTACAATTCATAGCTGATGTGTCTGTAGCTTTAGGCACTTCCACGGCAAGCAGTTTGAAACTGCAGTTATCTTTATTTGATTATTCTTCTCTTCTTGCTTCAAATGATGTCCTGGTGTGATGCTTGAGCCTCACTGTTAAGCTGGGATTGTATACTGATACAATGGCCTATTGTCTCAGTCTAGTGCATTATAAAACTCCAGAAAGAGCATATGGTATGTATTTGATTTTGATGCTGTGAGGGCCTAGCTATCCACCAGTGCTGTTTTATAGCATCTGCTGTATTTATCAAGTAAACCGTGTTACCAAGAGCCACCCACCTGCTGTTTCTATTCCAGATTCACACTCTGAGAGGGACCACTGCAACGCTACCATCACGCACCCTGTGAATCTCCTAGGAGCCTACAGGTCCGTAGCACGAATGGTCTATTAAGCATGCACCACTTTTACCTTGTTGGCAGTAATTAGAAGATGGCCCATTCATCATGAAGCATGTGTTCACATGTGATCGTCTGAATGTGTTCTGCCCAATTTAAAAGAGTATTTTAAATGCTGACACGGAGGGAGGAAACTAGTGTTTGTTGAGAGCATACTAGATAGCGCTGTATCACAGGTATTATCTTCAGCAGTCTCTTCAGTGGCTCTGAAAGGAACTCAACACGCTGCAAAATAGATTGTGAAGTTTGTGACTGGATGCATCAAGCAGTTCATACAAAGCCACATAGGTACTGATATCCTATACGGCTGTATCCTATACTCATACTTTGACTTTGCTCCATAATAGTAGTAACCTATAAGGCAACACAGTGTAATTGTCTGGCTTTTTATTGCTGAGTAACATTTCATGTTTCAGGACATAGTGATGCATCCCCCAGTAAACGCCTGACTTGTACTCAGTTGCTAGCGCACAGTTACGCTTTCATGACCTTGGCTTTCCTACTTCACAGGTATTTCAGGCTGGGGTGGGCAGCCCCACCTCCTCAGCGCAGCCCCACCCACTCACTTCCCTGGAGCCCTGTTGCTGGGCACCGCCCTTTACTCCTTCTGACTTGAGTGCTGGCTTGTGGGAAGGGTGCTTACTTCTCTCTAGTAGCCAGCCCCGCACACAGCTCACATTTGGGAATAAGCAGCAACGGATGGGCCCACCTTCCAGGCATTCCCCTCAGGGATGGCTCTCCACTGCTATTTGCCACCAAATCTCTTCTCGTTCCTCTGGCAGTGCCAGGTTCTCTTTGTAGGCAATGCTTAGCCCTCAGTTGATGTATTGCTCAGAGGAGAGAGATGGCAGCTGTTTCCCACCTTGCACATCTACCCCCGAGGGCACTTTTAACTACCATTTGCATTCCGTCTGCTGCTAGACCAGACTCACTGGCCTTCGGCATCTCCTCCTACTCAGGGGGTTGGGCTTTCTCTGCGCACAGTGGGAACATTCTTCAGTATAGGAGGCTGCAAAGCATCTTGAGATCTTGTCAGGTCCTCCCATTCCCAGGAGCCAGCGACTCCATAAGACCCAGGTGCACTAACGTTCATGTCATGTGAAGACCAGGCAAGGTGTCTTTACGTGTCATAGAAACATTTATGAAATCAATGACTGAATAAACTCTGAAATTCATGACAATTTCAAGGGAGATGTGCCAGTGACACAAACCCTTGATGTGTCCCAGTGATCCAGCCTTCCAGAAAGTTGGCCCGTAGTCCCCACAGTCCCCCTCGGGGGATGACTTTGCAGCCATGCAGCACACCTGCGTTGCTTTACCACATTTGCTGGGGAGACATTTTAGCTTCTTCCCAGGTATCACACTTGATGAGCTCTTTTCTTTGACTTATCTCAGCAAGAAATATTTATGATGGTGCCAAAAGAGATCAAGCAGAGATTCCTGCGGCCCGCTGGACAAGACAGCCCCTTCTGTTCCCCAGATGCCAAACAGAGCAGTTTGTGTTTCTAGTCCACGCTACACAGAAAAAACTGCAGCTAATTCTCACACTGAGAGATGGAGCTTTAACAAATCCTACCAAGCAAATGTAACAGAGAATCCACAACTGTGTTTTCAGTAAATTAAATAATATAATGTCATCCCCAGCACATAGCAAGATACAATGAAAGACACTATTATGACTGAACACTGTCACCAGCTATTGCTAAGAAAACCAAATGCTGGTAGGATGAATATTTTCATAACCTAGGAGGGAATATGGTCATACAAACCATTAAAGTAATTGTTAGGAGGAAGGAAAATAATGCTGATAAAGGGAGACCATTTAAAAGGACGAATATAGAGAGTTAGGAACTTGACGGAACACTAAATGGGCCAGGTACATTTTATGTCATGTGAAGAAGATAATGAATTGCACGCCTGTGAATCCACCCTGGAAAACCTCACTCCTTTAATCAAATCACATTGTCTCAAACTGCAGCTCCCGAAACTTTGACACAAAGCAAAGCAACATCTCCAACAATGTTGCAAGTGGAAAACCACTATTACATCCTTCCAAGGGTATGCCGCAGGCTTTCTGGTAAATGCAGAAACCTCCCCTAAAACTGATGTCACCAGATATGTACGACACAACTCAGAGATTCTGTTTCTGACTGTGAAATACGGCCTGTGATGCTGAAACACCCGAGCTCCGGGGAGAAGGTCATTAAGCCTAAGATTGGGGTGCTTTCCTCGGCT
Organism: Pachyuromys duprasi; assembly: GCA_028658305.1. NCBI lineage: Eukaryota > Metazoa > Chordata > Mammalia > Rodentia > Muridae > Pachyuromys > Pachyuromys duprasi. The sequence goes on from CM053766.1 coordinate 90,901,096, forward strand.
TCCTGATGCCACTGTTTTGCTTGTGTCATTAGATATAAAAGTGCTTATCTTCTCCAGCCTGAAACTGAATTATCATGTTTGGTTTCAGAAGTGTCTTCTCAAATTGCTGCCTCATTGATACAGTTTTTTGGGTGCTTGTCTTCCAGAACAAGAGCTTATAAACTTGAAAGACTTTTAGGGCATGACTCCTTTCAGTGATTATGTTTTATTCCTGGTGACCAGACTGATGCTTTACACACAGCTGATGAGCAGGGTTATCTTGTGGGAGGCACCACACAGCCTGACCTTTACCAGTCAGCCATGACTAATTTTTATGAGCACAAGATTGAAGGCTGGCTCCTGTGATAGAGGGGGTCAATATAGCTCGGGATTTCTGACTGGGCTCGCTTTAAAAGTGGTGACCAAGAGAGAGGAAGTTGCCTGCAGGTGCACGGGGAGAATATCAGGCCCTAGCAGCTTAGATGAAGGCAGTCTGTGGGAGACAGTGAACTTGGAGATGATTTTGCTCTAGGCTAAAATGATAACATCTGGGACAGATAGCTTTTGCTCACCTCCATTCAGTTCTAAGAAGAAGAAGAAAAGAAGAAGAAGAAGAAGAAGGAGAAAAAGAAGGAAAAGAAGAAAGGAAAGAAAGCTAGAACTAAGCAGTATTTTAAGAAGGAGACCACTGAGGGAGAATAAGGAATTTTTCAATAAATACATCCCTAGCAGAGATGGTTGGAACAAAGCAAGAAAAAATTTTAAATGTTCATAGATCATGCATCCATAAGAAAGAGAAAATCCTAATACCTTCCCTCCCCCAAAGTTTATCAGCTGGCTAGCACCAATATTTACAATTTTAACTTGCAGGAAAATGCTAGTAATTATTTTTTAATCAGGGACATTTATAAATAATGACAGTACAAAAAATCCAGAAATGCTTTTAAAGCCATTAGCTTTAATAAAGGCAGTGCTTTAAATGAAAATAACATATTTGCAGCTTATCTCTGTGGGTTGGACTTAACAGGAGTTTACCTTTTAGACAGATGCTTTCCCTGTCACAGCCACACTCTCCTGAGCACACAGAGCTTGCTTCAGGTTGAGAAGCAGTACTGAAAGGGAACTGCTATTTGGCCCTGTGAAAAACAATTTATGGTACATTTGATTTTTCATTACTATAAAAGTGGCTTAAAGTAATGAGGCTCATGACGGGATATGACCTCCATCATAAATTGCGCTTATTATTAGGGCTGTTTCATCAGTCACGAAGGGGATATTCTCACATCTTAATAAGTGTAACTGTTAAATGTGATGCACAGTGTCACACCATGGGGATGCATCCAATGTGGTGTACAGGCAGAAGGAAATCGAGTGTCAAAAACTTGGACATATATGCCTTTATTCGTTGTTTGGTCTGGCCGTTACTCAAATGTTTAACTTCTGCTCAGTGATGAACAAGACAAACATGGTTTCCAACCTCTTAGAGCTTGTGGGTATGTTCAAGAAAAAAAAATTAGGTTGAGAAAGAGCAGGGAGTTCACAGGGCATGCAGCAGACAGGAAGACTCTGGAGCACTCTGGAGTCCACACTGGCTGGGAAGGTGGAGAGAAGGGGAAGTTACCCGAACTCTTGTGCTTGGTTCCCCGGAACCCACGGAAAAGCCAGCAAGCATGGTAGCCTCTGGTAACCCTAGCCAGCAGGAAGCAGGGGCAGAGGAGCCTGGGAGCAAGCTGGCTTGTTAAGGAGGCTGGAGTCAGGATCTCTGTGCTCACCGGGAGATCCTGCCTCAAAAAGCAAAGTGGAGAATGGTTGAGGGAGATACTTGACCTCTTGCTCTGATCTCTGAGTCTGTGCTGGTACCCCTGCACACTCATATGCATGAAACACACACACACTCATGCACACACACTACACGCATGCACACACACAGAGATGAACACACATCCTCAACAGAACCTCGAGCCTCCACGTTGCATGCTGCACATGCTGTTCATGATGCCTGTGGGCGGTGATAGCAGTAAACTTTCTTTTTTTATTTTCTCCTTCATGTCTTTCTGGGTGGATATTTCTATCATGAAAGTGTTTTGTTTATGTATGTGTTGCGTGTGTGTGTGTGCGCGCGCTGCACACAGCCACAAGTGTGCAGATGCTCTTAAAAGCCAGTCAGATCCTTTGAAGTTTGACAACATGGGTACTGAGGACTGACCGCAGGTCCTCTGGAAGAGGAGGGACCATTCTTTCACTGAGTTCTCTCTGCAGCCCAAAATGCTTCCTTTAGATACAAGCTATTTTAATTTTAAAACAAAATTGAAACATCTTAACAACTTTGGGGAGTGGGACCATTACTAACTGAATTCTCTCCAGACTATTCTTTTACACAGTGAGAAAGCCCAGATATTTTAGCGAGATGAATGGCCTCGCTGAGCAATTTCTCTATAAGCAGCTGTAACCTGCTGAGAGGTCACTTGATAACGTCCCCCACCAAGCACACCACAAGACCTGTGATTTCCCACACGAACAGCTATCTTTCTTTGAGGTTTTTATGCTACATTCTTCAGAGTCCTAAGGCACTGACTCTTCCCGGATTGTAGCTACTGAATCACTTAGCAGGGGATCCAAATGGGAAAAATAACTCATGGAAACTGTGATGAGCATTTTCACTTTTTAAAGCTTGGGATAAGGGCTTTGTCATTGAAGGAGTCTGAAGAGTGTGGCTGTTTGGGTGAAAAAAGGCCCTGGCTTGGGTTTACTTTTCTCTTGAGCCTGTCATGTTTGTTATCAGGAATTTGGAGGTCAGCATCAGCGAGTAGCCTTGCAGACAATATGTAATGCCAAGTGATCAGCAGCAGGGGAGAGCTTTTGAGAACCTTCCAGGAGGTGTTGATACAGCAGGAAGTCTTAATCAAAGGCAGGGTGGAGGTAAGCCTGTGAATACCATGTCCTTCTCCTTGGCTTGGGGGGGGAAGGGACAAAAAACACATTTATTCACTGACAAGGAAACATTCTGTTCTGAATCCATGCACATCCTGGTTTAAAATGACAGGATATTAGAAGGAAATTGGTTTTTCAATCTAAAATGTGTCCAGAGCTCCATAGAAGCTCCATAGAATATGGTTTCATATTCTATGGCTGAATTTTCTGGAAGTACCAGGTGGATTCTGAGTACATGTGGGACATACTGAATGCTCTCTCAGGACGACACAGTGTCAGGTAGTTCAGACAAGATCCTAGTTCCCTTAGCTCTGGTCTTTGCAGGCTCAGCTGCTCCACCCGGGAGCCACATCAGGCTTCTTGCAGGCCCTGACATGTGTTCTCTGACTACAAGATATTTGCCCTCCTAGTCCATCTGCTGAGATCTCCTCAGCCAACACGCCACCTTTCCCAGTAATTTCTGTACCCCCTTTGCCCCACTTTAGGTTGTATGTACATATCCCTCTACTAGGATACTTTTCTCCCATGACCGAAATGTCAGCTTTATATAAACAGATCTTTTCCTTGTATGTTCACCACAGCATCTGGAACTGGGCCTGGCAAGAGTATTTAGTATATATTCATCTCACTGAGGGAGGGAGTAAATGAGCAGTGGAAATCCATTTACCCGTGGACACAATGCTGAACAACTGTAAATTTCAATTACCACAAGTGGAAGCATTTTAAGTGCATCTAGGAGAAAGCTGCTGTTAACGAATTCTGCCTTTTACCCTTTTGGTAACAATTGTTTAGACCTTTTGTTTAGACTTGAGCTCTAGAATTTGAGTTTCTTTGCCAGCCAGGTTTACCTGCACATGGTTCTGAGTGGCGAGGCACATTCGAAGCGTCATCTAGACACATTTGGGCTTTCCGTACAGATGGCATCATGGCCAGAATGGTCAAGAGGAACTATTCCTGGGTTTTGTTTACTGACCCCTATAAAGACCACTAGGACCAAAGAAAGGTGAATGACACCAACGCACTGAGTGGTCTCTTGCTTTGTCGGGGATTAGCCTTTCAGTTGTTGGACTGTGAAGGTGAGGGCGCATGGTGGCTGCCTTTGCTGGTGTCTCTGAGCTGGAAGTCAGTTCTCTGGGGGAGGAGTTTGTAGATGGTGTAGACCATGGAAAGGGAGATTGTATTAGTTAAGTGCTGACCGTACTTACTTCCCCCAGTGTAAGGCTGTCCTGGGAATACCTGGTGCCTTGCCAACCCTTGGTGAGCGCTTACTGTTTGATCAGTGCAGTCAGTATCTGTGGTGAGAAAGCCACTTGCAGTCCCCTTTGCCAGTGACTCGTGGGTGTTGTTTCTCACAATAAGAGTGTGAGAGGTCCAGTTGCTTCCTCGAGTCTGCAGGAGAGACAGATGGCTGCATGGCAGACCCTGGGTTTGTGGAACTGTTTACAATTTGGGTGGTCTTTTTTGAGAAAAAGCACCTAAAGTTAGGCCCAGAGTCTGGAAAGAGGCCTATGGGAGGCGGCCTAGAAGCCTTGACTGGCAGTGAAGATGTCTCCAGGCTCATTGCATAAGACACCTTCTTGGATGCAGGGATGTTAGGGGCTCCTGGAGGGGATGGTATTGTGGAGAACACTCTCTCTAGGGGCCTTCCTGCTCCAAGGAAACATTGGGCCTATTAGAAATGCATCCTAGTTATCAGAGGACTGACCTGAAGACCAAAGGCGAACCTTTCTCAGAGCTGCTCTCTCTCAATATCTCTGTAGCCCAAAGCAGCAACTCTAGGCACCAGAGAATCTTCCTGACTCTTTATACAGTGGGCTTCGCTGTCCTGAGTGCAAGGGCCACACAGAGCTTTCCACCATTCTCTGTGGGTCTTCTCCATTCCCCCTTGAAGGCAACAGGGGTGGCTGCCGAGTCGTAGGAACAGGAGCATTTTTCTCTTGAGGGAAACTTCACGCTTGTACTTTACATATATCTGCTCTGCTCTTACAGGAACCCTGTAAGGTAAATATCATTAACCTCATCCAGGTATAATAAGATGGCAGACTTAGTCACACAGACTAAGGTGCATAAAGACAACGTAGCCTCCTCATTTCCCAGCTTATTCAACTTTCTGCCTTCTTACCCTGCCGGGAAGCACAAAACTGAATCCTGCCAATTAATGGCTCAGTCTCTTATGGTTTACGGATTTGCTCCTGTTTAAATACTCAAAGCTTTCTAAGTCCAGTCCCCAGTTTTACTATTAAAAAAAAATTAAAGCGAATTAGTTTTGTAGCTGTGGCATAAGAACATAAAAGTTGTATGTATTAAGAAGGTAACATATAATATTCAATTCTACATGTGTACATTGGATGTTTATGTCAGGTTAAATATTTTATGAAATATTTATCATTTCCTTGTGGCAGAAACTTTCTAGGTATTTTCTTTTGGTTTTATGAAGTTCACAACATGTAACTGTTTTGTACAGCCTCGCTGCCGGATGATAGGACACAGTTGCTCCTGTAATTCAGCAACCTTTCCTTTTTCTGAATACACTATTTAGCCTTTCCACTGCCGTGACCACATTACCTACTGGAAGCAACTTTGGTTTGTGGTTGCAAAGAGATTTCAGCCCATCACACAGGGAAGGCATGGTGGAGGTCACGGTGGTGGAAACCCTTACATCTTGGAAAAGCAAGATTGGGGTGACTATACCCTTCAAAGATCCACCCTCAGTGACCTACTTCCGCCAGCTGGCCCACCAGCTCATAAAGGATCCACAGCGTTCAGAATAGCTTCGTCCATTGAGGCCTGGGCCTACATTCAAAACATAGTCTAGTGGGGGAACATTGCAGATTCAGAAAGATCGATGGCCCCTTACAAGGTTCCTTACCTTTCCTTCTCGCAAAGGTCAGTGCTCTGCACAGGACACAGGGGGCAGCTTCTCCCTCACTCTGCCAGTGGCTGTGCTGGTCTCCTCTGTGGGTTGAGGGTGCAGAAATAAAGGAACTCACTTGGTTTTCTGGGATGGCACATGCCTGGTACTGTTTGAGTCTGCCCTCATGAGGCCTGTGCTGAGGAGCTGAGGCCTGTGCTGAGGAGAACCTCACAGACCACTCACAGGTCATGAGGAGCTCAGGGAGCAGCCTTCTGTCCCAGTTATCCTGCGGGCCTCTCCCGTTTGGCCACAGCTCTGAGATGAAACCCTCCCAAGAGTGTCTAAGCTTCTGGAAGCCCAACTTCCTTCTCAGGTTGACATTAGATGCTTCCTGTCCTAATGAAATAGTTTCCAAGGATGTGACTTCTGGAATCTCATGAATATTGACATTTTGGGATAAAACTGTTACATCACTCTTTTAAGATTACCCAGAGTTGTCTCAATACTGTAATGATTTAGCAGCCGTGGTTCAGGAAACACAAGGACAAGCTCTTCTGCGCCCCAGTTAGAAGTGTCACAGTGCTTACTCTTCTCTGTGAGATTGAATTTGCATTTCATTTCTGCGGCAGAACCTTGCCCCAATGTGATATATGTTTATGCCTGCGCGTCTTTTATGAATCACCCTATCATTCTTCTCTTCAACAAAAATACGTATATAACTTAGAAGTTTCAAGTTCTCTTTCTCACCACAGCACTGTTAGGAAATTTATCATGGGTTAAGTTTTCATTTCAATTATTTTTAGTGCACAATCGGTCTGAGTTTTATGTCCGTATATGCATATTACGAGGTTTTATGGTTAATTATTATACTCCTTTGTCCTCGAAATGCTGTCTGTTGCTGAAACGAACAGGAGGGTTGTCGCGGCGAGGCAAGTGGGCTTGGGGACTTCAAGATCTGAAGGTGTCCTTTTGTCTGTTGTTTGGAGGCGTACGTAGAAAAGTGTATCTTAGTGAGATCTTCCTCTTTGAGTTGGGGAAGGGCAGGCCTGTGGGGGTAGGAATTCATTGTGAACACAATAGAACGCTGACTCCCTTATAACTCCCCAGCCCCACAGGCACCGTGGAAACACGGGAGGTTTGGGAAGTCTCAAGACCTTTGTCTTCACTCCGGCTCACAGTGGAGCCTCTCCAGCAAATCTCAGATAAATGTTCTGGGTTAGAGGGAAGCAAGAAAAGGCAAAGAAAAGCACTGCCTTCCCATCACTGCAGGTGGACAGGGGAATGAGATGCCAAGGCGGTGGCTGTCGCATGTAACATCAGAGGCAGCAGGGGTCTGGATTCAGGCCTTGGCTGCTGCTGCTTTCCAGGACTCTTTCCAGTGCCTTAGAATCAGCTGTCTCTACTTATGCGAATGAGCACTTGCCTGCGTGAATTCCTGTGCGACCCGTGAATGCCTGGCACTATTGTAGGGCAGAAGAGGGTGTCGGGTTCCCTGGAACTGGAGTTTCAGGTGGCTGTGAGCCACCGTGTTGGTGCTGGGTCCTCTGCAAGAGTGTTCTTACCCTCTGGGCCATCTCTCCCGTCACTCACTGTCTCTTGTAGGCAAAGTGTAGCTGCTCCTGTAGCACCTTCAGTTGGCCTGAAGGTGGGTCTTATCAAGAGCTCTTCCCTCCCTCCCTCTCTCTCTTCCGTCCCTCCCTCCCTCTCTCCTGTCCCTCCCTTTCTTTCTTTTCTCCTCCTCCTCTCTCTTCTTCTTTTGAGATATTATTCATCATGTAGACCAGGCTAGACAAAAAGGCATCTTCTTGGTTTGTTCATTACCATATTGTCAGCATTCCAGTGGCCTCTCTGACTGTCAGGATTCAAAGGCAACCTGGGATTCCTATGATAGAGGGTGTGCATCAGGAAGCAATAGGAAGAGCTCTCTTCTGGTTGCTTTTGTCCCGTTTCTGGCAAAGCAGCAAGGGCCTTCTTCAGCTCTCCTGTGAGGGTGTGTGTGGTGCTTGGCAGTCATCCTGGACCCATCACAAGGTCTTGGGGTATATTAGTTACTTTAGAAGCAGGAGGAGAGATTTACTTTGGCTCCTGATTTGAGAGGGTTTTGTGCATCAGGGTGGATAGGAGAAGACAGGACAAAGCACCTCAGTTCACAGTGGCAGGAATATCAGTGGAGGAAGCTGTTCACACCTCTCTGGACCAGGAAGTAGAGGATGGCCAACCAGGCCATCTTATCTTCAAAGGGCCTTTGCTGGTGACCTACTTCTGCTAGCTAGTCCCACCTCGTACAAAGGTCCCTAGCCTCTGGAAGTGGCGCCAGCAGCTGGGGGACAAGTGTTCAAAACACGAGCCTCAGGGATATTTCAGATTCAAAGTCTTACCTGCAGAGAATGTCAGCTGTATTTCTCCAGGGTGCGGACAACTAGCTCTCAACTAAGTGCCTTGAATTATCCTCAAAGACCTTCTTAGCTATGTTTTGTTAGCGGGCAGCCTTTTCTCTTACCCCTTGGTTTCCTCTGAAGCTGTTGGATAGACAGTCTTTGAGAGAACTAATTTCCTGCAGGGAGGATGGGAGTGAGAGAGGGTTAAATTGCAGGATGGCTATCTTCATGTTGTTTTGGAAGATCTGGAGGAAAATCAGGTGCTATCAAGCCACCAAAATGTAGGTTCATCTGGGCCAGTTCTGTGCCTGGACCCAGGGATGGGAGAACAGCTTTTAACACCTGCCTCTTTCTAACAAGCTGCTCCTAGAAATGGCTGTCCTCTCAGACAGGGCCAAAGGGTGAGTTTTACAGTGCAGAAAGAGATTGTATACCTATTTATCACCGTTTTGTCACTGGTACAGAAAACAAGCTTTACTTGGCTTGCCAGGAGACCCTGGTGGATGGCAATTGAGTTACTAAGTTCTTATCTGAGAAATTGTGCCCAATACTGGAGCCTTCAGGGGATGTCCATAATGGGAAGTGGTGGCAGAGCAATAAATACTGGGCTGCAGCGTGCCCAGGGGCGCAGGCCTGAGCGCCGGTGCTGCACACTGGTTTAGCCATCTTTATCTGGAGATTTCAGACCTGGGAACATGATGGATACTCTCATGGACAGTTTAAGCCTGCCATTAGCCTGACCTGCAACTAATGAGGCCTGGGCCCAGCCGCAAAGCCCCAGCCCCTCATCAACTCTTTCTCTCTCCTTTTCCCCTCTCCCCATCCCTCTCCTACCTCCCGCTTCTATTCTCTCTCCCCTTTCCTTCCTCTTTTCCCTTCTCGCCATATTTTCCTTTCTGTCTTTGCTATACTCTTTCTTTCCCTCTTCCCTTTTAGCTTCTTCTTTCTTCTCTTCCCCCCTCTTTTCCTCTGTCCCTATCAGATCTTTCTCCTGAGCCCTCTATCTCCCTCTTCTCTTTCTCCCCACCTTCTCCCCTCTTCATCTTTTCCTCCATTTTCCCTCCCTCTCTTCTCCTTCTCTCTCTCTTCGTGCCCCTTCCTGCTGTCTCCAGTCTTCTAGCAGGTTTGCTCCCTCCCTCCCCCTCCCCTCTTCTCTTTTGCTCCTCTGTGCCCTCTCTTTCTTCTTCCCTCTTCCTATAGCTCTCCATCCAACCTTCCCCTCCCTCCCCTTCCCTTCTGGCAGGCAACTCCCCAGAAACCCTGTTAAAGAACTTGCTCCTCGTAAAGGTTTCAGAAGGAAGGTCTAGGATGGTCTGGCAGAAGTTTACTCAATGAGCAAATTTTTCATTGTGTAAGCTACTTCTCAATTTAGTTGTGCTGCAGGAGGTTCAGAATCCCTTTGCCGACTTTCTCAGTGCTTCTCAGATGCCACATATGACACGGAAACAGCAAACAATGAGCCTAAGGATGTGGCGCTGTCCTTTCCTTCAGGTCCCTGAAATGTGTGGTAAACCAAGATGCTTGTGGTAGTCCAAAGAATAATTAGATAGCTTCAAGTGTGACTTCCTAAAAGGCATAAGGCATTGAGTTGGATAAATGGGTTAGTCTGTCAGAAAACAAAGTTATCCTTCCTTATTGACAGAGTCTATACTTAAGGACTAAGCCTCACCAGTAAGAACTACAATTGCTTCCTGTTCTTCTGCCTAAGACATATGGTCACAGAGATTAATTACTGCCTCCAACACCATGGAGAGCTAAGGACATACCTGCTGATGCCCTGCCTCCTCCAGGTGATAGATCCTCCAGAATGCTGGCTTTAAGAAGAATATTTATGATGTCTTTTTTCCCCCTGAGCACCAAACATTCATTTAATAAACTACTGTGGTGTGCGAATGAGCAAAATGGGAAGGTTCTCTGGGTGGCAGCAGGGTGTGAAGAAGGTAATTGTATAGTCTAGATGTTCCCACCATGTTCCACATGGTGTAGGTCTCTGAGTAAAGTAGACACGGGTTTTAAACTCCTGGAGTTCTAGCCATGCCTCCTTTCTGTTCTGTGGGTTTTCTTTTACTATGTGAGACCTTTAAGTGTTAGTGTTCTCAAATGATTCATCCTTGGCCTCCTTCTCTCCTCCCTGAGTTATTTCTTTCTCATTGATGGCTTTATTTATAAACCCATAAACTCCTGGAGCCACATAGCCAGGCTAGGTCTGTCCACTGAGCCCTGTGTCCTTGTTGCCACTGAATATTGGATCTTGTTAGTTTGATGTTCCTTAGGCATCTGAAAATCAGTATGTTAAAATCTGAACCCCTTCTTTTCCTTTGGCTCGCTCCCATTGCCTGAGTGCCCCACCAACTTGCCTTCCTCCTGTTGTATCTTTCTACTTTGGTCATTGGACCACTGTCCTGCTGGAACCCAGTTAGAACCCCAGGAATTATTTTAGCTTTCTCTTTCTCTCTCAGTACAGTGTGTGTGTGTGTGTGTGTGTGTGTGTGTGACTGATGTGTATGGAGGTCAGAAGACAAACATGGATGTTAGGCCTCATTTTCTACCTTGTTGGAGATGAGATTTCTAGTTGTTTGCCTCTGCAAAGCTCTATTGTCTGGGGACTCTCCTCTCTTCTCCCATTTTGCTGTCAGAGTATTGTGAAAGATGTATGCAGTCACATGAAGCTTTACATGGGTTCTGGGGCACTGAACTAGGGGCCTTTCGCCCAGTATTTGAAGACTTCCATAATCCAACGTCTGCTACAATTACAATGTCAGTTCATTTTATCCTTGGCAGCTGTCATTCTCACACTTTCCCTGACACCTGTCCTGTGACCACCCTGTGCTGGTGCCCTGGGGTTCAAAGCCCTTCTTCCTCTCCTTCCCTCCTCTTCTGACTGTTTGCAAATTCATCCAAAGCCTCTCTTCTCTTGGATCCCTTCCCTGAGTCTCCATGTTAATGTGACATTCTTTGTACATTCTTCCCTCCCAGCCTGGTCAGGTACTTTGTCCCCAGCACTGCTAATCTGTCAGCCTCTTGCAGGTGACAAGAGCCTTGAGAACAGGGACTCTGTTGTTTTCTTCTGTGTACTCAGCACCTGATGCTCTGTCAACCACGCATAAATTTAGCTGAATGAATGAAACTAGTTTTCCTCCTCAAGAAAGATCTGTGGGGAAAAATCCTATGAGCTGTAGATTCATATATTTTTGCTTTGACAAAGCACTTATTAACATCCCTCAAGCCAATTAAATGAAAACACACACACACACACACACACACACACACACACAGATGTGTGACTGATTCTGAGTCTCAGCTGAAAAGGAAACGACTATGAAATTCTCTCACTCTCATTAACCAGAGCCTACTTCATCTTGGAATAGCATCCTATGAGACAAATAATTTACATTTAAGGAGAGAGTAAAAACCGCACTCTGATTCATGAATATTAAGCAGCATCTGAGTGTCATTTAAATAAGGGAATTACTATCCTGGGAAAATTAGGAATAGAAAAGGCAACACCAAAAACAACAAAAGGAAAGAGTAGGGAGGAGGTCAAAGACTGTCTTCTCTGCCACTAGCGTATAACCAATACTTGGGGGGGCAGGGGTGCCATCTAGTTCAATGGACATTTCCATTGACAAGAGTGCTGCTTGGCCCACCGTCTATGATGAAGGAAGGAGAGAAAGCAGGTGGGGATGAAAGAGACAGAGGCAGGGGTGAGGGGGAGATGGGGCTTTTGTATAAACACAGGTGCAACTTGCTTTTATGAAAGATATTCATGGGATTTTCAGTTGGTGAGTGGGCTAGACCCTGTGTGGTCAATGAGTCCAGTACTCTGTCTTCTGTGTCCACCTCTCCACCATTGGGGCGGGGAGTCTGTAAACCGTGAGGCAAGCTTATTAAATCCCGCTGTAGCTTTGGGCAGCAGTAGCATCAACAGCTACCCTGAGTGGCAGCCTGGAGAGTTCAATGTCCATGAGCCCTGGCATTCCATCCCCCTCCCACTCCCCCAGTGGTCTTCTAGAGTGGTTTTCAACAGCTCCTTATCATGGAGCAATTTTGCATTTTTGTTTTTCTGTCTCCTGGAATCCTTCCAGTAGCCTTTGACCTATCGCTTGTGCTAAGTCTCCTCTGCAGAAAAATGGGAAGAGTTGCTGTTTTCTGGTTAGGCACCGACTGCTGCCCACACTGACCCCACCAGCTGGAGACATGGCGGACCCATGTTTGGTTAAGGTATGGCGGTCCTCTTTGTATTATAACATCCACCAGAAAGCATATGATCCTTGAAATAAAGTCAGTAACTAGGCAAGAGCACTCAAAGCTCAGGAGTAGAAGATGGGTTCAAAACCAAAAAGCAACAGAGACAATGTCACAACAGAAGGCTTCTGGCCCAGGCCGTACCTAGCCAGCTCTCCACCTGTGGGGGCGCATAGTGACTCCTTTGCCTCTGAGCCTCAGCTAGCAGTATAAAAATTTTTCCCCCTGAGGAAAGTCTAATTTGGACAGCAGTGAAAGAAATTTCGCTCTGTGAGAGGTGATTCCAGGATTGGCTGGAGCTGGCAACTCAATCTGAAACTGATCTGCCCATGGCTGCTTCACAGTTGGTATAACCCTCAGACACTAGCCATCACAGGAAGTTTGACTTTGTTGTACACGCAGGAACTAGTTCAGAAGCTGAGGGTGTCAAGTCATGGCCAAGGCAGTGACCTTTTATGACCCTGCCTGTTATATCATACACATGATAAAGTAAGCTCACAGGAGGTAGGGATGGGGAAACTGAGAGCCCATTACAAACAGGAGGATCATGCCAAGAACCTGCAGCATGGCTGAATACACGCAATATCTCCAGGCACTGTGAGCTTTTCTTCTCCTGCTAAGTCAGATCTGATGTATTAGCTTTGATTTACGTCCCTTAATGTGTTCCCCAATCACTGTATGTATTTTGTTAATATTAATGCATTTATGTATCTTGAAATTGCACAATTAATCCCTTGCCTTCCCAATAAGTTATATAAGTTGGTGGATTTATATGATAAATATCATAAAGAAAACACAACAGCAGAGAATAAAATACTAACTTAATTTACCATGCCCATAGCAAAGAGGTTTCGGCCATGATTTCCTCCCTGAAATTAACTAATATTTCTTATTGCTTTTCCTAATTAAAACTTATCCCTTTCATCCATCCTAAGGGTGCCATTTTTATTCCTGAAACTATTTAGAAGTAACTGTGTATCAAGCTACCATGTTGGTGGTTTTGGAGAAATTCTAAATAATAACCATTCTCCCCCCCTCCAGGTGCTTTGACAGCTAAAACGGGATCTCTCAGTGTTAGCATTTTGGACATTCTTGACAATTGGGCTGTGGCCATAATCCTATAAATTCATGGTGGTTGAGCAATCCCCTGACCTCCTCCACAAGATGCGGATAACACCCCCTTTCAGCTGAGATCACTGAAAACGACTCAAGGCGTTGCCGTGTGCTCACTCCCTCTGGGGATGGCAGGATAAAAAATGGTGACTACTATGGATGTTGAGAACCACTGGCTGAGAGAAGTTGTTGGAAGACTCTGCTATTAAGGTTGCAATCCACCATGTCTGGATAGCTCTCCGCATTTGGCACAAAATGGAGGACTCCCTTTCTTAGCGGGGCTTCCTCGTCTCTGCCTGACCTCATGTGGAAAGCGTCTCTAGGCACTTTCTGATCTTGCTTGGAGGATGACGCTGGACAGAGCTACAGGACTCACCACACAAGTCCCACTCCTTTGTCTGCCAGTATGATAATTACGTACTGTTATGACCAACCAGCCCTTCCTGCCCATATGGATATAAAGAAGAACGGGAATGGGGACCAATAAGAAGAGGCCTTGGAGAAAGCATCATGGGTAAAAGAGTTGAGAAGCCATCCTAAGGGCAGACCAGGAATAAGCCATGAGATTATCAGACTGTGTAGCTGGTAGAGGGTCATTCTGAAGGCAGGGAAGCAGGAACTCAGATCCAGACCACAGAAAGTGTAGGAGGCCAGACTGGAGCTAAAGCGAGTTCATAAACAGAGAAATTGCAACATTAATTGAGCATGGTCAAGGCCTATGTCTCACCATTGAGAATATAAACCTGGAGGTGGGATGTAGGGCAGAGAGAGGACAGAGACGGAGAACTCAGTTAGCAAAAGAAGACATGACCTAGGCTAATAATAAGCACGGAATTCCAAGGGAGACAGAGTTGAGCAGGGAAGAGCTTCGAGTGCCATGCTGTGCGCTGGCTTTCAGCTTGTACAGGTCCAAGCCCCTTAGTAAGACATTTATGGCCCCTCCTAGCTCTCCTTCCTCCCCTCTCTCCACTATCTCCCCTGTCACTCACTCCTACCTTCCTATTCCTTTCTTGGGTTCAGTTCATGCTGATTCCCAGGACACTGTTTTTTTACTCCCTTCGGAGTCTTTCTGGGACACTGTTTTTACCTTCATCTACTTGACAAATTCGTATTCATCTTTAAAAACACAGGTCAGGTACCATATGCTTCACAATACATGCAATGGTGAGGACAAGTGTTCATGTTTGTGTCTTGTAGCACAACTGATTTTTACCCCTTATAATCTTTATGTTTAACTAGGATTATGTACATGATGAATACTGAGATTCATCATGATAGAACAATGTGCATATGATATAATATAATATTATGCAGTATAAATAGAAGATGATGAGGTTCGGTATGTGTTGTATGTATTAAATATATTTTAGAGACAGAATTCAGGACCTTGTATTTGGGAGGCAGTTTCCACACCACTGAGTTACACCATTAGTTTTTTTTCAAAGTATTTACTTTCATTCATGTGTTTGCTTTTATGTCCACATGTATGTTTCTGAATGTGTTTGTGTGCACCCAAGGAGACCAGAAAATGGTGTTGGATGTCCTGGAGCTAGAGTCACAGGTATTTATGAGTTGCTTGATGTGGGTGCTGGTGACCAAACTTGGGTCAAGCACTATTAACTGATGAGCCGTGTCTCTAGCCCCATATATATTTTAAATACTGCTTTCCCTTGAATGCATTTTGAGATGAAGTTTAATAATTGTATCACAGTTTATGTAGGAAAGGATTGAAATTTATGTAAAGATCCACTCTCATACAACTGATTATGTGCATGATGGTACTTAGAATATTTTGCAGCTGTAATAAGAGAATGAAGAGGCTCCATATGTGTTGTAGGTATCGATGTGAAACAGCCATCAGGAGCTACTGCTGATGAAGGAAAGCAAAGCATCTAATTCGGCATAGCATACCACCACATTAATGCCAGTACGATAAAAAAAAAAAAAGAACAGCATATAAAGGAGTGTGTTTGCTGATGCTTAAAATCTCCTGAAATCAAGTACACACAAAGTATTGACAAAATTGACTGTCCCCAGAAGGAAGGAATGCAGTTGCTGGAGACGAGATTTTAGAAAACAAGCAATACATTCAGCCTTTTGAGTTTTTAGAATTTAGAACCTGATAGTAGATTTGGAGTTCCAGGAAGACTCTAAGGGACAAACCTTGTTTAGGAGACTCTGGCTCATTGTTAGGAATCAGCATTCACTGAGCCTGAAAAACAAATTCAATCAAAACCATTGAAACTGTTGGCTGTGCCCTAGTGGATCTAGCTGTACTCCTGGTGTTTGGTTTGGCTTCCTGGTTATTCTCAGCATAGCAGCAAAGGGAACATTAGTCAAATGCACAAGAATTACAACTCCTAGCATTCCAGGGAGTTACCTGGTCTGTGGGCAGGTGGGGCTTACAGGTTAACTTTTGGGTCTTACAGGCTCTGGGGCTCAAACTCAGGCTGTTAGGCTTGATGGTGAGCACCCTTACATGAGGAGTCATCTCACTAGCCTCCAAGACACGGTTCTATGGAAATTTCCTCTCCTTCCACTTTCCTTCCTCCTTCCCTTCTTTTCTTCTCTTTCTGTGATGAACATGATGCTACTTCTCCATGATCCTCAGATCTTAATTTAGCTGTAGGCAGCAGGTCTGCGTATCACTCACTTGGCTGTCAGCCTGATCAAAGAACAACACATGCCTAGGTGATTTTAATATGTGCCTAGTGGCATCAGCATTCAAAAGGAACTTTTTGTTGTTGTTGGTTTTTTGTTTTGTTTTAGATGTTTCTCTGTGTAGCCTTGGTTGTCCTAGAATTAGCTCTGTAGACCAGGCTGGCCTCGAACTCACAGAAATTGGCCTGGCTCTGCCTCCTGAGTGCTGGGATTAAAATTGTGTGCCCCTACTGCATGGCATCTGAACTTGTTTTGATGGTGATTTTTAAATTTTATTTATTATTGGTGAGAGAGAGAGAGAGAGAGAGAGAGAGAGAGAAAGAGAGAGAGAGACAGTGTGAAGGTCAGAAGGCAGCTACCTTTATGTAGGTTCCAAGTCATGTAGTTAGGATGTACAGTTCATGATTTTACCCACTGAACCATCTTACTGGCTCAGAAGAGTGGATTCTAATTCAGGTTGATGCCAGAGTGAAAATGGAGTACCAATGCACAGAGTGCAAGCAATTTTATCAGTGGCAGCAAGGAGTTGGAGGTCAAGGCCAGCGTGAACTTGGCAGCCTTTGGGATCTGAGAAATTTTGAAGACAGGGTTTGGGTTTCGATAAGAGGGTGTGAATCCATCCTAACTCAAACTGAATTAGCTGTGAAATCCCAACTCAGTCTGAATCACAAAAACCGAACAGACCCCAAACCTGACAGGACTCTTCTGATTACAGATGGATAGGCAAATTGTTCCCACTTGCCTTGACTGAGACAGCACAGCGTCGGGCTGGTAGGGAACAGGGGCTGTAGAAACAAAGGTCCTTGCTCCTCATTAACATCTTTTTTTTTTTTCCTCCCCTGAGACAGAGTTTCTCTGAGTAGCCCTGGTTCTGGACTTGCTTTCTAGGCCAGGCTGGCCTTGAACTCACGTTGATCCTCCAGCCTCTGCCTCCCCGAGTGCTGGAACTAAAGGCATGTGCCACCATGCTTGCTGGCTCATTAACATCTTAAAGCTGATTTTCTTACTACGATATGTTGTGATGAGAAGCAATTCTCTATTTTTTCAAACTAGCGTTACCCACACTATGGAGGAGTAATTACTGTGGCCTCACAGCTCGCAGAAATAAACGTTGCTCTTGGATGAACCCACCTAGACATAGCTGGCACTTTGGAGGGTCTAATTGAGAAGATGGTGTTCTGATTAATCTCAAGGTTATGGCTGATGGCCAAAGGTCACCAGGATTTGATGCAGTTATTTAAAATGCTGTCTCAGGAGGAGGCGCCTCCAGGGAATTACGTAACACCATCACCAGCTGTTGTGGGGATTTAAATTGAAATTGGGTTGGAAGAAAATTGTTTTAGCATTGCCTCCTGTCTCGCTTGTCTGGGTGCTGTGGGCATAGCCCCCAAATCATTTAACTCAACAGGACTCTGTCTTAGAAGCGGGACTAACCGATTACTCAAATTATTTCCGTAAGGCTATGCTGGCATGGAAGGGGATCCAGAGACTTGCAGCCAAGGCTAGAAGCCTGTGTTTAAGGGCTGGGCTCTGCCGCTTAGCTGCCAAATTTAAGTTCCATGGGTCTCAACACAGAGAAATAGCCTTTGAAACACGCTGATGCGGCATTATCTTATTATCCTACCCTCCCCTCTCTCCTTCCTTTGGTGGCTAGGAATCAGACCTAGGGCTTTGTACATGCTAGGCAAGCATTCTCTCTCACAGCTACAAGCCAAACTCTGGGGTGTGCACCCCAGGTACCAACAAGTGCCCCTGGAGTGTGTCTCGCGTTACCTACCCCACCTTATTAACTGTCTGTCTGTCTTTCCATCTATCCACACACCTATCAATCTATGTGTGTATCTATATTTTATCTCTTATCTAGTGTGTGTTTGTTGGTCTGTTTTAATCTAATTTACCTTTTGCTATTTTTTTACTTTTCTAAGTAATTTCTGGGTAAGCACAGAGATTAGAATAAGTGATGCTTCTCCTTGGTTCCCATATCCTAGCTTGATCCACTGGCTAACCTGGCATTTTGTCTCTGCTCATCTGGCATTTCTTGGCAGCAGAAGACCATGGTTGAAGAGTCAGCAGCATTGGCTACCTGCGCTAGACAAGAGTGTGTCCATTTCACCTTGGGCAAGTACATCCTGGATGATACCCAGTCCATTCTGGAACACGTCCACGGTGGAAGCTGTATGTGGCTTGTGTTCCAGGCATTTGTCAAAAGGAAGTCAAGACAGACTAACCCCTCTGATGAGGCCATGAAATCGGAGAGCTGGAAGCGCCCCTTGCAAAGTAAATCTCCAAAAGACTGCTTAAGCTGGGTGACTAACCTCTGGCTGTTCTGGGATCTGGATGAGCTTTGTGACTGGGTGGCTTGTGTAACAGAGGCACACATCTGTACATTCCACAGCCACTGGAGTGGCTTTATGCTCCTTTGTGGTTCTGAAAGTTCTGCAGGCCTTCCAGGGCCACCCTGACACTCTGGGGCGGGGCAAGCTCTCAGGGGACCCTCTGAGGCTCACCTTTAGTTGTCAAAGGTATGATACTTCTTGCTCCTGGCTAGAGCGGCAGTGGCTAAAGAATCACGTTTTCCTGCTTCCTGCCAAAAGGACCATGAGGTACGGAGGGAAGTGGTTTTGATGATGGAGCCTGGAAGTCTGCCCTGTGTGTGGGGTGGGCACCTAGAGAGGTGCATTTAGGACTGTAGAACTGATATCAGGCTCAGTCATGGGTGCAGTGAGGACCACTAAATGGGTCTGAAAGTGAGGGTACATAACCCAAGACAAAGAGGGATGGGGCTGACGTTCAGTGTGAGTGGGGTTAGATTTTCCTCTATCCCTTTACCCAGCATTGCACTTATTAAAAGCTTAATTAATTTGAATTTAATTCTGCAGAGAATCCTATAAGTCCACTGCCTTTAGGCTATATTATCTTACAGTGAGCCAAGAATAACAAACCTTCCAGCTGAGACGTGACGGATGGGAAGCGGGATGCAACATTGCCTACCCCCTTCTACCAGGCACGTGATTTGCGTCACATTTATGATCCCACTGAAGCTTTCACAGATACCACAAGAGGAGACACGATCACCCACTAGCAGCCTCAGAGAGGCAGTTTCTGCAAGTTCATACAACTGAGTATGGTGTGGAGGCTATGTGCATGGGAACCCAGGTTTGTCTAATTTCCAAAGGTCAAATCTGCCTTTTGGTCCAATCCAACAGCCTTGGGGGCAGAGCTCACACCTCTGCCAGCCACGTGCTTATGATACTGGGCCCAAGTCAGGAAACAATCAGTGTATTTGAAGATTGAATCACTGAATGTAGAATGATGAGGAACAGAGCCTTGTCTTTATTTTAAGATGCTTTTGTAACTAAAAAAATATAGTTTTGTTACTTATTTGTGAGCACGTATCTGTTTGGCTATATGCACACGTGCATTTGGTGCCCTTGGAGTCTAGAAAAAGGCATTGGCTCCCCTGGAGCTGTTGTTTCAGCCAGCTGTGAACTGTTGAGAGGACCTATCTCAGGTCCCCTGGGCAAGAAGCAGATGCTCTTAGCAACTGAGCCATCCCTCCACACTCTTGATGCTCACTTGCTCAAGATGGTGGAGTGTTGCTGGTTTCCTCTTTCCTTGTTGCTGTGACCAAAAACCTGACCAAAAAAAAAAAAAGCAACTTAAAGGATAACTTAAAGGGTTTATTTCGGTTTTTAGTTCTGGGGAACACAGTCCATCATGGTAGGGGTGCCAGGTGGCGGGAGCGGGGGACTGCTCGGCATATCACATTCAGAGTCAGGAAAGAGAGTGGGATGAATTCTGGTTCTGTGCTCATTTCTCCTTTTTCTTCAGTCCAGGACCCCAACCCATGGAATGGAGCTGCCCAGTCTTTAGGCTGGATCTTCTTACCTCAGCCCATTCTAGATACTCCATCACAGACACGCCCAGACATTTGTCTCGTGGGTGATTCTAAGAGCCTGTCAAGTTGACAATCAATATTAGCCACTAAAGATGGAGCCTCAGGTTTTGTGATCTTAGCAATAAATAGCAAAGGCCACACTCTATTTCTTCAGTGTTCTCTACACAGCAGATCCTGTGTTTATTTTTCTTAGTGTTCCTGCTATTCAAAGCCTTCCTGCCACTTAAAACAGGTCTAGTCTCCAAAAGATAACATCACAGTGGGGCAGAAATAATGGGATTATTGAGTGTTTCCCCAGCTACATTAGGAATACCTGAGACTTTTTTCTCCTTTTTCTTAGCCTCACAGAATCTTTTCTGACTCTTAGATGTACCACGGCCCTCATCTTGACATCAACTGAAAATCTTCCAAGGCAAACACACATCATCTTCTGTAAACAAAAGTTTATTTGCTGTATATATGTTAAAAAAATGCTACCAGAGGACTAATTTGGCAGCTTTGTTGACTATCTGTTGTAATGAGCCATGTTACATAATTAAAAGAATTTTTTTTCTGAACTGCATTTCACTACTAATTAACTTTTTATACATTCTACAGTGGACTTTTTAGGTTGAATCATAGACTTAATTATGTCATTTCTATGCAAAGAGCAGCCTATGAATTATTAATTAATATTAAATCTGTTGATTAAAGGCTAATTCATAAGTAAACATATTACAGCTCACTGCAGATTGCTCTCTGGAAGTATTCTTTTGTAATTTTTGTGGTCCCCTGTCCCTTGCTAAATAGCCAAGATAGAGTTTGGCCACACAGATCCCAAACAACAAGACCGATCCATTTCAAACTCTGTCTAAAGGTTTTAACTACAACTGAGCCTCTGCATTTCGGTTGCTTTGAAGTTTCATAGCACACGGAGGGTGGAAAAAAGCTATGGAAAGTTAGTCAGCTTTCTGCCCTTTCTCCTTCCTCCTCTTTCATTTCTTTTCCTCCTTCTTGTTACTTCTCCCTTACCTCCCATCCCCTTCTCTCTCTCCTTTTCTTTTTTTCGTTTTGGTTCTTTTGGTCTAACTCAGAACCTTGTGTGTGCCAGGTATGTGTGCTGTCACTAAGCTACATCCCACAGAGTTTTTATATTTCCTTAACTCTAAACAGGAGAATTGTTCCCCTATACTGAACAAGTGGCTTTGAAGAAGAAGAACAAAGACACATAGGGGAACTACAGATCACGTACCTGAGGTGTAATTCTAGGGCAGAATGACCCCACTGCTTCATCTCAAGCCAGATGGGAAAGAGAGCAACTTCCAAAGACTTTACAAATGTCTTTCGTGTCAGTCAAAAGGGATGGAGTTAGCAGAGGTCTGAGTGTAAGAAGGTCTGAGTGTACTTTGGTGTACCAGCCATCCACACATTCTCATATCTGTTGATATATCAATGAATTCTTTAAAATGCCAACTGAATGAAAAATAAAAAATTAGAAGGAAGGAGGACATGACCATTCCTAAAGTATGGAAAAGTATAATATGTGGGAGAGCATAAGAGGAAGAGTCCAGACAGGACCTTGTCAGTAGACTTAAGCTGGTGGGCCATGACAGGGGAGGGGGAAGAAGAGGGGCAGGGGAGAGTAGGAATGCCAAGAGGCAACAGGACCAAGAAAGGAGCTGGAGGCCAAGAAAGCAGGATGCCAAGAGAGTGGTGTAACCAAAATAACTGGGTTATATAGGGACCAGAGTAGCTGGCGGGAGGGAAGCCCATCCCAGTAGCATGGCTGAGTTCAGGGTAAGGCTCAGGGTATTCCAGGTGCTGATGGTGCTGACAGGTATGTTCGCCTTTTGTCCCAGTTTGAGACCTAATCCCACTAGTGAAACTAAGCAGTTTGGCTGGAGTGCAGGGTCCATGTTTGGTTATAAGATGAGCCTGATAGAATAGGAAGAACAGATACAAAGTGCCTGCTGTAGACATCAGAATTCTTATGTTATACAAGAGGGAAGTCTTGTCTGATTGAACTGTCAACGGGGTACAGAAGAATAGTAAGAAAATGGCAGAGGCATATGGACCAGATGGACAGCAGCTCCCTAATCAGGTTAGTGATAAAGCAATGACATCTGGATTAGGAGGACTGTTGACATTAAAAGAAAAATCAAGAGCAAATAACATGAGCATCTGAACAGGACATTATAGCTGACCCGATGGAAAAAGTGAGGAAGAATGAGATTTGGAGGTTGGAGTCCCCAGTAACATTGATGAATGAAGATAGTGTTGATAACTCAAGATGTGGCTCAAGATGATGAGAAATCAGTGTTATAAATGAAAGGCACGGGGGAGGCATGATTATGAGTGACGTGACAGTGCCCAGAATAGTATATTAAGAATGGTTATAGATACCTCTGAGTATGTACCCAAAGTAATAAAAAGCAGCTTGCTCTAGTGACGCCTCCATGCCCATGTTTATTGCTGTGCTGTTCCTGGATGAATGGGTAAAGAGAGTGGATACACATACAATGGAGTTTTACCCAAACGTATGGGAGAATGAAATTTTGTCATTTGCAGAAAAATAGATGGAACTGAAGAGTAGCATGTTAAGTGAACAATCTCGCACATACGTGCTACCTGTTTCTCTCATATGTGGCATCTAGGAGAAGAGGAGCACTTGGAAGTGAAAAAGGGGGCTTCTAAAGGTATGGAGCTGGAAACGGGTGATAAGGAACAGGAATGTGGACAAAATGGAGATCCATTATCTGCATACGTGAAAAAGTCGTAATGAAACCCGTTAAATGTACACAATTTATAAACAAAGCAAGGATAGATATAAAGACAGCAAAGAGTGACAGTCATGGGAGAGAGCCAGGTACTGATGAAGGCACAATAACGGTTTCTGTCATGGTGCTACAAGGCTGTTGCCTAGGGGTAGCCAGAGAAGGAGGCACACAGCCCTTGTCATTGCCTCTGTTCCACGTGGACACAAAGGCTGTCTTCACTTAACCCTCCTCATTTGTTTAGATTTTGTTGAGAAAGGTTCAAGGGAGACAGGCACAGGGAAGTGAAGCCATTTGTAAGTAACATGACTTGAGATGGTAACCACTAGGACCAAATTCCCTGAGTCTGAGAATCAATGCTCTTTGCTTTCATTAAGAAATGTGAAGCTTCTGGTCAAAGCATGTTGTCGGGTTTCCTGGCACCTCAACAGTTATTTTAATGTCAATCAAAAAACCTCTATTGTTGGAATGGCCACACTCTCTTTTATTGCATCCCTGAATCCTAACAGCTAGCCTCGAGGAATCCTTGATGCCTCTGGATTTGGTTACTCTAGTCTCAGTTCAAACTTGCATTCATTTCATCTCTGAAATCTAGTGATCTAATCCAATAAAATTATAAAGGATTTTAACCGGATCAACAACTAATCAGTTTAGTCCGAGAGAATTAAATCAAAGCCCCAGGTGTGCCTACTTCCTTGGGAGATTTTCTTAGCATTTGGGAGGCTGAAAAGCTGGGATGGAATTGCATGAACTTCAAAAGTATGTTATTTTATTATGTCACTAATGACTTATACCAAAATATTGTATGTATTCGTTATAATTAGGTATGTGATTAGTAATCATTTGTACTTTTGAAATTAAATATAATTTCATAGGCCCAAAGAATAGGGGAAATAGGCTACAGAGCCCTGGGTAGACCTGTGTATTCTGGTTGTATCCTGGCAGACAGACTTTCGGAGGTGAGAAACACAAATGCAGAATTGATAAATACCTTGTTTGAAGAGGCTCGTTGTAAAGAACATAGCTGCAGAGATGGTTCTGATCCCAGTGAATGTGGTCTTGCAAGTACATATGAGAACAGCTCGAGCCATGCCTTATTCCAAGTGTGGACTAACCTTGTGTCTCAAGACTAGACTAGGAAAAACCCTGGAGGGTCTCTTATCACCAGCCTCAGGATTTTTTTTTTTGACAAAAGCAGACTTTTCTACTGAATTCAGGATCCACTAATAATCAGAGATGACTTCAGAAGGATATCCATCCATGTATCTCTCCACCCAACCATCCTGCCACCCACTGAACTGAATACTTGAATCCCTAGTCTCTGCCCTGGACCAGGCACCCAAAATGCAGCTGGCAGGCATCACCCGACCCCTGGGGGTGGGAAACCTCAGGGGCTGCCATGCCAGGAGCTATGAGTTGAAGTGGAGCCTGAGCTGCAAAGGCTATTGCTAGTGGCAGCCGGCCCAGTCCGGACCGGGAGACCAGGTGACTGGCATGCCATTGTTTCCTGGAAGCGTCCTTTTGAGATCATTTCACCTTATCTTTTCATTTATGGCACAGGGTCCTAGTATGGTCTTTGGCACCGAGGAGCTATTTAAAACTTGCTGTGACTAAGCCGTCAAAGTAGCTGGCATTGTGTGGGTATTTGCAAAAGTACTTTGTCCTCCCCAAAGGGAGAGCTGATTGGCATAGAAAAGAAAATGTGTCAGCATCCTGAGTGCCGCTGTCCTTGGTGCACCTGCAGATTGCTGATGACAACCTACAGCTGCTGCATTAGAGCCCCTGAGTGCCTTTGCTGTTCTAGATCTTTTCTGAGCTTCGTCTACAATATAGCGATGCAGGAGAAACTTGAAGTGGTAAAACTGATGCCATGAAGGGTTTATTTCATCATAAGCTTGCTTAGGAAATAGTAAGTTACATAAAGTGGAATTTAGCTAAAGGAGCTCTGCCTCCCATGTGACTGGAGGTAAGTATTATACTAATCAGGCTTCATGAAACTGTAGGAATGAAATATTGTACCGTAAT
Source organism: Pachyuromys duprasi (assembly GCA_028658305.1). Classification (NCBI taxonomy): domain Eukaryota; kingdom Metazoa; phylum Chordata; class Mammalia; order Rodentia; family Muridae; genus Pachyuromys; species Pachyuromys duprasi. The sequence continues at coordinate 90,925,933 of CM053766.1, forward strand.
TGTACCATATTTGAATTGGTACATACGGTACAAGCTTCAATTGTACCATAATTGAAGCTTAGGGTTGCTGAGAAAGTTTCTGCTAGTGTTTATTCATGAAGACTGACCTCCAATTAGGCTGCATTCCCATGACTTAAAGCTGGCCATTAGGCCCATCCCCGTATCAAAGGATATGCCTCTAAACAACTCAATGGGGCAGCATGGGGGCAAAGTCCCCCTTAAGTTTGGATCTGTCATTAAGCCCCCTGAGCTGTCATCAAGAAAAGCATAATTCTACCGGTGGGCGAGATAACCCTGGGACACAACCATTCTGAAACAACAACACTAGTGTGCTTAGAAATAATTCTAGCAATGTCTCTGCTACGTAAATCTTCTATCTGCCCAAGCAGCCAGACTTTCAGTCTCCTGTCTGTGTTTAAACGGTTCAGAGTATAACTTGGGGCTGGGACCTGCCAGAGATGTAATAATGAGAGACTGTGTGGAATGCAGAAGCCCAGGGTATAGGTTACTAAAATCTTCTGCTCATGGGCTGCTCCTCCTTGAGCAGTGGCTGAAGTGACTAAGGTAACGCCATTTTGTCCTGATTCTATTTTTTGTTTACTTAGTTAGTTCTCAGACCTCTAAGCTACCCAACAGTCACGGCTGTCTTGGCAAACACATTTGGGATTTCCATGACCCTGACCATGGTTTGATGCATTAACCAAAATAATTAATGCTTGAATGAGCCAAACATAAACTAAAATAACTGAAGAAGGTATAAGTCAAAAATAATTGTCATATTATGTCTACATTCTGCCAGAAAAAAGTTTCAAGGTTACGCTGACCTTCACATAACATTGATGTAATTCCATTTTTCCTTTTAAAATGATGTGTCTTGAGCTGAGGCACCAAAAGACGCTGAGGCCTGATCCTGTTCTTGGTCACTGACCAAAATGAAAGGACTCATACTCTTAACTGGCTTAATCACTATGGTTGTCTGTATCTTTCTTGTGTGAATTTATTAAATTAGCCAGAGATGGACCAGTTCTATATTAAAGAGATTTTTCCTTTATTAGTCTCCAGGTATGCAAGTGATTTCTTCCTGGGAAGAGATGATATTTCTCCAACAATAGGATTGTGTTGGTCAGCATGTATTTCACACTGCACGCCAGGGAATGTTCCACACAAGCTTTGTGTATATTCTCTAATAAAAATACCATAGTAAAATAGTAACTGTCATTACTTGAACACCATAGTAAAATGGAATTGTCATTATTTTGTTATCAAAACTGGGACCCAAAGCGGTCAAGGTCACTCAGTTAATTAATTTTATTAATTTTTTAAAGATTTGTTTATTTTACGTACATGAATGTTTTGCGCACACACATGTGTGCTTGGAGGCCAGAAGAGGGGTCATGGATGGTAGGAAGCTACCATGTGGATGCTGGGAACTGAATCTGGGTCCTCTACAAGAGCAGCAAGTGCTCTTGATGGGAGGCCTGGTGAGTGGCACGCCATTGTTTCCTGGAAGCATTCTCTTGATGGCTGAGCCATCTTCACAGCCACTTAGTTACTTTTCAAGGGCAAGTGATTATCCAAGTTCACTTGGCTCACACACCCATGAATTTCCCTACACCACATGCTGGGTTGACAGGTTGCGGTTCCTGCGCAGCATCTATTTCTCACTTGCACTAGCAAATCATTATTGGCTTTTAATATATTTAGGACATCCACTGTTTTGTGTGTGTGAGTCTCTGTGTGTGTGTGTCTGTGTGTCTGTGTGATAACAGAGATGGAATCCAGAATCTTGAGCATGGTAGGGAAGACTATCCTTAGATCCTCACACTTTAGTAAATTTTTATGATTACGAAGGTAATACATATTTGTTATTCCCACTTTTGATGTATGAAGCCACAAAGAAAACTAAAGATATCGATAAAGCTGACCCATAAAAAGAACTTGTGTGTGTGTTGAGGGTGGGGATATTCTGCAGATTCACATCTTACTTGAAGGATGGAGGATGCCTTCGTCTACACACACCTGTGTGATGCTGGGTGCCTAATTTCTGTGCTGTTTCATAGCTGCATTTCTTCCTTATTGTCATAACGAACTCCTGCAAATTTAGACTCTCACAATGGAGCACATTTTTTTTCTCCTGAAGTTCTTTGCATCAGACAGTGTAAGTCTTGCAGAACTCAGCTCTAGGTATTATCAGAGCGTTCCTTTTGGAAGCTTAACAGAAGAATAAAATTTCCCCTCATTTAAGGTGTTAAGCTGAATCTAGTTTTTCTAGTGGTTGAGGACCACGACCCTCATTTCCGTTAGCTGTGGGCTAAGTTCGGTTCCCAGCGTGTAGGGCTGCAAGCTTTGTTCATTTGTGGTCCCCAAGCCCTTCTGCCATGTCACAATTGGCAGTCATTGCTCTTCTCACATGTCTGTCTCAGTGCGGCTCGGAACTTTCTTGATTTAAAGGTTCCTGAGGTGAGATTGGACCCACCTGGATGATCTATGCTAAGCTCCTCACGTTAAAATCCACACCCATAGACATATCTTCAAAGTTTCATTTTCTATGGAAGGTAACCTAGTCATGGGCTCTAGCATTAGGAAATGGGCCCTTAGAGAGGAAAATATCATTCTGGCTGCTGAAATAATCTTGTGTGCATTCATTGATGGGAGTGGCCTTCAAGTTGTAAGTGTGAGTCTGAGGGGCTGCAGACCCGCCAATCTTTGTTTCAGCATGCTTCTCTCGTCATTCTAGAATAGGTGACCCACAACTCACACTTAGGCCGATGACTATGAGTGTCTAAAAGGTGGCTCAGTCAGCAGAGAGCTTGCCATGATAGATGAGTGTGGGTCTCCAGCCTGGCACATAAAAAGCCAGGCATAGCAGTGAGTGTCTGTAATCCCAACTTTGGGAAGGTGGAGATTGGTTGGTCCCTGAAGCTCACTGGTAAGATAGCCTAGTTCCCTGGGCTGCAGGTTGAGTGAGAGATCCTGCGTCAGAAAACAGCGTGAGGAGTGATTAAAGGTCAACATTAAACTATGACCTCCACACATATATGCATACATGTACATGCAAGAACACAGAGAGAAACATACCGTACAAACCACCCACTTACTCAGGGAAGACAATCATGACCCAACCACCCTTCCAGAACATGCATTTTAGCGAAGGCACAGTAGATTTTCCTTCTGAAGATTTTGTAATTGTGTGTTTGTAGCACTCTTATTTCTCAACACACTCTCCTCTAAACCTAAACTTTCTCATCTATGAGCTGTGCTGTGTTCTGGTGCATGGCGTCTTGGTTCTGTAACTAAGTGTGGACGCAGGATTCCTCATGTCTCTGTCCTTCTAAACCTCAAAGCCGCATTATTGATGGTCTGCCTGTCGCAGGCACTGGCTGTATGCCTCTCCTGCAGCCTGTTTGGACATTGCATCTCTATGCCTGGTAGTTCAAACTGCCCAAGGGATGGCAGAGGACAAATTTTGCAGAGTTCATAATTTACTGAAACCTCCTGGGTTCCACATTCCTGCCTAAACTGGAAACTTTGGATGTGAAAATCAATATATCCTTAAAAATAAAAAAAAGTCTGTTGCAAAGAAAAAGAGCAAGAAAAGTCTTATAAGCAGTTCCCAGAGGTGGGAGACGCATCCTGGACACAGCATGCAAAGACTAAAGTAAGAGAATAGTGACATCTGTAATTCACTCAGTCTAAAACTGGAGAAAATATTTTTTAAAAGGGAATTTGCATTTTCTTATACTGTGGAGTTTGAAAAATAATGTCTGCTAGCAGGAAGAGGCTCTGATCCTGCCTACAGATTCAGGAGTGGAGGAGCTACACTCTATTACCTACTTTTAAAAGAAATCATCTGCATGTCTTTAAAAAATGATTTTAGAATTTGTATCTCAGAAATTATTTTTTTGTTCAAATATATATATATATATATATATTCCAAGACAAATCTGGTTATGTTGGAATTTTTGGAAAAAAATGCACCAGTGTTTTTGGTTTTTTTTGTATGTTATTTTGAGTCAATATTTTATAATCTTATAAGAAAATGCCTTATATGTTTTCTTCATTTTGTTACAGGCCAAGATTTTAATTTCTAAGATGGGAATTGATAGTGTGAAAAGACATATAACCCAGACCATTCACATTTTGTGAAGCAATGGATGTGTTTACAAGGACAGCCAATGGCCAGACACTTTGTAGTGACTAGCATGAGACAGAAACCAAAGGGACCAAAGAGTGACTTTAGGTAGCAAGTGAAGAGGGACAAACATTGTAGATTTCACTGTCCCGGCAAACATTGGAAAGAAGGTTCTAGGGACTAGTGGTCTATTGTTTAAGAATCTATGTTTTCTTTGATGGAAAGATATTTTCCAGATCCACACTTGCTTGAACATGGGGGATTCTAAACATGGAGATTTGTATGTGCGGGTTGTGCGGGAGAAAACAGGAGCAATCAAAGAGAGAAGTTCCTGGTGTACTGTCTTTAAACAAGGGCTGGAATCCAATGCTAAGCATTTTCACCTTGCTCTGCCCGCCAGACACTAAATGGAAGGGTAGAATTTCTAGAAACTGGCAGCAGACAGGGACAGAAGAAGAAATGCAAGAGAGATCCAAGGGAAACAGAACAAAGACTCATAGAAAAACAGCCACAACAGTCGCAAGTTGGAAGATACATGGAACCACAGAAGTACTGCAAGTGAGAAAGGGAACTGCCCCGGCACTCTTGAAAACAATCTACGGTTTCTCAGAGTTAAATGCACATGTGTCACGTGACCCAGCAATACCATTCCAGGGCATTCGTGAGGGAAATGAAAATGTGCTCAAAGATTTCTTTGTGAGTATTCTTAGCAGCTTGATTCAGAATGCCCCCAAACCGAAAACAACCTCGTTTGTTTTTAATAGGTAAGTGGGTATTCTTTATCTTAGAGTAATAGTACACTGCTTAGCAATAAAAAGGAAACAGACTTTTTATGATATGTGTGACACAGTGGATGAATCTCAAAAACATTTTGCTGCACAAAAGAGGCAGATGTAAAAGATTATATATGATCTCTTCCCATTTAAATGGAACTCTAGAAAAGATGAATCTAATCTATACTAGATGTGACTGACAGTGATTGTCTGGGGCTGGAAGGGGTGGTGTGGTTAGTATTGATTAGGAAGGGCACAAGGGAGTCTATTTGGATGGTGGACATTTTATGTGTCTTGATTTAGGTGGTAGTTACCTGAGTATAGACATTTGTCAAAACCTGGAAAACTAACTACACCAGCAAGGGTCTTTCTTATTGTATGCAAATCATATCTCCAACAAGACTGAGTTTTAAAAATGAGGTTACAGGAATTGCTAAAACGATGATTTCATGGTTCAGACCCACTTCACTAAATTTAGAGAAATTATGACAAGAAGTGGGGGAAAAAAACCTGAGGATTTTAAGAAGTGTTAATATGAGCTAATTGCTCTGTCATCGGTGAGTGAGGTGTTAGATATTTAAAATCTCTGCGGGGGAATCCCTTCCCTTTTTTTTCCCCTCAGGTGAAATACAGTCTCTGCGGTGTTCGAGGCAGACAGACAGTGAAAATGAGAAACACATTGCTCTTCTTCCCAGACTTTTAAGGAATGGTTTTATTGAGTCATCGCTAACTGGCTCTGCCACGTTGTGTTCTGGGATGAAAACATGGCACCCAGAACAGTCTCATAAAAGTCAGTTATCACCGCAACAGTGGGGTCAGTTGTTTCCCAGCATCTCTCCCTGAGGCAGGCGCCAGTGATTGACATAGCATCTCACTTAATCTCATAGCAGTGTGGCTTTGGTGCTCAGCTCCCTAGTTTACAGGAAGCACAACTGAGCTGAGAGGTGTTTTGCTATGGGTCAGTATTGCGGGTTGGTTCATACTTAACGTGCCGCAGCCCAATAATAAAATGTGAAATGATGACAGGCGAATGCTGACTCAAAAACATACCCATTTGTGCAGCCTGTCTAGAGCTCCCTCCATTTCCAAGCCAGCCAGAGAAGCACTGGCTCTTTCTCAGTAAGCAGGACTGCCAGTGTGGTCCCCCCTGCCTGCACCCCCTCCCCACTCAGCTCTTCCTCAGACCTAGATCCCTGCAAGTCTTATGGCTGACGGTCTTGCCACCCAGGAGGGCTGCAGACCTGAATGATGCTCTTGGATTTGTGTCTCTCATCTTGTCACTGATTAGTCCTAACTCTTCCTGGCAAGGCTCCTGCCGGGCTATTTCAGGAAACAAAAATTCGTTACACACATCCTTATTGATTTTCTCTCTCCTTCGCTTATTGCTAAAATGCTTTCCCTCCCCCTCTAGAAGGAACAGTGCTGCAATTACTGGAAGCTTCACTCCCCCTAGAAACCTTCCAAGGACCAACTGGCTTTGAAGCTCCTGGGAGTCGGGGGGGGGGCTGCCAGCATCTCTGTGCTCACTTTACTCAAAGGGAGGGCGTGGGGCAGCCACTTGCGCTAAGGCGGTTCTCCAGGGGCCTTGACTGCAGCATTCGATGAATGCCAGGGTTGCTCCGAGTGAACAGCTGTGTTTACTGGCTTTCTCCATCTCCTCTCCCAGGACTTTGAAGTGACAGTGCTGTCCTGACCATCCCAAGATGCTCATCCAGCTTTGGTAGCAAGCTCGGGTGGGGTGGGGGGAGCTCACTTATCTGTGGGGTAGAAAGAAACTGTCTTCTCTGAAAAGGATTAAAATTCAGTGGCAACCTTGTTACTGAGCGTCTCTGCTGTGTTAGGTTTGGAGACATACGAGAACAAAGAACTATGGTCTGTTCCCATGAATTGATAGTCCGGCAAGGGACACGAATGGCAGCAACAGCAATAGTGCAGAAAACTACAAATAAAATAACTGCAAGTTCCAAGGTATAGTGGGGTCTGACATAGAAGATTCTCAGGTACTGCATTATACCATTGTGCAACCCTGCCTATCATGCCCTTAGCCAGGCCCACCCCCACTCCCCACACCATGTAAGCATTCTTCCCAAGTGCAAGGACATTAAGTAGCTGGTTCCAGAGGACCTGGTTAAAGCCGGATGCAGGGTCAGATTTGTCTGGCTCTAAGATCAATGAGTTCCTTTCCCATGCTGCTGAGTCTTCAGGCACAGACAGTTCCCTACAGGACCCATGGAGGTAGAGTTTGTAGCACTGGCCAGCCCTTGCTGTAGCCTTTTCCTGTCTACATGCAGGTTCATGTCTGCATCCAGAGAAAGGAGAAACCCAAGCCTTTACCTTGAATCCATGGCAAACTGAGCATAATGTGTCCCTGGGGAAGGTCTTACACTCTTTGATCAAGATCTCCATCTTGGTTTCGAATGGGTGAGGTGGGTGTGGCTTGCCTTGTTGGCCTACTGTTTTACTGGACCTGGCACCATGTGCCCTCTAGGCCTTGGCACAGCCTGTCCCTACTCTGCCAAGCCTGCCTCATTTTTATTCATAGTTATTCACATTTCTCCCTCACAGTAGTACCGCTAGCACCTTGCCTCACACAGCAGGATAGGTTAGGGAAGAAGCCACCTGTGCTTTTGAGAGATCAGCTGAAGCCAAATGGGCACACAAGGGGTCTTCTAATGAGCCCTTAGATGTGCGGCTCGAGAGGGCAGTGCCACGAGGCTCTGGGCTCTCAGAGCCACATCATGGAGGGGAAAAGAAGTTTAGAGTCCGGGAACCATTCCCTTAGGCAGGTACAACCCCACTGTATTGCTGTCTCCACATTCCTAAAGGGTGCTCAGAAATCTGTCTTGCTGGAATGAAGAAAACATGGACACAAGGCTCTGCAAGGGAGCACCAGGATGCAGGCTTGGGGCGTGTCGTTGTTAGTCCACCAAACATAGTGATATGCTGTCTGCCTCCCCATCCGTCTCCTGCTATGACAAACAGGTGACAGAGAGAGCCATGCAGAAACACTTCATGAGTAACAATATAGGTGCTCAAAGCACAACCAAGACCTTGGTTTCTTAAGGCTTGAGTGCGCGCACACACACACACACACACACACACACACACACCAGGGAAGAAAACTGGTTGTTTCCACACGGATTTGTCACTGCAGCGCTTTTCAGATGTTACCCCTTTTGATCCACCATGTGCCTCACTCTTCTCCCAGGCCATCTGAAATGCCTTGGCCTCCCAGGATGTGCAGGTAGGTATGGCAGGTATGGTGGAGCAGCAGGGTGCCCGGTCCTCCATTTTCCACTGAACTTTCATTTCTCTCGATCTGAATTAGATGGTTACCCCTGTACAAACTTTCACAGTTCTTATCAAAATTTGCACACATGGATGTATACCTGCCATTCTGTACGCAAGGACTAACTCTCTCTACTTCTCCATCTTCTGCCATACGTAATTCAGTAAAGCATAGTCCTGTTTACTCCTGAATTGTCAGTATCTTGACAAAGACTTGGTACATAGAGCACACACACACAGTGGGTGGATAAAACTCAAGCCTCACCAGCGTGTGACTTGTGCATGATCCTGCGGTAATTAGCGGAAGAATAGCTCATGTAATAGCATGAGCCTCTGGTGGCTCATCATACATCTCTTTCTAATGTGTGATGCTGAGCCAGGCTGCCTGTGACAGGGTGTTAAAGATCTGGGTAAATTTTCTTCAGATTTTAAGGACTTGTTTTTAAATTAAGAAATAGCAGAATATTAGCTTGTGGTATGAGGAAGGAGGTGCCAATAAAAAGTGACTTTGCCTTGAACTGCTTACAATTATGCCCCTGCTGTAATTGTGAGCCCAGAAAATCCTGAAGATATACTTGAAATAGAAGGGCATGACATGCTTGAGTCAGGAGATCCCTAAATCATGAGGGAAAAGGGAAATCTCTCCATTTCCTGTGGGGGAAATTGTGTCCTCCTTGTACCACCAGACAAGGCCTGTGAATGGAGAGGAGGTGGGGCTGGCTTCAAGAGAGGCTGATTAGAGATGCTCCTGCCTTCAGCTGTCACGATGGTTCTTGGGTTGGATGTGATGGAGATGGGTGCAGACAGAACGTAACTTGATTTCTTTGCTAAATGATGCCTCTTCCATTTGCCAAGCTTGATCTTGATTGTGAGCGGATTCACCACTGGACAGGTGGACTGAAGCATGCTTGTTATTGCAGGGGTGGCTTGCTTATGATGCCATAAAGCTTAGAATCTGAGTCAGCTCAATGCATGCATGGAGCCTGACAGTCTGGGTGCTACGCTTCTTTCTGAAAAGAAATAATTATGCAAGGCCAAGAATAACCAGGACATTTGTACTTGGCCAAGCCATACTTGGCCTTCAATTCAATGTCCATTTCCTTTGTTCTGCTGACGTCACGGTCTCACAGGCAGCATGGTCACAATAATGCTGAGTTGCCACTGCAGTAGCCACAGTTGTTACATGTTTTACATAATCAGTTGACTCTTGATTATTTATTATTACTTATTATTATTTATTACGGTTAAAAGTTGATACATCAGTAAGTGTTATAGTTTACAGTTTAACATTTTTAAATTTAATTCACCTAGTATGTGTGTGTGTTGCTATGTCTGTGTGTCTGTATGATAATGTCTCTGGCCTTGTGGGTCCCATAGGACACTTTTAAAGACCAGAGGACAATGTTTGGGAGTTTTCTCCTTTGGCCTTTACATGGGTTCTTGGCACTGAGCTTAGGTTTCCAGGTTTGTTCCCTAAGTACTCTTAACTGCTGAGTCACCACACAAGCCCTGCAGTACGGGTTTTAAAATATCTCCCATAGACTAGGACCTACCTGGAAGTCTTTCCATCTTACGGAGTTTGTCCTAAAAGAAGGTGGTGGGACTGGCCCCTAGCCTATCTCTTCTCGCTTCTTGGCCACCATGTGGCAACCAGTCTCCTCTGCCATGTGTTCCTGCCATGATATACTGGCTTGCCACAGACCAAGGGAAAGAAGCAACTGACCATGGACGAAAGCATCTAGGAAGATTGGCCAGGACGGGCCTCTTCTCCTTTAGGTTGGCTCAGCGACTTTGCTGCAGGGATGAAATGCTTGGAGAACACAGTAAGGATCTGCTTGCGTTGTCATTCGGTCCCTGATCTGAAACACACTGGCTTAAGTTCTTTCATGTAAAGAAACAGAGACAGAAGTGACGAGCTAGGGGTTGTACGGCAGCTGCATCAAGTATATTCAGGACATGATTTTTTTAACCCCGGGGACTTTGAGAAGCATGCTGCTGAAGCTCTAGGCATGTGTTCATGCAGGCACTGAGAAAGAGGATGGACAGAGGTCTTACTTCCCCACATTGTCCAGCATCTTTGAAGCTCTTTAAATAGTCCTTTGGAAAGTCCTATAGCATGCTGTCAGTTAAGTCAGACTCGTGATACAGCAAAGCAGACTGGGAAATGCCTTCCAGCTGTGTGTGTTGGTGAACCTGATAAGTTTAAAGTTATCTTACTCCCCGCTCTGCCCCCACCCAATTGCAGAGTACAGAATGAAAAGGAACTGAGTTTCTGTCACATTTTGTTTGTATATCCTAGGGCACTTTGCTCTTCTATCCAACTGCTGTTGGGATTTTTACAAAGAGAAAAGAAAACAGAAGAAAATGAGAAGTCATACTACAACATTTGGATATTTTCTATCAGGTCTGACCTCAAACATGTGGCTTGAAAATCTCTGTCTGTCTTCATGAAAGCATAGAGTTTCCCATAGTCTTGGGGCATGTCTTCTTTTCTACTCACAGGTTAGAGGGCTGTTAAGTTTGGCTGTGAATGTCCAGGGGATAATTCAGCAGAAGGCTAGACAAGGTTCTAAAGCTACAGGGGGTGCTAGGCCTGAATATGCAAACTCAGGTCCCCAGCTCAGAAGGAAGAGGAATATGAGAAAGCTGGACAAGGGACCTCAAAAGTCCCCAGGGAGGCCCAGGACACTTTCCTTTCTATGGGTCACCTTCCGTTTGTATTATGTCTCTGGCTATGCATCCCATTAGGAAGTTTCCATGACAACTCTGGAGGAACTGTCAAAATGTGCTTTGAACTTCCCAGAAATCAGGCATTTAGCCAGCACAAGGGGCTGGTACGAGCTTGTGGCCACACTTCAAGAAGCTCGAAGAGTGCACATGCTATTTATTTTCCTGGAAGTAGCCATTTCTTCCATCAGAATTTCCATCTCTAATCCCCAAGCTTCACACATCAACAGATTTACTCGACAGTGTGGAGGACCATCTTGACTTCCAAGTGAGAAGAAATGATTACAACAATTGGTTTTATTTTGCAAAGATTCCAACACACTAATAGTGATGGATCATAAAAGCCTTTCTCAGCTTTCCGTTCCAACCCCTGTGCTACGATCTTTCACATGCAAAGGCTGATGGCAGAATGGGTTCTTAGAGGCATTGCAGGGTCTCCCCAACTTTCCAAAAGCACGCTCTGGCCATCTGTTCTTATGTTCCATTCTTTACTGTGCCAAAGTGCTATCTTGTTATCTGTTTCAATAGCTGCCCCTCCTGCTGGCCTACAGACTCTTGAAAAAGAAGAAACACTCTTATTTAAAGTTTGTGTCTTCAACATTCAGGACAGTACCTGAAACTTTCTAGGTTCCTCATTAAATATTTGTGAGGTGGATGAAGGAATAAATATGAGAAAAACATCCAAACAAGATAGCTGCTGTGGAAACCGAAAGCACTTCTGGTAAGACACCAAGGCTAGGGAACAAGTCCATGTTCTAATGTGGTTGACGTGGCATATTATTTAATTGCTTTGACTTCTGATGTACTTGCATTTGTTAACAGCATGCCAAGTGCAGATCATGAGACTTGTCCCTCCCACAGACAGAGCCAGAGAGAGAGACAGGGACAGGAGCAGAGAAGAGAAAGCCCGGAGCTTTCCAAATCCCATGCATGTGGAAACATGGCACTGTACTTGGCCTCCCGACTCTCACAGATCCTGCCTGCCTGGGAAGGGGTTGGCCAGGTGCTCACTCTTGAACGGCACTCATACCACCTGCCAGGATTCTTTCCCAACTCTTTGATGGCCTCTTTCCTCATTCCTTGGTGGGTGGCATTTGCTTTGGACTCCGGTAGAATATGCTTTCCCTCCTGACTAACTCCTAAATAATAAAAATAAAAATTCCCTTCAGGGGCTGGGATGTATAATGTGAGAAAGGACTTCACAGCTGTGCTCTAGGACTACTGGATCTTCCCACAGTGGCAAGCCTGCAAGCAGGAGAGGCTTCTCCACTTGGAATGTTGGCCACTTGGCCACAGGTGAGCCCTTAGCCCTGCCTCAAATACAGGTTTTTATGAGAAGAACTGGATTGTTCCTGGGGTTGGTCGGTGCGACAGCCTGAGACCATGTGTATTTGTCATGATGCAATTTGGGATGCAGCAAGCAATACCACGAGGAATAGTGATTGCAATGTAAGTTCCTAGTGGGTACCCATGACTTAACCAGGACGTCTTAGAGCACCTGTAGAATGTCTACACAAGAGCAACTAAGGAGCATGCATCTGGTTGGTAAAGAGGCTAGAAGTCTTAGTCTGAAAATATATTTTTTAAAAAAAATCACTGTTTTCACTTAGACCGTGTGTAATTGAAAAAAAAAAGGAAAAAAGAAAAAAACCCATAAATTAGGTGGATGAGTGCATAATTATTGTAGCTCAATATTCACATGGGATTGGTTCCCAGGCTCTCCTTGGATACCAAAATCTCTGGATGCTCAAATCTGTCATATAAAATGATGTAGTGTTTGCATAAAACCTACACATAGCCTTCCACATACTTTAAATTATCACGTGATTACTTATTCTACCCAATACAAAGTGGGCACAGTGTAAAGAGGTGTCAGACTGCATTACTTAGGGAATGGCAGGAAAAACAAGTCAGGACGGTATCAGAACAGAAGCAGGGCTTGCAGCTCTGATGTGTCAGCAACAATATAACATTTTCTGGGAATATTTCTGATATGCCCTTGGTTGATTCTGCAGATGTGGAAGCCATGGTTAGGAAGGCCTGTGGGATAGCCTTACATGGCTACTTGTCAGTAAAAGGATAGACCAGTGAGAGATACAATAACGTGTGAATCGCAAATACTATGCTGAGCAGGAAGAAGCCAGACACAAACACTATACATTGTTTGATTGTGTTTGTAATCAGTGGAAGCCCCTCAAGGCCAGAGTGGCCAGGCCCCACCCCACAACTACACTAATAGCCAGAACAGCTAACAGCTGCTTACAGCCCCCTGGAGACACAGGTGGCCAAGCTGCGCCCTACACAGAGAGAGAAAAAAAAAGCCCAAGATCAGGCCACAGAATCCCACCAATTCGTGATTCTCTCCCAAAGGTTAGGCCATGAAATCCCACCAATCCTAGACCACCCTAGAAAGCTCTGCCCCTCCCACTCCACCCCTCCAGAAACCCTATACAAAGACTGTCTCCTGCTCAGTTCTTTGCTGCTTCCCTCCCAAACACAGGCAGCTACCATCCTGTGTCTTTCCCAATAAATCTCTTGTGTGAGGTTTATTGTGTGGTGTGACTTTCTGGTATTCCTTGAATCTGGACTGCCAGGATACCTTTACCTCCAGAGCTGCAACACTTCCATCAGGGAAACATCTCTCAGAGCTGTAACACTTATGGTTAACCTTTTCTGTAGGGGAAGAAAAGACATTAGTGACTACTACATTCAGAATGTAACACTGACAGAAGGAAAGTATAAAGGAGAATTTGGGGGAAATGTTTGGAAATTATTTTGCTTGCAGATGCACAAGCATATAACACTGTAAAAATTTGCATTTTGATAATTTAAATATACATTTAAAATGCATGCATTTTATCATACAAAGGTTATATCTCAATAATGCTGACTTTTAGAAAAAAGGGAAAGTTTTCAAATGATTTACTTTAAAGAGCAATGCTGAAATCTCAATTGAAACCACATCCTATCATTGCTTTTTTTTATAAAGTCAAGGTGGCTCATGGAAATTATGGGAAGGGATTTAAAGTACACCCCTCCCTACTTTTAAACAAAACTCTAATGGTATTTTCAATGACCCTTGGAGCTAAAGCTCAGAGGTCTAGACTTGCACAGGTTCCAAGGTGATTCTGCAGTTTGAGCCCCTTTTCTTGAGTGACCCAGGTCCTGAGGACTTTTGACCTGTTAATGAGAATTTCCTGAGTTTATAAGCTCACCCAGAATAAAAAAGACTGAGAGTAGAAAAGCAAACAAAAAAAAAACCCTTTCATTACTTAAATAAATTTATAACCCTTTAAGTTGCAAAGCCCTCTTTAAAGCCAGCTGCACAATATGTTTTGGCTAATTTCTGTATACAAATCATCTCTGTGTACAATGAAATGTTACTAATTGTTTTGTTTGTGTAACCTATAGACCCCTTAATGCTTTAACAGCCAACTGTCACCCCAGCCGACCAGTCTTATAGGAATGTAGGTATAGGGATTGGCACTTTATTCAGCGTTGTTCTGAAGTTTTCTTTCGGGAGGACATAGCTGGGGGGATCCTACTGTGTTATTGGCTTTCCATTACTGTAACAAGATAGTCCAGTTTTGAAGCTTTTCCTTTCGCTTTACAGTTTGAGAGGTTCTGTTTGGTTCATGGGATGGTCAGGTGACCACATTGCTTTTGTGCCTGCAGTGAGGTAGACTTATCATGATGGCATTGTGTGGTAGAAGCAGCAGGAACCCACAATCCCCTTTGAGATTATGCCCCTAGTAACCAAAGGTCTCCTGGTAGGCCCTCTTCCTGAATCTACTGCCTTCCAGTGGTGACATTAGACAATTAATGTCAAGTCTGTGAGGTTTAGGCTTTTGGGAAACATTCTAAATCCAAATTACAGCATATAGTGATTTGATCTAACTTTTACTGAACACTTACTGTGACTGCTAGGTAGTCCTTATCTCTTTAGAGACCCCTGCTATCTCAGTGCCTAACCAACAAAGAAGAATTTGAGGCTCATTGAGATGAAGGAATTGTCAGAATGTTCATATGACCACATGAGCACCAGTGCTAGACTTGAATCCAGGTCCAATTCAAAAGATGTGGGAGAAAGTTCCCAGGAGGCTTCCATATTTCTTCAATGAGGAAGCTAGTTTCAATGAGGTCAGGTAGTTTACCTGACCTCCTCACAGTGTACACACAAATCGGGTCTGGTGCAGACTCATCCCTAGTGTGGAAGCACACTCTGGCTGTTTTCTAGGTCTACAGCTTACACACTGAGAAAGACAAGCTGACCCAAACACAGGCATCAACACTGTGTTGGGGGCATTGCAATAACAGCACCAGCTGCTGGGGTAAACGGTGTGGCTGTGCAGGAGCAGAAGGCTTAGATCTCTGCTCGCTCAGAGCCCAGGTGGCCAGTTGAGAAGAGGCCAAATTATCTGCCTCCTCCAGGCTTTTGTTGCGGCAACTCCACACAGAAACCAGCGAGTACTCGCTTCCCACCGCGCCATGAGTCATGGTGACAGAGGCTTGGGAGAGCAGGTGGGCGGGAAAGGTCCTCCCAGCAGGAGAAGGCTGTCCCTGCTGCTTCATGACCAGCTCTTCTGCATTAATGAGTTTCACCCAGTGCTGCTGCAGCTCCTCCTGTAGCAGTTGCGGCAGAGAAGTTACTTCATCGATGGGGAGGGTGATGGGCTGGGGGCCAGTGTCCCAAGTAGGTGAGTGTGTACATTCTGAACTTGGCAGATGATTATTAAAGGATGATCGCATCCATCAGAGTTCTATGATGGAATAACGAAGAGCATTAACTCATAAAGAGGAAATATTGACTTACCTCTTAGTTTTAAAGTTCCAGCACAAAACTGGGTAGACCTACCTGCTTTGGACCTCAACTGGGCATATTGGATGGTAAGGACAGGGATGTGTGACAGAGACAGACTGCTCACATCACTAGCCAGGAAATGGAGAAGGACAGGAATCCCTGAGAATCCCCCAGGATTCCTCTCCTCTGGGCTTTCCTCAGTGGCACCACACTGGGTACCAAGTACTTTGGCTACTAAAGAGAGGATATTGTACAAACAGGTGACATCACCACTGCCTATTAATAATTCTGCTGGGAAATAATCCCCCATTTCTTAAAGCACAGGGCTCTGGCATCTACCTGCAATGTTTACAAGAAAGGTCTTAGGCATTTCTCTTCATTTGTGTTAGTCTCCAAAGAAACAGAATGAACAGGATAGAGATGTGTAGAAAGATATTCATTGGCTCAGAGTTATGGAAGCTGAGAGGTGGTGCAATTCACCACTTGTAAATGGGACCCCACCAGGGTCCCATTGATTTCAGATCAAGCCTGAAAGCTTGAGAGCCAGGGGGCCAGGGGAGCCCACAAGTCCAGACCTGAAGGCCTGTGAGCTGGGGAGCTAATGTGTTAAGTTCTGGTCTGAGTTTGAAGGAACGAGAGCTGGGATTCACACTTCTGGAAGCTCCTGATCAAATGGACAGCTTCCCTTCTGACACAGCCAATGTTTCCCTAGCTATGTGGGCATCGTGTAGCCCGGTCAAATGGACGTGTAAAATCAGCCATCTTCCTGTAGCCAGGGATCTCTTCCTTTGTCTCTTTACATTCTCAATTTCTGCATACTCAATTCAGCAACATGGCAGTGAGCTAAAGGCTCCAGTAGAAAATTCAGAGCTTTAAAAACCAAGCAAAAAGGCTGGGCCAATAAAGAACTAGCTAGGAAGCTTATCGTACTGACTTGAAGGATGCCAGAAAACTGGGGTTTCTAATCCTAAGTGTTCATGTGATGGGAGAATAGCAAAACATCCCCCTGCAGAGGGACGGGCCATTCTGGAAAACAGTACAACAGTCCTCCCTGGCTGTGCTCCCCAGCAAGCATGTTTTACTGTATGCATGTAAAGTTTCAATCAGTGCAAAGACGGTAGGAATGTAGGCCTGCGTACCCAACTCTAGCTGCTGCTTACTGGTTTAGAGTGATTTAGTCTGTCACTGGAAATTTAACAGCTTACTCTGGTTCCAAAGAATATATCTGATTTAGAAAACAACAAAGGGAAATTGAAGAGGGAACAGGAGTTGTGAAAAATTGAGGATCTAACTGAATGCATTCTAAAGCTGAAATGCGGCTGCACCTGGAGAAAAATGGTTTAACATCTCTCTCTCTACTTTTTTGATAATTTTTTTGTGCAGTCTTATTAGTGGATTTGCAGTTCTATGCCTGCATTAAATACCTGGATTGTAGGGGGAAATAAGACTACTTACTTGAAGTGATGTTCAATTATCACTTTGGCCCAAAGAACCCAGTGCCAAGCCGGGTTCTGTCTTGGAAATAAGCACTCATCCCTTGGACTTCTTCATCAAGCACCGGGCTCCAGACACTGTTCCATGCTCCTTTCCAGCATAGCTGTGGGCTGTCATCCGTACTCATTCCCTTCACCGCACCTTTCCCGAATTCCCCCATTTCCCATTTCCCTCTTAACTCCAAACCACTCTAAAACACAGAGCAGATATCCCTTCCTCCACAAAGCCTCCTGTAGCATTCCCACTTATCTGCCTGTTCTTCTTCACCTGTCAGACTGCAACATGAAACTCCATTGAAGTTATTTCCATTTCTTTCTTGCACCTCAAACTCCTGGAATTGTTGAAGTCTGTCTTCCTTATCTTTACATTCTAACCTGTACCACAGGGTTCTAGACACATGGTATGTGCTCAACAAACATTTTTTTAAAAAGTAAATGTTTTGATAAGACCTCTGATAGTTCTGAAATTGCTTTGTTATGACATGGAAATGCAAGGAAAAAACAAAATCACTGCTCTGAGAGACCCTCAAGTAGCTTATTCTAAAGGGTATTGTCTGAGAACAAAAATAAATAAATAAAAGGCACTAGATCATCTTACGAGTTTTGAGGAGCTAGTTTGTTGATATCTGGCTTTACTCAAGCAACTCCAGCAGTTTCTTGGAGATCTTTGTGCACAAGCACAGGACAGAGGAACAAATGTCTGTGGTTGTATCAGTCACTCTTGTGTTGCTCTGACAGGAACAGTGTAAGGGAGGAAAGGTTTGTTTGGGTTCATGGGTTCAGAGGGATTTGAGGCTCTCCTGGCAGAGAAGATAGCTGGAGGGGCTGTGATGGCAGAGCCTGAGGCATCAGGTCGTTCACAGGGAGACAAACAGGAAGCAGAGAAAGCAGTCTAGATTTATAGCGGGTACAGCCCTCAAGACCTTATACTGAAAGGAGCCTGCAAGCTATGGACTGAGCATTTGACACCCCCGCCTGTGAAGATCTGTCTGATCTGATCAACTACTTTTAATTTGTATGCACAGAGGCTTACTGTAGTTAAACTGATAAATGGCCGAAGAGTGATTCCAGGTAGTTATGCAACTGTTAGACATTATGATGAGATGCGTCGTTAGAGGGAAGAAGAGTAAGTTTTTCTGTGCCGTTGCTACTACGTGACTCAACAGACACTTCTGTGTTCTTGTCCTTTCCATCCTTCCCTAGCCTTTCTCTCCTTGTCTCTTTTCAGTTTGGCCTTTAAAATACTGTGGTTACTCATGACTGTGTATGGAGAAAGCTGTTAGTCTTGAGGAGCTAATGGGAGGCGCTGCTCGTGATGGCCAACAGTAGACACATATGCTGGATTCCCATAGTTTACAGCCCAGAAAACCCACAGAGGAACCAAGAATGCCAATTTTTCATTGCCACAAGTCACTCTTTCAAAAAAAATAGTCACTAATAGAGCTCTGTGGCCTTGAATTTTCCTGGTAACCTAGTGGGCTTTGCCAATGACCTGCAGATCTGGTGGCTGTGTCAGACACCCTCCACTTGGTGGCTAGCGATAGGACTTCCTCTCTTGTCTCACAGGTCAAGTAAAGGCAATCCAGGGCTGGCTCAGCGTCCTCCTGTGCCAGTGACCTAAGCTGCTCTGGTCTTGCTCTTCTGCCATTCCCAGATGTCCCTCTTCCATGTCACCCAGTATGGCTGATACTGTATTCCAGTTCCGGGAGGAGGGGTGAAAGGGCAAACTATGTTCTGTCTCTTTCCTTTTCCCTGAGGTCTAACAGTTGCATATACCACTGCTGCTCACCCCGAGTTGGTCAGAACTTAACCGTATGGCTACATGCTGGCTAACAAGCAGCGATGGCTTAGTCTCAAAGGCACCTGCCTTCTAAGCACGAGGCCCTGAGCTCAAGTCACAGAACCCACAGGAAAAGCCAGATGAGGTGACACGCCCTTGTAACCCAGTGCTTGGGGTGGGAGCAGAGAGAGGAAGATCCTGGGGCTCACTGGCCCTAATCAGCAAGCTCCAAGCCCTGCAAGAGACCTCATTTCCAACCAACACCAAGGAAGGTGGCCCCTGAGGAATGGCAGCAGAAGCGGTCCTCATGTCCTTTCTCCTGTCTCCCGATAATGGGTAATATAACAGGGATTCTAGTACTATGGAAGGAAGTGTGTGTGCTGTCCTAATGGGACAGTTGCCAGTTTCTGTCACATTGTCAATTCATGATGTTTCTTCAGAGCTGGCCTTTATTACATTCTTCTCTCTCTCTCTCTTCTCTCTCTCTCTCTCTCTCTCTCTCTCTCCTCTCTCTCTCTCTCTCTCTCTCTCTCTCTCTCTCTCTCTCTCTCTCTCTCTCTCTCTGTCTCTGAGAAACTTCTCTGCTGACATCTGTGAATATTCATGAGCTCCTTTCTAGTTCCTAATGGTTGCCTTAACTTTCCTTTAAGGGGTACTATCATTAGAATATTCAAATCCAACAGCCGAAAGGTCCACTGGGATTTTACATTCAAATATAAGCAGTTAAAGATCTAAGCAATACGGTTATTGCACTTAGCACTTTGCTCTGAAGATGAGACAGAGACATTTTCTTCTTGGTGCTCAGGGTGCCTAGAGAATAGTCACTGATCAGGGTTTTTACTGTTAATAGTGTCTATAGTGGGCTTACCATCTGTAGATACACCCCTCCTCCACCTTGACTTGTGCTCTTACGTTCTTTCATATGATTTCATGCTTATTACTTATTTGTCCCCCATTCTCCCTGGCTATACTTCTAAACTTTCTTCCATTCTTTCCCATAAAATGTGTTGTCCAGTGGAAGCAGCTTGACCCACTCTCTGTAATACCTGCATCAGCTCTCTGCTGTGTTTCAATTTTTTTGCCAGTAGAGTCTCCTTTGAAAAAGATTATCGCTGCTGCTGTTTCCCTCTCTGGGGAGAGTAACACCTCAGGAGCCATTAACACACCAGGTGTGTTAACATTTTCAGATTAGCTACACAGAGCAGGATTTAAGGAAACAACAGAGAGAGACATGATGAGGAACAGTGTGTGTGTGTGTGTGTGTGTGTGTGTGTAAGAGAGAGAGAGTTCCAAGGTAGAAAAATACTGAAAGCATGCCTTCAAGTTGTTGAGTGCCTATGGAAGGAGCTACTTTGGAGGGTATTTCACATAGTCTCTATCAATGGCCTACAATCCTCCTGTTCCCTCCATATGGCCAACTATTATTTTCCCCCAAAATGAACATCTATGGTTTTAAGTTTCAGCCCCTCTCCTAGAGTTTCCAGGCAAGCTTATGCAAATTTTAGAGATGACTCCAGTCAGAAGACACCTAATAGCTGGGAAAGGTGGATGTCAGAAGCAGTAGAGACAGAGAGCCAGGGCATGCATGGGTAGACTTTCCTCCCGTCATGATTCACCTACGTATAGGCACAGTATGCTCTGATAGTGTCTACACAGTGCACAAATTGCATAGTGCTTCCCTGTTGTGAATGTTCTTTCTAGTAGAAGCAAGGAAAGTTGGTAATCTTAATATTTATGTCATACTGAACACTTACTGTATTCCGTGCTTTCTATACACACTTTCCACTCATCATCATAATAGATCTTAATATATTTAATTGATAACAGTAACAACAACAATACAGATGAGAAAGCTGAGGCCCTTAAAGATGAAGTAATATTTTCAAGGTCAGAAAGCCACTGAATGACAGACCAGGGTTTAAAAGCATGCCTGCCTAACTCAGAAGCGCTGATGTTTAGAAGGGAGGGGTCTGTAGTGACAAGGGATGAGTGCTTGGCACCCGTTGGTAGCTGTGCTTCCTTATCACGCATTCAGCTTTAGGAGTTTAAAGTCTCTATCCGCAGGTAATGGGACAATCTTGTCTCTCCTCTTCCCTACCTTGCCACCCTCCTCACCAGGGTAAGGAGTACCTGCTCTTGTCCACAAGGATGCTACAGCTTGGTGGGAATGAAGACCTGCCTTTCTGGGTGCCAGAAAGCCCAGTTTCCTTTCTGTGACAGGAGACCACTGCATAGGAATTTCAAAGTGGTTTTTCAACTTCAAGAAGTTGGGGATGAGGAAGAAGGTCAGCTGACAAGCTTTGAACGCTGTGGCAACCCAGAATCCTTCACAGCTTGTCTGGGTCTGCAAGATGTTCAGGGCACATGAGCCAAAATGATACAAATGAAAATAAGATCAGCTTTATTCTACTGTTCCACAAGGAGCAGTCTGTAATGGGGACTGAAGGAAGCCACAGGGACAGCTGGCCACCGACCTGGAAATGTAAAAAAGACCAGAGAGCAAAGTGTACAGTAGTGACAGCAGATGTTTCCTTGGAAAGACTGAAAATGTTTAACCATGATTAGCCCCACATAGACTGGGCCAGAGGCATCCCAGGAGGCCCAGGGAATCTTTTGTGAATCACAGGGTCCCTTTAGGAATAGGGGTTATCTCAGCACCTACCATTTGTTTATATAATCATTTATTTTGTAAGTGTGCCGTGGCTTCCTCAACCTGGCTAGAAACCTACATTGATCCACCCCTGTCATCTTTTCCTCTCTCTTTCCCTCTCTCTCTCAGACTCTCTCTCTTCCTCTTCTCCTCTTCTTTCTCCCCTCCTCCTCCTCCTGTTTCTCCTTCTTCTTGTTCATCTTGCTCTCTTTTGGTATTTCAAAGAAACTATGAAGTCTCAGATACTTTACCTTAATGGTAGGATGACTTCACACATAGCCATAATAATTGAACAAAGCCTCTAGGAACAAAGCCTCTGACACAAATCACAGACCTTCCCAAATGATGGCTAGAGTGGAGAGACCTGTCCATGTAAGTCTTCCAAGCTAGTTAAGGAGGGCTGCTTGCCATAGTGCCAGAATCTGGATAAAAACTGAGAGGGAAAGTAAGTGCCATGGAGGAAGGCAGAGCAGGGTATGTGTGTGAGAGGCAGAGCAGGAGGGGGAGGGATGTGAGACAGACAGGTGGCTATGGGTACCCAGCCTGGCTTATTGGCAGGTCAGAATTGCCAACCAGAATGATCTAATGTCTCAGCAGACAATCCATAGAAGTAGGCCAGTAGTGTAGGTGGTAAATACTACCAGAATTAAAGGCACAGTGTAACCTCAACCCAATTATAGGAGGTGTCTTTAACACTTCACTCTCACCATGGACATCTCATCCAGATAAAAATTAAACAGAGAGACATTGGAATTAAGCTACACAATAAATCAAGTAGACATAACGGAAAGTTCTACCCAAACACTAGAGAGACTAGACATTCTCAACATCCTGTGGAACTTTCTCCAAAATTGATAACATATTAGAACACAAAGAAAACCTCAACAAGTAGGAAAATTGAAATAACGTCTCACATTCCATCAGACCACAGTGGAGTAAAGCTGGGTATCAAGAGCAGCAGGGTTACTAAATAAGGGGTTATTAAACAACACACTATGGAATGATGAAGAGGGTACCTGAAGAAACTGTGAATGAAACTTAGGAATTCCTAGAACTGAATTGACACAAACTTATGGGACACAAGAAGGCAGTTCTAATGTGAAAAAAAAGAGAGCTATATTAGAGAAATAAATTATTATATGTATTTTAAAACCTTAGGACAACAATAACAAACCAAACCCCAATGTCCGGGGAAAAGCAAAGCATAAAGGGCCGAGTGGGCAACACTCTCGCCTGTTGTTGTCAGTGGCCTAAGCTATCAGATGTGTAGGTATATGGCCTAAGCTCTCACAGGTGTACGTACGGGGCACACTTGCTTTCCTTTCTGAGAAGTCCAGAATACCAAGAGTTTGGGGGTCCAACACACACGCTACAGGCTGCCATAGATCAGCTGAGGGTCTTTCAAGCCTTTTGTAGCCAGGGGATGAGCCAGTGGAAAAGAACCACTTGGCAGTCATTATCTGTATCTGTTTCTCACCAAATGTGTTAGCAGATTTGGACAAATGGGTAAGAGTAATTAAGGCTGAATATGCTTAATTAATTAATTTCAAACATTTCACGTTAGTGCAGTCTCCCTGGGAAATCGTAAAGCATGGTGAGTAAAACTAAAAAAGTTTAAGACAAAACTCAGTAGGGATGTGATTGATACTTCAGCTTTATCCATACAGCACTCATACTAAGCAAGGATCTTCTTGACCCACCATTGTCACTAGTTGTTTTTTAAAGACAGTCATGAAATTGGGTTTCTAAGCATACAACACATTGATTTTGAAAAGATTGGTGTGCCAGACCTACAGCTAAGAGGCACTCTTTCTGACTTCCTTACTAGCCCCCTTTCATGAAGTGCAGGCAAAGAGAGAAGAAACCCTACAGATAGATATCCCTTTGTTAACAGATTGTAGCCTCTCTTCTCAGAAGCTGCTGGCTTCCCATTTAGCCACAGAGAACTGCTGCTCATTAATAGTTATCAAGCTGAGACCTGGTTCGAGAAAAACATGCACACCGTGGCTCCTTAACAAGATTAGAGCTGATGCAGCCTGGGAAATGTTTTTCTAGCCATGTATCTTGCTCACCCAACATACTTCTGACAACAAATGTGAAGGGTTTCCCATCACACAACAAGCGATTGTTCACGAGAACAGCATCTCAAATTCTGACACTCTCCACTTAGAGATACTATCAGACCGGAAATGCTAAGGGCTCAGAGCTACTAGGTACTCTCTACTTCAGATGTCAATCAAAAGTCCCAGGTTCTCATCCATGCTTCTGACTGACCAGCTTACAAATGGAGGTTCCCTTGATTCCTGGCCTTAGTGTGATTAACTTGCTGAAGTGGCTTATGAACTCAGAGAAATGTTTTCCTTACGTTTACTCATTATAATAAAGTGTATTTGAAAGGATGCAGAAGAACATCCAGCCAGATAAGAAACACAGGGCAGAGTGTGTGGGAGGAGGAATGGCCTCTCCATTTCCTCAGAGAGCACATTGCCTTGCTGGAATCTCAGTGTGGTCAAGCCATCTGTAAGCCCTTCCTAATCCTATCATGTTGAGTTTTTATAAGTTTACTCTGCAGGCATGGCTGGTGACATCCCTGGCCACTGTTGATCAACATTACCTGCAGATCCTCTCCTTTCTCCGAAGGCTGGGGGCTAAGTGGGGAGTAGCAGTTCTTTAACCAGATTTGAACTTTGTGATGATCACTTCATCCTGAAGCTATCTAGGGACCTCAGCCTCTAGTCATTTTAAGAGAATACAAAATATACCCTTCCTATCCTGGGGAATCTCAAAGATTTCTTGGAATGAGAATGGAGAAATATTGTTCCACCATTTTGCCCTTGTAGGAACATCCCATACTGTACTTACATACACCTCCATGGAATACAGCCCACCCTACACATGCTATGTCATGTCGCCGGCCATCATTGCTCCTGGGCCATGCATCTGTATTGTGTGCTATTGTCCTAAATGCTATAGGTAATTGGAGCATGATATAAGAATTTCTGCATATAAGCATATCCAAATGTAGAAAGGTAGAATAAGATATGGCATAAAAGATGAAAAAATATAGCAGTCCTATTTAGGATAACTTCTACAAATGCAGCTTGTAGGACTGGAAATTGTTTGGGGTGAGTCAATGAAGTGATGAGGGAATGGGAGGGGTCAGGATCCCAGGGTATCGCTGTCCTCTGAAGCTATGCTAAAGGTATTTTAAAATTCTTTTTCTTGAATAATAAATTAACCATAGCTTACTTGTAAGTTTTTTTACTTAGTAAATTTTAAACTTTTATGAATTTTTCTTGCTTTTATTTTTCAAAACATTATTTAATTGATTATTGGAGTGTTGTTGCTGTGTGTGACGTGCTATGCATGGGGACGTCAGGGGACAACTTCGTGAAGTCATTTCTCCTGCTCCACCTTTATGTAGATTACAGAGTTGAACACACACAGTACAACCATACAAAAACTGTTGTCTTCTTTTCATTTCACATTTTATATTTTCTCCTATTTTAATTTTCTACTCGTCTTTTTTTATTTTAAAATCTAAGTCACTCACATTATTGGTAAGTGGAAAAGCAGGGGTAGGAAGTGATTTGATCTGAGATATTTCTGACTGCCAGACTGTCTCCCAGAAATTACTCTATAAATCAGTGGTTCTCAACCTTCCTGATGTCGAGATCCTTTAACACAGTTCCTCATGCTGTGGTGACCCCCAACCAAAAAATTATTTTCGTTGCTACTTCATAAACTGTAGATTTGCTACTTTTATTAATCATATCTGCTATGCAAACCCATGAAAGGGTCATATGACCCCCCGAGGGGGTCATGACCCCCAGGTTGAGAACAAGTGCTATAAACTGTAACTCAGATACTGTTTCTCCGTTCCTTGCTGGCACTGCAGCACAGCTAGGAAGGACTAGACTAGCGTTGTCCAGCCCTGAGGTTGAGCCTGATCTGGAGGAAAGAATTCTCCTTCCCCACCTCACAGCTGCTTCTTCCGTACTTGATCCTACCTTGGCAGTCCAGGGAGTTCCTGCTTGGAGCCTCCATTCCACTCAGGCCAGGAGCAGCTGGCCAGCTTCCTCTTATTTAAGACTTGTTACTGAGGAGATTTGTTCTGAGAATCCAGGACTGGTCAGTAGGATGGCCATCTGGCTAAGTCATATTTACTGTTATCATATTTTATATGTTTACCTGTGTAGTAAAGTATGATAATTATGAGGCAAAGTCTTGTTCAAATCCATAACACTACAAGATCAATTGACTCAGTTATTGATCTTTCCTCAATTACCGTCTACTGAACACCCATTCAATGTGAGGACTGACAGCAGATGTTCAGTAGAACAGAGATGTAAAGAAAATGAGGAAGGGTGATGGCTTGGGAGTGCAAGGGGGTATCGTGCTATAGAAGCCTGTTGTCTGCTAGTCAAGACACAACAGACACTTGTGAGGAAATGAGGTAAGTGAGAAAAGCCCCAAAGCTCCTGTTGGCCTGAGCCATACCTGTAGCCTGGGTCCTGCTGCCTGGCATGTGGGCTAAAAGAAAGCACCCAATGGGCAAGAGGCAGAGAACAACAGGAGAGGAGATGATGGTCCCATTTGTCATCGTCCTAGGCTATGATATTAGATCTTTCTGCCTTCAGTTGTTCTATGGTCTCAAGGATAATTTAAAGTTCTCTCTCCTCTGTCTGGCAGGAAGCATAAATGTGGGGACCATTTGTGGACCTGCTGGCTACTGGCCCAGTCTTTGTGCTTTCTCCCCTGGCAGGGCTGTGCTGAACACATGGACATGACTAAATGTTTGTTTATTTCTTAGTAGCCTTTGGTGCTTGGTCATTCTCTTCCAAGTCATGTCAAATGTAAAAGTGCGTGTTCAGAAGGTTTGGAGCAGCTTTGTGGCATACCAAAGAACGCCTGGAAACAACTAAAAAGAACTCGTGGCTTCTTCCAGTGCCTGGCTGCCAGCTGCCAAGCATACAGTTTCACATCTGGGCTGGGTTTGTGAACTTGGCCATCAGCCCCAGGGCAAAAGATTGTTTTCGTGACTGTGAAGAACTACACAAACAGTGGCGTGGTGTTCGGGCGCTTAGTAAGAACCTCCTGGGAGAGTGCCAACGATCTGGCACCAGCATGCCTGACCCATCAGTAGGGAAAGCCTGGAAAATCAGAGTATTTGGGACAACCTTGAATCCTCTTCCAAATGCAACCTCAATTCAATTCCACAAATAATTTTTAAGGCCCTATCCATGCCATGTCTTTTTCAAGCACATAGAACATATCAGTGAAGAAAATGGACTAGATTCCCAATGCCAAAAAGTTCTACAGGAAGAACGAATGATGAAAACTAAATATAATTAAGATAAGTCTTTGGGAGGGG
>CM053766.1:90953450-90966088 GCA_028658305.1 Pachyuromys duprasi
CCCCTCCTCCTACTTAAGAAATCCTACTTAAACCCTGCCTTTTGCTCAGTTCCCTTGTGCTTCTTGCTGGAGCAGAGGAAGCCACTCTCCTGGACTCTTCCCTCCCAATAAATCTCTTGTGTGAGGATTGTTGTGCAGTGTGATTTTGTGGTATTCCTTGGCTCCGGATTGCCAGGATACCTCTTGGAGCAAAGCTGAACTACTTTCACTGAGCGGAACTTACACTGGGGAAACCTTCCCCTTCAGCAGTTAGAGCAGAGCTGTAACACTTTGTAGTGGAAGCCTTTCCACTTGGAGCGACAGCACTTACTGTCTGGCTTTGAGACAGGTGAAAAGAAAAAGACCAGAAAAACTCTTTCAGAGATGACCTGCTGTGGGGATCATGTGCCCTGCCCACAACTGCGCCTTACTGTGTGAAATAGTGCCTTCTGAGCCTTGCTGCTGGTTTCACAAAGCAGCAGTTGACTCTGAGTACAAATGCAGAGGGAAGGTGAGTCTACATCCTTTTACATGTAGATGCCATGGAGCCAGCACAAACCATGAGGCACAGACTGATCAGCCTCCAGCAAGTCAAAAGGTGGCACTTATTAAGTAGGTTATTAAGGAAGTTGGGGATGTGTAGGTAAAACCATATCATAAATGCCACGCCCAAGAACTTCTCAAACACAACAGACCAATGAAGGGTATAATAAATACTCACAGAAAGACCGAGAGCTTGGTACCCATCCCAGGATTTGCTCTGGCATTTGCCTAACACGTGTATATGTTTAGCTTTTTAATAGAAGCCTTAATCTTTGATTAATGAAAATCAGGGTCTTGGGAGCTGGAGAGAGGACTCAGAGGTTAAGAGCACCGGTTGTTCTTCCAAAGGTCCTGAGTTCATTTCCCAGCAACCACAAGGTGGCTCATAACCATGGATAATGAGATCTGGTGCCCTCTTCTGGTGTGCAGCATACTTGCAGGCAGAATACTATATACATAATAAAAAGAAATTTAAACGTTTATCAGTGGACTAGGGGAGAGAGATAGGGAAGGAAGAAGGAGGGAGAGAGGGACCAGGAGGAACTGAGGGAGAGGGCTACAATTGGATACAAAGTAAAAAATTGTAAATACTACTACCACTACTACTATTAATAATAATAACAAATAATAAAAAAAGAAAATCGGGGTCTTAGCTAGGTTCAGTGCTGCATGCTTGTAATCCCAGTACTCTGAGGAAGGCAGAGGCAGGCGGATCTCTGGAGTTCAAGGTCAGCCTGGTCTACAAAGTGACTCCGGGTCAATGAAGGCTACACAGAGAAACCCTGTCTCAAAAACCCAAAAACCCAACAAATCAAAACAACAACAAAAACAACAAATCAGGGTCTTAACTAAACCAGGGACTCCACATGGCAAGCCTTATCCTCCTAATAGCAGGTCATCTTTCAAAGGGGATAAAACAATGAAGTTTGGGGGGCAGCATCGTGGGCATGGTTGGACGCTGGGAGGAACTGTAGTCTGATTAGCAGTCTGACAGGTCATTTACAGACTATAATGTGGTTTTGCTTTGGCACAGGAGAGGAACTACAGATAACAGAGTCACCCCAAACCAGCAGTAAGTCCAGAGGCTGCCATTGCCTGGCTTTTTCACATCCACTGTATTGTTTTCTTATTGATGATATTTCAATAAGAAAAGGTAAGAACATTAAATCAAAAGTGAAGGCTTTCTAAGTTCTTGCACGTCTGTTTCCAAAGGGAACACTTAAAATGTAATATTCATTGGTTTCTTTCTACGGCAGCTATCAATGTGAGTTATACAGATGCATGTGGCTTGAGCTTTTCGGGAACAAATGGAATTATGCACTAGCTATCATCTGAGATGTTGTGTTTACTATAATGGTAATTCCCCTTCCTCTGACCATACAAGTACCTTTTCCTCCTCTTGAAAGCTGCTGTGTTTCCCCTCCTGAGCACAGCTTGTAACGTGTTTGACAGGTTCTCTCTTAATGGTTCTGTTGATAACTCTATTTTTTCTTTTAGCTATTAAATATCATGCTGCAAAAGCCTTATTTATCTCTGTGTATATAAAACCCTTGTTGAATATTTCCACAGGGTAAATTCCTGGTAGTAGAATGCTGGTTAGGTGATCATGAATAATTAAAATTATGGTTATGTTGCTGAATTGTTCTAAAAAGATTGTTGGACCAATTTGTGTTTCTACCAGGATGAACGGGTAACCTTTCCCCACATCTTTGCCTTCATTTTTGTAGTCATTATTCATGTCCCATGATGGATAGTTAGTCTAGCATTAGGTATCTTTGTTAGAAGAGAAAGCTCACTATATATGCTCTATGGTTGTGTGAAGAGCTTCCTGCTATAGTATCTTACTGTAGCATAGCCACAGATCTGCAATAGCTCGGAATGTTCTGTCTCAATGTAATCTTTATGTGCGGCCAAAGCCTGGGGCCATTCTTGTTCACATGATAGCTGCCATTGCATAATACTACTCTCTAGTTTTATGCCAGGAAAAACGTGGGCAATGCATTTTTTTCTTTCTTATCTACCTTCAAGTCTGATAACTATCATGGAAATTTTTTCCTTTTTGGTCTGGCTCCAGGTGTGGCCAATATTGCCAAAATCCTTTATGAGACTCAGTATTCATAAATGACTTTTTTTTCTTGGCCAAGATTGAGTGCAAATGATTAGAGGTTGGGGTTTGCTAACGCAGATTTCTCTGAGTCAACTTCAGGTATGAGAACGGATTGAGAGAAAAGTTATGTGTGTCTCCCCACCCACCACTTCCCCAGTGGATGCAAACACACCACACAGAGCCCTCCCTGCTTGACAAGGTGGAGCTGACTATCCCAACTCCATCTTCTCTGGGGCTAGGGTAATATTTCTTTATTTGTTAAGCACTGGGTTTGCAAAGAAAGTTTCAGTTTTGCTTTATGTGTTTCTAAAATGATTGTTGAAAACCAGTGCCTCCAGCTTTGGACCTCACTCAGGTCTAGCTCTATCTTAGGCCTGGTCTGGGAGCTTTCAATTACAGCTTGTAGGCCCAGGAAACGGTCTCTACTGCTCTGTAGTAGCTGGCCATCAACTTGCCCTGTGGTGTTGCCATCAGATCCTCTCCTGCGAGCCCAGCTGACCTGCTTGCAGGTGTCTGGAGGGTCTCCTTTTCTCGGCACCCTTTCTCCAGTATTCACCCTTCACATCTAACATGCATCGAACAGATGAAGAAACCAAGTTTCACCAGCAGTGAAAAGAAATAAGGATTTAAAATAAACTCTCTCTGAGTGTGTTATTTCCCCTGGAATATATCAATCTTAGAATTCATTTGTTCCTTCAACAAACATTTAATGTCTGTTCTATGTTAGGCCCGTACTACATGTTGACAAGTATTAAGATGAATTTGATGTACTTGCATTCTCAGGATCCCATTCTCCTTTGAAAAGAAAGAAATAGAAGTAATCAATAATTATATCATTATTCATACTATTCAAAAATATTGTCAGATGTGGTGGCTTCTGTCTATAATCTCAGTACCTGAGAAACGAAGTCAGTTGAAATTCCATGAGTTTGCTGAGATGGGTCACACAGGGCCAGTCAACCTTGAGCTACAGAGTGAGCCCCTAAATCAAATAAATGAAAACAAAATCCAGCACTTGGTATATGTCAGGCACTGGGGATACAAAGGGAAGCGAAATAGGTGTGCTATTTCCTTCATGGAGTTTATTGTCTAGTGGAGAAGAGGACTTTCAAGGAGTAACTATAGAGCCACAATAGTGGAAAAGTGAATGTGTAGGTTTCTGTCGTGGTCAGCTATGTGAGGGAAAAGAATATGGGACCCAAGACAGCCAGGTGTAGAACCAGTGCAGGAGGATTTTAAAAGCACAGTGGTTGATAACAAGAAGGAATATAGTAAGTTCTAGAAATAGGAACCAGGATGCTGTGCTTAGAAGCAGAAAGCCTGATAAGGCTAGACCAATGAGTAGTGGCTATAGTGTGAAGTCCCTTGTGGTCTCTTATTAAAAGTGACATGACCAGATTGAAATTTTGAAAATGCTGTGTTGATAAACAAGTGGATAGGAAGGGGTAAGTCAAGAAAGGAGGCAGGGAGAATAGTGAAGAAGCTCTGGGTAGTCTCGGCTGTGAGCAGCCTGGATGGACGTGGCCATGCAGAGGGAGATGCACTATCCATCTGTGGGCTAGAAATGGGAGCTGTTTAAGGCAGAATTCCCGGCAGAGTGAGGGCTATGGCTATGGTGACTCCATTTTCTGCTGTCTGTATTTTGATGAAAGCTGGCAACACTTATTGAGTGAAGAACTGCTGAAAAGGACTAGCTTTGAGGATGAACAATTTTAAGTTCACTTCCAGACCTGTAGAGTTTAAAGCTGTTCTGAGACAGTCCCATTAACATATCAAGCAGGCAATTCAATGAAGATCAGAGCCCTGGGAAGAAGGCTGAATAGGTGGTGAAAGTGCACACAGCGCGTCAACCCTTAATTAGCCATAAGGGACTAGTTTCAAGAACCCGTTGGTTCAAAATTTCTCAGATGCTTAAGTTCAATTTAGAAAACGGCAAAGTATTTTCATTTAATCCACAAATCCTTCCATAGATTGTAAATGAGATCTAGATTGCATATAATACCTAGTAAAATGTCATAAACACCAGCAGGAAAGTCTGTGTATGTTCAGAACACACACACACACACACTCCAATTTTCAATCTACAGTTGGTTGAATCCACAAGTGCAGAAGCCGTGGACACAGAGGGCCAACTGCTTAGTAAGATAGATGGGTAGAGCTGCCATGGGGGGGAATCTGAGCCATCAATTACGGGCAGTGAAAAGAGATGGGAGTTTCATTTTTTGTAATAACATCACCTTATTATGACCTAATGCTTCAGCAGTTTACCCAGCACCCTCAGCTCTGTTATGTAATTTGAGCTTCATGACATTTCACAGAATTTGCTGCTGAGAAGACAAATGTTTAAGTGTAAAAGAACAGACTGGAGCCACTTCTCTGTCCTTGTCAATTCTCTTTCTAATTTCTCTATCATATCCAAATGAGTGCTGTGATTAAAATCATCTGAATGCGTCTATTACAGCACCATCTACTTTGGCTTAAGTTGGAAATGCTCCTCTCCCAAGCCTGTGGACTGGCTAGTTTTATGTCAGCGTCACACAAACTAGAGTTATCTCAAAGGAGGAACCTTAAATGAGAAAATGCATCCCCTCAATCAGATCTGGCTGTAGGCCATTTTCCGAACTAGTGATTGATGGTGAGGGCCCAGCCTATTGGGTGTGCCATTTCTTCTAGGATCTATAAGAGATCAGGCTGGGCAGACTGTGATGAGCAATCCAGAAAGCAGCACTTCCTGCCTCCAGGTTCCTGCCCTGTTTGAGCTCTTATCCTGACTTCCTTCCATCATGAACAGTAATATGGAAATATAAGACAAGAAAAAACCTTTCTTTCCATTGATTTCTTTCCATTGCAGCAATAGTAACCCTAACTTTGTCAATAGTCTGTGTTCTAAACATTTGTGAGTTCTTTTGGGAGTCTGTGGAAACTTTATCAGATAGGATCCAGCTGGTGAAAGCAGGAGGGCCTTGGAAGCTTATCCCTTCCCTGGTTCTGGTCTTGCTTTTCTGTTTGTTTGTTTGTTTGTTTGTTTGTTTGTTTTGGTCCTCTAGCATGTGACCAGTCCCTAACACATGCTCCTGTCACCGTTAGGCTCCATCAAGCCTTCTCTGACATGATGATAAATTATACCTTCCCTCCCTTTGGTTGATCCTGTCTGGTGTTTGGGTCACAGAGACAGGAACCAATATATCAATTACAGGCACCCTATATGAAGAATGCCAAAGGTTAAGAGTCTGTCTTTCCACGTAGAAGTGGCAAATTCAACATTGGGTAACTCTGAAATGAAGGTACTTCCTTGGAGCTCACATGCCACACAGTGACAGCACAGGACCCACACTAGTTAGGGGGTCTTTCTCTTCAGTTTTCTAGCAGTTTATGTTAATTGCTCAATAGTTTGACCTCCCAAAGTTTGAGATCCTCACTCTCACCCTGCACTGGACTTTCTGCTCCAATCGAAAAGCCAGTGTGAAGTGTCACAATGCTGTTTTCCTGGGACCTTTTGTGAGGCTCATTTCTTCCGGCTCATCAAGTGGTGACCGACAAGCACGACTGAGAATCCTGGATGGCTCCAGCTTCTTGTGCTCTTATCAAACATCATGTGCTCACGTCAGAACATAGGGCACCCGTGATACCGCCAATATTCTCATGGTGTTTGCTCAAAAAGGGACTAGAGTCTCCACCAGGCACCAAAATTATACTGACCGTGCTCATACAAGCACAGGGAAGTCCCACTTGCCTTTGGACATGTGGCATCTACTAAAATGAACAACGGTGCCAGACCTGCTTCAGGAACCTACTTCTACTCATGGAACCACCAAACAAGAGTTAAAACCAAACCAAACCAACAAAGAACAACAGGAAACTTTAGGCTTTACACCAACAATGCTATGAAGTAGTTGCTATGATTTGTTCCCTCTAAAACTCATGTAAAAATCTGATTCCCAGTATACCAGTGTTGAGAGATAGTGGGACAGTAGAAAGCTTCCTAGGTCACTGAGTGAGGTGGGAGCCTTTCTCACAAGACTGCTCTAATTCCCAGGGGACCCAGTGAACTGAGCTGCATTAGTTAACCAGAAGAGTCACATGTAGAGGGTAGAGATTAACATTGGGTGTCTTTTTCAATCACTTCTCTACCTTTTTTTTTTTTAACAGGATATCTTAATTCACAAAGAAGCAAGAAAATGCAACCCATTTCTCAGGTAAAGGACAATCGACATTTGTCAATGACAGCTCCAAGATAGTGCAGATATTGGACTGGTCAGAAAGGAACAGTATAGAAACTCTTACAATTGTGTTCAATCAGTTCATGGTAGTTAGACATTTATATCACTGTGACTAACACCTGACTGAAAACACTGAGGGAAGTGGGCAGCCTTATTTTGGACTAAAAAACAGAGTGTGCAGGCTAGAACCATGGCAGGTCTAACTTTCAAAGGCCCTCCCTCAGGGACCTACTTTTGCTGTCTAGATCCACCTCTCTAAGGTTCTATAGCCTTCAAACTATCACCACCAACTGGGAAGATATATTCTAAAAACCATCCTGTGGAAGAGACTTCAGGTTCAAAACGTAACACGGGTTTATTTGTTTATACTCACTGGGTGTATTATAGCACAGTAAATATCCACTGATAAAGAAAGGGGAATGCTATGGGTTTGTAATTCCTAAAATGAAAAGTGTAATTGGCAAACAAATGTATACATTTATCTCGCTGTTATTCAAGAAAATGCAAACTGAAATTGTGATATCCCTTCTTGCTGATTATTCATAAAAGGTTGATAATTAATATCCTTGATTCCCTGGTTTAGCTCAACCTCTCAGGGTTGACCAGAGAGACCCTGGGATCTGCATGTCTTTGTCTCCCAGCACAAGGATGTCAGTCACAACCAGCTCTGTTAAGTGTGTGCTGGGATCTGAACTCAGGTCCTCAGGTTGCATAGCAAAGACCTCACTCCCTGAGCTGTTTCCTTGGTCCATCAATTTGACCCATCAAAGATGTGTCTTGGGTTTTCTGAATTTGTTCTTGTTTCACTGTCTGTCTTTCTTGCTCTTCTTATCCTAACTGAGAGGTCTTTCCAGGTGTGGTCTCTTTAATCTCTAGTCTTGGTAACGAAGTTTATTCCATTCCAGGAATTCTGCGACTCATTTCTGTAGGAATGAAGGTCAGCCCTTGTCTCTCTGATCTCTCCTGTTTCTGCTGTTTACTGAATTGAGGAGTCTGAGGAGTCCTGCAGGGTGAGCATCCTTAATAGGCGATCCTCTCCCTTTTTCCATTTTTACTGAGAAAGGGCTCAGCTCTTCCCAACCACAGGAGACTAAAGACCCCAAACACCTTGGGCATTTTTCTCTCCCACATCTCTCACAATCAAAGGCCAGGTACTATTGTTTGATACCCTCTTCTCAATCGATGCTTTTTTCAGTACTCCTGGCCCAACCCCACACCCTTATAAACTCTTGCCTAAACTGTTTCTTTTCCAAAATGACACATTATGGTTTAAAATAAGAGGGGGGAGGAGGAAATCACTCATAGCCTTAGCCACCTCACATAATTACTATCTCATTTGGTCTTTAAAAATGATTTACTTACTCTTATTTATGTGTATTGGTGTTGTGTTTGCATGTGTGTCCGTGTGACAGCATTGGATCTGCAGGAGCTGTAGCTACACACAGTTATGAGTCACTATGTGTGTGCTGGGAACTGAACTGGGTCCTTTGGAAGAACAATCAGTGCTCCTCACTCCTGAGCCATCTCTCCATTTCCATTTTGACTCATTTTTAAAATACATTTTAGAGAGTTACTATTATGATAGACATATACTTCTCTGGATAGCTTAATTCATTTATACATACATTATTTATTCATGTATACATTTATACATATATTATTTATATGTACATATTATAATAATATATAGTATAATTTAATTATGTACCATATTATATTATTACATTATGTTATAATATTATAAATATATAATTATATGTCTAACATATAATTATATGTTATATATACATAACACATAATTATGTAATATATAATAATACCTAAAATAATAGTCATGTAAGAATTCTATTATTATATTATTAAATAAATTACATATTTATATAATATGTTTTATATACAGTATAATATAATATAATAGATATAATTATATATGTTATTATAGTTTATATATTTACTCATTTATATTTTTCAGTGTTGCTCCATAGTATTCGTAATCATATTTCAGTGGTATACAATTTTTTACCTCATAAGTATGTCCCAATTTACCAATTTACTCAATAGCTCTAGGTTCGCTGTTTCTCTCAGCATTGCCTTTAAAATTATTTTCACTGTTGTTTAACTTGGTGATGAGCAACAAATGGAAAGCTTAATTTATGTAAATGTTCTAAATTGGCATTACTATGTTTAATTATATGAATATTTTAAAGTCCCTGGATCATATTACCAAGTAGTTTCCAAATCAGTTGGACTGTTTCAGTTTATTTTCAAATCAACCAGTTTTTTTGTGACATATGAATGAATGCCCATTTTTCTATCTTCTCAGTTAGAATTGACTATTAATTATCAACCTTTTGTGAATAATTAGCAAAAGTTACATCACAATTTCAGTTTACATTTTCTTGAAAAACAGCAAGACAAATGTTCTTTTCTGACAAGTCCAATATCTACATTATCTTGGAGTTGTCATTGACCAATGTTTATTGTTCTTTACCTGAGAAATTGGTCACATTTTCTTCCTTTGTAAATCAAGATACCCTGTCTCAAAAAAAAAGGTAGAGAAGTGACTGAGAGAGACACCCCAATGTCAGCCTCTTTCCTCTATGTGTGACCATAAGGTCTAGTGCATCACTCCCATGCATGTTCACACACCCATACCCACCCACCCCCTGCACATCACCTCACTGAATTCCAGCTTCCTTTCTCAGACAAGTGCAGCAGCTGCTCACCCTGACCACCCCTTGGGGAACATGTGTCCTATCCCTTGAACCTGAGCCAGGCCTGTGATTTGCACTAATCAACAGAATGTGTTGGCAATGGTGGGTTTAAGCCCTAAGCAGACATTTGCTCTTTAGGGAGTTCTCAGACACCATATAAGAAATCTCAGTGCCCTACACATATAGAGGGAGAGGTCTGGACACTAAATGGAGAGAGAGCCAGACACCCCTGCAGCACAGCTGAGCCAAACCTTTTAGTTTGTCCCCAGTCAGGTGTTAAATGTGCATGTGAGCCATCAAAGACATTCCAGCCTCAGCCACCATCTGATGCAGCTTCATGACAAATCCCAAGTGATGCCTGTGAGAAAGCTGTCCAGCTGAGCCCCGGTCCACTCATGTGATCATTTGAAATAATAAAATGGGTCATCATTTCACGATGAGTGAGCCATGGATTTTATGTAGCACTAGGTAACTAAAACCCCATGTTAGTCTAAGAACCATCTTACATTCAGCTTCCTCATCTGGAAAACGGAATAATAATTAGGTTTCCACCATAGACTTGCAATGATGACCAAATAACATATTCAGTGCTTATGAAACTTTCCCACCAAGATGTTTCTGCCAACCAAAGACAGTGAACAGCACACATTTAGGGTTTGGAGGATATGGCTTACAGCATTTTCTACATATGTAGTATTTCTTGGAAGTGGTTTCATATTAAATCTTTCAGCCAACATTGTTTTCTACACAAAGTGTCCTTGTAGTTATTTTTTAATGATTTTTTCCCAGTTACACACACACACACACACACACACACACACACACACGCACGCACGCACGCACGCACGCATGCATACACACACACAGTTGTTCTGCATCTCCATCCTTCTACAGCATTCCAATGAGGTCTTGGACTATGAGTACCCCGTTTGAAAGATGCATGAGCAAGTAATCTGTCATAGCCCTACAAAGGGAATTGCTCGTAAGAGGAGGAAGACGTGGAGCGGTCAAGAGAGTCAAGGAAGGTCTAGGAATCGAGAGTAGATTGCTTAGTAGTCAATTGTTATAAGAGGCCTGTCTTAGTGTACTTTCTATTGCTGGGCTAAATACCATGACCAAAGGAAACTTGAAGAAGAAAGGGTTTATTTCATCAGCTTATACGCACGAAGATAAGTCAGGGCAGGGAGTTTAGGTAGAGAACTGGAGATTGGAACTGAAACAGTGGCCGTGGAGAAAGGCTGCCTGCTGGCTCGCTCTCCAGGGCCTGCTCAGCCTGCTTTGTTATACCACCTAGGCTTACCCACTTAGGGGTGGCACCACCCCAGCTGGCTTGGCTCCCTATCAATTATTAATCAAGAAAGGGCCCTGTGGACTTGCCTCCGGGCAAGCTGATTGAGGCATTGTCTCAACTGAGGTCTCTCTTCCTATTTGACTATAGTTTGTGTCAAGTTGACAAAATCTAACCAGGACAAAGCCATTGAGTTGTATGACTAAGTGGTTCATGACACTAGAGGCAATGATGTGTTTCCAGGGAGAATTAAGGAGCCAGGGGCAGGGTAGAAGTGGAAAGATTGGTCCCCAAGGAATCTGTTAAGAGAACAGCATTTCAGTAGGAATAGGAACATGGAGAAGGATTCTGGTCTCCTGAACTTCTTTTTAGAACAGAAAATGCTACCTATATTTTTAAAGATGGAAAGAAATGTAAAAAGGAAGAAAGAATGCGAATAACATAGAAAAAGGGCTGATAGGATCAGAACAAGGACTCTGGATGAGAAAGGAGATTTGAGACAGTTAATATGAGTGGTGGAGTTAGCTTCAGGGGATAGAATGAAGGGATCAGTTCTGCAAATGGAAGGGAAGCAACGTGGGGGAGGAAAGACTGGGGAACATTTAAGAAAAGGAGGGAATGGAGGGAAAGTGCACATCCTGTGGTCTCACTCTATACAATGCCAGGGCACCCTAGAGAAATGAAGTCTGGAGGCTGGGTGCATAAAGAGATGTAACAGGCAGTGGAAAGACAGGAGTCATTGGATGTAAGCTAGAAACTTATTGTGGCATCAGCTGTTGGCTTTATTTGACAACTTTCTAGGATATCAAGAGAAAGAGAGAGGAAGAAGAGAGACCTTTGGGCCATTCCCAACAGTGAGACTAAAAGACAGGTAGGTTAAGAGGCAGTGTTGTGGTGGGCATCACTGTCCAGGACAAGCTGAGTACATGTGTGGAGAAGGAGCAGGTAACAGAGGCCAGTGTCAGAACACAGCAGACATGAAGAAACTCTTGATAAGGACATGGGAGCAGGAAAAGTCAAAGACAGAGATATTCCGCACTTACAGATCTTAAAATGTGAACTCTGACTATCGTCTGAATGGCTGAAATAGAATGAGCGTGGGGAAGTAAGACAGTGAGCTTGAAGATTCTTGTGGATGGTGTCATAGTTTCATGCGTCAGCCTGGCACCAGGCTCCAGTCACTCATTCAGACACTGGGACAGTTGTTGCTATGGAGATACTTTGTACCTGTGATTGAAGACTATAGTCAGTTGATTTTAGGCAAGTCCTGGATAGTCAGGTTGGTCTGCCGAAACACTGAGAGTAGAGCTGACGTCTCCTCAAGGAGGAAAAGGTCGGTCTGAGGTCCAGAGCTTCAGCTAGTGCCTAAGAACTCCAGCTTGTTTGTCCTGATGCTGCTCTCTGCAATTCTGGACCTGCCTGGCTTGGCCCCACAGTCACCTAAGCCATTCCCTCTGGGAAACCTCTCCTGGGGTTTTTGTGTCTCTAGCTGGGTCCTGACCAATACAGAAGGGATAATAATCCAAGGAGAAGCATTAGAAGATGTTTCCCTTATCCTGCTCACTTTGATTCTGGCACTTCTTTAGTACAAAGACAAAAAGGTGACTGTCACGCAAGTTGAAAA
The DNA here is from genome assembly GCA_028658305.1 of Pachyuromys duprasi. NCBI lineage: Eukaryota > Metazoa > Chordata > Mammalia > Rodentia > Muridae > Pachyuromys > Pachyuromys duprasi. The sequence goes on from CM053766.1 coordinate 90,965,926, forward strand.
TGGAAAAAAATAAAGGATGGGTGGATAAACGCATGGATGAATGGGTAAACGATTGGGTGAGTAAAAGAATTAGTGTATAAATGATTAAGGAAATGGTGCTATATGCTACATAGGAATAAATTCTCTCTAAAATAGATGAAAAAATTCCTACTGTCCACACATC
>CM053766.1:90966188-91012448 GCA_028658305.1 Pachyuromys duprasi
TAGAGCTGTTCTGTGGACCCCCCGGTGTTAAGCAAGATGGGAAGACATGCTGCAGGGGAAACGCTGTGGTCTCTTGTAAAGTAGACCAGCAGCCTTCAACTCAGCATTCAACTGATGTACAAGAAGCAAAAATCCTGTTCCCTCTCTGCTGTGCTCCTTGGCCTCTTTTGTGGCAGAAAAATGACAGAACTTGTTGTTGGGTTTGTTTTGTTTGTTTTTGTTTTTTGTTGTTGTTTTGCTTTATTCAACAAGTGTTTTCTGAGTGTCTCCCATGAGCAGGCCAGCCCAACAGGTAAAATACTGGAAGCTCACAGACAAGCTGGAAGTGCCTACCAACCACCCCAGCTACCAACTACCCCAATGCCATCTTTTCCTTTAGGGCTGTTGAAAAGGTCTTGAATTTTTCATCCCAAAACTTCGAGGCACCTTTTGGAAAATAGAAATGTGAAGCTTCTCAGCTGTTTGTAGGAGCATTGGGTCAGATGAAGCAAATAAATGGGAGAAGATCACCTTGTATGCCCAGGAGTCGCATAGCATCATGGGACATTCTTTCTGCGGATTTGGGAAGTCTTCCCTACTTACAGATGGGAGGAAGGCCTGTTCCACCTGATCTCGGTCTAATGCTAGATTTATCCGATTGCCTGCAGGATGATGTTACCGCAGCCATTGTGCACGACAGCCAAGGGAACTCTTGAGAGAATGTAGCCTCAAGGAAAAAGAACCAGGCTTGGTAAGTAGACCCATCTCTGGAGTCCTGGAGACTGAAATCCCTAGAAACCAATCAGAGAAAGAGTGTGTGTCTGCTCTTCTAAACACTCTAACCCTTAGGCTGTACAACAGCAAGGCTTTAGCAAACATCACTGAAACAAAAGGAGAGAATTCTACCACACCTACTCATCAACCACCTAAGGGCCAGGGCATCATGGTGTTTAGGGCACTGGGGATGAAGTGAGGTCCTGGCTCTGGGAAGAGCACATACAGTGCCTAGAGGGAGGGAAATGTTTGATAGTCCACGACAGATGCTCCAGGCGCTTTAGAAAGTGCAGCTGCTGTAGGAAGACAGCCATCACTACAGCCCCAAGTCTAAGCACAGCGGGCATGAGGAAGGTCCACCTGGGGATGGATTCCTCATGGGAAACTGGGAGTGCCTATCATGGATCAGGACATCTTGTCGATCACAATTATTCACTTTTCCCCTCAAATCTTCCTTTTCCTGACTTCCCTATTTATTTCCACATACCACTCGCTGCAATGCCAGCCTGTTCCCACACGCCTCTTGTGTCAGTTTGTCATTTTGACTGAAGAAATTGAATGACGGTCACTTCTGCTTTCTTCTGCTGTTGGGTGAACTATATTTCAGTAACCTTAAATGTCCCTTAGGTTCTAGCTTTTGTCTTCCACATGAGGGTGTGGTAGCCTTGCTGCCAACCTCTTGACATCAGGGAATTAGGCTGAGTGGCGCTCAGGGGCAGAGGATGGCCCTTTCCGCTCTTGAATAGCTGCTGAATAAATGAACCAGCATTTTCATCAGAAGTTCTCAAAATCATGTGTGTATAGGAATGGACTCCTTTCCTGCTCTGTTAAATCTTAGCCCTCTCTATTTGTAAAAGGGGCGGGGGGAGAATGTGACTCCTGGTAATTTTGTTTTTTTCCCATCCAAAATGTAATGGTATTTTCATGCCTGTCTTATGGAAAAGGACCTTACCAGCTTACAAATATTTGGAAATGTGCTTTTGATTTCAGCTTTCAATTAACTTTCAGGAGTTATTGTTCCTGGATTCGTATCCTTAGATAGAAGTGCTAGATCAATAAAACTTGGAATTATCTAAACAAGAGGCCAGTTTCTTGCTTATTATACCTTAGGAACAAAGTCCTCCGGGTAGCAATTGTGTCTGTGATAGGAAGAGAATCAATAGTGAAAGCTCTTACAGCCAAGGTAATACGATACCTTGAATTAAGTGAGTGATGCTAACATGTAGGTGGAGGTGTGGGGAGAGAAAGGAGCAGACAGGAGGCAGCACCGATGTACCTAGAAAGGTCTCATGCCTTTCAGGTTGACACTGAAGTGAAACATCACATCCTCTCCCTGTTCCTCTTCTGTGCATAAAAAAATTATTTAAAGATGGTAAAAGCTTCCTGTATGACCTTCACAACGGCTCATTCGCAGTGAGTTTTGGCTGCTTACCGAAGAGGGGAAAAAAACCCTGGAGATGGATTGTCAGGACATTGGCTGCTCTTCCTATTAGCTTTAGAACATTCTGTACTCCTTGTGCGTGAGTGTGTGTTGCTGATGAAGTGCTATGTGGATGTTGCATAGTAACTCATATTCTCAAGGCTGTGCTCGCCAGCCGTTGTGTTCAGGCTCCAGCATCTCTGCCTCTGAGAGCTTTCCCTGCATGCATTGCCCTGAGAATTTCCCTCCGCAGGAAAGCGTAAAATGCAAATACTTTTGGAGACCTCCTGAAGAAAACCCTCAGCTGCTCTTGCTTCTCACTGATGTGGGAGCTGTGTAAATCAGTGCCCTGTTGGTATAACAAAATCCCGGAGATAATCTACCTAGAAGGAGAGAAGGTTGTACTCAGGGCTCCAGGGCTTCCAGCACAGGGTCAGTTGGCTCTGCAGCTTTGGGTCTGGGCTGAGGTTGCACCTTGCTGGTGGAAGCACATGGCAGAGAAGGCTGCTCACATCCAGGAAGACAAAAACAGAGGAAGACAAAGACAAAGGAAGTGTAGAGCCTAGGGTACCGCTATCCCCCCTCTCCAGGGCATGCCATCAATGGTCTGACTTTCTTCGTCCACACCACACACCCTGAAGTTTCCACTGCTTTGTGGTAGTGCTGTAGGCTGGGGACTAAGTCTCCAAAATATGGGCCTTTGGGAGACTTTATTTTTTTTTTTTTTGAGACAGGATTTCTTTGTGTAGCCTTGGCTGTCCTGGAACTCACTCTGTCGACCGGGCTGGCCTCAAACTCACAGAGATCCGCTTGCCTCTGCCTCCCTGAGTGCTGGGATTAAAGGCATGTGCCACCTCCGCTGGTCTCCTTTGGGGTACTCTTAGACAAGGTACAGCAGGGGCTCTTCTGTGTGACTTGTCCTCCCATCTGTCCAGGAACATTGATCATGGAGGAGCAGGGCAGTGTAGAAAAGTGCTAAATCACAGTAAGGGCTTGGAGGGTATTGTATGTGTCCGGTGAGTACAATGGAGTTGCTACAATCACAGCGACCAGGAGCTACTGAATTCCAAACTGCTTCTTGAACTTTCTCATGGAGAGACTTGAAATACATAGAACATATTGTTGCTTGCTGCTAAGGAAAATTTTGGTGACCTTCCAACTCCTACTTGGAAATAGCTTGTTCCTGATAGGTCTTTTGTGAAAGAGCTCCTTCTAAGGTCAAAGTTATAACCGGACCTAACAAGAGAGTTAAAAAAAAAAAAGGTCCCAATGCTGACCTTGGTTTATAGAAAAAAAAATGAGAACCTTTGTCCTGGATGTTTTCTGTGAGAGAAACTTGACAACCTCCATGATGCTCATTCAAAAGAAAATGTTAAAGTTGAATAAATAAACAGTGCTGTCTTTAGCATTATTTATGGAAGAAAATGTTGTCATCAGGGACTGTGTTGGCTAATCTCCTTTGGCCAAGTTCCCCTTAGAGACAATGCTTAATAGAAGGAATGGGCAGAAAATTAGCATTCAAAATGCTGTTCAGTAAAAGGGATAAAATGTTAATGGGGAACCCTTGGTGTCTCTGTTTCTGTTTATTTCTCTGAAAGTTAATTAATGGCCAAGCTCAGCACTAGGAGGAATCTGCATCTGAGTCCATCTCCCTGCTAAGTGCTATTTTGACCATTTCTGCGGCTTAATCTCAAAGAAGAGCTGACCTCCACTTCTGGAGCTGCCTCTTCCGTCTCCACATTGTGGACAGCAGAAAATTGCCATCCTGCAGCTAATTAGCATGGCTACACAGCCTCTGCGGTTAGCAAGGTAATTAGTTTCAGAGATAAGTGGAGATCAGGGAGGCTGGAGACACAGCATGTTTATTGACTGATGTCCCCTGGACAACAGAGCCACTGTCTACTTGTTAAAGAAACTTGAATTATTATCTGCCCAGAGTTCCAGGTCCCTAGGACGAAGCAATGTGGTAACTGGGGCCTTTATGGAAGCAAAGGATAAAAGCAAATTTGTGATTCAGGCAATAACCTTTAGAGAGGGGACAGGGGAGGTTTTCTGGAGAACATTGCTTTCGCGTGGAGAGGGCAGCAGACTGAAAGGACATGCTGAGGCTTTAGTGGAAATTCCTGACATTTGGGGAGAAGAAAGAGCTCAGATTGAATCGAAATAAGTTGGCATTGTTACAGGGGAAAGCCATGGGGCTAACCTTCACAAGGCATGCCTTTTCCAGAGTGGAACTCTAGGCAAGAGCGTTTCAAGCAAAAGTTGGGTAGATGCCGATGCCCCTGTCTGCAGTCTTCCTCCTCTGCAGAATGAACATGTGATAGTACCGAGATTTAAGAGGAGTAAATCTCATTTTATGAGCACATAGTTAACCCCACATATGTGTTGGACATTATTAGTACTCTCATTGCTTATCACTAAGGGATTCCAGGGGCTTCAGGTAGGAGATTGGACTAAACAACTTCAAAATCTCTACTCTTGGGCCTGTGACGTGGATTAATGGTAGAAATACCTTGCAGTTCAGAGATCCTTTGTGAAAAGCACCGTCTATGGCTTGCCTGTTCTTTTGAGCCCTGTAGATATCGTTAAAGCAGTGATTGTCTCATACATGATGCCCTTGACCTTAGCATACCTTTGCTTTTTGCTTACTTACATACCCTTCTGTTCCTGAAAGATTTTAGGCAACATAGATTTTTTTGTTTCTTTTTGTTATTACATTTGATTATTTATTTACATTGATTAATTTGGTTTTTTGAGACAGGCTCTCTCTACATAACCATGGCTATTCTGGAACTCACTCTGTAGACCAGGCTGGCCTCAAACTCACAGAGATCCACCTGCCTTTGCCTCCTGAGTGCTGGGACTAAAAATGTGTGCCACTATGCCCAGGCACATTCATTTATTTTATTATGTGGGGGGGGCAGAGAATAAATGGACAATGAGTTTCTCTCCTTCAACTGTATAGGCCCTGGAGGTTGAACTGAGGTCATCAGGGTTGGTGGTAAGCACCTTTACCATCTCTCAGCCTTTGGTAAGATATTTAAAGTAATAGGGGTTATTTTGTAACATGTACTAAGCTAAATGTTTTTTTAAAAGGGAGTTTTCAAACCATCATTAACTATATGATAGATTGTGGAGACTAGATCAAATATTTCCAAAAGTCATTGATAGTGCTAAGAACCAACCCATCTAGATAAGCCAGCCTTCTCTGCTAATGGTCTTATCTATGTACCCCACTCATTCACTTCCTGGGATAAACAGGAAGTGCCACTGGTGGCTAATGGCTGTCTTCTAATCAGGTGTTGGATGGCAGATACTGACTCACCCATTCCATTTTACTGCTTCATCATTATCAGTATCTCTGCCCGACTCCTACCAGGGAGAATGTTCTAAGTTCCTTGCAACAACACTTGACTTTTTTGTTTAACCCTGGCCCCTTCCTGATGCCCGATGTTCTAAAAGAGCTTCTAACTTTCTTAATCTGATAAAGGGCATCTACACAACCTTTACAAACAATGCTATAGTTTATAGTGAAAAGCTGACTTCCTTACCCTAAAGTCAAGAATACCACATTGTAATCACTGCTATTTGAGATCATACAGAGCGGTATACTCAGAGCAATAAGGAAATAAAATTAAAAACATGTGAGATGAAAGGACACAAAACTGTATTTATTCATAGGCAATGCAATTCTATTTATAGAAATGGCTTAAATCTACAAAACAACTACTAAAAGTAAGAAAAATCATCATCAGAGAAGCTAAAAACAGTGACAAATGTAAACAGTTGAGTAAAAATGTTAGCTATTAATGAATTAGGCACTTCAGCTTAAAGACAGATTATCATAATTTATTTTAACCTATTCCAGCCTCTTACATGTCTACTTATATGGTTAGCCATTTTGTGGCTATTTATCCTCAACTCCTTTTATTTTTAAAGTGAAACTCTTGCAGACAACATGCTGTTGGGCCTTGTATTGCAATGTTCATATTGACAAAGTATTCAATTCATTAAGAAAATATAAGAATTATAAATGTGCATCTTATAAATAGCAATGGTTAAATGCATGTATAGAATATAGACAGAAGCGACTAGATGGGTATTGGCCTCATGCCATAGTAGTATGGCCCAATGACTTCAGTTTAGGCTAGCAAGAACTGTTTAATTAGCTTCATTGGCAGTGTGACATAAGATGACAGGACCCATATCTTCAATGAGATATAATCTCCCTGGGACACGAGACTGCACAGATAATACAATGAAAGAATAAAGAAATCATAGAGTTGAGAGAAGACTACCCTATTGCTGTGTTAGACTAAATAGCCACCCTGGAAAGAAGAGTGCAGATCTAGGACCCAGACTTGGACCAATACTGAAGAGAAACGTAACAGGCACTGTTCATGATCCTAGTTGCCTGTTGTCCATGTACATGACCTCACTGTCATTGACACCATTCTCAGAATGGGAATGAGGTCTGACTAGTCCATGAGTGAAATCATATTACCATAGCCATAGTGACTGTTGGATAAGTAGAGTTGGGGGCAGAAGGGAGAGATGCTTTCATTTTTTCTGATAGAAGAACTGTGTAGAATCAAAGCTATCAGTAGCCTTTGCTTGAGGATGAAGCTTCACCAACACATCTAAATTCCTTTAAACTACCCCAGTACAGAGGAAGTGCTTTAACATGTGTGGTGCTTCGCTGTAGTCTGAGTGTGTATGCCCCCTTCTCATCTTGAAACTTAACCACCAAGAACGAGAATGTTGGGAGATGCTTGGGCCTTGAGAATGAAGCCGCTGCGGATGACACCGGTTCTCACAAAAGGGCTTAAGGCGGGAGCGCTCCTCTCTGTCCTTTTACCCTTCAAGCCCTTTCTCCAAGCGAGGACACACACTCAGCTCTTTCATCTCCAGGTGAAGACACAGCCGCCGGAGCAGAGTGACAGTCTTGGAAGCCAGCCCACCAGACGTGGAGCCTGCCGGCACCTTCATCTTGCTACTGGTGCTTTGATCTTAGATTTCTTAAACCTCCAAAATTAGGAGAAATAAATTTTTATAACTTATAAACCACTTAGTCTAAGGTATTTTGTTGCACCACAGGGAATAGTCTGGGATATCTGTCCATTACAGTTTTTGTTGTATATTTTTAAAATGTTTCTTGGAAAGCAGAACAGAGAGACCAAAGCAAAACAAAGGCTATCAAATTTTGAGGACATGATTGAGCCTGTAAATCAAACCAGCCTTGAAGACCCCTCCAACCTCTGAACGCAACACTAAATTCCTTTTATGGTTTAGGCCAGTTGCAGTAAATTATTTTTCCTCTGTTTCTCTCTTTTGTTTCCTTTTCTCATTCTGTTATGTCCTGCTAACAGGCTATCACTGTGTAGCTCAGGCTGACCTGGGACTCACAATCCTCCTACCTCAGCCTCCCATTCTGGGTTGTAGGTGTATGTTACCATGTCTGACTCAGAGTCAGTTTTTTGTTTTTGTTTTTTTTAATTGTAAGGATAACTGGTACTTAGAGTCAGTATGATTTAAGTACAAGCAAAAAAGAATAGTTTTAGAGTGATGATCCTCTGAATCTGCATGATGATCGAATTTATGTCTCATATAATTGTATTTACCAAACAAAGTTATGGATTCTACAGGACAGGTGAATTTCCCAACTTCCAACCTCTTTTCTCTTTTGCTAATTGATATTGTGTTGGGTATTTTGCCAAACTCCCTGGCCATGGGCCTGTCTAGTTTTCCAATTGCATCCTCCACACAGCTGGCCACTTTTAAAAGAGAGAGCAGACCATTTTACAAATGCACATCACACACATGCATACACACATGCACACATTTTTCGAGCAGCATCTATTTAATATCTTTCTGTGGATCCTGACTGCTAAGTGGGCTTCATTCAACCTCGGTGTGATCTTAGCGTGGTCTGCATGATTCTTAAGTCCTACCTCAGTCCTCTTTAGTTTCTTCTTCCAGGATATTTGCCAACAAACTTGGTGTTCACTGCATTTCCATCACATAAGCTCGTACATGCTTTCCAGGCTTTGTATCTGCTACTCTCAATTCCCTCAGTTCTTTCTTCTGTTTTCTGTACTGTGGAATTCCTGCTCTTCTATGAAGAATTTCTGGGAGAGCCACTAGACATGCATGTTTTGTTGCAGGCCGCTAGGTAGTTAGTTAAGCACCCCGTGGCTAATTGTTGCGTCTGTCTTCAGAGCAAGCAGCTGGAAATGGCAGACGAGAAGGGAAGGCAGATTTAGACTGGAATAGTGTCAGTGAAAATGAGTTAGAGCTTGCACTGTGTTCCAGGCATCCAACTTCAAAGAAGCTAAAGCAGTTTGCCATGGCCTCTGAGATGTACAGGTGCCAGGATCAGAGAAGCTGAAGGAAGCAAGAAGGAGCTGAGGTCGATCTGGACCTGCCTGTTGTAGCTATTCTCATCACTACCTGAGGAGCCGGTGAGGCAGCAGGTGAGCAGCCATGTATGTGATATTCCACAGCATCACGTCCTGCTCCAGATGTCCAACATAACAGGAACGTGGGTCTTTCACATCTCCTTTTCATGTTTTCCATAAAGCTGTTACGTGGTCAGTGTTAACCCTTACACTGCAGCTCAGCTGAGACAACACAGTACAAACCATTATGTCTTCCTTGGATAAGAACAACTTTTTTCCTGTTTCCTCCATTAGGGAATATGTCTCATGTATATGTGTATATTTGTATTTGAGGCATCTAAATAATTTAATTGGTACTTAATGTTCAGTAAGACAACTAATTAGGAAACATTTTTGTGAAGTATCAACACAGAGTTATTAACATGCATTTAATCTACACTATTTCTTCTATGTATTATTTTTTAAACTATTTTTACTTTTACTTCTCTGAATGTGTGTCTTTGTATGCCACGTGTGTGCAATGCCCAAGGAGGTCAGAAGAGGACATTAAATCTTCCAGAGCTGGAGTTATGGGCAGTTGTGAGCTGCTTGGCATGAGGGCTGAGAATCTAATTCTGGTCCTCTGGAAGAGCCCTAATCCACCTCCCAGGCCCCTTTTCTATTCATCTTTTTAGCAATTAAAAAGCTAATGTTTAGCACTTGTTTGTATAACCATTAGAATAGCATTATAAGAAAGAGAGATTTCTTTTTTTTAACTTAACTTTATTTTAAAAAATTCATTCACTTTACGTCTCAATTGTAACCCCTTCCCTCATCTCCCCGTCCCACCATTTCTCCCCTATTCCTCAGAAAAGGAGAGCCCTCCTCCTCTACCATATGACCCCAGCCTAGCAAGTCTCATTAGGACTACCTGGACCCTCTTCCTCATGGCCTGGCAAGGCACCCCCACCCAGGGGAAGTGATCAAAGAGCTGGCAACACCAGAGTCCATGTTAGAGGCAGTCCCTGCTCCTCTTACTAGGAAACTCACAGGGAGACTGAGCTGCCAATCAGCTACATCTGAACATGGGGTGTAGGCCCTCTCCTTGCATGGTCCTTGGTTGGTGAATCAGCCTCTTCAGGCTCCCCAGGGTCCAGATTTTTTGCTCTTAACATATCCACAGGGATTGAATTCCAGAGGAGGAAAAACGATTATATTGGTGGATTTGGGTAGGTGTTATCTCCAGTGATTACAGATCAGAGTGTTCTGTTTAGAATGCATTTCAAAGTCTCTTAGAGAGGTGGCAAAGGTTAATTATTTTAAGCATTTGGAATTGGCAACAAATAGGGTGGAGTATACACACTGACTAGACATATGCTTCTGAGTATCTACACAGCTCTCTGCCTGTAATGGCTCACACATAAAGCCAAGCATGTGGCAGGGTTTGGTGTTCCTGCGGAATCGTCTGTCAGACCTATCTAATTACATACTCATACTCTACTCCATATTTTCCAACTTTGGTCTGGTTTCTCAAAGCCTCCAACCAATTTTTAATTTTTTAAATTATTTTCTTATTTTGTATGTGTTAGGGATTTTGTGTGCATGTATGTCTGTGTACCATATGTGTCTCTGATCCTTGAAGAAGCCAAGAGAAGGCTTCAGATCTTATGGAACTGGAGCTATTACAGATGGTTGTGAGCCACCATGTGGGTGCTGAGGATCAAATTCCCGTCCTCTGGAAGGGCAGCCAGTGCTCTTAACTGCTGAACCATTTCTTTCAGCCTGACAGCTTATTTTTATTTTTTAAGATTAATTTATTTTATTTTTTAGGTGAACTGGTGTTTGGCCTGAATGTATGTCTGTTTGAGGATGCCATATCTCCTAGAACTGGGGTTACAGACAGTTGTGAGTTGCCATGTGGGTTTTCTGGAAGAGCAACCAGTGCTCTTAACCACTGAGTCATCTCTCCAGCCTGATAGCTTACTTTTAAAGAATTAATTTTATATGACGTACAAAATAATTGTGAGCATCTTTTAGAGACACTTTCAAAAAATAAGGAAGGAATGAGCCTGTAGCTTAAAGGAAGAACATTGTCAAGCATGTACAAGACCCTGGACTTGATCCTCCGCACTGCAAATAAATAAGCAAATGAATGAATAACAAGGACTTTGAGCTCTCTATCCTAGCACTTAGACTCTACATCGCAGCAAGGAAAGTTTGGTTTTAGAAAAGAAACAATTTACCACCCTACTGAAGAGAAAGGGACCAGGACAGAAGACGGGGAACTATTAGGTTCAAGCTTCTCTGGGTTTGTGAGTATCTGCCGTGGGTAAGGTGCCACTCAAGAGAACCAAGTTTCTTTAAGCATAATAGCTCTTAAGGACAAGATTCAAAATTCTCAGTTCAAAAGTATAAAGACTTGAGGGGCAGGAGAGACGGCTCAGCAGTTAAGAGCACTGGGTTTAATTCCCAGCACCCACATGGCCGCTCACAACTGTCTATAACTCCAGTTCCAGGGGAATCTGACACCCTCATCCAGGCATACTTGCAAGCAAAACATCAATGCACATAAAATAAAAATGAATAAATCAGAAAAAGGTAAATAGACAAAAGATTACAAAGAACAAGTTTCTGTAATTTTGTTTAGCCAAAGACTCCTTTGACTCATATATGCAAATGATGCATAATTGTATGGATTTCCATTTTTGCTCATGACTGGTAGCTGCTGTCTAAGCATCTATAAAGTGAATTGTTTAGGCTTGCCAAAATGTGATATTCATGAATGAACACATTAAAGGGGCTGATGAAGGAGTAACGTAGTTATTCTATTCTCATGCCTTATTACTTAGAAAAAGCTCCTAGTAGACATAGGACCTTAGATATAATTAGAATTCTTGAATAATCTGGGAAAGAATGGGTTCTTCTCCATATTGAATGAGCTTTGCTTCGAATGGTTGTGATTTTTCGTTGTTATTCTCCTCAATTAATCAACTTGTACTCTCAGCTTTTTCATCAAAAGCTTGCTGTGTGTGTGTGTGTGTGTGTGTGTGTATGTGTGTGTGTCTGTGCATGTGTGTGCACATTTGTTTAATACTGGGTAGATCTTTGTTTCTTTCTTCATTGAAAAGTGGGAATGGATAGATTTCATGACTTGTAATTTGTTTTACTTAAAAGGGCCTCATTCAAGCATGCTCGTGGTTTTCTGCTGATATGGAGAGACCACAAGCTCAATCATCAGAGGGCAGAGCCAGAGACTTGGCACTGTCAAGAGTTAGTTCATTTTCACGGTCATCATCTTTGTTGATGCCTGTCTATGTAGTAATTGTCTTTAAGACCAATGTTAATAATAGAACCATTTTCCCAAAAAGGCAGCATTTAGCATCTGCACGCCCGTTCCAGGGAGCAGGAAACAGACTGGCCCCCAGCATCTTGTCTCACACCAGGAGAGAGTGCTGAATGGTTCTGAGTAGTAAATGCTGTTGTGCTTTGCCACTTAAATATTTTGTATCTTTTAAGCTCTGCTAAAGGAAGAGATGTCAAGACTCTCTAGTGGCAATGGCCTCTAGCGATGGCTTTTTTATAAGAAGGATAATACTAGTCACTTAACTGATGATGGAGAAAGGGAAGGTATCACCTCACTCACTGGGTTTATTATCTTAGCCCCTGAAATGGCAGGTTGTTGATAGAAAGGTAGGGCTTGGAAAGGAAGGAAATTTTACAGGCATGATTCAACTAAATAATCTGTACATGGGTTTCCTTAGTAGAGCGGCAGTGGTATAGAAACAAATTGTCACTGGCAATTTTGTTTTAGTAAACGGCAGTCTTCTCTAAGTCTAAAGAAGATCTACTATTCACAGAGCAAAGCCATTCTATGTCTCCCTCCTTTACCTGTCTTCTGTATTGGGTGGTGGAAGACTACATCTTCATGCTTAGACTTATTTCCAGGGCTGCTGTCAGTGGCAAAAGACAGACTTATTATTCAGCATCAATAAGAGAATTTTAGGGGCTTTAGGAAACACTATAATTTCTTTTTAACTGAAAGGAAAACCTCCAAACTTTTTGTCAAAGGAAATATTTTCATATTTAATATTAATCTTTTTATGTGTGGAAAAGTAGTTTTAATGTTTTAAAACAGATTGTCATTCTATAGTCAAAGGTGTCCTTGAATTCCTGGAAACCCTCTTTCTTCAGCTTCCCATGTGCTGGGATTATAGGTATGGGCCACCAAACCCATTTAAATATTATTATATGAACCTGCTTTCTATAATTTTAATTTTTAAGTACTTTGAGTGGATGAAGAGGCCCACAGAGACCAGTGTGTTGAGGGCCCCAAAATCTCACAATGCAGCCATAAGTGAGACTTGGCAAATTCTTATTGATTGGAAAGTCACGTTTGGATCCTTCAGTGTGAGTCTTCATGAAGATTCAGTCATGCTCATGCTAGCCTGGGACAAGGCTCACTGTCTGGCACAGAACACTGGGCAGAGGACCTGGGATCAGCGCTGATCTCTGCCATACCCACTTGTGTAACATTGGGAAAGTCTCCTGGTCTGCAAAGAAGGCGGCTTTGAACTTTATTCCTGGTATCTTGCTCACTTAGCAACTCCATTGTTCTGGGCTAGAAGAGGTAGCAGGAGCTGAAGTTCTATCATAAAAAGTTTTAGACAGGCAGAGAAAGTAACATTTATTTGTTACTTCCTGGATGTAGAGCAGGCTTTCAGTCACAGGTGTGTGTGTGTGTGTGTGTGTGTGTGTGTGTGTGTGCTGAGTGCAAGACTTTAGCTTTAGGAGTGCTGGGTTCTCTTGGAGGACCCCAGATGCGGGCAGTCAGGCTGCCTGTTCTTTCACATTCACATCCTTTTCCAAACTTGCGATTCCTTTTCATTGAGAAAAGCTTAACCATGTCAGCTAACTGGCATTCTGTCAATGTATTCAAATCTAGGTTGTCAATACAATCTGCCATTCAAGGGCCCTGTAGAATGACAATATGCAGGGCAAGGATGCTTACCTGCTCCGAAAGCCTTGGTGAAGCTCCTATTCCTGGAGCTGTAGTCTGGTGGGGCTGAAGATCTAATGATCTCCTCGTTTCCTTATACAGAACCCAGAAGCAAGATGGGTAATGGAGGGCTTCCCTTTACCCCATCAGCTCCTACAACCACATTTGCCACTCACTGAGTCTATGAAAGACTGATTGCTAATGCTCAGCGTCTGGTTTCTTCTTGTTTTCTTGTAGGTTACCCAAGACCGGGTAATTTACCAGGATGACAGTTTATCCTTACAGTTCTGGAAGCTGGGAACCCCAATATCAAGGTGTCAGCACCCGATGAGGCTTTCTTACACATTCAAAGGGTTTCAATTGCTGTGAAGAGACACCATGACCACAGCTACTCTTATAAAAGAAAACATTTAATTGGGGCTGACTCACAGTTTCAGAGGTTTAGTCCAGTATTCTCATGGTGGGAAACAGTCAGACATGGTGCTGGAGAAGGAGCCGACAGCTCTCGTCTTGACCTGCAGGCAGCAGGGTGGGAACTGAGCTTCTGAGGCCTCAAAACCGGCCCCCACGGTGACACTCCTACTCCAACAAGGCCTACTACTCCTAATAGTGCAATTCCCTATAGCCCAAGCATTCAGACACTTGAGTCTGTGGGGGCCATTATTATTCAAACCACCACAAAGGTCAACAAGGGGGAAGAGAGAGGTGAGAGAGGACAAAATCCACCCCAAGAAAGCAAACTCACCGGCAGGAACTGCCTCTGGCCTCCGAAAGGCCCCACCCCTTAATATTGTTTCCAGGACAATTTTATTTCAGTATGAGTTTGGGATCTGACAAACACTCGGGGCAGGGGGGTGGCTATCCAGCCTTTCAGATTTCTGAAACTATAAAACCCTAGACATTGGTGTGAATTTTAAGGTTAGTCTTTACTGAAATCGTGTCAGTGGTGACTGGATGAGCCTTATCCCCTAATGCTGTGAAGGGCTCGTAGAAAAAACATCACTTAAGGAAGATCTGGTGACAACTTTCAATCATATTCCTTCTAACATTGCCTTAGAAGAAAACTCTGAACCTTGAGAGAATGCCTTGCAGAGCCCTGTACCACGAGGGCTCAGCCACAAGGCATGCTAGGACCTCAGAGAAGGTGTGCCTGAGGAGACCATCCAGAACGAAAGGATTTGCAGCTACAGTTCTGAGGGCCGAACTCTTGGCCAGATACTAGCTTTGTACAACGTGCTCAGGAAAAGAAGAGACTTTGAAACCAGAGGGGCAGAGCTGTGCTCAAAGTTCAGGCCCAGAACACGACTCTACTCATTGGGCATGGTTATAATGTCTATGACCCTGTCTGCAGTTTTGGTGTCACATGTGTTTTGATGAAAACAAATGCAAGGGGAGGTCGATCCTCTGGGGAGGATCCTCTGCCTGGTCCCAGATTTATGCCTTTCTTACCCAGAGAAGACTCCAGAAATACTGGAAGTAGCTTTCTTCTCAAACCTCAGCAATGTTCTGCTTGGAAAACCAATCAGTCTGCCTCTTGGGTTCACATAGGGAAATGTGTGCAGGATGCCTCTGCATTGCCTCCGTGGACAGAATTTCTCTTTTACACTTGGAGCTTTTTTTCACTAACACTTACTTCTTAGTGCAGTATAACACAAACAAACAATTTTATGCTATCATCAGCTGCCAGATAGGTTTAATAACGTGATAGACCCCGGGAGATACAAAGGCAGCTGAATATTAACAAGAAGCTGAGTCTTTCTTCCTCCAATGCAGACATTTTCAAATCACCCCTTCATCGCTGAGCTTTAGTGTCTCTAAACATCCAATTTTACACATTTTGCTATTTCTTTTAAGTTCTGATTAGACAGTTCAGTCAATATTTTTGCTGTTTTCTACTTCATTACCTTCCATTTTCATAAGGTCCTTTAGACAATGGGCAGGTCAGCATTTCACTAATGGTTTCTGGTATGCTCTGATCAAAGCCAGGGGTCTTGTTTACTGTTCGCATGCAGATTGCAGAGCCCACAAAGCTATGGGAAGCACAGTGAGCTCTGTAAATGTGAACAGAACCCAGATCATAGAATGAAAATGTGTGGTCTCACAACAGGCATGCCAGACAAATGAGAATGCCAACTGATATCTAAAAAAAAAACATATGATTATTGTTTTCCTGTTTTGCAGAGCTCTGTTCTTTATTTCTTGATCCTCAGAGAATGACTGGTAGCAGAATTGCATGGGTGCATTTGTGCATGTGTGTGTACGTGTGTGTGTGTGACTGACAGTCAAATCCAGGGCCTCATAGAATAGGGAGGCAAGCACCCAGCCTCAGTGCTGTATCCAGGATTTATTGACCAAGTGCCAGACACTACTGGAAATTTGTTGCAGTGTATCTAGTTTTATGATCACCTCAAGAGGGACAATATTTTCACTGTTAGTTTTTAGATAGAGGAACAGTTCATAGATATTAAGGTATTTAAAGTAACATAATTAGTAAACAAAGGTCTTATTTATTAAGTTAGCTTCATTTTGAAAGCTATGTTCTTTCCTTTGCTCTCTCTTGCCTCAGGAGAGAGACAGTCTAGTAAAATATGAATGTTTTGTCAGTAATAAATGTCTTAGCTCCCTGAATTTTTATATGAGTGCTATTCTGGGACTATTATATGTCATATATAGTATAGAAAGATATATAAATAGCATTTTTGCTTAATTAAATATTATTTGTCTCTAAATGTCAATATGAGTATTAGGGGATCAATTGACATGAATCCTGCCATTTATTAAACATCCAAAGCTACAGGATCAACACGACACAGCATAAAAAGGGTGACCTCAGTGAAGGTACAAGCTGTGGCAGAGAGGGCTAGAGTGAAAAGGTGACTTTTGAGATGGGTGTTGCAGTCTGAGCAGAATCCAAGCTCACAGAAATGAGAAAGTCGGGACCCAGAAAAGGAATGGTTTGGCACGCAGTGGAGGAAGCCACGTTTTATTGGGTCCCTCGAGTGCCACAACTAACATGTTAGCTTGTTTAATTCTCAGTAGAGCAATATTGGGTTGTGTTGTTGTTTGTCCTTCAAAATGTTCAGGCTGAATGCATCTGTTTCTTCAGCCTCATCCTGCCCCAGGTCTAGCTCAGGGCATCACGGCCAGTCAGTGGCACTGCCTAAGCCTGCCCCTGCTCACCATTCCCAACTAACCTCCAGAAGCTGAGTCCAGCTGAGTCTATGCTGCAGATGTTTCTGGAGTCCCCACAATCCTTTCCTGGCTCCCGCATTGGTCCAGGTGTGGTCTTCACTTGTGACAACCTACTACAGGTCTGGCTACTTCTGGTCTTGTCCACCTGCCTTCTCCTCATTCAGTCCATTCTCAAACAGCATCCAAAGAGATCACCACTGACTATATTGGGTTATACTCTTGCCTAACTAAGACCCTGTGGTTAGTCTTCATTTTCCTTCAAATAAAATGGTAGGTATTTGGTTTATTTGTTTGTTTGTTTGTTTGGACAGATCTTCATGTAGCTTAGACTGCTCTTGAACTTGATGTATAATTGAGGATAACCTTGAATCTCTGATCCTCCTATTTCTACCTCCTGAGTTCTGGAATTATAGTTGTATGCCACTAGTTTGATTTATGCAATGTTGAGGACTGAGACCAGTTCTTTGTGCATCTTAACATTCTTCCAAACCAAGTTACATCCCAGGAATCCCTGAAGTCCAAATTATGGAATGAAGCTTAAAAAGCCTTTATGATCTGGCCTCTGCTTCTCTCCTAATGGAGACCAATCTTCCATGATACCTCTGTCCTCTGTGTACTGGGAAGGCTCCCAATTCCTCTCTGCAATTCTTTGGCTATTTTCCGATCACTCAACCAGCAGCAACTGCTGCAGCCTGGAGGGCGGGTTCCTGGGCAACAGAACCGTGTCGTCCTGTTTATCAACAATTATTTTTAAATGAGTGATGTAACTTTTAAAAGCTGAGGCTCAGGGAACTCAGATTACTTTTACAAAGCAAAACAGCTTCTTAGTAGTGGACATAGGGTCTGAACCCACCTGTCTGTACCCAACTCTCATGCCTTTCTTGCGTCATCCCAGGGTCCCTCATAAAGCCCTCAGACATTCATTGCGGCTAGGTCAAAGCATGCACACAGAAGGTGCAGGAGGCTAAATGGCCCAGGAAGCTTAGTCAGATAGCATAGGGCCTTGAACTCTGTCTAGCTTAAGGAGTCTTACAGGACTCTTCTGTAGGCAGTCAGGAATCGTGAATGGTCTAGGAACAGGAGCTGTACTCACAGGAATCTCCTTTCCAGCTATCCCTGCTCAGAACTTTTGGGATTTGAATTAATCATTTCCTCTCTTGAATATAAGGATGACAGCAATTTTGCAAGGGTAATCATTTGTGTTAGCGTTCTGTCGCTGTGACAAAAATACCAGAGATAATAAATGTAGAGAGTGAAAAAATTTATTTTGGCTCACAGTTTCAGAGGTTCCATCCATAGCTGTTTGGGTCTGTGTTGGCACACTATATCATGGCAGGAACATATGGCAGAGGAACATATGTTCATCTCATGGTAGATGAGAAGCAAACAGCAAGGCTGGAAAGGACCAGAATCTAGAAGTACTGGTAGCCTGAAGCAGGCCCTGCACTTAAAAATACGTGTGTGTTTTAAGTAACTTTTCTCCTTTGCAACTGCTGCTGAGACCTGCATACAAAGTTAGAAAGCCCAACTTTCTGGCACTGGAGATTAATTGGTGCCTCTTGCATTCTGTAGTGCAATGATGCACCAGGCAAATACCTACTTCATTGACCGGAATCCCCTAAATTGCTTTCCCTGTGCCTGAGCTCAGGGCTGAGGCAGAGTGATGAGGTGGAAGTCAATCACTCTGAGTTGTTCTCCCAGCTCTTTTAATAACCCGAAGTGAACTGTATCTACAAACTAACTAGTGTTACAGATGGTGCATAAAGCTTTTTTTTTTCTCTACCATTTCAGCAATAATTCTGACTCATCTTCTTATCTAATGGGTCCTCTCAAGCAAAATCTGAACATATAATTATGACCCAAACTCCTACACAATTTTTCAAAGAATAAAGTTTAAACGTGCTATCAAGGAGATAATGTCATGTGTCAGCACCATAGGCTAGATTTTCCCAAATTACTTATGAAAAGACTGTATCAATGGAGCTGTTTCAAAATCTTCGGAGAGAGTTCCAGTGCAGTGTGTACTTAAAATCACTTCCAGCAAGATAGCTCAGGTTGGCAGTAGAACAAACCTAATGATCTGAGTTTGTGGAAGAACAGAACAAAATCCCAAATGCTGGGACACATGTGCATACACACACACTCATACACATACACTCATGTACACACACACTTACACATACATACAAACACAAATACAATTACATATACACCAATACATATCAGTACACATCCACAAACACACACATATATAAATATATATATACACATAAACATACATCTGCACATACACACAAACACACACAATGTTTAAATAAAATGATTCCTTTTTTCAAGGGGATTGGACTTTTTTTTTGCAAATACAACAACAATAAAACATGTTCTTTAATCTGTACTTAATTTAAATTACTTACTGAATCCCCTTACTCAGAATGAATACAAGTGCTTCCTTGTGCCATATAATAGCTAGCCAGAGTCTGCAGCCAGCAGCAAAAGCAGGGACATTCTCCACGGATCTGGCCTGGTCTCACCTCAGACCCGGGAAAACTACTAGCCAAACAACTTGAATTCTGTTTTTAATTTGATACACCATGCTGAATGCGAGATGCATGGGCATTTGAGGGGCCCTCTCAGTTGAGGGAATGGCTGCCATCTCAGGGTTCATCTTGCATTCCTGTGTGTTCCTTTTCCTTCCTTGTGGGTGTCTGAGAGATGAAGCAGGAGAATGCCGAGAATCTGAGGAAATGTGACCTTATGAAACAGTCCTTTCATTCGATTTCACAGGCTTCTTTATGCCGTATGCATTAGGCGCCTGCATTCCCCAAGGGAGGCTGGGATTTGGTCTGTGGGTGAAATGCCAAGGCAATCTTTGCTTGCTTGGTGGCCGTTGGGGTCATGACAGAAGCTCAGGAACAAAATCCTAAAGACCCCTTCCTGGAGCCTACAGAGGGGACAGCACAGCAGTTCTGAGGGAAGCCCCCTCTTGGCTTCACTGGCCGCCTCCAGCAGACACCTGGGACATGCTATCTAGGAAAAGTTGCTCTTGTTTAACAATACTCCAATGGGGTTTCATCCAGATGATTATGACTCAGGTTTAAAATGATCGTACTTAAGACATGTGGGGTGTTCAATGGGAACATTAAGCACGATCTGAATGAATATTAAGAACAATGTAACTCATTGCAGAAAACGTGGCTTATCTGTTGCTGCTGTGTTCTGTGGTAAGAACAATGCCGGTAAAAGGAGAAGACTGGGCTCCATAGTGTCCAGGCTAATGGGCTAGGAAGCTAATAGAGGTGGGCTTTGAGGGCCACCCTGGGTCTCATTAAGTGAAGAAAAGAAATAAAAAGACTAGGTGCACAAATGGGCAAAGACACAGACTTGGGAAAATGTGTGAACACATACATATGAATGAATGTGTGTTGGGGGAGGGGAGTACAGAGAGGAGGTTTCAGGGTAAGCAAATGAGGCAGCGAAAGGTCCCAGGAGGCTTCTGTGTGCCAGTGCATTTGCTTTTTATCAGGTAGGAACTGGAAAGTGATGAAAAGAGTCTACCAAGATGGCTTGTGCACATCTGCATTCTCCGTTTGCTCCTGGATCAGAGAGCAGCGTGAGCAGGCCGTAGCCAGAGGAGCACAATCCAGAATGTGATATTTGACCAAATGCTATAATTACTCCAGAAAGGTCAAGAAGGATAATGACTACAAAGAGGTCACTGGGTTTGGCAGTTGGAAGGTCAGTGGGGACAAGGCCCAGAATAGTGCTCTGGATACAGCTGAGGTCCCTAGTATGAAGAGTAATTGTCAGGGAAGAAAAGCAGACTCTAATTGTCCAAAGCACAGTGGTGTTAGCGGTTGTCACTCAGCCCAGGGAGTCTTGGCTCTGTGAGAAAGAAGCAGGACTTCAGCAGTCTCTCTGGGCTTACAGTGGACATGGGCCCTCTTGAGAGCTGTTTTATGTGGCTGTGCTGGCAGGAGGTTTGTCTTGTAATTGTGAGGGTCCAAGCTGATTCCCCGTCACCCTGTACTTAGCTCAAGATTCCTTTCCTCGTTGGGCTGCCAGGTTTCCTGAGTTTGCAGGGCATAGTTGTCCTTTGGTGTCCAGCGTAGAAAGAGATGGGTTCTAAGATTCTCACTTCTCATGGGTACTAAAACGTAAGGATGCTCTTGGACCCACGTATGAAATGGTATCATAGCTGCATACAAACTATCTGTATCTTGTCAGATACTTAAACCGTCTCCAGATGGCTTAAAATGCTTGATACGATGTAAATGCTCTAAAAACAGATGACATCATACATTGCTTAAGGGCCTATGACGGGGGGGGGGGGGGAGAAGTCTGTGCATGTTCAGTTCATAGTGCCCCCACCACCAGCATTTTCAGTACAAAGTTGGTGGAGGTGCCCAGGTGTACCTGGTTTTACAAAGAGAACCAGCTACAGTTCTCAGCATTTGGAGATGAGCCCTGGAGCCCCCTCACAGAGTTCCCAGGGGGCAGGGAAGAGCTCTGAATTGCTGTTGGCAATCCCCTCCACAGGGCTGCCGGGTCTGGGAAGGTGGAGTTACACCCGCAGATCACAGTGTTTTCAAACTCTGTTTCCCCACCCAGTGACAGAGCCGAGCTGTTTTTCACCCCCACTATGGTCCTGTGACCCACCCAGCCACTGTATAATCAATGTTTCCATTCCTTTCCAAGATAAACATGTTGGTGGGCATTTGCAATCAGGGAAATGAAAGTTTTCCATCTCTCTGTGGAGGCAGCACTTAGTTTTAAAAACAGAGAATTTAGCAACGGAATTTAATCTCTGGTTACTTTGTAACACATCTGTGGCACCAGACGCCAAGAGAACAATTCTTCTTCTTTTTTTTTTTTTCATCTTCTTTTAGAGTCAGTTAAATTCTTCACTGCATCATCCCCCACTCCTTTCTACTTTGTTCAGAATTATCAAACAGAATAGCTAGAGAATAGGACCTTAACTGTATCCCATTTCAGGATTAGGCAACTAGGAAACGGGAGCCAAGCCTGGAAATGAAAACGTCCTCCTAAATGATCGAGCGAAGATAGGACTTAAAGCACACAACTGTCATTGTGCCAGGAAATTGTCTGCCCTCTTTGGACGAACTGGTGAGAGCTGCTTTGCATTTATATCAGGTTTTAAAGATAATAAATGCCATTCTTCCTGCTCCGATGAAATGTAATTTCACAACTGCTTTGAAGATAGCCCTTCTTTCTTTGCATCTGTGGAAATGAGCAACCTCCTGCCCCCACACATCTCCAGCATCCTACCTGTTTAGTATAAACAGGCTTTGTTTGGCCTGGGGATTAGTAATTTTATTTCAGAAAGAAATGACTGATTAAGAGTGGTGCAGATGTCAGGATCAAAGATTGCTTTTTTGCACAATACTCTGGTGTCAGAGGCAGCCAAGCTGTTTATGTATCCACTGGGCTAAATTAGTGTCATTATCACTTCAGTAAAGCTGAGATACTACTGTGTTCTCTACTAAAGGACCCAATTACAGTATCTGCTGGACGATGTTCTAAATGACACCATTTAATTAAAGCCTAATCTCTCTTTCTGGATGAACAATATTTGAAATTATTAAACATTCTTTCATTCGATTACTGCAAATCTCTGACCATTTTTGAGAACAGGTAAGAAACTCATCTGGCACTCGGATGTCCCAGGAGAATAATTACTGTTTTGTGTTGTGTGTAGGGCTTGGCACCCAGTCACAGTCACCCAGGACAGAGCTTACAGTTTGAAAATAGTTCAGATTTGCTTCTCAGAATTTTGGACAGCAGAGGGCCTTGTCTGTGACTCTCACTGGTTTCTCCCAGGACTGAGACATAAAGGAGAGCTCTAAAAAGCACATGTTCAAAGGAATAAAGCCATTAAAGAAATACAGTTACCGTGCCAGGGGCTGAGCCCTGTGACTGACATGATAGCAATTCATTTTGAATGACTATCTCATCCGGGAATGCAAGAATTAAAATGAACTCAACAGTGAACTCTAGAGACAACCTGTAATAGAAGGAAACTTTCACTTGTTAGAAGGAGGTATGATTTAAAGAGAGGTAGCTATTGGGTAGAGCTTGAAAGCACACTCATTCTCTGCAATCATCTAATTTCGCCATGGAAAAGCTGGGGGCACACATTTAGGTAACTGCCAACAGTGGCCACTAGCCAAATACCAATGGCTCACAGCTCCTGGGGTGTCATGATGTCAAAGCGCAAGGTATGTGAGGTGAAGGTGTTTGCCAGACTGCCAGGTCAGCCATGAGACCCCAGGAAGCGAAGAGCAGAGGTGCAGCCTGTGTATTATAGGAGAAGTGGGATGGCAAGTTTCGACCCTAGGGCTGAGAACCAGGCTTTGCTCATAATCAGTGTTTTACCAATTTACCAAGTTACTGGTTCAAATCCATCTTGCTCTATTTCTTCTGGCCAGCTCTTGGTAGGGGTGGCCTGCTTGGATCTAGGTTCAGATCTGAGAGAGATAGTAGTCAGCTGTGCCCATGAACATGGCCAGAGTGCAGGCTGGAGGTCCTGTATACATAGGTCCCCTTGGTTAACAACCTTGTGCCATCCCCCCCGCCACACACACACCCAGTACACTTTTTGAAGATAACTCTTAACTTTATATAATCTTCATGGGCCTACAGTTAAGGAATATATGCCATGTCCAAAGCTCATTGTCCTGGCTGTGAGTCAATCCAGCATGACGCTGAGGTTAATGGTGTAAGTTTGAGGGTCCTCCCTTTATTCATTCAGTTAACAGATGCTCTTAAGGCTCTTATGACTGCCATGATAGAAAGAGACCTTCCCCAGATAATTTTAAATCTAGCTTTCCAGGACTTCTTTGTTAATGCCATCTTTGGCATTGTCCATATTCATTAACCATATCACTGTAATGTAAGATTAATGACACACATCTCATGGGGTTATGGTAAAAACTGAGAGTACTTTCAGTGTCTTCTATATGATTAATACACAGAAATGATAAATATGTTATGACTATTGACAGTCATCTTTCTTTAACAATACTCTGGCACAGAGACTGGATATATGAAATCAGGATTTATTAGAAAGCAGTACTCTTTTGGGGTGGGTTAGAAATGGTGGTGAGATTTCCTAAAGGCTAGGGGAGGGGAAGGGGGGAAAGAAGGAGGGTGGTACCAGGAGGAGAGAAGGATGGGAACTACGATTGGGATGTAAAATGAACAACTAAGGGGAGGTTCCAAGATGGAGGCATCCAGTGTGTACTGCCTGTAAGCGGCAGAAGATCAGAGACTGCAAAACCAGTGAGTAAACAGGTGGCTGAATCCAAAACGAAGACTTTGGTGCTTCCTGGACTGGAGAGGACACCCCAGGAGTTGGGGACAATCAGATCCAGCCCACCCTTTGTCGTCCCCTGGATCACATAGTCACTAACTATGAACCCCTTGCCGGTTCCACATTCTCAAGTGAGTGTAGGCCCCCAGGTCCAGGGACCCTCCACTCCAGCAGCCAGATATCAGATCCCTCCTGCCTCCCTACAGCAGGGCAATGTGGAGACCCAGCAGACAATAAAACACACAGAATATCAGATCCAAGATGGTGGAGCTCAGAGGAATCTGAGTCCCAGGAGCTTAGTGTCTGGTAGGACTGTAAGCTGTAGCTCATCTGCCTTCTGAGGCACTGGATCCCACACAGCTGCTACCTGAGGTAGAAGCCACCCCATCCCCATCAGCTGCCACTTGAGGCGCCATAGCTTGTCCTTCAAGGCACCCATGCCTGTGCCCCTGCCCCCTGAAGTACCTAAACCAGTGCCCCTGTCCTCCTCGGCACTTGTGCCTTTGCCCTTTCCCTTCAGGGTATCTGCACCTGCACCCCTGCTCTTCAAGTCACCCATGCCTGTGGCCCTGCCCTTCAAGGCACCTGTGCCTACACCCTGCCTTCCGAAACACACACCCCAGCTGGCTGCATCTGAAACGCAAGCAACCATTTATGTTCCCCTGGACCTCTGTCCTCATCCTGAAGATTACTCCAGACTCCAGAGATTGGCAGATTTAATCTTTGGTGCAGGTTTTAGGAACAAACAGCCAAGGCTACAGACAACCAGATGGCTAAAGGCCAATGTGAAAACACAGTCAACAAAAACCAGTAAGTACATCATGGCTCAAATAGAAGCCCCCCCCCTCCCAAATGGATATTCTAATGCAAATGAAACACAGGAAGAGGACCTTAAATCTATGCTTATGAAGTTATTAGAGGCATATAAATAGGAAACGAACAAATCTCTCAAAGAAATACAGGAAAATACACCCAAACAAATAGAGGCCATCAAAGACAGCTAGAAAACCACAATCAAACAGGTGAAGGGAATGAATAAAACTGTTCAAGACCTGAAAACAGAATTAGAATCAATAAAGAAAACACAGACTGAGAAAATCCTGGAGATGGAAAACTTAGAGAAGAGATCAAGAACCACAGAGATAAACACCACCAACAGAATACAAGAGATGGAGAAGAGAAGCAATTGATACATCTCTCAAAGAAAGTTCCTGACACAAAAAATCCAAGAAATCAAGGACACCATGATGAAAAGACAAAAACCTAAGAATAATAAAAATAGATGAAAAAGAATATTCCAGGTTCCAAGGTCCAGAAAATATATTCAAGAAAATCATAGAAGAAATTTTCCCCAACCTAAAGAAAGATATGCCCTTAAACAAGAGGCTTACAGAACAGCAAATAGACTAGACCAAAAAAGAAATTCATTACTCCACATAACAATCAAAACACTAAATCTACAGAACAAAGGAATAATATTAAATGCAGCAAGGAAAAAAAGACCAAGTAACATATAAAAGTAGACCTATCAGAATCACACCTGACTTCTCAACAGAGACTATGAAAGCCAGAAGGGCCTGGGCAATTATCATGCAGACACTAAGAGACCACAGATGCCAACCCAGACTACTATAACCAGGAAAACTTTCAATCACCATAGACTTAGAAAACAAGATATTCCATGATAAAACCAAATTTAAACACTATCTACACATCCATACAGCCCTATAGAAGATAATAGAAGGAAAACTGCAACCCAGTGAGGTCAACTATACCCAAGAAAACACAGGATACAGATAACTTCACAACAGCAAAACTAAAAGTAAACAAGCACACAAACACACTAGCACCACCAAATCTGCAATAAAAGAAACTAACAATCATTGGTTACTAACATCTACCAACATCAATGAACTAAACTTTCCAATAAAAAAAATTTTTAAAAACCCCAAAACTTTCAATAAAAAGACACGGGCTAGCAGAATGGTTGTAAAAACAGGTTCCAACATTCTGATGCATTCAAGAAACACACCTCAGCAACAAAGACAGATACTACTTCAGAGTAAATGGTTGGAAAAAAGGTTTTCCAGGTAAATGGGCCCAAGAAGCAAGCTGGAGTAGTCATCCTAATATCTAATAAAGTAGACATTCAACCAAAATTAATCAAAAGAGATGGGGAAAAACACTTCATTCTCATCAAAGGAAAAAAATCCGCCAAGAGGATATCACAATCCTGAACATCTATGCCCCAAATAAAAGGGTACCTACATTTGTAAAGGAAACATTATTAAAGCTTAAATAATATATCAATCCTAACACATTAATAGTGGGAGACTTTGACATCCCATTCTCATCAATGGACAGGTCATCGAGACAGAAACTAAATAGAGAAATAATGAAGCTAACAGAGGTCATGAATCAAATGGACATAACAGATGTCTATAGAACTTTTTACCCAAACAGAAAAGAATATACTTTTTTCTCAGCACCACAGAGAACCTTCTCCAAAATTGACCATATAGTTGGTCACAAAGCAAACCTCAACTGATACATGAAAATTGAATTAACCCATTGTCCTTTATCAGATCACCATGGATTAAAGCTAGAACTCAGTGACAACAGAAATAATAAAAAGCCTAAACACTCATAAAAACTGAACAAGTCCCTGCTCAATGATCACTGGGTGAGGGAAGAAATAAAGAAATAAATGAAAGACCTCCTAGAATTCAATGAAAATGAGGACACAACTTACTCAAACTTATGAAAGCAGTGCTAAGAGGAAAGTTCATAGCACTCAGTGCCTTCATAAAGAAATTGGAGAGATCCTATATTAGCAGCTAAAAATAGACAACAGGAAAAAAAATCAACCTTAGGACTGAAATCAATAAATCAGAAACAAAGAGAGCAACACAAAGAATCATTGAAACCAAGAGTTGGTTCCTTGAGAAAATCAACAAGATAGACAAACCCCTAGCCAAACTAACTAAAAGACAGAGAGACAGTACCCAAATTAACAAAACCAGAAATGAAAAGAGAGATATAACAGCAGACACTGAGGAAATCCAAAGAATCATTAAGTCTTACTTCAAAAGCCTGTATTCCACAAAATTGGAAAATTTAAAGCAAATGAACGATTTTCTTGATAGTTTTCACCTACCAAAATTAAATCAAGAGCAGGTAAACAGTTTAACCTGCCTATAACGCTTAAGGAAATAGAAGTAGCCATCAAAAATCTCCCACCAAAACAAAAACAAACAAACAAAAAAACAAACCCAGGGCCAGAGGGTTATAGTGCAGAACGCTACTAGACTTTGAAAGAAGAGCTAATAGCAATACTCCTCAAACTATTCCACAAAGTAGAAACAGAAGGAACACTACTAAACTAATTCTATGAATCCACAGTCAATCTGACACTTAAACCACACAAAGACTCAACAAAGAAAGAAAATTTCAGACCAATCTCCCTTATGAACAATGATGCAAAAATACTCAGTAAGATAACTTGCAAACCGAATTCAAGTACACATCAAACACATCATCCACCATGATCATGCAGGCTTCATCCTAGGGATGCAGGGATGGTTCGACATAATGAAAATCCATCAATGTAATCCACCATATAAACAAACTGAAAGAAAAAAAACATGATCATCTCATTAGATACAGAAAAAGCTTTTGACAAAATCCAACACCCCTTCATGATTAAAGTCTTGGAGAGATCAGGGATACAAGGCTCATACCTTCACATGATAAAGGCTATATACAGCAAGCCAAAAGCCAATATCATACTAAATGGAGAGAAACTCAACTAAATACCACTAAAATCAGGGACAAGGTTATCCATTCTCTCTATATCTATGCAATATAGGACTAGAAGTTCTAGATAAAGCAGTAATACAACTAAAGGAGATCAAAGAGATACAAATTGGAAAGGAAGAAATTAAAGTATCACTATTTGCAGATGATATGATAGTATACATAAACAAGCCTAAAAATTCCACCAGATAACTCCTGTAGCTGATAAACTCCTTTAGCAAAGTGATTTGGATACAAGATTAATTTTTAAAAAATCAGTAGCCCTCCTGTATACAAATGACAAATGGACTGAGAAGGAAATTAGGGAAACCACATCCTTCACAATAGCCAAAAATAATGAAAAGCATATAGGGGTAACTCTAACCAAGGAAGTCAAAGACCTGTATGACAAAAACTTCAAGTCTCTGAAGAAAGAAATTGAAGAAGATACCAGAAGATGGAAATATTTCCCATACTTATGGATCAGTAGGATTAACATGGTGAAAATGGCAATCTACAGAGTCAATACAATCTCCATCAAAATGCTAAGAAAGTTTTCCACAGAACTTGAAAGAACAATTCTGAACTTAATATGAAAACAAACAAACAAACAAAAACCAGAATAGCTAAAACAATACTACACAATAATAGAACTTCTGGAAGCATTTCCATACCTGACTTCAAGCTATACTACAGAGCTATGGTAAAAAAAAAAAAACTGCATGGTACTGACATAGAAATAGATTGGTTGATCAATGAAATTGAATCAAAGATTCAGAAATAAACCCACACACTATGCACAACTGATTTTTGACAAAGGAATTAAACCATACAATAGAAAAAACCAGCATCTTCAACAAATGGTGCTGGTCTAACTGGATGTCTACATGTAGAAAAATGCAAGTAGATCCATATTTCTCGCCAAGCACAAAGCTCAAGTCCAAGTGGATCAAAGACCTCAACATAAAACCAGATACACTAAATTTGCTAGAGGAGAAAGTGGGGAAGAGCCTTGAACTCATTCAGATGTCTCACAAGGGACTTCTTGAACAGAACACCACCATCTCAGGCTCTAAGATCTACAATTAATAAATGGGACCTCTTGAAACTGAAAGGCTTCTGTAAAGCAAAGGGTATTATCAATAGAAGGTAATGGCATTCTATAGATCTTCACCAATCCTGCATTCAACAAAGGGCTATTATCCAGAATATATAAAGAACTCAAGTAATTAGATACCAACAAAACAAATAATCCAATTAAAAAATAGGATACAGAGCTAAATAGACAAGCCTCAGCAGAGGAATCTCAAATGGTCAATAAGCACTTAAAAATGCTCAATGTCCTTAGTCATCAGGGAACCATAAACCAAAACAACTCTGAGATTCCATCTTATACCTGTCAGAATGGCAAAAAAACAAAACAAAACAAAAACCCAAACTCAGCACATGTGACAACACATGCTGGTGAAGACATGGAGAAAGGGGAACACTCCTCCATTGCTGGTGGGAGTGCAAACCTGTACAACCACTTTTGAAATCAATTCGTCACTTTCTCAGAAAACTAAGAATAGCCATACTTCAGGACCCAGCTATACCACTCCTGGGCATACATCTGAAAGATGTTCCACCCTACAGCAAGGACATTTACTCAACCATGTTTATAGCAGTTGTATTCACAGTAGCCAGAAACTGGAAACAACCTAGATGCCCCTCAACCAAAGAATGGATAAGGAAACTGTGGTACATTTGCATAATGGAATACTACTCAGCTATTAAAAAAAGGAAACCATGAAATTTGCAGGCAAATTATGGAACTAGAAATGATCATCCTGAGTGAGGTAACACAGACCCAGAAAGACACACATGGTATAAAATCATTTATAAGCATATTTTCATCTATGGTACAGGACAGACATACCTCAATGCACAGACCCCAAGAAGATAAGCCGATGGGCATCTTAGGCTTCATGTCAGTTAGGTGAATGGAGGATATCTCTGACATAGACTACGTTTTCTGCTTTTTGACCACTTCACCCTAATTGGACTTCCCTAAAACGCCATTGGGGAGGAAGACAAACTCAGTCCTCTTGTGAATAGATGAGCTGGGGTGTCTGGGTGGGGGGGCTCTCCTAGTCTGGTAATAGGGGAGAAGGTATGCAGGAGGGAGAGTGGGACTGGGGAGGAAAAGAGGGAGGAGCCTATGACTGAGATGTAAATTGAATTAATTAATAAAAAATGAACAACTAAATAAATAAAGCTGAAAGTTTAAAAAAAGCAATACTTAAACAAATTAGACAAATTTAATGCTGGCTTGTGCAGGGGCAACACACTGTGCTGTCTGTGTACACATTCATGCATATGCACACTCATAGATACGACTTCTAACTTCACGCATACACACAATGTAGGATGCTTTGTAATTGTCAACTGCGGTAAGATCTCTGTGTGCTGGCAGAATTTCTGGTATCGGGAGAAATGGCTGGATGTAATCATCAGTTTGAGTTACTTACACAAAGCCAGTTACTTGCCATTTGCCAACTAGAGTTGTGCCCTCGGGCCCTACTTGAATGGCAGCCCACTGCCATGCAGCAGAGGGAAATATTTTGTCCAAATAACTTACCTCTCACTCTCCAATTTTAATTCGAGAAGGGATTGCAGCTAGATGGTCTCTTAATGATAAACTGGACAGTAGGTATTCATTGTCGTGCTTCTGGGCAGAAATGATGGCTAGGACATTCACTGGGAGAATATTACAGATAGGGACTGAAAGAATAAAATAACGCAGAAAACTTGAACAAAACTCACTGGAAAGTGTATAGAGATTGAAAATCATTAAGCAACCTCAAGATGAGTGAGTTGTGCTGTGTACAAGTCATATTTGCTGTAGTATGACTGAAGAAAAAAAAGGGTATCTATAGGGAGGCCTGGGCAGACCTCCTGGTGAGACTAAGGTGGACTTAGAGTCAGGTAGCTAATGATACAGAAAGCACTTCAAGGTAGTGGTGGAACCCAGAGTGAGTAATGCGCCGCATCTCTGTCCTGTTGAACGTCTCTAGCACTGGACCACCTGTTGTTTGAAGATTTCCACCTATTCCTGGTTATCAAGAACACATTGTATACATAACAGTTTATTTCTTCATCTGCTTTCCATCCCTTCCTGTCTGACCACCCAATCAGCAGTCCTTCCTCTAGGCTTTTTACGTTTAATTTGTTTGCTTCCTCAGACAGTCCTGATAATGCAGCCTAGCCTGCATTAAGCTCTCAATCTTCCCACCTCAGCCTCCTGAGTGCTGGGATGGTTGGCGTGTGGCCTGGCTCCCTTTTCCCTTTTGACATCATCCCTTAATCTGTCAGCCTAGCAGAGGCTAGGCTGCTAAGAGGTTGACAGCCCCCTCTTACTAAATCTATTCTCCCCTATCTCTTTTACCATGCCCATATCTGCTGCCCATCTTTGCATTTGCACTAGTATCTTAGCTCTAAAACTTGTAACTCCATGCACGAGCTATTGCAAGGAATTCCAAGTGTCCTGGTTGTTATTATTATTATTATTTGTCAACTAGACATTGTCTAGATTCATTTGGTAAGAGGGAATTTCAATTGAGAAAATGCCCCACCAAATTGGACTATGAACAAGACTATGAGAGTATTTGCTTCTTTCTTTCTTTTTTTAATTAACAGTTGATGAGAAAGGATCCATCCCACTGTGGACTATGCCTCCCCTGGGCAGTTGTAGAAGAAAACAGTCTGAGCAAGCTATAAAGAGCAGGCCAGTAAGTAGCATCAGTTCCTGCCTTGACTTCCTCTGATGATAGACTGTGATATGAAATTGAAATAACCCCTTTCCTCTCCAGTTGCTTTTGGTCATGATGCTTATCATAGCAATAGAAAACTAAGACACCAAGCTAATACTTAGCCTTCTCATCTTTCCTTGCTCTGGCTCAACCACCCATACTACTTAGTAATTCTTCCTATAGATGCTTTAAATTTATCACCCTCTGTGGTTAAAAACCGTCAGTGGTTTCCCAGTGCCCACGGTCCTGTAGTGCAGAATGCAAGGTAAATTTCATCTTGTTCATGTGACTACTATTTCACTCTATCCAGAGGTACTTAGGTCATCAACCTCATCTTTTATGAACTTGCAGTATGTAGAGATTCTGCATAACCAAGGTATTTTCTCTATTCAACTATGCAATAAACCCTTTTGAGAGTGTGGGGGGAGGTCTGGTGTCAAGGTTCTCTTGTTCTTCTAGCAGCAGAGTTCATTGAGCTGGGTGCTGAAGGAGCACTTCATATACACACATTCAGTTAAGACATGTGGGTATGATCATGGGGGAATGGAGGAAAGAGACAGCGCAGCCTCAAAGGCAGAGCTAAGAGAGTTTCATAAAACTCATGAGGTGAGGAGCCATCTGCTGAGGTGAGGTGGTAGAACGCTGGAGCGGAGGACATACAGCGAGGCGTTAATGCATTTTGTCATACAAGAGCCAGCCCTCTCTCCAGCTACACTGTCCTTTTACTTGGTAATATTATGAATAATTATTATTATGAATGATTATTAAAATTATCAATTATTATTTATTATTGTTATCCACGCCAATAAACCAGCACATGCTATGTCCTGTATCAATGACTGAGTTAAACAGGAGTGTGGGTCGTGTTCACTGGGCTCAGCAGGAGCCAGGCCCAGGCCTAAATAGCTCCTAGAGAAAGCGTTATCTCTTGTGTTCCTGAGACGTAGTTCGTGAAGAGAATCTGCTGGCAGTCCTTCTGCTGCCATGTTCCTGCATCCAGCGTGGAGGGGAGTGGAGTTGAGGAGCATGGTAGAGTGTTGCCCCTAGATCCAGCAGTCTGGCTGAGAGGGTTTTTTGTTGTTGTTGTTCCTGTTTTACAGCGTGCTCTTTCATCTGCTTAATTTTTATCTTCATATGCCACACACATGATTTTGGTGACTCCTAGAGGCTTTAAAGTCATAATCTTGATCATCTGGAGATTTTAGCAACCTGTTTAATTTAATTTGACTTCATCTAATGTCTGTTTTGCCTAAAAGTGACAAACAGCATTCATTTGTTTCTGAAATAAATACACTGAGGTTAATTTGCTTACATACATGGATTATCTTTTAGAGAACCTTGGGATAGCGTCACCCATCTCTCTGGGTATCTTAATGCAGCTGAATCCAGAATCTACACCCGAGAGATAGACACTTTGGTAGCTCGGTTGGCAGCTAGACGAGGGTATTTCGTAGGTGGGGCTCCAAGTGAATCAGGTGGTGGGCATTCCTCTGCTTACACTAAATATAAATATCAGCAAATCATGGAAGAGGGTGCCCAGTAGATTCCACATAGAGATAACTACTTAATTTTATATAAATTACAAAGGAAAAAATGTATCAGGGCAAGTGTACCATTAGTGTTGAGCACAATTAAATGATTATGCATGACATAAACAAGGCAGCCCCTTCCCTTCCACTGGAATTTGCTGCTTGCATGCTGACATACATCCATGTATGTTTAGGTTCTGAGTGAATAGACGTGAAATTGAGACACTTCCATTTCATATCCCCAGCCTTCTAAGCAGCAGAGCCAAGGCAAGAAGTGAAATGTTAAGGCCTTATTTGAGAAGCACAAACCCAGAGCTTTTTGACAAGTGATGGTTAGCAGGAATGAGCAGACAGCAAAACACAAAGTATGATGCCATGAGGTTGTTCAACAGGACGGTTGTTAGGAAGTTTACAATGGTAAATAGCACCTCAATGCTATTCATGGAGGGGAAAAGAGAAGGACTTTGATCCTTACATCTCTCAGCAGTAAAGGCTGAGGATCAGCTAGTAACACCTCTCAAACTTCTAGGTTGCATCCGCCAGCCTTGGTGAATGTTTCAGGAATCTTGCAGTGTGAGACTGTGTTTCCATGAGAAGTGGAAGAATATTCAGGAACACTAAGGCCCTATGTGTATTATGTGAGAACCATAATGCATGTGTGAACTGCCATGTGAACCGCCATCATTCTGAAAACCAGAGCAAGGGCACTGCAAAGAATCTACAGCAGCACAGCCTGTGGGTAACATTGAAAACAAGCAAACAGTCCAGAGAATTATGAGACCACCAACTCAGTACACAGATACCTCTGGCATCATAATTTTCCAAAACTGAACTCATGGAAAGTACTGAACCCTATAGCTGTTCTTTTTGTCTACTTTCTTGGGTTCTCATATCTACCACATTTCTCCACCCCAATCCCTTCCAACCCTCCACACTAGGTAGGTGAGAAAGGAGGTTAGAGGGGAAAGGGGACATAGTTCTTTTTAGACTACTTCCTGCTGATCAGGGGTGTTGAGTTCCTTGGGGCAAGTCCAATCTTCATTGGCAGAATATCTCCAGTCAGTAACCAGCAATCCAGCGGCCAACAATGCAGCAATCCAACAACAGCAAAAGCAGCAGCAGGAAACAGAAACATCGGGACCAGCAGCCGATAGAGGCCCTCTCAGGAGTCTCACATTTATACCCTCTCAAGAGTCCCCAGAATTCCAAACATAAAATATGTGTATCTGGCAAAAAAAATCACTCCCCTCCTAGAGCATGAGACAAATCATAGTTAGTGGCTGTGGACTATCTGAAGCAACCCCATATCCCACACCCGGGATTAAAACAAGAACATATTCATTTAACATAACTGGGTTTTTTTTTTTTAAGAAACCAAAATTATCACCACAGAACCCCAAGCCTGTCATCACAGAAAGAACATGAATTCTGAAATAGATGACCTGGGTTCCAATGAGCTTGCCTTGGCTGGGAGTCTCACTGTGGCAAGCGCCATAATAATTTTACCAGATTCATAGAATTTTACATGATTATATGAGTTACCGTGCCCATGGGTGGTAAATTTGTGTGCATGTGTAGACTGCAGTGTGCATAGGAGTGGAAGTAGTATATGTGCTTTAAGCGTCATTCCTCAGGAGCCATCCACCCTGTTTCCAACTGGCCTGCAAATCACTGATTCTCCTAGCCTGGCTGGTTAGTAAGCTGCAGGGATCTGCTCCTATAATCCCCGACTTTGAGATCACAAGTGCTTGGTTTTTATGCCGAGTGAACTCAGGTCCTCATGCTTGTATGGCAAGCACTGTACTAACTGAGCCATTTCTTTATCCTCCGTGGTCAGTAAATATTAGCCGCAGTGATGAGGATAGTGGTGACGATGATCCCAGCCATGCTTCCATGGAAACAATCACTGTCTTCCCAGATTCTTACACTAAATCTTTTTTTAATGTGTTGGAGTTACATTAAATTCAACGAGACAAAATCAACATCTTTCTGGTACTGAAGTTTTCTATTCAGGAACATTATCATTTGTGCCTATGTAAATCTTTTTAAAATTATTTTATTTTATCTTACAAAAGGGCCCCATGTATATCAGTCTGGACTCAAACTCACTGTGCAGCCAAGGATGGCCTGAAGTTCAGATTCTATTGCTTCCAGCTCTTGCTCAGAGCACAGGAGCATGCAACAATGGCACCCGGTATATTCGTGTCTTTTAAGAAGGTTCTGCATTTTTCTCAAAAAAGAAAAAAAAAGGCCTTGCATACCCTTCATGTTATTTATTCATATTTGCCATATTCTCTGTTGCTTTGACATCAATTCTTATAAGCAATTCTTCAATATAAATTCTATATTCTATATAATGATCTATGGAAAAATATTTAGCTCTCTGCTGCTCTCATGTTTGCTTCTTGTCATAGTTCAGTTCTATTAAACTTGGTTTCACTCTTTCTAAAAAAAAAACCTTGGTTGATGGAAATTTACCCAGTGGCTGTACACGATAGTATCAAGCACAATGTAAGAATATATCCATCCAGACTATCAGGCAGCAAGATCTCATAATAAATCTTGAGCCTGGCCTGAAGCTTAATGACTTTGAAAGTGGTCATAGTTGGCCAGACAACCAAAGGCATCAACTTTATTAATAACAAAGTGTGGCTCCGTATCTGTTTATGCATCAGTGGGCATCCTGGAACATAGCTCATCTCCATGCTGCCCTTAAATATTTTTGGCTTCTGGTTTCTGCAATACTTTCTAAGAAGAGATAAATGTGTGCCTTTGACTAGAGGCAAGCTGAGATGTTCATCGCCCAGAGATGAAATGTCTTTACGAAAAAATAACTTATTAAACATGTGTGACCTTAGAGGATTATGCCTTTTCTTGGGAGAAACTGGGAGAGAAGCTATTTAAAGATGTACACCAATTCACCATGACAACAGGACAGATCCTAGGGCTCCAGATGTTAGGGATCTACACCCTCATGAAAGTGATGCCTGATTCTGAACAGGGGACTTCCAGTGGGGACTTAAGAAAGTAGGTTCCCCCAGCTTGTTGCTGTTTCTTCCTTCTCCCCTGCCAGGTGTCATGATTCAAAACCTGCAACGGGCAAATACCGATTTGTAAATTGCTCAAACAAACAAACAGACCCACTTACCTCCCTGAACCAAGGAGTATAATTCTTTATTGAAAGAAGCATCTTTCTCAGCAGAATTAGGCAGCAGTTACTTCCTGAGAAAGTTCTACAGTCTGGGTAAAACCACAGATTTATACACATGCAAGCATGCTTTTGAATCCTCTTCTTATACTTAGCATTCACGCACTGGGCAGGAGTACAGTACTCTGTACTCCCCAGTGTGTTTGCTTCCAAAGACAAGTAAAAATACGCTGAAGACTGTAGCTATCCATTATTAAACATTTACAAGCCCCCAAACCCACGCTATGTACTCCCCCTTACTTCTTTCATCTATCCCTTCAAGGCTTGGAAGTATATGCTATCCCCATGGACACTGCTCTGTCCGTGGTGGTGGCTGTCACATCTGCAAACAACCACCATTGTCACTGCAGAAAACAACCCTCTTATTCCCAGCTTTTCTTCATAATGGAGACAGTTGTGTTTTCTGGCTTCTGCAGTATTTCTGGGATGTAACATTCTCACGTGCTTTCCTTAGGCATGAAAACTTTCTCCTTTATGTTGGAGGGCTAGAGCTATCTGTGACAGACAAATGGAAAGGATGCTTGGTCCCATCATTCATGGTCCTTGAATTATTTAAGGGTATTGATTGCCCCTACTCCAGGTTTATTGAATGAAAGGACACAGATCAAGAACTGCTCTACAGAATCAGGGTGCTTTAAACAGGATGAATTTTGAAAGACATAAACAAAACCCAAAAGCCACTATGTCTCAAGTAATCTGTGAAGTCTCCCTGACTTGCCTTGGATTTTCCTTGACATTGTTAGATGTTGCAGTGTGAACTTCTCTGTGTCACCCGTGGTCACAGCAGGATCTATTCCATTTCTGCAGGGACCTGAGAGAGGATCATTAGCTCTGACCCATAGCAGGTGATGAGTCTTCAAAGTGGACGTGGCTGCTGCTAAAGACAGGGTAATATTCATTCTACCCTGGGCTGCGATTTGTTGGTAGTGTTTGGAAAGTAATTTAATTTAACTTATAATGTATTGCTTTCCAAATTAAAGCATACTAAGCATCTAGTAAGCTATTTTACATGATGAAATAGGCTTAGGAAACCTTGGAGTGCTAGCTACTGATGTAAACAAGAAGTGTCATGCAATCAGATCACGCTCTCGAGTCCCGAGCCCAGCACAGGCAGGTCTGGGCAGCCTTCTCAAAGCAGCACACACGTTTTAGCTAATGATGGTTTGCTGCTGCTCAGGCACAGTAGTCTCTGAGCCTGAGCAGTAGTCCATGGTTATAACCATTTATTTCTTTGTTCACTTTCTGATGGCTATTTGCATTGTTTGGAAGTCTATTGAGACTAATGCTGGGGGCTGGCACGATGCTTCAGCTGATAAAGTGGTTGCTGCATAAGTATGAGGACCTGATTTGGATGCCATCACCATGGAAGAGTTGAGTGTGGCAGGGCACATCTACCACCCTAGCATGGGATGGGATGGAGCTCACTGGCTGCCAGTCAGGTTGAGCTGGTAATCTCCAGAGTTGATGAGGGCCCCTGTCAAAGAAAAAAAAAAGCAAAGTAACTGATAAAGGCATGGAACATCAATCTCTGACCTCCTTATGCATTCACATATGCACGCGCATGGACACACACACAGGAACCCATGTATCTGCACACTGAGGAAGAGAATAAAGTCGCTACAATGATGTAAAACGTCTCTCTGTGGAACTGCTGTCCTTTAAGAAACACGTTTGAGGAACCGGCGGATGTTCTCTATAACAGTTGTTAGATTCTTACATTTTTTAGCTTCTCACCGGCACTCGGTGTCCCACTTACTCTGCATCATCACCCATACTTGGTGCTCTCAATCTTTTCAATTGTAACTACTCTAGTTGAATAACTGTTCGGTTAATCCCAGACTAACAGCATAAAGCTGTTGTGAAATCAGCATTCATTTGGTAAAGTTGAATGTTGACCTTTTCCTGAGCTGCCCTGTATGCTATGTTCATCTTAGGAAGCAGGGAGTGGGAAAATAGAGAACCACAGTGCCCGGTCAGCCATCCAATTGCCAGTGTCAACAGCCTAGGCAGGGCAGTGCCCTGTGCCTCTGAGCGCAATGCTCTGCAGGTTGGGCATATTAAATGCATTTCTCACTTGGGATGCTGTCCATTTACATGGGTCCATAGGGCATAAAGCCAGTGAAGGTTAAAGGAAAGTGCTCATGTTTTTCACAAGCTCCTGGGTGACGCTCATGCACATCCAGACTCAAGAGGCCAAGGCTGTGAAAGCACTTATTTCTCTGGACAAGAGCAGTCCGGGTCTCGAATTCCACCTCAGCCCTTTCCCTGCCTCTGTTGTATCAATCCATGCTCGTCCTATACCTGACAAGCAGGCTTCCCTACCATCTCTGGCCACTACTGATCACTGCCTGTGCAAGATCAGTGTAGGAACTCACTCTGGGCAGCTCCATTCCCAGACACCCTGAAGCCTAGTTGTAATGAGTAAAGGGATGTTGCAGAAGAAGATGAGGGTTCACGATCCAGATAGGGGAACCAACAAGAACAAAGGCTCAGAGACACAGAGTAGTCCTGCACACCTGAGAAAAAGAAATTTCAGAAAGCTTGAAGAGCATGGAGATGAAGAGAGAACCGGAGAAGAACCCAGATTACACAGCGGTGTTTGGTTGTTTCCCTGGAGAAGGCTGGTGTGTGGAACATGGTAGGCTGGCTTCTGTTTTAGGGATGTTGCCCTGGCATCTGTGAGGAAATGAACTCAAGAGGAGGAAAGGGACAAAGCACAATTAGAAACCAACACTGTCCTTCAGTGTGTCCCCAAGACCTAGCCCAATCTTTTTGGTTGTTTGTTTGATTGATTGATTGGTTGGTTGGTTGGTTTGGTTTTTCTGAGGCAGGGTTTCTCTGCATAGCCCTGGCTGTGCCAGAACTCACTTTGTAGAACAGGCTGGCCTTGAACTTAGAGATCTACCTCCCAAGTGCTGGGATTAAAGGCAGATGCCACCAACACCCAGCTTTAGTCCAGTTCTTGCTCAGTTTGATGATTCATAGTTACCTTTGAAAAAAAGATTGGAAAAAAAAAACCCAACAGGTATAACAATGCACGTCTGCCATCCAGCATGTAGAAGTGGGGGCAGAGTCATAATTTTTATTTTTTACAATTTATTCACTTTATTTGTTTTTTAAATATAATTTTTATTTTTTATATTAATCACAGGTTATTTATGTTGTGCCCCAGCCATAGCCCCCTCCCGCATTCCCTCCCAACCCCACCCTTCTGCCCTCATCTCCTCCCTGCCCCTTTCCAAGTCTACTGATAGGGGAGGTCCTCCTCCTCTTCCATCTGACCCTAGCTTATCAGGTATCTTCAGGACTGGCTGCAATGTCCTCCTCTGTGGCCTAACAAGGCTGCTCCTCTCTCAGGGGTGGGGATGAGGGTCCAAGAGCCAGCCATTGAGTTCATGTCAGAAATAGTCCTTGTTCCCCTTACTAGGGTACCCACTTGGATACTGAGCTACCATGGGCTACATCCGAGCAGGTGTTCTAGGTTATATCCATATATGGTCTTTGGTTGGGGAAACAGTATCATAGAAGACCCCTGTGCCCTGGCATATTTGGTCCTTGTGGAGCTCCTGTCCTCTCCAGGTCTTACCAACTCCCCTTTCTTTCATATGATTCCCTGCACTCTGCCGAAGGTATCAAAGCAGATGCTGAGACTCATAACTAATCCTTCAGGGTCATACAT
The DNA here is from genome assembly GCA_028658305.1 of Pachyuromys duprasi. Taxonomy (NCBI): domain Eukaryota; kingdom Metazoa; phylum Chordata; class Mammalia; order Rodentia; family Muridae; genus Pachyuromys; species Pachyuromys duprasi. The sequence continues at coordinate 91,006,259 of CM053766.1, forward strand.
TTAAGATCATCCTCAGCTACATAATGGGTGTGAGGTCAGTCTGAGACTGTCCCAAAACAAGAAAAAGAATGAAGGGGGAAAGCCAACAGGAAACAAAACCAGTTACTCTCCTTTCTGTGTCTTTCCCCTTCCCTGTCGTTCCTTCAGTGCTGAACTGTCCTCAGGTGTGAGGAACGGCTTTGCCAGTCTCTGAGCTGCATTGTCATTGGTCTAGGTCCTTTTCACCCTGTTTGTGGCTCAGTCCTGTGCTCATCTCGGTCTCTGGCTCTTTACAATAGGATGGAATCTGACCCTCTAGCAATGAAACAGCATTCCTGACCTAAAGGGCACTGTGGTCTTTCCTGTCTCTTTCCACATGCAGGGTCCAGGTCTGCAAACTTTCTACAGAGGGCCAGCTAGTAACCGGGCTGGCTCTCTGAGCCATTGTTTCTAGGCAGTCACAGCTCTGCAAGTAACCCCATAGTTGCCATAGGTGATGGTCACTAGGCAGGCCTGGCTTGGCTTTCATGAACTTGTACTTGAATATAGAAATTTACACTGCATGTGACTCTCATGTGTTGTGAGTCTTATTCTTCATTTGGTTTGTTCCAGTCATTTTACCATATAAAAGCTGTTACCAGTTCCGGATTTGTATAAAACCAAGTAAAGACAGGATTTAGTTTGCGAACCTCTCTCTTAACACTCTTCTTTAAACGCTGATTATGGTTCCCACTAACAGAAAGCACTCTACTGCACTCCTGTTCTTTCTTCCACTCCCAACACTGACCCAAGTCTTGGGTCTTTTCTATGAGAATATTCTTGCTGTAGTATAAATATGACCGTTTCCCCCAGCCTTTGCTAAATATATCCCTCCAGGAGTCCCCAATCTGTATGAGGTGGTTATCTTCCAGCATTCCAGGCCTGGCTGCCTCTGTTCCTCACTACCTCTGGTCTCCTCTATTGCCTCCTCCCCTCTGCTCCAAACCCCACATTTCTTTTTTTTTCCCAAACCCCATATTTCTAGTGTTCTAACTTTGCCACTTAGCTGTCACCTCTGTTTTGTCTAGTCATCATGAAGCCTCAGTTTGTTTCTTCTGCCAGGCCATCTCCCTTGACCTTTTCCCAGGCACAATTAGTCTTGCTCCTTGGGGCTCCCAGTGCTCCATGATCCCTTTAAACACCTTGTTCTTTTCAAGTACATGGTTCAATGTTGGGCACATGGCAGATGCTCTGCAGATAGTTTAATGAATTCTCAAGTATCAAGACCCCTTTTATGAATATATAAACTATAAATACACAATACATTATAATGCATTCCTTTATTGTTTTCTGTTCCTAGTTTTGTGTGCTCCTGTTAATTTTTAACTTTTGTCTATAGATACAGGGTCTACATTTTAGTACTGGCTTCCCTTTCCTTCCAAACACAGATAAGTGTTCTGCAGCTCATGGTTTCTCCAGGGCGACCCTGGCAGGCTTCCTTTGGAACAAATATAACCGGCTTGCCTAGAGGAAATCACAGTGTCGCCACAGCCCTGCTGGTGTGGATTCTTCTGTTGAAAGATGAGGAGACCACAGCCTCAGAAGGCTGGGTCAGCTTGCCCATGGATACTGGGCTGCTAATAGCAAACTCAAGATAGGAGCTGGCTCCCAGGCCTTGGTATTTCAGGCATTCTAACTTTTGAGGCCATCCGCAAGTGAAAGGGTTCTGTTTTGAGTGAGGATTTGCACAGTGATGAGCTCATGGCGGGGGTGTAGGTGGGAATTAGGACATGTCTGTCTAGGTTAGGGGGATGGTGAGCTTTCGTGCTTCATGTTCTCTGAATAGGATTCCTTGTTGGCTGATGTTCAAAGGCTTTTCTTGCTCCTTCAGCATATCAGTCATTTCCTTAAAACAGTGACACTCATTATAGCTTGCAAACAAATGGTCAAGAGCTAGGCAACTCCAATTATTTCACTCAGCAGGTGAGATCATTTCATGAGAATTCATGGGTTTAGACGACAGTATGGAAAAGAGAAAGGCCCCTAGAATGAACTGTTTTCAGGGGAGAAAAGCATGTGTATTTATTGTGGCCAGGAAAGATACACTGTGGTCTGGAAATGAGGAAAGCATTAGAAGGCAGGAGTGTGGAGCCCCGAATTTCCCTTGAACATTGGTTCTGGTTTCACCTTTTCCAGTTTAGCTATGGAACAGTTACCCGTTACCGTGGAACTCATGTCCTCAACCAAATAGAACTGTGGTCACCGTGAATCTTTGAAGATCCCTTACAGTCCTGCCACGGAACTTGCCTTCATACCGTCTTCACCACGCTGTCATCTGGGCGGTTGCAGTTTTTGAAATACCAAAAGGGGCCTCGTGAAAAAGAGCTTTCAGAGGTAGGGCATGTGGCTCAGTGGCACAGCGCCTACTTAGCTTTCGATGTGCCCTCGCTTTTTTTTTTTAAGCATTCTCAGCCACGGGATATAGACTACAGTGACAGTCTGACTGTGTGCATGTACATGTTTTTAAACGCTCAGAAGTCAAAGGCACACATTTAAAGGTAATTTTGTGCTTGCCCTCAGTTGCCTTTTTACTTTAACAGCATAGGCAGCTTTTTGTGAGATATGAGCTTGTAGAGGATGGAGCATTGCCTAGGAAACGCACTAGTTGGAAAACACAGTGAAGGCGGAGCCAGAGAGATGCTGCAGATGCAGCCACCACCACCCCTCCCCCCCGCCCATCATTTCCAGCCTGAGAAGCGGCCTTCCAAGGCCAACTGTGCAGGACCAGGAGGCTGCCTAAGGACAGGCGGTTTTCCCTCCAATTCACTTGAAGCAAGTTTGTCCAGGACTGCCCCTCCCGAAGTCATTGCTGAGTGGCTTGGAGAGTGCTTACTCTGCTTGTCCCAGGAATCCTTCATGTTCCCTTCTGAGAAAAACAAATTAACAGCCTCCTCTTGACTGGTGGAATCCCAAGACATAAACGTGCAGCCATGGGAATAAGGATGCAACTTCTAGATGACAGCAGAGATGAGCTGAAGCCTAGGGCCTCTACTCAGGAGCATTAATTTCCCTTAAACGCCACTGTATTCGTTACCTTTCCCGCTGCTGTGACTAACACCTGGAGAAAGCAACTGGGGGAAGGGGAGGGCTTAGTGCAGCTCACAGCGCCAAGAGCACCGCGCTGGTCCAGACTACATCTGCAGACGGCAATGAATGTCCACGCTTAGCCTGCTTTCCCCTGGTCTGGGACTCCAGTTCATAGAATGGCACCACCCATGTTTAAAACAAGTCTTCCCTCCTCAATTAACCTACTAGATAATCCCTCAGAGACATGCCCAGGGATTTCTTTCCACAATAGTTCCAAACTACCGTGATGATATTAACTACTGCACTTACCCAGAAAGGCAACTGGAAGGGGTAAGGATGGCAGGGGCAGAAAGACATTTTTCTCTGCCAGCCTAAATTGTCCCTTAGAGGCTTACAGAGTCTAATTGTCTTTTGAATTTTTTTTTTAATGTCAAATAGCTTTGGAAGGTAGCATGTCATCTAGACGTGGATTATGTTCGGTGTGGACGGTTGAGCCTGGGTGATACTGTGATGATTAGGAATTCATCACATTTCAGGCTTCTGTACTTTCACGGAGTCAGTCTTCTGTTGGGTTGGGTCTTCTAAGTGGTCCTGGTAAGATTTCAAATGTACTGTAGCAGACTTCTCTGAGGTTCAGTGTTAGTAGAAAGAAGGGAAAGCCATAAGCCTGAAATGTAATGAATTCTTAATCACTCCAGTACCACCCAGGCTGCACCAGTCACACTGCACAGAACCCATGCTCACACTTAGTAAAATCTCTCTGTCTCTCTCTCTATGTCTCTCATTTTTCTTTCTTTTTTATAATTTCTTTTTTATTTTGTGTTCATTGGTGTTTTGCCTGCATGTTTATCTGTGTGAGGAAGTCAGATCCCCTGGAACTGGAGTTACAGACAAGTTTAAGCTGCCATGTGGGTGCTGGGAATTGAACCTGGATCCTCTGGAAGAACAGCCCTAACTGCAGAGCCATTTCTCCAGCGATCTCTTTCTTGTTTTTTTGAGATAGAGTGCAATGGCAGTTTTGGTTTCTTTGTATGTTATGTCAATATGTTTTTGTTTTAATCCCAAGTGTGAGATTTTAGTTGGGCTATAGTTTGTCCACACTTGCTCATTGTCTCGTGCAGAGAATGCCTTTTGCCAGCTGGAAGGGAAAGATGCAGCATGGAGAAGGGCATAGTCTAGGACTCTGAGAATATAAATATGAGAGCTGAGAAAGAAAAGGTGTGGCGTTCAGTGGCATTCATGTTTGTGTGTGGAATGAAACCGTTTGGAGAGACCAGAGACAGAGGCAGTTTGGAGCAGACAGAGAGAAATGTTTTGGGGCACAGAGTCATGGAGGAGACGACTAGCTTCGTCTATGGTTGACAGAGATTGGTATAGAGCCCTAAAAGAAGTCCTAGACCCTAACTAGCCAGGAGAAGTAAAAGGGTCTGGGCCCCCTATCCCCACTAACCTTTTCTCTCTCCTACTTTAGATTGGGGGATTGATGGAAGGGAGGTAGAGGCCTAAACACCCCAAGTAAAGGTGAATTACAAAAAATGTGAGCTACAATAGGGTCTTACTATGTAGCCCTGGCTCTTCTGGAACTCAATATGTAGGCCAGGCTGGTCTCAAACTCGTAGAGATTGGCCTGTCTCTGCCTCCTGAGTGCTGGGTATAAAAATGTGAACCCTGTCTTGTTCTCTTGATGCCTGATCAGCCAGGGCTGGTGGGATGATAAACTGGTGGAGGCCCACCAGACAAACAGAAGACTCACAGGATCACTGTGTCATGTGATTTTATTTCTTTCTGTTTCCTTAATTATTAAATCTCAACTTCTTCTTTTTTTTTCTTCCCGAAACAAAACTGTATATGCAAAAGACAGGTTTTAAGAACCCTGACTCATGAAAAGCCATTTCTGGTAGAAACCATACCGAACTACAACTTGACTTTGGGCCTGAGAAAGGCAAGAAATGGCCTTCTTAAATATTCTGAGTAGGGGCTTTAGGAAACAGAAAATGTAAAATTTCAGCCTCAGAAAGTGTGATTAATTCTGGGTGGATGCAGTGGCTCTAACCACCTAGTAATTTTAGGCTTTGTAATTGGCGCTTTAAAAATAGCACTGAGCCTCTGTTCTGCTGGTCCCTTTGTTCTGCCCTGGGCTGTGCCTGTGCCTTGTGTTTAAGGAGCTTGTGAGTTTCCAGGAGGGCCTGGGAACCCTAAGTCCTAGTGTAGGTCTCCTAGGGTACCTGACTCCTCTGTGAAACACGAGGGGGTGAGAACACCTTTGTGCTGTGTAGAGACCCTGCCCCCTCTCAGCTCACAGGTTTCCTTCCCTAATAGCTAGGTGCTTAAGAGATGGCTTCTACCATGCCATTCCCTTCAAGCTACTTTTGGGCACTTTAAGTTGCCAGCTGAATAGTATCATTAGCTTGCTGGGTAATAAATAGTTTAGGCTGGCACCAGGCAAAGGGAAACCGAATATTTACCAAAGCCTTTCCCAGGTCTGAGTGAGCCCCATTCCTAGGCAGAGGTAAATGTTGGCTTCTTCGCTACTGTTTCAACTGGCAGCAAGAAAATGAACCTGCAGAAGTGCCACAGCAGAACCAACTGCCTTGGTCCCTTTTACACTTGTCAGGGCCTCTGAGAGGCCCATCCCACAGGTGTAAAGTCCCTCCTCGTGCCCTGAATTCAGTCTCTGGGCATTCCTCCTGGGAGATTCCTGCAGTTTCAGGAAGGAGGGTGGGGAGGCCAGAAGGACAGAGTCATGGAGCTGTTCCTAGTGGGGACCTTCAAGTGCTGGGGGCCTACTGGGAGAGTGTCCGTTGGCTCCCACATTCCCTGCTTTGAGCATTATTTACATGGAAATATTGTCTTTCCTAACTAGTAAGGCTGCAAACACAGTCCATTAAACCGGTCAATTCCTGACTGGCCTAGCAACTGATGAAAGTAGCCTTTTTCTAACCAGCCAGTCTTGAATGGCCCATTGGAAGGCAATGGGGGCTGTGTTCAGGAGAGCCCCTCTTGGACAGCCTGTTCTGTCCCACACCTCCCTGCAGGGTCTTTTAACCTCTGCTCTTGCACAACTTAAATCCTTTTAGCATGCAACATTTTTAAAAAGAACAGAAAAATAGTCATATCTTATGTTGTAGCAGAAGGTAGAGCCCAT
>CM053766.1:91012548-91059726 GCA_028658305.1 Pachyuromys duprasi
GAGAGAGAGAGAGAGAGAGAGAGAGAGAGAGAGAGAGAGAGAGAGAGAGAGAGACTGGCCAGGCCAGCCTCTTTCCCTGGGGAGTGACAGTGAGGAGAGGCCTCAGTTCTAGGGGGGATGAAAAGATAGCCTTGGCTCTCTCATTGCAGGAATAGGCCTTAAACATTTGGTTTACCCACCATTAGTGGGACCAAACACTCCTGAGCAAAGAGGGGAAATGACTCAGAAGAGAACACACTCAGTGACACTCAAGGGGACAGGGTTGTATGTAGTAGAAAGGACTTAGAATAGTTTATTAAGCCATTTTTGGTGATTGTGGTCCATGTTTCTTTCATAATATACCCAGGGTAAGGTTTTGGACACGGTCCTGCACCCCAGAGGATGAGAGTAAGTGCTGTGCATGTTTCTCAGCCCAGTGGACCTGAACTCTGCTCCTGGGTTCCTATGCACAGCCTGGTTCCATCGCACAGCCTAGGCTATGCTCTCCTGGCTCTTTTCACCCATCTCTCCTGCATGACTTGACTACAAAGCGTCCTCTAGGTACTGACAGTGGGTTATTCCCTCTTCAGTTTATTCATATTTATTTATTATTATATATAATATATAATATATAATATATAATATATAATATCATCTCTCTCTCTCTCTCTCTCTCTCTCTCTCTCTATATATATATATATATATATATATATATATATATATGTAATTACCTGAGAAAGAGATTAGCAGGTAGTAGAAATTTAGGGTGACAGATAATGATTTGATATATACTAATAGAAATTCAGGATTTTTAAAATCACACACACAACTGTATGCTGTGAGCAGAGACAGGAGTGACAAGTTACAGAGAACCCTCTCTCCCACCACAGCCCCTCCCCACTCTCTGGTTTTCCCTCTGGTTATTAGCACCCAATTACTTATTAATGCATGGATGCCAGCATGGGAGAAGGCTGTGGATAACACGGCTTTCACATCTGTTATCTCATTCAACAGAAAGTGTTGAGGAAATAGACTTTAAGGATGACAAATGGGCATGTCAGTAATGATGGCGGTCCAGTGCCCCCACCCACTCCAGTGCTCAGGGACTTAGCCTGAGCTCAGAGAGGAACATCCAAAGAGTGGGCTCAAATGCTCCCCCCAGTTCACAGAACAGGGGGAATGGAACTGTTTGCGCTGAACTTTGTAACAAATTACTCCAAAATGGGGACTTAAAGTCATATAATATGTTACAGCATTATAGGTATATATTTTACTATATATTTATTTATATATATTTCTATTATTAAATGTATAGTTCTGGACTCGGATTCTGAAAGGCATTTCCCTGAGCTAAAATGAAAATGTTTCCATGGCTAAGCCCCTTTTAGAAGCTCTGGGAGGGGGATACTTTCTTGGCTCTCCCAGATTCTGGAAACAACTGAACTCCTTGGCTTGTGGCTGCCTCCTTTACTTTCAAAGCCATCAGTGGTTATTGAGCTGTTTTCATGTAAGGTCTTTCTGAGGTAGACTTTCTTCTGCCTCTATCTTCTACTTGTAAGGATCACTGTGATTACATTAAGCTTCTGTTCATAAATCTGGATGAACTCATTTCAAGGCCAGCTGACTAGAAATTTTAATTCCATTTGTAACTTTAATTTCCCCATTGCCAGGTTCTGGGAGGTAGCACTTGGGCATTGTGACAGCTAATCATGGTTGTCAGCTTGCCACACGTGGGAGGAAGGAACCTTCCTTGAAGAATTTCTTCCATCAGATCGATTGTTGGCATGCCTGTGGGGACATCTTCTTGATTGCAAATTGGTTTAGGAGGGGCAAGGCCACTGTGGGCAATGCCAACCCTGGGAAGGTAGGCCTGGGCTGTATAAGAAAGATTGCTGAGTATGAGCCTTGAAGCAAGCTGGAAAGCAGCATCTCTTTGTGGGTTCTGCTTTAAGTACCTGCCTGTCATTCTTGCCTTTGTTTCCCTTGATGATGGACTGTAACTTATAAGCCAAATAAGCCATTCCCTCCCCCCGGTTGCTTTTAGCCATGGTAGCAGGCTAAACAGGTGTCTTTAGAAGACGTTCTTCTGACAGGCCTATGGGCCACACTCCTTGAGGTCTTTTCCATAATACCCACTAAGACATTGTACAAGGATTCATTTCAGGATTTAGTAGTAGAAAGATTAGACTCATTGCTTCCCCTGGAACTTGGTGGCTTTATACTTCAGTCCCCATATCTCAGACATCAGGACAAAGTATGTACATTAAAAAAACAAAAATCACATTTGAAGTAAAAACTCACTTTAGTTCATGACTCCAAAGAAAAGAAGGAGTCAACATAGTCTATTTAAGGACTTTCTTAAAGCCGCCAAGGTGCTAAGGACTTCTCACTTGGGTCTGTCTGAACAATGCCAGCCCTGGCTCATTGGTTCATCTCTCCACTTACATCTTAGACTATGAAAAAGTCGAGGTCACTGCACAAGGCACAGCCTGTAAATTTCCATCTCTGACTAAGTGTGCACAAAGTGTCATGTGTATGTCTCCAGCTAGACTTTGCTGCCACAGGAGAAGATGAATCAAAGGCAGGGACTGGTCTTTGAAAGACCCTGAGAAATTTATAGCTCAATTTAAAACCACTTGCAGTTTATCAAAGCAAAGGAAATGGAATGGCCAGCTCCAGGGCAGAAAGGAAGAGGAGCTGCACTGTCTAGTGCTGCACATCAACAGACCCTTCCTACAACCCCGCTCAGCAGCCCTCACAGGCTCCCTAACAATGCACAGCTTAATTAGGGTTCCTGGGTCTTCAGACTGCCCTTTTGAGCCTTGGTTGGCTGGAAAGAGTCCATGGCTGCTGGCGATGGTCGAGGTTAACAACAGAACAGGAGAAGTACAGAGCACAGAGAAAACACAAAGCCCAAGACTTACTCTCAAATCTGACTGCTGACCTCTGCAGCTTTTCCAAAGCAATGGCTTTTTTCCATGGTGGTGGGGGAGGGTGGTGGGAGGGGGAGATGTTGTGACAGAGAAGATTTGTCATCAGGTGGTCTTCTGTGCTTTGAAAATACATAGTTGTCCAGTTTGGGAGCCATGTGAAGAAAGGCATTGATAGAAATCGGTAGGCTTCCCCATGTATGATCCAGGCTCTGGGAGATAGAGACAACTGGCAAGGATTGCAGTTTCAGGTGCTTTGACTTCAAGGAACAGGGGCCTGACCATAGTGACTTGAGCACATGACAGGTTTCTTTTGCATATTAGAAGTTTGGAGGTGAATACACACTACCTTAGGTCAGCAGCACAAAGGTGTTAGAGCAGAATTCTCTCGGTTTCCCACGGTCTCCAGTCAGTCGCTGCAGCTCCAGCCATTACAATCTGACCCTCAGGAATCAGATAGGGTCAAAGGGGAGGTCTACTGGGAAGCTCAGCCAGTAACGTGTTCCAGTTACGTCACACACACCGCACACCTAGCTGTAAAGGCTGCCAGAATGTTGGTTTTGTTCCCTGACCCCTGGGAGGCACTTTTGGTCCCCAACAACTCAGGAGAAGAAAAGGAAGAAGAAGAGTATGGGAAGAGAAGGAGCTTTTCCAAAAACCCACAGGGGACATCCCGTACTGAAGCCTGTCCTGAGATTCCCGTGACAGAACTTGCACGGGCTTCAGCAAGTTTCTCTGTCTACTTGGGTTAATTGCTCGTCCTCCCTTTCTCACGGAGCCTTTTGTTTCAAAAGCTCTTTGGCGGTCTGTGCAAGCGTGAGGACTGAAGTTTGGATCCCTGGCACCCACCCCAAAGCTAGGCAGATGTGTGGCCTGTGGGCAATCCCAGGAGGCACACAGGGGATCCTTTGAGTGAACTGGCTTGCTAGACACCCCAAATCATTGAGTTCTGGGTTTAGTTTAGAGACCTTGCCTCAGTAAACAAGAAAGGGCAACCGAGGGAGATACCTGACGTTAACCTTTGGCCTCCACATGCACCTGTGTACAGCATACACGTGCATCCAAACATACATACGTACCAACAGAAACACCCATGCAAAAAATAGAATTAAAGCTTTTTAAAGCATAAGCTATTTTTTCTCACCTTGGGGTCAGGAAAAAAAAAAGATGCTTTCTGCATTCACCTTTGTACCAAACTACATGTTTACCAATGGTTGTGGGCCCAGTTACCTAATAAGCTTTTAGAAATACTATGTAAAAGGTGGCGGGGGTGGGAAGTTAGTAAGTGCCAGGAGTGTTGTAGGTTATTAGTATTTATTATTGATTTAGTTTTAGTTTAACAGCAGTTATTCCTAAACCAGCTGTATACCAAAATCACCACATAGAGACTAGGATTTATTTAATTAACCTAGAGCATAGTGCTTACTCTATCCTAAACCTCCAAGCCCACATAGTTTCCTACCATTCAGAATTTCCAACATTAAACTTGCTTTCAGTCATATTTTAGGTCCAGTTCATCTTTCCTCCTGGTTCCAAGTCCTCTTCTGCCGATCTCTGCTCTCTGACTCCCTTCACTCACTTCCTTCTCCTCCTCTCTATTCTCTCCATTGCATAGCATTGGCTGGTTGTTTAACTGAAAATAAAGGGAACAAATGGTGGCACGTATACACAAGCTTGAGACAGGTAATGCTTAGAATAAACATCACAATGCAATGTCCGGATTGAAACCAGATAGTGGGGGAAAGAAATCAGCATTTGAATGAACAAGGGTAAATTGTATACGTTCCACAAGAACACTATGCCAACACAGGAGCAAAATCATTTCCTAAATATCTGTTGGTGGTGATAACAACTGTACCTACAGGGAAACCACTGCTCACTGAGAAAAACGCAGACACATGAAAGAATACAAAGGACAGCCCCAAACTGCGTCTGTAAAGTAAGTATTGCCTATCTCCAAATTTAGCATCTTGCAGGTTGTATAAAATTTTGTTTTTGTTTTTTTTTAAGATTTATTTATTTATTATGTGTACAATGTTCTGCCTGCAGGCCAGAAGAGGGCCCTAGATCTCATTATAGGTGGTTGTGAGCCACCATGTGGTTGCTGGGAATTGAATTGGGATCTCTGGAAGAGCAACCAGTGCTCTTAACCGCTGAGCCATCTCTCCGGCCCCTGTATAAAAATTTTAACAGTATATAGAAGGCTGGTATCTCAGGCAGCAAAATGCTTGTCATGGTCATGCAAGTGAGCAGACCCAAGCTCATCTAAAGTATTCAGTTTTTAAGAAGCCAGGTGTGGTGGCGTAATCTCGTAATCCCAGGGAGGTGGAAACAGACAGATCTCCGGGGCTACTGTCCAGCCAGTCTAGCCTACTTGGCAACCTCCAGGCCTGTCTCAAAAAGAAAAAAACCAAAAAGGTGGATGGCACCCAAAGAATGACCTTGAGGTTGTCCCCTGGCCTTCATACATACGTGTACAGATACAAGAGATAAGCACACTGAGATTTGCATCCGGAGGCCTCTGTTTCACAGGATGTGTTGTTCTGGAGTTCTTCAAAAATTGCTCTTCCTTCCTCTGTCGTGAATGACCCATTCCGAGTGCACAGGTCAGCCTGGAGAGCAAAAGCCCAGTTGTCCTTCTCATAGCAATGGCTCAGGAGCCTGAGCACCCTGGCTCTCTTGAGGACCTCTGCTGAGCCCACAGTCACTTTCTGTCTTTGCCTCTCAGTCTGTGACCTGCCTATTCACAGACCTCTCCTCTGCCAGTGAGAAAGAAGGCATCTGGCCAGTCTCTCTTGATTGCCACATGTGAGCCTTCAATCACAATGGCTGCTTGGTCTGAAGCGACCCTGGATGTTTGAAAGTGACATTGCTATTTCCAACAAGCTAAGACTACTTCCAGTCAAAGGTAAAAATTTACACTTCAATGCTCAGCAAGTTTTAGCACACTTAAGAAACCGGCCTGGGTTCTCAGCTCTATGCACAGGTTTTGTTAATGAATTTGGCAGGCGGAGTTGCATTCCTAGGTTAAATCTGAGAACAAAAAAGGACCTGTTTTTCCTGGGTAATGAATTGCTGAGAAATTATTCAAAATGTGACTTAGAAAGCCTCTGGCCAGGGAGCTCAGTCCTCTGGGACTTGGGTCAGATAACCCACAGAGAGAGACCTTTGAGGATTTATGCAGTGTGGAGGAAATGTTCCATCGCCTCCTCCCAAGGGCCCATGCACAGTGCAGAGGCCCAGAGGCCTTCCATGCCAATGCCAAGGCCAAGTGGAGCCACAGCAGGGAGGACCGGGCATAGCACAATACTGTTTAACCCTGGCTCAGGGCTCAAGCTCACTGGAGCTCAACAGGGCAATGAGTCTGCCCTGAGCAGGAAGCCGGAGTGGCTTGGAGAATAGGGAAGACTTCCCCCCAACCCTTCACCATTCTAAAGACACATCCCTGCCCCTTACCTCCAACATCAATTCAACTGAGAAGCCCAGAGTCCCCTGTGCCACTAGGACTCTGAGATACAGATAGTGGAAAGTTTGAAGATGCTTTCACAACAGGATCAGAATCCCTTGTACAAACAGAACTCTAAGAATAAAAGAGGAGAGATAGCCAAGTAAGTAGCAGACTTGACTGTCCTTTAACCAAGCTGCCCTAAGGATGGGGCCTTTCACCAGCACGTGAAACTTCAGTGCAGTGATCTTTCTCCTCCCCCTAAGTGTTTGCTGGTACAAGACACACAGCCCATCTTATTATGATCAAACTGAACGTCTTAACTCTGGTTGTCCATGAGGCTACATGCCTGCTGAGAGTGTTGGATGTCTCAGATTGACTGTGTCTCATGCTTACTGCCTCCCTGGCTGTGTGTGTCCTTGGACTGTCCACTTGGAGCCCTGACCTGGCTCCCTCCAACTGCTTGGGCAGGAGGACAACCTGGATGTGACATCTGTCAGTCCCATGATGGCCAAGACAATCTGGCAACACCTACCTTGTTCTGCAATCCCCAAATGTTCCCCCAAAAGACTATCTAGCACATGAAAAACACAAAGGATTTTCTCTGTAAAACCAAGCTACCTGAATGAGAAGGAAATAAGCAAATAATAAACAAGACAGAAAGATACAATGGGTAGAGTGTTCTGGGTATTGTATCAGACCACCCCAATACAACTGAAAGTGATCAAAATCCTCTTCCTAGTGCCTGTGTGGAGATGTCATTATTAAGACAGTGACCGGCTCCATCTATTAAATTCTAATATCTGTCTTGCCAAAGCACATAGGCTTAGAAATGAGTGTTACTTTCTAAGAGCAAGAAAGGCAGATTTATACCAACAGGAGTTCTGCTGGATGAATCCTGGAGGTGTGGCCCAGAAGCTGGGAGGCCCAGTTGGCTGGCCTCCTGCAGGGAACTGATTGACTTGAATTGCCAGCGGCCCCCCCCCCCCCCGCAGGCCTCCTCCTAGCTGTTATGGCTAGCCTTGCTACCCTAGTCTTATGTCTGGTTGCCTGGTGGCATATAAGTGCACGTCTGTGTCATCCTTCCTCTAATTCAATACACCTGTGTGAAGCACAGTGCCCAGCATTGCAGAAGGGGCTTCCTGAGAGAAAAGAATCCGCCTAACTTACAAACCACTTCAGGAATGCCTAATATTCGTGTCTGTCTGTCTTTCTTTGAAGTTTGCTTCATTTTTAAATTCAGCATGCTGCTTAACTTGACTTATAAACAAACACAACACCACACACAGAGACACATACACACACAGGTCTCTCAGAGCACATTTCACCTGCTCAGGTTGGGTACCAGCCTTCAGGTGACGGTTAGGCAGATTTCTTTTCCTTGTAGAAAAAAATCCATGGCTTGTTGCCCCCGCAGATCACGAAGATGTAGGAGAGGAGGGTGGCAAAGCCATTGCTGTTGGCATCCTTCATGTGGAACACGTAAAACGAGACGAGGTGGCAATTTTGGGTGATGCCCCAGACGGCACCTCCAGTCACCATGCACAGGCTGCTGGCGTTGAGCTTGATGGTCAGTGATATTGCTGGTGTCTAGCAAGACCAGCACTGTACTGTCGACCTTGAGTGGGTCGGGATAGCAGATGGTGTGAGTGTTATCACGAGATGCAGGATACCCTTGGTACCCACAAAGGCCTTCTTCACTTTGCACAGCTTGTACTTGGCCTCCCCGGGCATGATGCAGGGCATGGCGAAGTGGCCCTTGGTGTCGCAGACCAGGCAGAAATTGTTGCCACTCTTGTTGATGACATTCACGAGGCCCGCTGGGTAGGTCACATCAGTTCTCATCTTGCCGTCGACCTCGACGAGCTGCTGCTTGCAAACTGCCTTCATCTTGTCTCCCATTAGCACATACTTGTTCCTGAAGAAGATGCCAAACGGCAAGCAGTCCCACAGATGATATCCAGTGGTGCACAGATGCCGCACACTTCAGGTGCTTCATGGGTCCCTTCCCGAGACATGGTGGAGCAACACGCATGTGCATAAAAGCGGCCCATGTCTTTTTTTTTTTCGTTCTAAGGTTCTTCTCCCACACTGATGCCTTTTACTAGAAAATCCAGCCCTGTGTTTCTCCACCATTGCTCGCATAGACAGCAATGTGTTAGCAGCTCTGTAACTGTTCCCGCAATCTGGGATTCATCTGGCATGGCTTTGCCTAGAACAAAGCTGTAACCAACTGCCTAGTCTTTATTGACTTGCACAATTACTGCCCCTGTTTTTCTATTTATGCCCCCCCCCCATTTGCCCGTAGTTGTGAAGTCTTTCTTTAAATGCTGAGTCTCCTACGAGGTCTGGAGGATTCACTTGGCTTTTACCAGGACTTGTTTCTTCAGGGGTGAGAACTCCAGAGCCATCACCGTAGAGTCGAGCCCTTCATGGGAAATAGACACAGACACTTCCTGCTTACACACCGTCTGCTGCCTACTGTCACTACTTCCCATGCCAGGTTGGGTTTGTGGTTGCCCACTGGGTTGGTGGTTTTTACTGTGGGATGACAGACCACCTGTCTTTTTTGGCCGGCCTGTGCTCGGGTCCTGGCGTTCTCTCTCTGCACCTTGCCTAAATTAGTGCTGAAAGCCAGGAGACACTAACCCTTGAGACAGACAGCCTCCATCACCCTTTTCTGCAGTGATATTGCTCCTCTGTGTAGATAGTTGCAGGATTGTGACCTCCCGGGGTGTCTTCCTCTGCTCTTTTCCCTTATTTCCTAAACTTTCAAATCCAACCTTCATCGAAAGCAAAGAATTTAACACCTGCCCCTTTCTGCATAGTCGCTCTCTTCTCAGCCTATTCACTTCTAGGTTGAAGCATTTTAGCAGAACAGAAAATTAAAAAAGGAGAGAGAATGTGTGTGTGAGAGAGTTCTAGTTATTCTAGAAGTTAATTAGCTGTCAAAGACAATGAGTTGTGTAGAAGTTAAAAAGAACTCATCATAGTAGCATCAAACGATGCTGAAGGTAACCCATTCCTTGTCCTTGCTCTTGAGTGGCCCATGGATAGCAGGTATCCCTTCTCTTTTCTTGCTAAGAATGTTATTTTATGGTAAACAGGCTTCCTTTTTCTCTATTATTTATGCTTTTATTACACTTCCATGTATGTGTGTGTGTACATGTACTCACACTTTGGGGTAAGGGTTAAAATTAAAATCAAGGAAGCCAGGAAGTTAAGGATGCTTGGCTATTCTTCCAGCAGACTTGGGTTCCATTCCCAGCACTCATGTGTCAGCTCAAAGCTATCTGTGGCTCCAGTTCCAGGGTATCACACACCCTTTTCTGACCTCTGTCAGCACAGACACACACAAAGTGTACAAACATGCATGCAGGCAGTCACCCATTCATCAAAAATAAAAATAAGTCCTTGGGTTTTCTGGGAAACTATTTTGCTTACCATATATAGAAACTATGCCACTCTGGAGGAAAACAGAGCTTTAGAAGCAACAGAACAGATTTTAGATGACACCATCGGCCCCAGACATTTCTAAAACATCATGTCCCCTGGGCTATTCAGTCCAAGAACAAATACTGTATGTTCTTACTAAGTTAGCTTGAGTTAAAGTCTTTGCTTTTTAAATCAAACCACTACTAATAAATCTACGCATTATCATTGGATAATAAAGACTTATCCAGGCAGAAAGAAATTGTGGGGGAGACAAGTGGTGGGCGTTAGTAAGCTAAAAGGATACTTGTAGTGAGTGACACACAATATAGGCTTATGACAATCAACAGGCTTGGCTTTTCAAAGTATTTATTCACTCAGCGGGAGCGTGACATTTAAAAATAAAAGACTTCTTTTGCTATAGAGCCCAGATAGTTATGACATGAAAACAACAGTTTTCAAATCTGCTGACTAAAGCTGTTTGAAATTGCTGTGTGATGAAGCATCTTGAAGGAAACCCAACTTTTTTGTTTGTTTGTTTTTCAAGCATCAGGAACCAAAGTGGAATGAATTTAACGACAGATCTCTCTGCCCTCCCACCTTGGGGGTAACTAGAGAGGAATGAGCCACTTGCCATTTGAGCATCTCACATCATGATTCATGATTTCTTTTAGGAAGAGGCTCACTTGAGGTACCACCCGTAGGAGACACAAAGTGAAAGCAACAGTGGCTTCAGTGTGACAGGAGCTTCTGCCTCCTCGGAGTGCTGGGTCTCTCCCAGCTCTCTGCCTGATCCCCCCTGAGCTTTGAGTTGGCTTCTTGAACTCTCCTCATCATTGCCTCACTCCAGACAGCGAGCTGGATGAGCTAGCCTATAGCCCTCCCTGTGCAGACACTACCCCCAAGGAACAGTAAACCCTATGACCCAAACTTAGTCAGTGTGCTCATCCCAACTATTTTATGGGTTAAAAATACTCTTGCAAAGATGGCAGCTTGCCCAGCTGAGGGTCAGAAATTATATTACTAAGAAAAAGTGCAGGGTTCTGGTGGAGAGGGGATTGCAACTAGGCAGTTGCTGCATGCCAGAGCCTGGGACACTAGGTAGGGACAGGAATGGATCCTGATGTTTTCAAGAATACAAATATTACTGCTTTCTAAACCAGGTACATCTTAGTGGAACCTGTTGATCTGCAGTTGATGATGACTACTTGATCTCTCAGATTCTCTGAAAATGGCCGTGTACCGGCTTTCTCTGCTTTGTCTTCCATAGCAATCAAGTTCCCTGAATACACTCTTTAGATCAGTGGTTCTCAACCTTTCTACTCTGTGACACTTTAATACAATTCCTCATGTTGTGGTGACCCCAACCATAAAATTATTCTGTTGCTACTTCATAACTGTAATTTTGCTACTGTTGTGAATCATAATGTAAATATCTGATATGCCACCCCAAGAAGGCCCACAGATTGAGAACCACTACTCTAGATGTTTTCCATTACTCATGGCTCTTTAATCATTATATCGGCTAGGCTGTTCATACAGTTGCTGATAATGGCTGTAAGTCAAGAATTTAATGATAATAGTGAAATGTGAATGTAGTCTTTTTCCTCTCAGGATGCATTTTTCAAGTGTGTTTTCTGAAAAATGTAAACAAAACAATCACAGCTCTTAGACTACAGAATTATACTTAGCTTAAGCATCTGGATGATGGTAAGAAGACCAGCTCATTACGGAGGAGGCTGACACACACAAAGCTCTTTCTCAGCGATTTCACATCCATCAGTGCTCACCTCCATTCCCACCTCCTTGTTGCCTTCCAGCATCTAAAAGGCACTTACCAGCGGCAGCATGCTCTCAAACCTAGGGAATTACTAATGGGTTTTTAGTACATTGCTCTGTGATCGTTTTGGTGGTTGGTGAGTAGGTGAGTTTCTTCTGGAGAAGAGAAGGATTAGATTCCTTCCCCAAGGTTCAGGGACCATCAGGAAGGTGGAGGGATTGTAAGAGCCAAGAGTTCTGGAAAGACTAGAGTGAAACGGTGTCTTCTGGACACTAACAGGACCACCGCACTCAGGAACCTACAGCAGCCATGGCTGCCTCCACAAGACCACACCAACATTCGAGCACAGAATGGAAAGCATGAGCCTCTTCCCCCAAAGGAGGAGCAGCAGACAGTTGATGGCTAGGGTGGTCAGTTTCTTTTACGGTGTGCCTCCTTGTAGTTTGAGTACTCTCCAGTGGTGACTCTGTATCCAGGAGGATATGAGCATCAGAAATGGGAGTAGGTGGGTTATTCTTCTTTTAACCCCAAGTTTGGGGAAATTGGCGAGGTGAGAGTAGATCTGGAGGGAACTGAGGATGAATATGATCAAAACATATTTATGAGATTCTCAGAGAATTAATAAAAGTATTTCTAAAGGATTAGGGTTTATAGAGACACCCAGTCCAGATGTCACCATGATTTTATTCTTTGAAGTACTCATGTGCAAAGCATATAGCAAAAATAAAAATGCCCCATAGTTAACTGTGTTGCCAACAAGCTTGCAATTTCATATAACTAAGTTTAAGTGTGAAGAGAGACAGAAATCAAATAACATATCCAGAGTCAGGAATAAGATAACCAACTTCAAGGCTAGATCTGGGTAAGAATCATGAATTGGCACAGAGCTGAGGTGTTCTCTCAAGCCCAGATGGCAGCAGGCAGGAATTTGGCTCCTGTGGTAAATGAGGTACCCCAATCCCACAGACTGAATGAATGAAGCTTCCTGGTCCAAAAGGAGCCTGTGAATACAACTATAGAATCTTCCTAGTGCCGATTGGCAAATGATGGGCTGGAAGTCACAGACTCAGTCTCCAGAAGCAACCAATATCGCAGCAGAACAAGAAAACTAGACTGCCCTGTGGCCAAACCTTGAACAAAATAATTACACACATAAAGCCACTACTCAAGGAAGACTGGAGACAGAAGGAGAGAGAAAAAACAACGGTCTTTAATGCATTGAACACTTTAAAAGGTCAGTGTCACTTTAAACATCCAAAGTCTGTTGACTGTGGGATCCTGAAGAATCCAAAATAAGTTAAATACTTTCTTCTTTCAAAGTAAAGAACTAGGGTGCCATTAAAATCAGAACAAAGAAAATTCAAATTAAACAGTATAAAAAGCTTAGTGTGCAATTTCTGGGACTCACAATCTTCAGTCCCCCAAAGGTCTTGGCCAGCTCCACTTCTTCGGTTTTGCCATCAGCAAGATAAACAGCTCTTCCAACAGGCTCAGGCTGACTCACTCCACACCTGCGTCTGTCCTTGGCAGATATCCCATGGTCCTGGTGTCTGCTGCAACTGAGTCTGCACCTTCCCCAATGACCTCAGGCCTCTTTTTAGGTACTCCATCCCTGCCTCATGGGGCCAAGCATCAACTTTTCTGTGACACATTAAATCCTGGGATTTCCACTGCAATTTGACTGTACCTCAGTTGGTTTCCATAACCCCATTAATACTGTGACTTTCATGCCACCAAAACTAGTATCACTCTTACATATGTCCAAGTTCAGCTTCCAGCACAAGGTATCTTCTGGACCATAATTTCAGTGTTCTAACCTTAAGGAAATATTGTCCAGAAGATTTCACCTCAGTGGTGCTTGTTTCTCCTTCTTCCTTCTCCTCATAAATAAAATGTATTTCTAGCTGGGCAAAGAACTATCAAGAGATACTCTGATGGGTTGCTGAGTACCTTCTACATCCTCACTACCAATGTTATATAGCAACCGCTTCTGGTTTTCTCTTGCTTATCAAGGTCAATTTTCCCCATAAGGGAGGTAAATTCTTTTTTATCTGTCTATCTATCTATCTATCTATCTATCTATCTATCTATCTATCTATCTATCTATCTATCATATCCTGATCGTTTTCCTCTCCTCTCCTTCCAGTGCCCCCGCCTCTCCCCCATCCTCCCCTCCCCTTCTCCTCAGAGAAGGGGGAGGTCCCCCGTGGGTACCAACGCTCCCTTGCACATGAAGTTGCCGCAGGACTAGGTGTTGGCTGAGGCTTGCTTTGTGATGGAGTATGAGGTCAGTTTTGGAGAAGGTTCTGTGAGGTACTGGGAAGATTGTATATTCAATCATCAATGAAGAAATTGCCCCCTCCATAAACTTGCCTACACTCCAATCTGATGGTGGCACTGTATCAAATAAGGTTTCCTCTTACTAGACAACTCTGCGGCAAGTTAACAAAATCAAACAAAACCAAAAGCACAGCACACCATTCAACAGCAAATTCTGAGAACAATGTTTCCCAGAATTGACGATCCTTCTGGAGATCTAACCAGAACCACTTGAGAAATGGCATAAGTCTTTTCAAGAGAATGCCACCAGTGAGTAAGGATCTGCAGCCAGGCCCTGATTCCTAAAGATCTTTTCAGCATCAGACCAAGCCCCTGAAGCATGAGCCCTTCTGGGACAGATGGCACCCAAGCCAAATCATTACTTCTGCAACCTTGGGCAAGTAATTAACTTCTCTACATCTCTTTTTTGCTCGATAAAACAGAGATGATAATAAAACTTACCTAAAACGTTGCTTGTAAATATTGAATGGGTGAGAATATGTAAAGTGTTTAAACCTGTTCCTGGTACATTCTTTTTTTCATTAAGTGTTTAAGCAAGATGCTAAATAGACTGAATAGAAAGGACCTTTCTGTGCTAGAGTTTGCAACAATCCTGCTGAGTTGTTTGCAAAAAATATAAAATCACATGTTGACCTGTTGTCCAGATTACCAGCTAGCTGATGGTTATATTAGACCCTACTTCATCTCTGTGAGCTAAGAACTAGAGGCTGCCTGACTTCAGAATAGGATCGTGACCCAGGCGTTGGGATTGTTTGCCTTTTGAGTCATGCACTGTTGTCTTTAACTTTTCTCTGCTTAGTGACCCAGAGGTCTGTAAACCCATGGGGCCTATGGTGAACTTCCATGTGGGAATGTGGGAATGTGATGAGACATTCTCACAGACAGATGAAGGAGAAGACTAAAAGAAAGACAACATGTTAAAGTCCCAAAATCCTCCAGGAGATTGCCTGTAGAAACAGCATCAGACCAGGATGAGAACTGACATAATTATTTTCCAATGTTAGATGGTTGGGTATCATTGAGGGAACTTTCCATCTGATTAAAAATAATTACTGCTGGCATTAAATCCAATTGGAAATGCCCCACACAATTTATCTTCTGCTTCGTGCTGCTACCATATGCTTGACATTGCAGAGCAGAAGTAGTCGCTCCTGTTCTGATAAACAGAACTTCGTAAATATTTGGAGACGGGAGCTCTGGATCTCTGAGCAATCCTGACAGGGAACATGTGCCAATGAGCCTGTTTATCATGTTCCTGATAGAGGCTCTCATTGAGGTACAGGACCCAAAATTAGCCAAGAAGCTGTGAATTTTCTCCCTCAAAGCCTTGTTCATAATTAGCAGCCATTGGAGGAGTCTTGCTGGGCTGTCTACCATGAGTAGCACATCCAAAGAGCACATGTAACATTGGAGTAAGACATTTTTCTGTCTGGCTGGTGCTGTATAAGCTAATAAATTGCTGTATTTATTTAAACTGGCTTTTCTTTGAACACTTGATTCAAGAAAGAAACCACACCTAGGGTGACATTATTTGGAGATTAAGTTTTTACAGAAATGCTAAAATTAAAATGAGGCCTTTAAAAAACACGCTCAATCCTCACTCAGAAAGACAGACAAGAAGGACATTGGAAGAAGGAGAAAACAGGAAACAGGACAGGAGCCTACCACAGAGGACCTCTGAAAGACTCTGCTCAGCAGTGTATCAAGCAGATGCTGAGACTCATAACCAAACTTTGGGCAGAGTGCAGGGAATTATATGAAAGAAGGGGGAGATAGTGGGACCTGGAGAGAACAGGAGCTCTACAAGGAGAGCAACAGAAGCAAAACATCTGAGCACAAGGGTCTTTTCAGAGACTGATACTCCAACCAAGGACCATTCATGAATATAACCTAGAACCTCTGCTCAGATGTAGCCCATGGCAGCTTAGTCTCCAACTGAGTTCCCTAGTAAGGGGAACAGGGACTGTCTCTGACATGATCTCAGTGGCTGGTTCTTTGATCCCCTGCCCCTGTGAGGGGGCAGCCTTGCCAGGCCACAGAGGAGAACAATGCAGCCAGTCCTGATGAGACCGGATAAGCTAGGGTCAGATGGAAGGAGAGAAGGACCTCCCCTACCAGTAAGACTTGGAGGGGTGCATGGGAGGAGATGAAGGAGGGAAGGTGGGATTGGGAGGGAATGAGGGAGAGGGCTATAGCTAGGATACGAAGTAAATAAACTGTAATTAATATAAAAAATAATAATTTAATTTAAAAAAAAGCACGCTCCACTCTATTAAAGAATGGTGCCCCTGTAAAAGGAAATTGAAACAGACATGCAGACTGTTCAGGAGGAGGAGATGACATGAGGAGCTGAAAATGGGCATCTACAAGCCCTCAAAAAAGGCAGACCCTTATGCCCACAGAACAAACCAATCATATTGGGGGGGGGAGGTTAAATGATAATATCCCCCATAGACTCATATGTTTGAATACTTGGTCCGCAGTTGGTGGTGCTGTTTGGATGAGGTTTAGGAGGTGTGGTCTTCTTGGAAGAAATGTGTCATTAGGCAAGGGCTTTGAGGTGTCCAAGCCTCTTGCTACTCCCAGCGCTTGTGCTCTCTGCTTCATGCCTGTGTCTCGGAATGTAAGCTCTCAGCTACTGCTCCAGCTACTGCCACCTGCTGCCCTGCTGTCCTAACACTGTGGACTCTAACCCTCTGGAACCACAGACTCAAATAAACTCCTTTCTGTGGGAGTTGCCTTGGTCATAGCATTTTATCACAGCAACAGAAAAGTGACTAGTACACATTGTCAATATTTTACATTAAGACTTCCAGCCTCTAGCATTATGAGACAGTACACTCATGTTGGAGAAGCCACTAATTTGAAGCACTTTGGGACCATAGCCTCAGAAAAATCAACGTAGGAAGAAATAATAGTCAGTATTCTTAGGGAGTTTCTATGAAGAGAAGTTCTAGTCACCTAAGGGAGAAGGAAGCCTTAGAGGAAGCTTTGTTCCCTTTTCTTTGCAGGCGAAGAGGTGGGATCAGCTTGTGACACTAGAATTTGGTCGTTGATTCTGATGGTCTACCTTTGTTCTCACCAAGCCAATTGACCTCAAATTTAGGCTTCTCTTTTTTTCCACTTCTGCTCCATGTAGCAGAGTATTCACACCATGCTAGCTTCATGAGGCAGGGTACAGGAAGACATCCACATTAGAAGGCTACTCAGGTTCCTTTCAGGGACAGTGTAGGAATTCCTAGACCCAACTCTCTTCCAGAGGTTCCCTTTTCAACATCTGGGCAAACAAATTGGTATTTTGATATCTGTCTTTTTGGTCTCTGATAAGAATATTCCTTCAGCCGGAACCCTGGGAGGCTGAATACCCACCCTAGAGTTTGATCTAAATGTCAGACTGTGAGGGCCCCAGGCTCTTCTGGGACTGAGAATGAGGGCTATTGCACTCATCTTGCTTGTTCATGTGTGGCTGTCCTCCTCAAAATTGGAATTTTAAGGAAAAGATTAAAAATAGTAATTTCAGCTGTTGTAAGACACGCTTAGAATCTCAGGCTGCAGCGAGGAGATCACAAGTTCTAAGCCAGCCTGAGCTACATAAACAAACCAAACTAACCACAGCATTCAGCCATATCAAGGTGGATTCCTCTGCTCATGCCATTTGTGGGTATCTGGTGTGTTGCCAAAGTGAAGACAATCGCCTGGTTAGTGATTCTTCTATGATAGCTGATAACACTCCTGAGAGGGAAAAAAAAATCACCAAGTATTCCCAGATCATTTCCGATGGGATTTTTCAAAGGGACAGCTCATGCATCGTCCATGGGGATCTTCATGGGCACGCTGCCTCCCTCTTTCTGAAGTATGCAGCTCTAAATGAGCAGCTACAAAGAGCAAGGCTGGGCATTTCAGGGCACCAACTTTATCCCTTCGCCAATTTCTTGTTTAAAGTCCTATGTCCACTCTGAATATGCCCTGCTAAACATTTGCTGAGTGTAATTACCAAGGTGAAAGAATTTTCCACTTCACAAGGTCAGGGACTGGTAGTGTTCTGATATAGAGAATGGATCATGGATCGTATAGAAAAACAGTGTCCACTATCATTAGTAACAAAGAGCAAGAGGTAGAAATACAAGAAGAAGGTAAGGCCGGGCAGCAACTTCACTGTTATTTCAGTGCCCAAAGATGCTCCAAGGAGTGAGGGTGTCCGTCTTCCTCCTTCTGACACTGGGGAGCAGGGCCAGTCAGGCAACCAGAAAGAAGGGGTGAAGAGGAAAGAATGGAAGATCACGATTAGTAGAGTTTTGAGACACAGAGGAAATGGTGTGTCTGCATGTATTTTCTCCTGAATAAACACACAGATAAATACCAGGCCTTTTCTAAATAGTCACCAATTTTTATAGCTAAATAGTAGACCTAATGGTATTTTAAAACAGCATTTATCCTTATCCTTTACCAAATAGAAAATTTTGAATTTTATAGCTTCTGCACCCAGCAGAAATGGGCTTATCAGCTTAGACACACACACACACACAAAACAGATGATTCGAAAACAGTAGTTTCTGCATTTTTTTCACTAACAGGGGAAGAAAAGATTCTTTGTGTTGGACTAGCAACAAAGACCCCCACAGAATAGC
Organism: Pachyuromys duprasi; assembly: GCA_028658305.1. Classification (NCBI taxonomy): domain Eukaryota; kingdom Metazoa; phylum Chordata; class Mammalia; order Rodentia; family Muridae; genus Pachyuromys; species Pachyuromys duprasi. The sequence goes on from CM053766.1 coordinate 91,031,083, forward strand.
TGCAGCCCAAGCCAGAGATAAAGGGTCCACAAGTCAGTCTCAGCACATCGGGGCATCATCAGTGTTCAGCACAGTGGACTAAGAGGGGAACAGGACTTCAGTTCAGGGAAACCTATGGAATATCTGATGGTATCATGTGGGCTGTCAAGTAAAGGTGGGTGCTTCTCAAGGACCATCACTGAGTGTGATGGCTATTCTTGGTTGCTACATCTGGAATTAACTAAATTACTAGACACACCCGTGAGGGAATTTTTCTTAATTAAACCATTTGAAATGGGAAGATCACTTTTAATACAGTCTTTTAGAGGGAAAGATCTGCCCATAGCCTGTCCACATCTTTTCCTGGCACCTATATAAAGGGCATGGAAGAGAGAAGCTTGCTCTCTTTACCTACTTGCTCTCGCTCTCATTCTCGCTACCAAGCCCATTCCTTTACTGGCATCAGAGCCTACGTTTTCAGCATTCTGGCTTTACCTTTCTCAGTCTCATTCAGTCTTTGTTTTGTTAATCTCATTTTTCTCCATGAAATTTCTTGACATACCCAGGCAGATGTTATTTCAATAGCATCCAAGAAGAATTAGTATTCATACAGCCTCTAGCACTACAATATTCATGTTTTACCAAATGATGTTTCCATGTCAGTAGTAAGTTGACATTGCCTTATTTCTTCCATATAAAGTTTAAACTTTTTAAATACTTGTTTATTTGTTTTGTGTACAGGTGGCATGCATGGTATGAATAGAGGTCAGATGATAACTTCCAGGAGTCAGTTCTCTTCTTCTGCTATGCAGGTACCTCCCAGCTCATTGTATACCTGCTGTATCATCTCTCTAGCCCCTGAATCAGTTTAAAGAACAGGAAGGAAGAATGCCAGTCTTGTTGTTATAGGGATTCCTTACAACAGTATCATCCCAGAAGACTGGCTTAGCATCCTCACTGCCTACTCCCATGAGGCTCTTTGATGAAGGCCAAGCTCTGCTTTCCAGCTGGGAATGGAAAGGAAAGGGATGGTCTCTAAAAAGGTTAGGGCTTCCAGAGTGTGGGACACAGGCCTCCTTAAGAGCACAGCTCTTCCATGTTTTCAGGTTTGCCAATATCCATTAACTCTAAGGGTTAAACTGAAAAAAGAAAGAAAAAGGAATGCTAGAATGCAAAACTCTTGACCTCAGTTTTGGACATCACAAACCTTCTGTGCCCTGGCGCTTCATAGCATTTCCAGCTTTGCCTTTCCAAGCTCCTCCCAGAAAACACTTCTTTCTTCTCTGGATGACAACATGGGTCTCTTTCATGTGTTTTCATATCTTAAGAATGGGGTTGGCAAGCCTTCAGCAGAGGATGGGAAATAATAATAAAAATAGGGGAAGTTAGTAAGACTTGGGGAGAACAAGAGCTCCACAAAGACCAAACTGAGCAGGGCACAGGGGTCTTATAGGAGACAGTTTCTCCAACCAAGGACCATGTATGGATATGGCCTAGAACCCCCGCTCAGATGGGGCCCATGGTAGCTCAGTGTCCAACTGAAGACCCTAGGAAGGGGAACAGGGACTGTTTCTGTCATGAACTCGATGGCTGGCTCTTTGACCCTCCCCCATACATGCCAGGGAAGTAACAGCCTGGCTAGATCCCAGGGGAGGACATTGCAGCCAGCCTGAGGAGACAAGATGATCTGGGGTCTGATGGAAGGGGAGGAGGTCCTCCCTCATCGGTGGGAGGGGGCGGGGAGGAGATGAGGGAGGGATGGGGAGAGTGGGAGGGTATGAGGGAGGGAGCTATGCCTGGATGCAAAGTACCTAACCTGTGATTGATATAAAAATAAATAAATTATATTTAAAAAAAGAATGGGGTTGGAGCAGGATTGCTAAGTTCTTTGCTTTCCTGCTACTCATTCACATGATGGTTCTCAGACAGAATTGAACAGCTACTGTCTCTTATCTTTTCAGTGTTAATGTCTAATTCCTGCTAGGTGATTGTAAATTTTGAGGACATTGGTCATATTTTTATTTCTCTTGCAAGGCCAAGCACACAATGATGTTTTAATTAAAAGATGCATAAAAGCTAAGGTGTTTTTTTTCTCCCTAGCCTTCCTATTCTTTTTATCTCTTTGCTGAAACTGTCATCTTTTTATATGTCTATGTATTGTGTGTGGTGCTAGGAACTGAACCCTAGGGCTGAGATATCTATTCTGAGCTTCAGCCCATTTCATTTAATGGAGAAAGAGGTATTATAAGAGTCTCTACATATTTATCTTCTAGAATCCAGTTGAATGTCATCCTCTCCATGATGTCACTATGTGCATTAGCTCTCTTTCCTATAAACCCTCAAAACATTTTAGCTTTTTCTTTATTTTGCTCATCTTTAGATATTTAGAAATCAAAGTGAAATGGATAAGGGCACAGCCTCTGAAGCCAAATTTCCTGACCCCCACCTCCACCCCCACACACCAAAATGTGGTTGTGTTCCTTCCCAGATTTGTGGCTCAGAGCAGGTTTCCTCACTTGAAAAATGGTGAGTAGGCTGCTCATCTTACACAAGAATTATATGGGTTCACACACAACAAATGCTTGGGACAGGGCAGATACCCACTATATTTGGAGTATGAATATATTCTGACCTGATTAATGTTGTCTGAGTGTTCATCATTAACTGTCCCTCATCATAACAGCAAAGTGACCATGATTTTGAATTAGTAGGATGAAAAGATATATACTAACTAAACTAAAAATTTTAAATGAAATCATCAATAAAACCAAACTGGTAACAGCCCCGTAGATGCTCTCTACATCAGTGAGTAAAATATCTGTAGTTACCACAGAGATTTCTATACTGTGCTTCCAAAGTGCTCTGTCCAAGGCCTAGAGAATTTAATCTGCATTAATTTAATCTGCATTAAACAATGCGTATGAGAAATATGCACCGTGTTTTTTTTACAAACAAACAAAAAGGGATGCGGGTGGACATACACACACACACACACACAGAAAGAGAGAGTGAGAGTGAGGGGGAGAGAGAGAGAACAACATAGTGTTTTAAATCAGCTCAATTTATGACATCTAATGGATGATAGACAAACCCCAATGGCCCAAGTCAATGAAGTTTTCTTACATTGTGGTTATTTGTCTGGATATATCAAATGCAAACAACCCAGACTCTTCCAGGAGCTGAGTTATGGTCTATTTTATTCTTCCGGGGATGGCTGGGGTGTGGCTTAGCTGGGCATGTTCCTGTGAGAAGAAAGTTGGATTTATTTGCAGGAGGCTGACTGGGGTCATGCTGAGGACTGGGCTAGTGAGGAGACAGAACAGCAGGAAGAAGTTCAGTGATGCCATGGCAACAGATGCCTGAGCCATTGTGCAACCTCCACTGTCCCCACTGACCGACCTGAGGCAAGAGAGGCAGAACAATGAGCAAGTTCCTCTCCTCTCCGGTGTTGGTGATGCCTAAAGGGCCACTCAGCTGGGAGTCTTCCATAGCCAGGGCTCTAAAAGCCAAGGGAATGAGCAACTCTTGGAAACCGGTTCTAGGTACTGCCCCTCAGGATTTGTTACCCCACACATTAGCATCGAGGGCTCTCATAGCCTGTCTTTACCATTCTGGTCAATGAAGCAGGGGACATAGGCCCTGGCAGTGGATTCTAATTTAACTGTTCAACAAGTCCCTTAACCCTAATTACCAAGGGTTCTCATGTGGAGATTGGAGCTACTATATAAGAAATTGCCAGACTGGGCTGGGTGGTGATGGAGCAAGCCTTTAATCTCAGCACTCGGGAGGCAGAAGCAAATGGATCTCTGTGGGTTCGAGGCCAGTCTGATCTACAAAGGGAGTTCCAGGACAGTACAGACTACACAGAGAAAAACCAAAATCAGAAATTGGCAGATGAGGAGAAAAGTCTTGTGGAGCAATGTTGCCTTGAATACCCACAGATAGCCCTTTATCAGCGCTATGTTAGCTTTAAGATACAGACTCCCAACCTTTGTGATTTTTTTTCTAAGGCCAAATGAATAGTTCATCCATCCTTTGCCTATTGAATTTATCTTGGATTTCCGTGGGCAAGCAGGGAGAAGGATAATCTGATATACTTAAATGGACAGTAAAACTCTTAGGATTTTCTTCCTTGCCATCAAATCTACACAGAAAATGAAAAGGGGGGGGGAGTATTCTGCATATCCTTTGTGCGTCTGACCCCCTGGAGATGTCATAATTTCTGTGTCTTTGTTTGGAATCTGATTAAAGCCCTTGACTAAACAATGCCTATTAATTGATCCATGCATTTAGGTGACTAATAATTTTAAGCCCTTAGACTGGTTTTCCTGAGCCAGACAATGAAATGAGTAAGTCCTGCATTATTTATCACTCACCAACCATGTTCGTGTGTAAGTCAGTAGACTTGCCCTGTTTCACATGTCTCCTCCAGAAACTATAGTAGTCTGGTTTGAGCAGAGATCATGTCTTTATGAAGAATCTGGTTTTCACTGCAATCCGAACAATCACAGACAGAGCACCACAGTGTTGTGTCTTCCTGCTTGCCAGGTGAGTAGGAAAATGTAATGGGGCAGATAGTCCTTAGAAGGAGGCAGCAGACCCAAATGACACCAGGTGTATTTTTATCAGCTATATGAGTCATTTTTTCCTATAAGTTTAATTATTATTAATGATATTAATTAAGGAATTGTGTGGAGTGTTTTTCTTGGAGAATGTGGGTCTGAGTAGGCTGTTGGATTTTAGCTTTCTGCTGTGATGGCACTCTTTCAAAGCACCCTATTAGTGCTCAGTTTCTGGTGCTATGTACTTAGACAATGAAAACCGAGGGCCTATTTTACAGTGACATCAGCCAGGTTTAGGCTGGCATTTAAGTAATTGCGGAGCTAGAATTATTCCTGTTCATCTAAGGCCTCCTACTTGGAATTTGTAAGACAAATGAGTCCGTTACATCTATTCTCTAGCAATTACCTAGTAATTGGGGCATTTAATCAGAAACTGACTTGAAGGACTTTGGCCTGACTAGATGCTGTTGGCATGGAAAAAAAAAGTAAAACTCCCAGTCCATTTTATTCATATGCTGTATTTTTACCCTAAGCCCAGATTAAACACAAAATGAGCTCAGGAACAAAGATGAAGTAATGTTTTCAGTATTTTTGAATGTGTTTTATAAAAAAATAAGTTGGAAGCCATTATTATAGAAAACACTCAGGTCAGTAGTATTCATATTCTGCTGTATCAGCATATGACTATAATCATGAGCACGAGGGATGCTGAGTAAGAAAGGTTATGAGTTCAAGTCTAGCTTGGGCTATGTGGTAAGACCAAAAGAAGTTACTTCTAGGAATAATGTAGTGGTTGAATTTAAGAAATCTCAGTGAGCATGTTTTGCTTCTACAGAAAATGAATCAAGTGAGTAGTTCCTTCAGTTTCCTACCTAAAAACCAGATAAATCACCTAACTTCATGATACATACACTGACAATGCAACAGAGAAGCAAGGTTTTATGGTTTGCCCTAAAATATAATCAACATTATACGCCTACCAGTGAAAGTCAGTAGTTAAGCCAGGGCATGCACTAGAATCTCCTGGAATGCTCCCCAAAACAAAGTGATTCCTGAGCAAGGTTTGCTGTGATTCAAATATTGTTTCAGTGGGTCCCCGAGGGTGAGTGTGAGAAGGGTGGTCTTCAGAGTGATAAGGCTAGAAGGCAATGGACCCTCTAAAAGGTAGATCTCAATGCAAAGCAATTAGGTGATTAGGGGGTGACACCACTGGAAGCTCTCATTGGATCCAAGTTAGCTCCCACAGAAAGGGTTGATCTAAAAGTAAGATAGCCATTGTCTCCTCTCTGGCTCCCTGCCCTGTTATGGGGCCAATTTTGCAGGTGTTCTTGCTCTTGTGACACTATCCATTCATGCATTCCCATCATCAGAGGTGACGACTATGCCTTGTCCTTGAGCCTCCTAAACTCGGAGTGAGATAAATCCTTGTGCTCTTTGCATTACCCAAATGTTCAAGTTTCCTTTCTGGTGCTATGCTAAAACACCCCGACCAAAAACAGCAGGAAAGGGTTCATTTAGCTGGCAATTCCAGGCTACTGTCAGCCCATTGTTGAGAAGAAGTTAAGGCAAAAACTGAAGCAACTAGTCATGTCACACACACAGTCAAGAGCAGAGAGAAGCACGTGCATCCATGTCTCCTGTTTACTGTGTTGCTCATTCTCAGCAAGCTTCTTTACCCTTATAGTCCTGTACCACCTTCCTAGGGAATGGTGCCACCCATAGTAGGTCTTCCCAAACCAACCAGCAATCAGAACAATTCCTCACAGGCATGCATACAGACCTACCAGATCTGGGAAATTCGTAAGTTAAGCCTGTCTTCTCAGCTAAGTCCAGGTTTTGGAAAATTGTCACTTAAAACCATCAAGCACACCAGCCTTGGGACACTTAGACTGTTAAAGTCTAAGTATTTAGACACTGGACCAATTTGCATTATTTTTAAAACAAGTTGGATTCAGTCAATGTGTCAAGAAGTGCTAATATAAGCAAATAAAATTTTAACTTTAATTGATAGATACAAAATGTGGGAAATATAAGTCTTATATAAAGGGCTAGAACTCATGCTGAGTATATAAAACAGAAGAGAGCATCCTAGGACCATCTGAGTTTGGCCTTGTGATTGCTTCTACACTAAGAAATGGGTGGCCTTTCTTGAAAATACAGAGATTCTAAGAAGAGTGGCCTCTGCCCCGTGTCAATCCTTCTAATCTCAGGGGACATCATTCTGCACTTTCACACTGCAGAATAGGAGAAGCCTGGAAGAAGAACAAAGCAGAGGTTGAACTGGACATTCTACACATTTCTAATTGCCTCCAATTGCAATGCCAAGGAACAAGCTTAGTCAGCCAGGATATTTGGTTGGTTCATTTGTGGACCTTTTCAAAGCCTTGCCATCTGGCCCACACTGAGGTTGGTGGATCCATAATTTATCCTAAGCCTTTGCATTTTTTGCTTAGCAGACCAAGACCATCTATAGGAGATCACATTCCTTCTCTTGCTGTCTCAGCTACCTTTTCTGCAGCTTCGATAAAATACCCTGGCAAAAATAATTCAAGGGTAACAGCATTTAGTTTGGATCATACTTCCAGCTTTCATCCCATCACAGTGGGGAATAATAGGCAGGAACTTTCGAGTGCTGACTATATTGCGTCAAGTCAAGATGCAAGAGCAAATGGATGTAAGATGGGGCTCCCTCTCCCTTTCTCCATGTGTATAGTCCAAGACCCAAGCCAAGGAATGATATCACCCACAATAGACAGCTCTCCCTGCCTGAATTCACACAACAAAGGTAATCCAAAGACCTGTCTAGAGGTGGTTCTATTAAGATGGAATTAATACTAACCATCATTCAAATCAATACCTGTACCAAAACCTCTCTCAACTTAAAATTTAAGTATTTAACTGCTACCAGACATATCTAACTACAAAGCATAAGTAATCTAAAGTTAATGCATTGACAAGACAATATATCCTTGCCTCTCCTCTGACACACCAGGCTATTACTTTCTTCCACTCAGGCTCTTAGCTGCATATTCCCAGACTCACTGTTAAGCTCCTTTTTTTCTTCACCTCCCATGTTTATCTCACACACAGCCTGTGTTTTACCTCCTCAGTCTTCCATATTAATCTTGTTCTTCCCAACCTGCTAGAGCTGTCCTAGTTCAAGACCATATCACCTGTCAGTTGGATTTCTACAACAATTTCCTGGTTGATTTCTTCAGCTCAAGTCTTCCACTCCCCGGGTCTGTTCTCCCTATAGTTAACAGAGACTGTGTTAAACACACATAATAATATCAGCTCCATGTTTGAACCATATCCCAGGTTCTTCATTGGCCATTGTGATGGCCTTAAACATCAAAATTTACTGTCTATGAAAAGGCTTATCTTAGGAGTTTTTAAAAGTATCAGTGCCCAGTCGCATTTCAGATCAACCTAATCAGTGAGGATCAGTTTTTTCATACTCTCTAGCTGATTTTAATGTTTATAGTTCATGTCAGACAAAATTCTGCTTGGTGATCTACTGCTACACAAAACAAGTTCATTCAGTAATAATGTCTTAGTTAAAAATAACCATTTTAGCACATTGTGTAGAAGGCAAATTCAGACAGGGTTTACCTGAGCTGTTCTTCGGCTCCACATCATCTGAGGTCACTTGCTGAAATTCAGATAGCAGAGCATCCAAAGTGGCTCTACTTAAATTAGAAAGGCTTCCTCCACCCCATAACAGTACCAGACTGGGTACTGACAAGCCTCTCAATACAGAGCAACCCCAGACAAACATGCCGGAATAAGCACCCCATATATCAGCAGAGTAGACATTATCACCTAGAAGTATATCTGAAAATGCAGTTTGCCCATCATGGCCCATACTTTCTCAACAAGTAACTTATATGTACACTGAAAGTGAGGCACACCTATATGTAGATGCAAACTGATGACTTAAGGCATTTGAGGTCATCTTCTACATCTGATCTTAGCCAAAAGGCAGAGATGCTACTTGAAGTGTTCTTTAATCTGATGCAAGCCTCTTTCCTCTGTACTTTTAAAAGATGTGAAACAATCCAATTATGATGCAATAGGTGTGATGGTTAGTGGTGAAGGTCAACTTGAAAGAATCTAGAATCATCTGGGGGGTGAGCCTCTGGGAGAGCCTATAGGAGATTACCTTGACTGTAGTAACTGATGTAGCACCATTTCCTGAATAGGATACTAGGCTGTATAAGTAGAGAAAGGGAGCTGAGTCACGTTCTTGTGTTTATTGCTCTTTTCTGTGTGCGGACATAGCCAGCTGCTTCAGGCTCCTGCTACACTGACTTCCCCACCATCACAAGCTGTAATCTTGTACTGTAAAAAAGGAGCTAAAGCGGGAAGCTACAAAATGCAAGTATCTCTGGGATGTATTGGGAGAAAACCAAATTAGCTTAGAGGGTCAAGAATAGAGTAGTGACTACTCAGTTATTGTGTTGTGAAGCTTATTATTAAGCAAACATAATAAAGTCTCAATTATTTGTGTGATAGCCAGGTTAAGGGAAAAACTGAGAAACAAAGACAGTTTTATAAAAATAACCTTAATATTTTTGGTGTACCAAGCAGGCCCAACCTTACATAGAAACTAAAGCTACAGAACAGTTTCTTAGTTCTACTCATTAAAAGAGCAGCCACAGTTTCTAAGGCAGGAGCTCACAGTTTCCTGATTAGACATCCCCAGTCCCTGCAGAGCATCAACACAGGAAGCTAAATCACTTTGATAAAGGGCTTTTACTAGTCTGACTCATGTAAACCAGAGGAGCAGACACTTGTGATGTACACTGGGAGGGAACCGGATTATCTCAGAGGATTAAGAATAGAGTAATAACTGCTCAGTTCTTGTGCTGTGAAGCTTATTGTTAAACAAATATAATCGAGTCTCAGTTATTTGTATAATAGCCAGGTTAAGAGAGAAACTAAGAGAAATAAACACAGTTTTATAAAAATAACTATAACAAGACAGAGTCTCTCTTAAGAAAATGCCTCCATTATATTGGCCTATAGGCTAGTCTGTGGGGGGCATTTTCTTGACTAATGATTGATATGGAAGGGCCCAGCCCACTTTAGGGCATCTTTGGGATGTTGGTCCTTAGAGGTATATGATAGCAGGCTGAGTAAGTCAAAAGGAGCCAGTAAGCAGTAAGCAGCTCTCCTCTACGATTTCTGCTTCAGTTCCTGTCTTGATTTCTTCCTTGAGTGATGGTCTATATGACTGGGACATGTAAGCCAAATAAACCCTTTTCTCCCCAAGGTTATCACAGCAATAGAAAATAAATGAAGACACTATGCAATAAAGCTACTTGTGAACTGATAGCCTATGCAAGTGAATTTCTGTCATGAGCAAATTTCTGAATTATTATGATGAGTGACAGACACACTATACCAAGAAGAGCACATATGACCCAACCTCTGTAAAATTTTTAAAAAATGAAAATTAATTTAGGGTTACACAAAACAAACCAATGTTGTACTCTAGGACACAAGAGGAAGAGAAATTTAGAATCACATGAGAACATTTAAAATAGGGAGACACAGTTTTTCATCTTGACTAAGACAATAGTTTCAAAAGGTATGAATGTCCAAAATATCAGGTTGTAGGCTCTCTGTGTAAGGTATCAGCTGAAAGCAACTCAAATGAATGTTCATCAGTAGAAGGACAACAAGTATAAATATACTGGCAAATATTGTAATATATCTGTATATTGTAAAAGACAAGTAAATTCTGGTGTCATGAAAGGAGCACAATCCATCAGGAGTCATTTTATTTTTGTTTTCTGACTTTAACGGTCAAAGGTGCCGCCTGAGCTCCTTCATGCTTAGGCTGGGTCTTGGTACCCCGCCTTTCTTTGTTCTTTCATTTAGTGTGTCTCTGTGTGTGTGCTGTATGTGTCTGTGTGGCATGCCACAAATGACATAGATTGACGCCTGTCCACAAATAGGTGCTATAGCATGAATATGCTTTGTGTCCACCCTCACCAAGATCACAGAAGACTCTAACACGCAAAGTCTCAGGATTTTGGTATTAAAAAAAAATACTTAGTCTGACTGTGGTGCTTGTAGGTGGAGACTGGGGTTAGAGAGAGATGTCTTGTGGTTGAGAGCACTGACTGATCTTCCAATTGACCTGAATTCAAGTCCAGCATTCAAGTAACAGTTCACATCTACCTAAAACTCTGGTTTGTGCCTTCTTCTGGCACCAGGCACACACAAGAGGTGCACTGACATATATGTAGGCAAAACATCCATACACACAGTTTTTTAAAGTAGACGTGGGGCTTTAGGAAGTGGTTGGATTAAATCGATGAAATGGCAACCCCTGATTCAATCCCAGTGCTAGAGAGAGGAGAGAGGGTTTCTACATAATGTAGGTATATGCCCTTCTTCCAGTAAAGGGTGAAGCCAAGGGGGACATTTGCCAGGGCCTATGTAGTGATCTTTGGACCTTGTATGAGTATAACAGAATCAAAATAAACCTCTTTCTTTATAAAGTAGCCTTCTTTGGTTACTAACTTAAAATTAAAAAAATAGGAGAAAAGCAAGTTGACAAAGAGTTTTATGCTACATGATATATTTGGCACAAAAGTTTTAAAAATAAAAAAACGATATTATATTACACATTGTTCATAAATAGGAATGGATAAAGCAAAAGAATTTAAAATAAATGTGGAGCTTAAACAACAGAAAAAAGCTAATTGTAGAGAAGAAATAATGAGAATAAGTAAATCTGGGAAGGAAAATAATAATTTATATTTCAACTCTAACATTCTACTTTATATATATATATATATATATGCCTGAGGTAAAATTCCAAAGCCATAACATTCCTTTCTTTCATTGGATGAATGATGTGGATACAGTTGTTTTATAGGGTTCTATTAATGTTGTCATATTTCAAGCTTATAAAAAAAATCACTGAAGGAAACTAACCCCCAAATTCAGCCTATTACACAGCTCAGCCTCCACAATGATAGGCCTAGATCTCTGCACACTCAGGGCTGAGAAGGCTAAGTTGTCCAGGGACTACAGCAAGGACCCCAACAATGCCTTGTGGAGAGGAGGTCGTATCTCCTGGTTATTTGTAACCCCATAGCAGAGCTCCTAATATGCTCCCATTTTTGTATGCTTAGTCTTGGTCTCAGTCTATTTTCGGCTTCTGAAAGAGAATACCCAAGATGGGTAATTTACAAAACACAGAAATTTATTTCCTTCAGCCTGTATGTCAAGAAACCTAACAGCATTGTGCCAGCAGCAAGTAAGGGCTTTTCTGTTGTTTCATCTCGTGGAAGAAGGATGGGAGGACATGTGAGGCAGAAGGAGTAGGAAATCAAAGTTATCCCTTTCCTTAGGAACTTGCTCCTGGAATAACTACCCCCGGTTTTAAGATGACTGCGCCCAGCTGTTCATGAGGACACCTTCTCTGTGGCCTAGGTACTTCTGAAGGCCCTACCTCTCAACTCCTACAATTGCATTAGATTTTGACATGAGTTTGTAAGGACATTCAAACCATAGCAGTCTCCTTAAGCAAATGCTACTTAGTGACATTTTATTTATTTGATCATTAGTCTGTGCCCTAGTATATTCAGAGTTAATGTTATAAACTTGTAAGCGTCTAATGCAAATGGAGTGTGTTTGTGTGTGTGTGTGTGTGTGCATCTGTGTCACCCTGTGTGCCAGTGAAGGCACAGGACCATCATGTGGAGGTCAGAGGACAGCTGCTAGTGTTTTTCTTTGACCTCCATTAATAACTTTATAAAGCAGATACCAGCGTCATTCATGGATGTGTGAATGCTCTTAGCTGTATGATTTTAAATGTTACTGTAACCTGGCTACTTATGACATGACAAGACAGCCCAGGATTCATGACTGACAGCTTTCTGTCAGAGATAGGTCAGTATTAGCTGACCCCTTGAAAGGAAAAGCCCTAGAGAAGCTAAGGAGTCCCCTAAACTATACTACCACTGTTACAACTCTCAAGACCTTTTGACATTTAGTTATTTCTTCCTCTAAATGAATGAAAAATGACTACACTTCCCGGGAACTCACAGTCCATCAGAACAACTTCCTCTTCACTAGATCACTTGACCCCTAATTGAGTTCACTGAAGAACCAGTCCTATGTTTAACATGAATCCTTTCCCCTTTCCTCACTGGGTCAGGCAAGGACAACAGGGCATGTTAAAGAAAACTTGTTTTCAGTCTATACTCTGAATCTGTGCTTTTGTGTGGAGGAACAGAATCACGTTTCACTTCCAGAACTAGAGAATGCCCTTAGACACCGAGAGGAGAGCATTTGTGGTGCAGGGTTCCCTGTGGTGATGGCAAGTGAGCCTTGGCCTGAAATTTGGCCTTCTACTCATTCACAAAGACATTTTGATCAGCAGTAGGATGAGCTGGGTTTCTGCAGCCCAGGGCCCTGGTAGCACAGAGATGCTCCTGTAGAGACGGAAAATGGCTTTTGGTCATCTGGCCAGCAGTAGAGGTAGGAATCCATTGGTCCTGTTGTTGAGAAATTGGAGAGGTACCACTGTACCTTGAGGCCAGAGATCTTGTCATCAGTCTGTTTAAAAGAAGAAGAGGAAGGGGAAAAAGAGGAGGAGGATGAAGAAGAGGGGAAGAAAGAGGAGGAGAAGGAGAAAGAAGAGGAGAAGGAGGAGGAAGAGGAGAAGGAATGCTTTTCTATATTTAGTCCAGGCAGGAAATGGACAGAGAAGGGTTACCAGGAAGATTTGGTTATTAGTTGTTGGATTGTTTATGGAATCACCCCTCCATAGCTCTCTGAGCCACATTTCTGCTTCCCTGTGATTTCTTGTTTCTGAAGATTTGGTTTTCCTGCTAGCATCTACTAAGGCCACCCTAACTTATCAGTTCTTCTGACATGGGTGTGCGGGTGTGAATACCAGACAAGATTCAAGTCACTTGTTTTTCCCCATATAAATGAGAGGATAGGGAAAAAATGTCAAATGAGGGTGCAAAGTTTCCCTACTGGTGTCCCTACTCAAGGACTCAGTTTCTGCTGAAACCTAGTAGGGACTCTGTGGTCGATGCAATGCATTGAACCAGTAGTTCAACTATAAATTTAGTTTAGTGAACAGAAAAATTTGTTAAAGAAGGCAGATGAAAGGTGAAGACTTAGTGATGGTGAGAAGTGGCATTGCAAGTTCTGAATCTTTGGGGAAAATTAATAACCCAGGTAAATAACTCAGAGGTGAGGTGGATTTGGTACATATCGGGAGAGATTAGGGGACTGGCTTCCTGGAAGAGCTTGCAATGGGAACCTACTCTGGTGGGTAGAACAGAGAAGCTCACAGTCACGGGCATTCAAAGGCAGGCAAGAAAATAAAGGCAAGTTATATAAGGCGTGCAGGAAGCTCTGCCCGCTACAAAAATGATGTGGGTTGATAACTGGGTCAAAAGAGTGAGAGACAAGAGAGGACTTAGGGGAAATAGGTCAGAGGTTACTGCAGCAACTCAAACAAGACAGTCTTGATCTGAAGTGAAGAAACGGAAGGATAAATCCCAGGCATTTCAAAAGAATAGCCCACTGTACCAGACAGAATAATGAAGATCAAAGAGTCCAAGGAGCCCGAGAGACGAGGCCTGGTACAAATGGCACAGCTGAAGAGAGCAGCCATTTGGAAAGGAAAGACAAGTTTTCGTTGCACTTGAAGTGATGGTAGAGTTTGTAATCTGACAAAAGACAAAGAATTTGAAGAAAAATATATGTTAAGTACAAAGCTGGAATTCCACTTGAGAGTGGCAGGCAGAGGGAGCCCCATGTTGTCACTTCACCGCTGGCGTCTGGGAGTTCCCGTAGGCATGAGTAAAGTGGTCTCTGGAGTTGGAAATGAGAGGAGACACCATCTTGCACTGTGGGGCTCCTGTGGAGAGGATCATCTGGGCAGACTTGGAAGAAGTGCTATGGAAAATAAGTAGCCGATTGGTCTCTTTTCCATGTATCACAGCCACAGCACATCAGCACCAGGATCATGGACCCCACGGATAAGAATAGAGGAAGCTTCTGGAATCTCCAGGGCTTTGGGTATATTCTAGTCAAAGCCAGTGCTTAGCTAACGTTCCAAACTGTTGATGGAACACTTGGGCCAGACATCTGGGTTGAGTCAACAATGTAAAGAGGAAAATAACTATTCTAATCACAGCTGTGTTATGGGAAAACCTTTCGACTAGCTGGGCATCTTGTGAGTTTGAGTCATACAAGGCTGAGCTCGGAGCTTTAGGGTTTGACTGGCAGAGAGGGATTTGGAGAACGAGCTTTGGAATGGAGATGCCTGGGTGGTGTGGTCTGGGTTGAAATGTGCCTGAAGTATCTCTGTAGGAAATGGGTAGCAGAAGAGCACCAGCCCAGAAAACAAATGTTCAAATCACTGAAATCTTATGTTCGGGTCTCCTCTTTTGAATAGATACAGCTAAAAAAAATGTATGACCCATTCATGAGAAAATTTGGCAAGTTTGACTTACAGTCATCAAAAGCAGCATTGGGCCAACAAGGTGGCTCAGCAATGCAAGTCTGAGGACATGTGTTCAAACTCCCAGGACCTATATGAAGGCAGGAGAGAAGGGGCTCCTTCTGTCCCTCTGATCCATACCCAATCTCTCTCTCTTTTTCTCTCTCCATATATGTGTATGTACATATATATAGATAAATATATATAGCTAGAGATGGATGATAAATAGATCATATGTGCCCATAATACACAGTAATGCTAATTAATTATAAAGTAAATTTAAAACATAGCATTAAAGAAATGAATAGAGAGTCAGAGGAAGTGCTTGTGGAGTATCTTTCTGATAGAGGCTTCTTTTATCTGGAATAGATAAAGAGAAAATGTTTTCAGAACATCTATCTGATCAAGGGCTTTTATCTGGAACAGACAAAGTGCTCTCAGACCAACAAGAAGACAACACACAAAAAAAGGTAAGTTGGAGCTATGAGCAGCCACCTCTGCAGAGAGAAGTATGAATGTCAGATAAATGTCTGCGAAGACTTCAGTGAGATGCGTCACAAGGGAAGCACATGCTGCCATCACAGTGAGATGCCACTTCACACCTACTGCAAAAGCTTTAGTGAAGATTGTCAATCCCAGGCACTGATGCAGAATGCGGGTATGCCTTCTTATGCATTGCTGGTGGGATTCTAAAACAGTACAGTGATTTCCAATTCTGGTATTTTTCCGAGAGAGACAGAGAGAGACACAGAGAGAGAACAAACCCCACAAATCCACATATCAACTTTTAAATAAATGTTCATAGTAGACTTAGCAATTATCTCTAAAATCTCAATGACTGAAAATATTTACCAAGAAATGAGTAAACATTTTGCAGGACAACCATACAATTGGCTAGTGCTCAGAAGGGAAACTCTAACTTCTTAGGTCATTCACAGCTGACCAAGGACATGTTTAAGAAATCTATGCTGGGGTGATTTAATCATTGCACCAACATCACATAGTATACTTACATAGATAAAGATGTCTATGGCACTTCTGGGCAATATAATCTTGTGGTGGAGCTGCTGCATCTGCGTTCCATAACTGACCAAAACATAGCTTTGCAGTATATAAATATGCATACAACAGAGAAGTATCTCTTAAGTATGCTGACCAGGCCAGGTGTGGTGGCACATACCTTTAATCCCAGCACTAGGGAGGCAGAGGCAGGCAGGTCTCTGTTATTTGATGGGCAGCCTGATATATATAGTGAAACCTCCTGTGGGTGGGGATGACTAAAAATCAGACCAGTGGATGTTTAGAACTGAATGTGCATGTGTGTGTGTGTGGGGGGTGTCCTTAAGAGCAAAGGCACTTTGCATGAATATTAGGAGTGTTGTGTAATTTAATTTTCATTGTGGCTACAAAATAATAGCATTTGTAAAACCTTATTGACTGACTGGACACTTAAAAGTGATTTTTTAAAAATTTTTTGAAACAGGGTTTCATTGTGTAGCCCTGGCTGTCCTGGACTTGCTCTGTGGACCAGGCTGGCCTCGAACTCACAGAGATCCACCTGCCTCTGCTACCACAGGTGCTGGGACTATAGGTGTGCACCACCGTGCCCAGCAGAAGTAATGCTTTTGATTTGATTTTTTTTCCTTCTCTTACCCTAAGTACTCACTAGACTGTCTTCTAGATATTCAGCCTTATGTAAATATTTTGACAATTAAAATAGTTCACATCAGGATTAATGTGTTTTGGGGCAAAATATCACATTTGATTAGTGAGAAGAACCAGCAATTGGATTATTTAAGCGTGGAATGGGGCCTTGAACCAACAGTGAAAGCCAGAATATAAAATGGGGTTCTTTCAGGACCGACACTCCCTACCCTGCCCTAACTCCCCCATGGCACTTCTTTAGCGTTCCAGAAATCTCAGCATGGGGCCATTTGTACCTGTATAAGATGCAGTAAGTGTATGAGCCAGACTTGTCTAGCTCTCAGGGAGACAAGGAGATTCTAGCCACCATATGGGCTGAGTTAAGAAGAACCTTCATACAGGCAGTTCTGATATGGCTCACTGGATTTGGATAAGCATTTGAAAACTTTGTATCCAAGGACCTTGAAGGATTTTTCAATCACTTCTCAGCAACTGTTATTCCGTACTCACTAGTGATGATGCTCAGCTTAGCATGCTAAATTCTTTTGTTTCTGTGAAGACTAACAAACCAATCTTTTCCAGCTCCTTTCTTCCCTTCCTCCTGTCCTCTTCTGTCTCTGTTGTGCTCCTTTCCTTTTATTTCCTGATTCTCTCTCTCTCTCTACACACACACACACACACACACACACACACACACACACATTAACCTTTATTGACCTAAATACTATTTGAAGGAATGCCCTGGTAAATAGAGTCATAATTTATTTCCTGATTCTCTCTCTCTCTACACACATACACACACACACACATTAACCTTTATTGACCTAAATACTATTTGAAGGAATGTCCTGGTAAATAGAGTCATAATTTATTCAAGAATCAAAATTAATCCTGGGTTTGATCCTTAATTTTTTTATCCAATAATGTTTAATTATTTATTTATATGAGTGTATGCGTGTGCATGTCTGTACACATACATGTGTATGCTCTCAGCATGCATGTGCACACACACACTCATATAAATAAATAATTAAACATTATTGTGAGAGCTAAGACTGTAAGTCAGTGATTCAGTGCTTAGCTTGGGCAAGGCTGTGTGTTTGAAAAAATAAAAAAGAAATCTAAGCAGCCAACCACAGTGGTGCATACCTGTAATCCTAGCACTTGGCAGTTTGAGACAGGATGATTATGAATTTAAGGCAAGCCTAGGATACAAAAGGCTATCCTATCTAAATAGTAGTAATAAGAAATGATTCTACATCATTAGACATCGTTTTATTTAACTACCAATCTCATGCTTACAAAACAGCTGCCCCTCAGTCAGTGTGTTGCAATGGTAGGGCCGTGAGGATGGCTTGCTTTCAGACATGATGGAATTGTCACCTAAAGTAAATGAACACTAACCAAAAGGCCTAGATAATGTATGAATGGGCGGCTTGAGTCAACTCACACGAAGAGCACAGCTATCCTCATGTCCTCCGTGGCTACTTCAAGTTTGCGGCACTGAGTGGTAAACACCAGCAAGGAACAGACCAGCAAGAGGCACAGGGCTGCGCAAATTAGCTGACAAGGGGACAGCAGAAGATACGTGTCCTTTTGGCGTCTCTTTTGTTGGGATTGTTTTTTAAGTCAAAAGATGATAAGGCTGAAAACACACAATCAACTTTGAGACAGACATAAAAACTGTCTGCAGCTCTCTAGAGAGAAATAAAATGGGCGGCTTCTAACACGTGAAGTAGCTGTGGTTACAGAGAGAGCTCTGGCTCTCGGTTTCCCTCTGCATCTGAGGGCTCCCAGAGCAGCTTACAATTAGGGAGAGAAAACCCTTTGAGAACTTATTCTAAAGGGGTTATTTTGGGGAAAGTGTAATTGAAAGAAATCGTGGCCAGTTGGTTTAGAATTTGCTCATGTAAAATGCATGCCTTCCGCAGTGCACAAAGGCTTCCTGTTAGAGGCCTCTCTCGTACCAGTGAGGAGAGTTGGTCTACTGGCAAATTTATCGAGGGATTTCTCAGCTTAAGTACTATTTGTCTGTGAAATCTTTTGCAGATGGAGTAGTTATTTTGGTTCACTGTGATGTCCTCCACATTTGAAAACAGAAAGAAAGAAACTCCTAGACTTGTGGGTTGGTGATGCCAAAAACTAATTACACACTGTCCAGAGAGCTTGAAGGAAGCCATAATATCCAGTCAATATCAACAACCTTTATTTAAAAATAAAATAAAGAATATATCACAATACGCATCCCAAACAAACCATCTAATGCTTCAGGGCATCAGGAAGAAAAATAGAAGGGAATGAGAAAGATGGATGGAAGGAAGGAAGAGAAGGAGGGAGGGAGGACAAGCAGGGAAGAGAGAAGTAGAAGGGCACAGGAGAGAAGGGGGGAGAGAGGGCACTCTCATTTCAAAAGGAGGTTTCCTGAATCAAGAAAGGAAATCCGAGGACCTGCCTCACACCACGGACTGCGGGCTCACAGTACCACAGAGTGCGTGGCTTGAGTGCTCATTCCACTTCAGAGACAGCTCCTGGAGGTCAGGGCACACACCTTTATTCCTGCCAGGGATGAAAATGATAACAAAAATTAAAGAAGCTTCACTTTGGGAGGCTAAGTAATGCGTCAAGGTCGGATAAGCAAAGGCGGAACAGAACGGTATCCGCCATGGAGCCAAGTTCTCACCTCTGCCTTTCTCTGTGTGGGTAGAGGCAACAGAGCGTCGGATGGCGAGATGCTTCCAGAGTCCTCTTCCATTCTCCACATGCACGTCTCTTACCTTATCCCCGCCCTTAAATGGCAATGTCAGAAAGGCAACTCCTCCATGGATTATACAGAGAGGTAAATAAATGCATGCCTGTCGTGCCGATAGCAGCAGCCTTCCCTGCAGCAAAAGCCCAGAGCTCTGAGAAGCCATGTGCAGATGGGAGGGGAGGGGCAGGTGTGGGAACAGAAGTGAGCCCATCGGCATGCAAGACACGGGATGCCCTTCTCTGTTCACCAAGGGATTTCTCTGTGCCCTTATCTTGGCAACTCTTCTGGGCTTCTTTTAATGCAGAAGGAAAGTTGGGAAGCAGAGAGCTAAAGAGGATGCTGAAGTTGTTGAACAAAGCCAAGACTCAGAGATTTCAGCCAGTGGGAGGAAGAGGGCCACTATTTTGCAGTGTCCCTAGGGAGAATCTGAGCTGTGAATTTGTTTCCATATGGATAGTGAGTGCCTCAGCCTGGAGACGTGTGAACCCAACAGTGTGTTGGAAGATGGACCATTGTAAAGTCAACTGAAAGAAACAGTTTTCCTCTCTTATTTGAGTTTGTAGTTACAAGCTGAGGGAGCACACCTCCTGTCCTTTGGGTAGACACAGCAGTAAACGAACGGTCACAGTGCAAGGTGAAACACAAAGGCTACCAGCCCTTAAACACGAGGAACAAATGCGCTGATGTCAGACACCTCCTGGAGGGGGGTAAAGGCTGACAGATAGTAGCCTGGAGCTGCTCAGGCTTTTGTCTGTCTTTGCCAAACACTGCTTCTAGACTTAGCCTCAGCCCCATTTCTCAAAACTGCCTTCAAGCTCCAATGAAGTACCACACGCTGCTTTACTTTAAGAGCTCATTATACTCAGACTTGTAGACTTGACTTTCCACTAATCATTTTGATGGTGCATTAATTACCAGATCCACCACACTCATTTGATAAACATCAGTATTTGCCCAGGTGTTGGTTAAAATTTCTGCATAAGAACACCCTAGGTCAAAACAGGATAACCAGTGCCTTAACCTTTGACCCAAAGTAGGTCTTCATTTGAGAAACCAGCTAGTCGGTGGGTGGAAAGATGTCTTACAATTAAGAGTATGTATGTTCTTTCGGAAGACCTGAGTCCTCTTGCTGACACCGGTGCTGGACCACTTAACAACTACCTGCTACTTTAACTTCAAGCGCTATGGCGCCCTCTTCTGGCCTCCACAAGCACTGCACTCAAGTGTACACACTTAGACACAGACATACACATATATGCATAATCAAAAATTAAAATATTTTAGAAAAACAACTAGATTTAAGAAAAATCCTTGATAATGTAAAGTAAGACCTGCTCTCCACAGTAAGAAAGCCAAATCAAATAAAAATTTTGGGAATGCCTTTTGTAATTTATTCACTTTAGCATTCAAGGATTATCCAGTAGTCCTTAACATAGTACTTTTCACAGGCCTTCTTTCTTTTTTTTCCCCCCTGAAAAGTTTGTGTAAATCTAAGAAATTCCAATAGAAAAAGAAAAAGTGGGATTACCTTAGGTCCCGAGTTAATTCCTGCATGTACTTCTTGCCCATGTCTCACATTAATAACACACTGCAGATGGCCTAAAAATTACAGCCTAGGCTAAACCCCTGCTTTCAGATAAGCCTTGTCATTATGTATTAGCATTTTAAATATTGCAAACAAGAGGGGAAAACATGCAAAATGCCAATGTTTCATAGGTAAAATAAAAGCAATTTTTATCAAGGGCTTGCCTCTGTTCTGTGGATTGGTTTTTTGTTTGTTGTTTGTTTGTTTTGGGTTGTTTTTTTTTTACTTTACATTGATTCTTTGTGAATTTTATAACCCCACCAATCTCCCTATCCCTTCATATCTGCCCTCCACCCTTGCAGCCTCACCTCAAAAGAACATAAGATAGAATTTTTAAAATCTTGTGGAAGCTGTAGTGTTTCACAGTATATCAGACGGTATACTCTTTTTTACATACATCTGTACTTGCAAATGTTCATTGCAATGAGTCTGGTTCGAGGCCTCTGGCTTCTGCTACACTATCAATACTGGATCCTCACCAGGACTCCTCTCAGATATCCTGCTGTTGTCCCGTGTCCGAAGGCTTTGAGTCTGGGCCAGGGTGGCACCTGAGCCGGGCAGCACGCCAGCTCCTTCACAGCCACACCCCCAGGGCAAGCTCTCCAGCACTACCTGATTAGCTCACCCAATGCCACAGCCAGCAAGGGGCAGGGACAGTGCTCCTGCGCTCATGCCCTCCAAGTCAGCCCACCCGCCCCCACGCACCAGGGCCAGTTCTACTGTGCTGCCCAGGCAAGGTGCAGGGCCTGCTCTCCTGCTTGCTGTGGGTAATGACAGGGGACAAGGGCATCTCTCCTTCGCCCATGCCATCCCATGGTAGAGAGCAGCAAAGCCAGCACTCCCGTGCTCACACCCTCAGGTCCGGCTCACCTGCCTGGGTCAGCTCTGTGCTGCCCAGCTGAGGGGTTGGGCCAGCTCTCCCTAGAGTGGTGGCCAGCTCAGCACAATACCTCAAATGGCAGTTCAGACCAGGGACGTCTGCATGAACTTTGGTGGTAACACAGGCAGATATCAACACAGATCCCCACTAAGATAAGACCATGAACTCAGATGTGGCCCCCTGTGGCAACATGGGCCTGACAACACTATGGCCTTAGGTGGCCGTGCAGACCACTCAGATTAGCATGTTCTCCTGTTCTCCTGCACAGCCCTCAGTCTCTGGTGGCAGCCCAGGCCATGAACATCCGCGTGGCCTTTGGTGGTAACTCAGGCCACAGACATCAACACAGACCCCAGCTACAGCAAGACCATGGACCCAGACATGGCCCTTAGCAGCAGCCTGGGTCAGGCCATCCCCATGGCCTCAGCTGGTTGTGCATGCTCCTTAAATCCACCTGTTTCTCACCTCTGTGTGGAGTCTGCAGCTCCATCTTTCTCCAAAGTGTACAAACCTCTCAGTTTCACTTTCCCTCCCATCCCTCCACTGAGTACTCCATCATTCATATCTCCCCATCATACATCATAGCAGCACCTTGGGTGTCTTTCTCCTGGCTCCGCTGGGCTGGAGGGACCAGGGCAGGCCCTTGAGTGTCTTTCTCCCAGCTGCCCTGGGCTGGCAGTTGGGCATTGGTTCTTAATATTGGTATTTCCATGAATATCATAAAAAAAATCTGAAAGTGACTGACTAGAATCCATTGTCCCTTCCTAAACAGAAAAGTGACATAATGATAAAGGTGATGTTTCAAATATTTTGCAGCCTTTGGGGCTAGATATAGAAACCAGAGTACTGTGGAAGGTTCTTAGAACAGAAGCTTATTCTTATCATCTTCATGAGAGGAAGTTTCAAGTAGATTAATGTATGATTAATGTAGAGACACGCTGAGGACAGTAGCAAACTGTGTTTAGAATATGAACAGAAATGAAGACTTCCCATCCCAGAACTCCATGGAGTTGGGCAGCTCTCAGCACTGGACAGTGGGGTTGTTTTGCTGCCCTAGAAAGCCCGTGGGACCCTGAAGACACTCACTGAAACTGCCAGCATAGTTGAGGGAACAAGAGGATTCTCCTTTGTTTCTAGCCTCATGCATCATTAGCTACAGTCCTAGGATCCAAGGTCGCTACCTCCGGCTAGCCAAGCCCAGGTGTGGGTCCATGGCTATAGCTGCAAGAGAGACAGGAAAAACCATTTTTTACTTTGTCTTCTACAGCAGGAAGATGTCTCTAGCTTCCGTTCAGATTAATCCAATGAAGACTTCTCTAAACACTGGAAAAGTAGTCAGTTCACTTTGGCCACTCTAGGTTATTGTAGTATGCTAGCTGCGTAACAGAGTAGTGATGAGGACTCAAAGAAGGAATGTGATGAGGAAAAAGAAGCTGAAAGGACTAATTTGAGAGGTGAAGAGAAAAAAATATATATATATGGAAAGGAAGAAAAGAAAGCTGACTTATGCATCTGTCCTGAAATTGGTAAGAAGCAGGTACTGTTGACAGATAGAAAAACTGAGAGAATAGGGAATTTTAAAAGATCTTAGAGTCATATTAATAGCAGTGGGCAGCATGATTATTTTTATCTAACTCCTTCAGTTAGTCCCAATCTTTGAGATCTTCTGTAATGACTATTGTATATCATTGGCTTTAGTGGCTCTTCAGAATACTGGTGGTCTGATGGTCTTAAGGGTTCAGAACTTACTAAGGCAGTATTTCCCAGTAGCCTTGTAGCCTGAATCATAAATCATCTTATATTTGTTTTTACATGCATTTTAAAGGTTCAAACTAAAAGACATTTTAAAAAATTCTTTCTCTCAAAATTGTAACAATCAGAACACACAGGAATCAAAATTCTGAAGCCCTGGGTTTAATCCCCAACACACACACACACACACACACATACACACACACACACACACCACAGCTATTGTTCAAGTTAAAAGTCACAAAAGTGCGTGTCTAGTCCATACACAGACACACACACACACACATCTGCACTGGATGATTAAATGTATATCTACTTGCTTTCCATGTCACTCTTCTGAGGATGAGTGATGTTCTTTCTTTGTCATTGCTCTGGTGACCTTTGCTCTCCCTGTTTGGGACTGTAACTAGAAAGTCATCACCACTGACAATGTTGATGCATGTACTTCCTCATTTGCATGGGCATGTGCACTTATCCACACAAAATAAATAAGTTCTAATTATTTAAAATAATAAATAAATACGAAGTGGAGTGGGCTAAATATTAAAAGCAGAACCCATTTGCAGCCAGTTCCCACCGAGAAGACCTGACTCAGAGCACCAGACATCGCATAACATTCCTTCCCTGGAAGCCTCTCTCCTAATATCAACTTTTCCTTTTATTTCAGAAAAAGAGAGTGAGAAAAATGCAAATAAGGGATTGAGCATTAATAGGAATTAGGCATCAAGATACTGATGGTGAAGGGAATTGAAAGTTCTGGAATAACATAAAAGAAGTCAGAAAACACCTGCCAGTGGGTTTAAAATTAGTTCAAATAAATTATCTTTGAATTTCAAATACCCAACAAGTCACTTCAGACTCCAGTTCAAGCTCCACCCTAACCCCCAGTGCTTACTGAGTCTTGCTATCAGCAGGCACTAGTGACTGAAGATTATGTTTTTAAATTGTACCTACCCAAATAAATGGAAAAATAAAATAAAAGCGAGGAGGCAGGGGAACTCCAGCTGCCTTTTGTTTGATTCAAAAGTCAGAAAGCTGTATTGTACTCTAAGAACCTTACTATGGCTGTCATCCTAAGGTCACCCTCACTGGAATTACCTGCAGGTCCCTTCTCTCAGGAAGCTTCCCTTTCCCGCCTCCCACCTCCAGGCCACAGCCCTCCAGCTCACTAGCTCCTACTCAGTACCTCTCAGACGCCCATCACCTCAGGTGAATAACAGGAGCAGCTGTCACGTTCTCCCTTATCGTCTCTTCATAGTACTCAAAGTTGCACTCTGAGTCCTAATTTCCCAGCACACTGTGAGAACAGGAGAAAGTCTTTGGGGCTTGTGTGGTCTTCCCTTGCACAGCGCTTTGGGCTTAGAAGTTGCCCTGTAACTGCTTCCTTGGCAGTGGTCTTCAATCATAGGCCCCATGTCATAGCTCTAATCTTGTCTCTAACTACCCTGGTAGCCATGACTGGTTCATCTTAATCATCTTGATTTCCTTATCTATAAAGGGAGGACTTTGAGCAAGCAAAAAATTTTACAGACTTCCATCCTGCTTTCATGGTCCTGAAGTGTTAGGTACCAAACTGTTTTGGTGGGGTTGGTTGGTTTGTTTGTTTTATAAATAAAGTAAAATTAATATTAAAGTTGTTTTTAAGAATAACTAGTATAAAGTCTTGATGATGTGTGAAGTTACAACACCTTCTTATCAGTTCAAGCATTATTAGCAAGATAATCAAACCTGGTTGTTTTGAGCTGCGGGAAGATGCTAATATTGAGATATTTGAGGTTTCTAACTTATCAGGTCTTGGGAAATACAGATTGCTGAAAATAAGGATGGTGTGGGGGTGGGCATCTATCAAAATGCACCATGAAGCTGTTCAAGGGCCAACTAGTAGGAAAATTAAATAAGACACATTGGTGTGTGCACTGTCGCATGCCTTCTGCCTTGCATGGGTAGACAGTGACACCTCTGAGGGAACAGATGTACATTGGAGCACTTTGTCACTTTAGGCTCTCACCTAACAAGATTCTGAAAGCCTCCATCAACCCCATTTTTAATTCCACATATTCCTTTGTATCATTCACTGAGTTCCCCAGCCCTAAAGCCAAGTTTTGAGAATGAAGAAGACTGAACTCAACAGGGAATCTTAAGCAGCAACAATACATTTCCCCTCAAAACAACCATGGGGAAGAATTCTGAGAGAACAGTAAGCAGGCTTAGGGGGTCCATGGCCCTAAAGAATCCATGCATTTCACCAAAGGAGAAAATATAGGGTCAGATCAGAATACACATCTTGAGTATTTTTCCCAGAATGCAGTGCAATATCTTCTTAGCCTACAGTATCCCTAAAAGCCAAGGTAGAGCTCAATATGCCTAATGACTGCCATTTTCAAGTAAGGCCTTTGTAGCTCTAAATGGCTCTTCTCCCCTCCAGCAGGCTGTAAGTAAAGAGATGGATTGAGGCTAAGCCAACCAGTCACTAGTGTTTGTTGAGTGGCTCATGGCCAGGTACTGAGTTAAGAGTTTATACGAATTGCTTCTTTAATCTGCAGGGCAACTGGCTGGTGTAGAAACTTTCTTCCGGATTAGAAAACTGAAGCATAAAATAAATAACTTGTTCAAGATCTTAGGCTGTACATTGGGGCCAGGATCTGTACCCAAGGTACAGGACTCGATGACAATCCACACCTTAGCTGCATGATCAAATGACTCCCAACCTGCAGCCAAGGTATCCACCACATCAAATATTTACACTGGATCACTGGGCATATATGCCCTTAAGCAGGGTCAACGGCTGACATAGATAAGGACAGTCAACTACAATAGCCCCCATCTTTATGTAATTTATATAACTTTCTTTCATTCCTTCCATTCCATCCTTCTTCCTCTTTTTTATGAGACACAGTTTTACTGTGTGGCCCTAGCTATCCTGGAACTTGCCATGCACCCCAGGCTAGCCTACAATTTGAAATTCTCCTGCTTTGCAAATACTGGCACTATAGATGTGAACCACCACACTTGGCTTTCCCTTTAATTTTAGAGATAACTAAAAAAGAAAAAGGAAAGTAAGATCAACATTATACAGTATCACTGATCAGTCCTGAAATGTAACAGGATGATTAGATTTCTGACTGAGGAAAATGTTTGCTGTTTCCGTGACTGATGTTTGTGTTCTTTACAAACAGGGGTGGGGTACAATGCCATTAAATCTGCAGTTTGGGAGTCAAAGGCATCTGAGTCTTAGTCTAACTTTCACAGCTCTCAGAAAAGCTCAGTTTCTTCCTTGAAAATGAGAGGGTATTAGATCAGGGTGTTCCCTTTCATCACTCAAGAGCTGCTAAAAATAGAAATGTCCCAGTGTGCCCAGCCCAGATTTTTCTGAGTGAATCTGCTAGGATGGAACCTAAGCATCTGAAGTTTACCCAGTTCCCGGGGTGATGGGAAGATGCATCCAGGGGGAGGATGTGACATCTGATGACAGCTTTTTTTCCCCTTTTAATGGTTCTAAGCATTCATACTATAGAATCGCTAGGCCAGGAGAGAGACAATTTTACGTGGTCTTTTGAGTATCTTGTGTCCAGAATGCATAGACATTCAAAGTTCAATGTTTAGGTGTGTATACACTCACACACATGAGCCTTTGAGGAACATGTTCATGTTAAGCACTGTACAATTCTGGGCTGGAAAATGTCTGCACGGGGAGCCTTTCGGTCTCCGAAAGCCTCTCTTTTCTGGACCTAAACACAATGTGCTTTTCATTCTCTCTAAACTGGCAGAAGGAAGTTAGCTAAAATCCCTAAGATGCTCTAATTTGATTTTAGCCTGTTGTGAAAACTATGAAGAGCATTGTTCAGGACGGAGTGGAGGACTGAAAGCACCTCTCAGTGGGGCTGTGAAGGAGCTAAAGAGGAGAGGGCAAAGTACATGGCCTGAGAGGGTTCCTTCTCTCAATTAGGGCAGGTCCACAGTTCTCTTAGAAGTGGAAGGTGTAGCACACAGAGAACAATGTTGGCAAAAGGAGCCACTAATGTATGTAACAGCACAGTGATGTTACATCTATGCAAGCATCAGCGAAACTTTCAGTCCCCAGCATCCTGTGATACCCAAACTATACTAGGGAGGAAACAAACAAGGAACTGTGACAAAGGAAAATAGGGAGAATCTAGTGTTAGGATAATCAGGAAAGCCCCAAAACATGCCAATCTAAACCTGAGAAAATGCACCTCTGATTTACAGCATTTGCCAATCTTTCTGGTGTACACACCCTCACCATGGCTAATTTAGGGCTAAGCTGATGCCCCTGAATACAGAGCTGAAAAGATACAATCTGTCCTGTAAGCTGTTATCAACTCCTCCAGCATACCCCACTTAGTAAGGTTAACCAGCAGATCAGTTTGTTCCTATGTCGGTGACACATGAAACACATAGGGAGATTCTGAATGAGAAAGGCCTAACTGGGGTGGGGGAGAGGTAAGTAAGGGGAAATGAAAGAGAGATGGGGTAATATGTAAGCCATTGCCAATCATTTCAAGTTAACAAGTAGATATTATTAAGAACTTCTTGAATAAGTGTGTCGTTGGGCTAGTATAAAAACATCCACTGTGAAGTGGAATAGAATGTCATCCCTTTCTTCAGTTTACAATCAGGTTTTTCCCAGAGCCATCCTGAATCTTGGATAGCCTTTATGGGGTTAGAAGATGAACTTTCCCAGGTTTTATTTTAAATTTTGTGTGCATGTGATTCTGGGAATGGATCCCACATGGATCCTGGGCAAGCTAGGCAAATATCCTTTGGCTAGGCTACATCCCCAACGCCAGGTTTTTTTTTAAGGCAGTGCTAAGAGGAAAGTTCATAGCACTAAGTGCCTTCAAGAAGAAATTTGAAACATCTCATACAAGCAACTTAATGGCCCAACTGAAAGCTCTAGAAAAAAAAAGAAGCAGATACACCCAAGCGAAGCAGATGGCTAGAAATAATCAAGCTCAGGGCTGAAATAAATCAATTAGAAACAAATAA
>CM053766.1:91060226-91075891 GCA_028658305.1 Pachyuromys duprasi
AAAGAAAGAAAGAAAGAAAGAAAGAAAGAAAGAAAGAAAGAAGAAAAAAAAGAAAACACTAATTAGATTCTTTAGATCAGTAGGGAGACCCTGTGGACAGGGATGTGCCAGTGGCCACCTTGATGTTGAGGTTTAAGGGAAGGACCAGCAATCAATAACACTATCTTAAGGAGAGAAGGAAAATAAGAGGTTCCAAATGCTACAGCTCATGCCCGGAAGCATCCTGCTGTTGCATTCTTATAGAAAAGTTGTATTCTTATATGTAAAAATAAATCTATAGAATATTTGCAATTGTGACAGGCTGAGACTTTTTCAGGCCAATTGCTTTTATTTTGAAATAAAAAACAAAACAAGACCCAAACCAGCTTCCACTTCTTACTGAAACTATTTGAGGAGAAACTTAATTCATAATTTTGTTTTGCGTCACTGTATGGTAATGGGGCATTGCAGCATCTGCTGTTTACAACAGACACAGCGGTCTTCAGCCAGTCGATACCAGCTCACTATCAATTCTTCACTCATTCAGTTGGGAGACTGTGAGGAGCAATTTCCAATGGGTGCAGGAATGGAGGGAAGGTGATAGAATCTTCTGCAGTTAATTGTGGCTGTGGCCACTATACTCTGTCACAACCGTAAAGACTATTCACTCATTTATTTTTTAATGTTTGCAGTAAATCTTCGATGCACCGAGCTTTGCAATTGGTCTTAGAGATACGAACAGAGAACAAAACAGGTGCAGTCATTTCATAAGTCAGTGTACAATCAAGTGAAGAAACTTTGAGAGTGAAAAGCTGGCAAACCAATGGTTACCAGTCATAGAATCACAGAGACAACACCCTAACTTGAAGTTCTAAGCTCTGAAAAATGGACTCAGATACAACTTTTGAGCCTGGGCATGTTTCTCAAGTTTCAGAATTTCCAAACATTTCATATTTTGAAGTTTTGGATTAGTGATTGTCCTCATCTGCTTTTTATTGCTATGGAGAAAAAAAACAAACCCATGACCAAAAGCAACTTGGGGAGGAGAGGGTTAATTTTCTTTATACTTTCACATCATGGTATATATCACTAAGGGAAGCTAGGGCAAGAATCCAAGGCAGGAACAGAGAGGCAGGAATGTAGAGGCAGGAATGTAGAGACAGGAACATAGAGTCAAGAATATAGAGACAGGAACTGAATCAGAGACCATGAAGGAGTATTGCTTACAGGCTTACTCTCCATGGCTTTCTCAGCATCCTCTACTATACCACTTAGAACCTCTTGCCAAGGACCCCCTGGCACACACACACACACACACACAGTGAGTTGGGTCTTCACACACCAATCATTAATCCAAAAGATGTTCTACAGACCTTCCTACAGGCAATCTTCTATGGCACTTTCTCAACTGAAGGTCCCACTTCCTACATGACCCAAGCTTGTTTTACATTGACAAAACTCTAACCAGCACAGAGATGTTACATCTGTGAAAATATTAGCAGCGCTTTGAATCTCAAGCATTCTGCACAAGTGACCCCCAGCTTATACCAGGGAGGAAACAAACAAGGAATTATGAGAAAGGAAAATGGAGGGAATCTAGTCCTAGGATGATCAGGAAAGCCCCAAATACACATCAGTCTAAGCTTGAAAGATGAGGAATCAGTTAAGCCAGATGTGGGACAATCAAGTAGAGAGCCTTAGAGCCCTGGAACTACAGGACACAATACTTTCAAGGGCATAATACAAGAAAGAGTTTTGTGTGTTTGGATCCAAAAATATGACCAGACAAGTAAATGGAGACAGAAAGTAGATAAATGGAATAGTTAATGGGTACAGGATGAAGGGATGCTAAAGTGTTCTAAAATGGTTTATGATGATGGTGAAAGAACTCTCTGAATTAAAAAAAACCATCAAGTTATATACTTTAAGTGTGATATGTGAATGATAACTCGATAAGCCCTGCCATATATGGAGCCTACTGAGTGTTAGAAGCCAGAGAGTGAGATGAAGTTGGAAATCATCAAGCAGGCCGATGAGTCCTGGAAACAAAGTCGTGGGGATTTGGGAAGCCATCGCAATCACGTTGGCACTGTACGGATTTGGGGTGAGAGAAGAAGAGACACTAGCTAGGAAAGTATTGCAGCAATTCAGGCTAGATGAGATGCCAGCCAGGTGGCAGGACAGGTATGGAGAAAAGCAAGGTCAAGTTTATTACCTGTTGTGGCAAAATTCTCTGACAGTCAAGGCCACTTCAGGATGAAAGGGTTTATTTTCACAGTTCCACGTCACAGTCCCTCATGACAGGGAAACAGAGGCATGCAGAGCTTGATGGAGCTCATCACATCCTTCTCCTGCTGGATTTGTTGAGATGCCCACAAATCCCAGCAGCTCTTGCTATGGCCTGCAAACTGTTGAAACGTCTGAAGACACCTCCATTTTACCATAGGTGTGTTAGAAAGAGATATCGGCAACAGAAGGGAACTCAGAGAGGAATAAACAGATGGCTGCGGTTTTCTCCCCTTTCCTAGTGAACCCGTGGGCTTGTCCACTGTCTGCACTGCCATCCCACTGAGTGACTTCTACAGTAACTACAGTAGTTCTCTCCTTAGATGCTAAGGCCCAGGCCTTTGAAAAGATGCTTTTACTGCACATACACAGTGACTGTGGCTAGGTAGTGACCCTAGGAGCAAAGAATTCACAGTATACCCCCGCTGTGAAGTCAGCTTCCCTGCCTCTCCACCCCCGCTGCTGAGCCCACCTTGCCTAGACTTGGCTGTGTCCTCTGTCATCCACTTGGCTTTTAGGTCAAAATATGTCTTTTCTTCCACCAAAAAGGCATCTGTCCATGTCCCGGTCACACCTCCATCCCTGTATTTCTCAACTGTCTCTTGATGTGCTGGGAGCACATCTGTGGGTTTAGAGGCGGGCTTTAGAAGCTGAAGGAAGACTCCCTGCTCGTCTCACTGCTGGGTTCTACCAACCAAGACTCTTTTCTGAACTTCAGCTTCACAAAGAACCTCCCCAAACAAAGCCATGCTTAAATATGAATGACATAGGATGCAAAACGAGATGTCTTCCCTTATTCGTTCAATAAATGTTTATTGGCTACTATGATAAATGAAATGTATGAAGCTCTGCCCAATGGACAGTATATTCTTTCCTCTAATGTCTAAGAACCTGTGCTACATGGATGGTAAGATAGGTCCATGAGTAAAAGTGCTCACCACACAACCTTGGCTATCTGAATTCCAGCTCTAGAACCTACATACAGGTGGACAGAGAGAACCTGCTCCAGAAAGTTGACCTCTGACCTCCAATGCATCCTGGCACTCACAGACACAGATCATACACACACACACACACACACACACACACACACACACACAAATAATGAATCAGAAATTTAAAATGATTCTAGAAAATGTGATGCAGCACATATGCAGTGAAGCACACAGATCCTAAACATACATGATGACTGTACACATATGAGTATACCAACATAACCACCCCCTGGCAAATTTCTAAGCCCACACAGTCAGTGCCATGCTCACTTCACATCCCAGCGTGAAGGTGACCTCCCTTCTGACTTCCATCCCCACAGTGTGGCCTCCTGAATTCCTGTAAATTCAATCACACACACCTTTGTGAGTTACCCTTTTGTATTTAGCATCTTTTACTAAAAAATAAATAAAAGTTTGTAAAAGTTTTCATATTGTTGCATGTGCTGTTGTTATTAGCATTTTTATCACTATAAAATATTTCTTTTTTGTCACATCGGATACTGAAACCAGAGCCTTTCACATGAGCTACAACCCCAAGTGATTTGTTGTATAATATTTCATTAAGTAGACACATTATTATCCATTTTACTTTAATAATGGATTGTTTACAATTTAAGCTTTTATAAATAAAATTTGATATGGACATTTTTTATGTACTCATTCCTCCATATATTTAGGAACGACATTCTTGGCAATATGGATAGCCTTGGGACTCACTGCCATATGGTTTTCCAAAGTGGCTGTAACAATTTACAAGCCCACCAGCAACATATCAAGATTGTATTTGCTGGTGGACAGAGGGACAGAATGAACATATGTGACTGTAGCATGTTGTAAGGCCATGTAAAAAGAAAACCTGGAGGGAATGGGTTAACTTTAAACACGGGGTTTATATACATAGCTCTCTATCATTTCAAACCATTTCACACTCAATATATTCAGAAGTGATTTGACATCATTTAAAGAAAAAAAATCGTTTTTGAGTGTGTGCTGTGTACACAACACTCCATGAGGGGGATGCAGAAGGGAGAGCGGGCAGGCAAGAGGGCTGTCAATCAATACCAAATCCCCTCTTCTGAGGAAGTGCAGGCCTCACTTGTATAAGACAAGCCTCCGTTCTTCATGGTTAACCCTCATCTTAATGAATACAGAACTGTTTTGATTTAGAATGGTTTTTCTTGACAAATTAAAATTTACAAACCAATTACCAGGTGATTACCATCAAATGATGAGAGCTGCTACATTCATTCTTCCAATTGGGTTTTAAATCACAAAAGTAATTTCATACTTTGAAACTATATGAAGATATTATGGTAAAGACAGACAGATTCCTTTGAAATTCTTTTCCTTTCCCCACTCTTTTCCACTTCTGCCTTCCAAAACACACACTATGAAATGTAGGCACCGTCTCATAGATCCTTAGGCAGACATTTATAAGTATACTTTATTCCTCATAGAACACACACACACACTTTCACTGAAAACATGGTCCAAATAGTCATGTTTTTCTGCAGCTTTTTCTTTTTTTATGATTTTAATGCTGTAGGATGAATGCTATCTGGGGTATATTTTTTTCCAACTCTCTAAAGCATTTGATAAGTATGAATAAACCGCACCTATTTAACCAGCTGCCTGTCCCCTCTTTGTCATGATGTATCCCAGACTGGCTTCCAACTCAAAGCCCTCCTGTCACTTCCCAAATGCTGGCATTGCAAGCTTGTGCCATGCAACTAGCTTAGTTGCTGCCAGATATACTCCGAGGTTGTTTCAGTTGTCAGATCACAAATGACACTTTGAACAAGTCCATGTGGTCATATTAGCTTACTAAGATGGACTTTCACAAGTGGGTTTGCAGGCTCTGGAATTTCTGAAGAGGACTTTCACATTTTTTGTTTGTCAAAAGCTCCATAGCATTTCTTTATTTCATCTCCAAAGAGCAGATAAAAGATGGCAGAACTACATGATAAATATGAAGCCAGTGGGAAGGCTTTGTGCCCATTTCAGCCTTACGAGACTGGACAGGACATGCTCTACGAGCTGAGAGATATTCTATGGAGCCAGGAAGGGACAGAGCCTGTGGCCATATCTGACCTTGTGTCCACTTGAGACCACCCCCTGACTCTAGCTGTCTCTTTCACTCAACTTTCAGAGTTGCTCTTTGTGGCTAATTTCTCAGAGGGCTGGATTCAGGAAATCATCCCAGAGATAATTATGCAGTTCTGCCATAAAAGTTTTACAATTACTTGAACCATAATCTGATTTAAAAGAAAACAAACAAACAAAACGAAGAAACCAGGGTCTTGCTGTTTGGCTCAGACTGATGTAGCCCTCTGTTCTCAGGATATTCTTGCCTCAGCCTCCCAAGTGCAAGAATTGCAGGCATGCCCCACTGTGCTGGGCTTATCATATCTGAGGTTAACAGTTCAAACATTGTTGAGAGATCATTTTAAAAGTGCCCCACGACTCTGAAATCAGTGCACAGCATCGCATTGACTCACAGTTTCCCAAGAACAACAAAAGAAAGCTCCATGGGCCTGTTTGGAACAGGAGACTGAATCTATAAAGGCCAACTATTTTGGGAAGGAGGCCAGAGCTTCCTAAGCAAATGAGTCCTGCTTCATCTTCATTTGCAGTCGGCCGTTTCCTTTCCTTTCTCATCTATTTCTGGAACCCCTGGAGTGGGTCACGTCCTTCTCAGCATATGGTTGCTCAGCAGAAAGCAGTGAGTTATTGACTAGACTCACTGCCCTCAAATTCTGGACCAGAAGTTCTTGACATTTCTCTGGTCCATGGATTCATTTGGCAGCCTTCTGAAGCCCATAGACTTCTTCTCGGAATAATGTTTTTAAGTACTTGTCATAAAATATGAAGTATTACAAACGAACCAATATCCAAATAGAGTTACTAAAATATGAAAAATAAATGTGTGGTATAATATATATGCTTTTTTTTGTTCACATCAAACAACAACATTTTTCAGTTGGCCTAATAGTTAGCATTATTTAGAAGAAGTAACAAGTGGAGATAGTATTTCAGGATGTTGGCAATGATCAAGGCCTGCTACGAAAACGCCTGTGATGTTTAAAGCAGCAAAGCCCAGCACTCCTCACACTTCTGTGCCCCGCTGCCCATCTCCATAAAGGAAGCTCAGAATCTGAGTTTGAAGAGAAAAATGTGCTTTATTTTTCCCATCCAGTTTTAAAGACCTTAGTCTATACTTTAAAAAGAGCCCTGTATGAAGACCAGGCTTTTGTAGCAGCTGGGAGGTGGAAGCAGCAGGACGGAAGTGAAGGCCTGCCTAGGCTATTTGAGGTTCTGTTTCAAAACAATGGCAATCAAAAGATCGAGAACTAGAATCTTTAAACTTCTTAAGAACAATGTGAGAAGCAATCAGAGAGTAAGACAATGTCTGGAAACATAGAATAAAAGTTATTTTCTTTTTTTTTTTTAACGTTTCATTCTGTCATGGCTGACCATCATGGAGGCATGGTGGACCATCATGGAGAAACCCATGGAGGAAACAGAAAAAGAAGACATACAGGAAGAGACTGACACAGATACAGCCTCCCAGAACACACACCCAATGACCTGCTTCCTCTAGCTGGGTCCCACTCCGGCCTCTTACCCTTCCTGGTAATGCTACCAAATTGTGAACCAAGAGATTAGTTTCCTGATTAGGCCAAGGCCCTCAGGATCTAATCATCTCTGGTGATGTCTCTCAGACACACCCAGAGCGGCGCTTTGCAAATCCGGGTGTTTCTTAATCGAGTCCCGTTGAGTCACGATCCTAGCCTCCTAGCTAGCCCTCTGCTCCTGCCCTCACCCTGCAGGCTGCCTTCTGTGCAGCCAAAGGCTAAGAGTTCTTTTCAAGCAAGAATTTTACAACCAAACATTGTGCAACAAGCAGACTATAGTTTATTGCAAAGTTGACTTGGGAATAGTTTTCAGCATCGTAGTCTTAGATACAACAGTGAATACTGAACAAAACTTGCAATACAACCATTTGGTTACCATAAAGTCAAGAAACAAATATTATATTACCATTTATATTAATGTAATACCAATAAAAATCATTCTAGGCTTTTTCCTTGCATATTCTCTTGTCTGTCTGCTGAATCTCTTACCCTGGGCAACTTTAATTTACAATGGCATGAATTCTCCATGTTCAGGTATGTATCAACTCTTCCTTTGTATTACTTTTGAGTCTCCTTCTTTCCACACTGATATTCAGTCTATTTTGGTGTGCCTGTCTGGACCTCTTCCCCTCCAATCAGGTCTCTGGACTGTTGCAGGAGTGATGGTTCCAACATAGCAACATGGTCATTGCTTCCATATGTGTGACATCCAAAGAGAGCTCGGTGTTCCTGGTCTGGCTCAGAAGACCTAGGTCTGTGCCCTACGACATTAATGCACTCCAGGAGCTGACCAAAGGAAGGACTGCATTTCTCCACTTCAGGCAAACTACCCCACTAACCTTGCAAGCTACACACACACACACACACACATATGTGTGTGTATGTATGTATGTATTTGGGCTAAATACACACACACACCTCACCCACTGCATTAATTTGCAAGTAGCCACTGTGCAGGTCTGGCTTATCTGTGAAGTTACTGGTGCCGTAGAACTTATACCCAAATGGTGTGTAGTGGGTGTTGAGTGGAGAGTGGTAATTTTCCAGAATTCTTCCAAAGGCAGAAACAACTTTGACCTTTATCCTTTATTCAGTTCTGTGATTAGAAAAATCTTATTCCAAGGATTAACAAAGATGCTGATGAGTTTTTAATGATGGCACTTGAGAATTGTCTGGAAGTATTGCTACATGGGTATCCTACCGCCCATGCCTCTGGCCACGCCATTCTCATTTAGCTGTTAACTCTAGTGAAGCCGTTGAGCAGGAGAAACTGCCTCTGAGAGCATTTGGCTCCCTTCTTAAGAAGACCTTCATTATGACAGACTTGAGAATTGCTGCCAGGCACAAGACAAATGTAATGGTATCATAGTCATTCATCAAATGAAGGGAGAGAGTGCCCTTTGCCATCCATCAGGACAAGATGGAAAGCTTTGGCGTTAGCTCCTTTGGAATGGCATATCCATCCATGTCTGTCCTTTCCAATGGAATTATGGCATTTCTAGAAGCCATTTGGCTGAAGTGTTTGGTCCTACGCAGATGATGTTTTATACAATACAGTTCTCATTCCTAAGCCTGTCACTGATACCCTGCCCTGTGAGACACCCTTTTCAGTGCCTGCTTGCTTTGTTCTGACCAGAGTCATCTGTGAAACGGAAGAAAATCTCCCACCAGAGCTGGCTATATTCAGTGAGGTCTCCCCTTTCTGCTGTTTTTGGAAACATAACACACTCACCTCTTTGTCTAATTAGCATTCCAAAAGCAAGCTCAGAATCAGGGTAAAGAATCAAGAAAGTTTTTAATTTGTAGAAATGTTTTGGTTTTGATACAGCCAAAGCAGTTTAAACAAGAAACAAGAAACAAGTGGGAAGTGGCTGTGAGGTCTCAAGAGTTAATGGGAAGGGAAGAAAAGATCAATCTTTAGAAGAGGAATGGGAGATGATGAGAAAAAAGAGAAGAGGATGAGGGGCATAA
Source organism: Pachyuromys duprasi (assembly GCA_028658305.1). Classification (NCBI taxonomy): domain Eukaryota; kingdom Metazoa; phylum Chordata; class Mammalia; order Rodentia; family Muridae; genus Pachyuromys; species Pachyuromys duprasi. The sequence continues at coordinate 91,069,093 of CM053766.1, forward strand.
GCGAATATTTTAGGGTGGTTGTGATCAAAGTATGTTATGTGCATGTACGAACATGTCATAATGAACCATTTTAAAAATGTGTTTACTTTAAAATTCTCAGCCTCCCCCGCCCCATCCCATGTGTGTGTGGTATGTGGTGTGTGTTTGTGTGTGTCCATTAGTGCGTGCATACACACATACAAATGCCCGTGAACACCAGAGGCCAGAGGTGCTAACCCTCCCAGAGCTGGAGCTCGAGCTGGCTCTAATCCACTGGGTGCTGGGAACTGAATGCCAACAGGTGCAGTGCATGCTCTTAACTACTGAGCCATCCCTCCAGCCCGGAAACCCATATCTTATAATTAATTAATATGTACTAATGCAAAAGAATTCTGGCAAGCAGACATGAAAGTGCCTAGTCTCTTCACATGGTGTTTGAGGCTAAGGATGTGGTCTCAGCAAGACTGGTCACAGAAGGAGACCTTGTCAGCTCAGGTTCCTGTGCCACCTATACAGCCGTCTACTTTAGCCTCCTCCTGCCAACATCTCTGAAATCCTAAACCCATCCAAAGAGCCGGCCATCTTAAAGACTAGGGCTGGAGAAAGCAAGGATTCCTCCTGGGCCAGATCATTGAGTACTCTGAGGAAGGAGGAATGCTAAGGTGTTGGCTGAGGCTCCATGAGGCAAAGCTGCTGCTAGAACTCTGTGCCAGGGAGAAAGTAGAGGAGCACCAGCCTCTAGGCATCAGAGGTGAGCACTAGGGCTTTGCCCTGAGCTGCCGCTCCAGAAAGGAGATAGCAGGTCACTGATCCCAAAGTTCAGGAATAGAAAGTCTTTCAATCCTACAGAGCATGGACTTCAATGCAGCTGCATGAGCAAGCTACTCTCTAGCTATACCTACTTGGTATGTATAAATGCAGGACATTCAGGAGTCCAATAGTCCTGTCTTCTACCTCAGAAAGAGGCATTCCTCCATCCTTAGTAGAGCTAAGGCCCTCACCACTGAGCATCCTGGATTGCACACCATGGGGAACCACCATTCTTGCAGTGTTGACAAGTGACTCCCAAAGGTCCATGTGTCAAAGCTTTGAACCCAGAAGTAGTGACACCGAGAGGTACCCCAAAGGGACTGATTTCTCCTGTTTTCTCCTCTGTCCCGGCTCATGCTATAAGTGAGTTTTCTCCACCATGTGCTCTTTGCCATGGTGTTTTGGCTTAAAGTGATGGGCCCACTTTGTCTCACATGGAGAACTCAAGAACCATGAGTCAAAATAACCCCTCTTCTCTTTATCAATTAGCTGGCCCAGGATGTCTCTATAGTAGCAGAAATCTAGCTAACATAACGTGCTCTGTATTTCTCTGTATCTCTAGCATTGCTTCTCTCTGGAAGATCTTCACAACATCCTGAAACCTATGCTGTTTCCTCCAACCTCGGGGGAAAATATTTTCCCAAAGGAGGAGGGGGAGCAGGAGGAAGAAGAAGAAATCATTTAGAGCAGTGGTTCTCAACCTTCCTAATGCTGGGACCTTTCACTACAGTTTCTCCTGTTGTGGTGACCACCAACCATAAATTTATTTCATTGCTACTTCATAACTGTAATTTTGCTATTGCTATGTATCATAATGTCAATATCTGTGTTTTCCTGTGGTCTTAGGTGACCCCTGTGAAAGCATCATTTGACCCCCAAAGAGGTCGAGACCCACAGGTTGAGAAACACTGGTCTAGCTAAACCCAGTAATTAGGACCAAAATGTTATAACACAACAAGTAACTGAAAGATGCCCACAGCTCAAGGAGACCATATTTTCCTTTGGTTAAGAAAAATGATTTATATCTCATGTCCAGATGAATATCTCTTATTTCAGTTATAATCAAATGTGTTTTATAATTGCCTATTTGGGGGATTTTACCTTCTGCAGCATCTATGTAAGGGTACCATGCTGCGTGCTACAAAACAAGCTGGTTCTCTGGTAATCCTGGTGTCCCTATAACTCATGTGATATTAACAGTGTTTGGTTTTCTGTTTGTTTGGTTGGTTGGTTAGTTGGTTTGGTTAGGTTTGTTGTATGACTTGACCTATGAATGGTATGGCCTTTGATCTCATTATCTCTCATTTGCTAAAGAGCACTTAGGTACAAAAAAACAAAGAATGGGAGCTAGAGAGAGGGCCCCTTGATTAAGAGTGAGTATTGCTTTTGTGACCCAACCTTAGTTCTTATCACCCAAGTTACATTCACAACTTCCTGTAGCTCTAGCTCTTCTGGCTTCCAGGGGAATCTGCCCATGCATGAGCACACACACACACACACATACATACATACAGAGACAGAGAGAGAGGAGAGGGAGAGAGAATAAATCTTTAGAAAGAATACAAGCTTTACTTGAAAAGTGTTTGGTCTCCTTCTGTTGCTCTGGTTTCTGGGACACACTTGCTTCTAGAGTGGGGTTAACTAATCCAAGTAGGAGATTAAGTAAAGAAAACTGACCACTAAAAAATAAGGATCTTGTAACTATGCAAATGGAAAAACTAAGTCACAGAGAACTAAAGCACAAAAACCAAGGATAAAATGTGAAACTGAAACCAAATCCAACTGGAACATTGTTTTTTGTTTGTTTGTTTGTTTGTTTTTAACAAAATCTTCCAGCTGCTGGTTCCACAAAAATGCCAAGTTTTAAAGTTTTGTACCATCCCAGTTATTAATTCTCAAAGCTTCTTTGACATTAATGTTAACATTTCACTATCTTCAACATGAAAGTGGAGGCCATCAATATGCCTTGATTAAATTCCAAATACTTAAAAAGTGAACGTGAAGTTCCATATGGACTGGTCACACCCACCGTGGTAAAGTCTATGACAGGAGTGTGAAACACATGGGGCGAGGGTGTCTCTCTTTTCCCTTCATCCCATGTCAAGGTCAAGAGAAACAGAGCATCATAACTGCCACTCCTGTGGTCTGCATGTCGGTCTTCAAATCACCAGCTCGGCAGGCTGTATTGGTAGCCACCATCGTTCATAGCAAGCACTGCAGAGGGCTCTATCAAAACAGATTCACTAGTGATGATGGTCCTCATGGGGATGGAAAACATTGCTAAACTTCACCACTCAGAGCCCTGAGGGAACAACTGGCTCCAAGAACCTGAGAATGGCTGTGTGGAGAATGAGTCTGACAGAAGGAGGCTGAAAGAAGCAGCTCTAAGCCTTTGTGATCAGACTGAGAGGAAGCAGGAGAAAAAAGGTCTCAGACCGTGTGCTTTCCTACTTCTGACCTCCTGATGGTATATGCTATCAACAGGGCCCTGCTGGTTGTGGTTTGCCCGGATCAGTCTCTTGTTGCCTGAAGAGCAGTTTATCTGCTGGGATCAGGGGAAAATTCTGCTTAATCTCAGGTTGGAAGGGCCCTGCTGGTTGCTGTTCATTTCACTTCACTTCTTCTCCAGGAGAGCACAAAAGCAAAACAAGGCAAAGCGAGCTGTGGGTGCCAGGGCCACCTGCCTTTTCATCTCTCTTTTCCCAGCAGTAAGATGGGAGAGAGCTGCTGGCCTCTCAGATGGATGATGCAATCCCTGTTCCAAGTATAGCATTCCTAGCCCACTGGATGGTTTGGCAAGAGAGTCCCAGCCAGTGCTGTTACAGAAGTGGTAGACTATTTTGCTCCTAACAAGTCGGAAGGAAAACACCCAAGAAAAATTTCCTCTCTTCTAATCTATCTACAGATTCCGTGTCTCTCTCCACCTGACCCAGTTCCCGGCCACCTGAGAGAGACTGAGCCTTCAGGAACATGTATTAGTATCCGGTCTGTATATTTTTCACTAAGACCTGACATCTTGACTTCAGGGTCTCATGATAGCCATCACCCACAGGTGTTTTCAAGGTTTCATCCAACTACTGGTTACTTGTACCACAAATAGGAAGCCAGATTTTGTTGTTGTTGTTGTTGTTTTCCTGTTGTGGAAAATGTTTGCATGCCAATTTTCAGAAATAAATACTCTAAAACTATTTAGAGTCCATGGAACACTCTAGGAGGAACATCAAGGATGAGAAAGGCTTGTCTCAGTCAGATTCATGTTAGCATCTGGCCTGTATTTAAATGATCACATTAGAAAAGAAGCCTGTGGGAACTCAGCTTAATTAACTAAAATATTTACTGCTGCTGTAAAGATAAAAGGGGACAAGAAGGAAATCTAATGTTAAAAATGAGTTTAACGTATTGTTGCCTCCTCCCTTTGGTACAAGAGTAAGTAAAGCAAGGAGCACACATCTACATTCTATATATAATTTATCACATCTCTCATCCAGTCGCTGAAAATTCATTCAGTATTTATAGTCAGTGTGGTCAGTGTATTTATTTATAACACGGCATGTTTTCTAATTGTGTTTAAAGACATTTGCTCACTTTAATATTTTAAGCCCATTTACAAAACAACAAAAACCTCCTCTTTATATTTTGTGTTTGAAGAGCTCCCAAAACATTATCAGTTATGAACTTGGAAATAATCTTATAATGATGTGTTTTTATTTTTCCTATGTCAGAGAAAGTATACAAGAAAAATTAAGGCCCAAAGCTATGGGACAGGGGGAACAGAATGCTAATCTCTTGTTTCCCCAAGCCTTGCCTCTATGTGCCCTATGTCCTAAACTCTCTGTACTTGCTGCTTTTCTCATTGTGGAGACATACCTAACAGAATCAATTGAAGGGAAGATGTTTTATTTCAGGTCTCAGTGTCAGCTGGGATAGCAGAAGCCCAGGACAAGTGATCACACTGAGTCTGTGATCTAGAAGCAGAAAGATAAATGGATGCTGGGATTCATTTTTCACATCTTTTTATCAGTTCAAATCACTAGCCCATCAGATGGTATCACCCACTTTCAGGCTGGATCTTCGTAATTCACTTAAATCTCTCTGGAAACACCTCACAGGAATGTGGAGAAGTGTGCCTCCTAGGTGACTGCAAACCCTAGCTGACAACCAAGCTTAATTATCACTTTCCCACAGTCTTTCATTTTACTCACCTTTCTAAATCCTCTCCTGTTGTTCTATCATCCTAAACCTTGGACAGTTCACTTCATTTGTACCCTCCTGAATATTTACTCCCTGCCTGAGCTACTCTGTAACTTGGAGTCAAGGTCAAGGCATAGTTGGATAAACAACTCAAAAGTCCCATTTGTCTTTTTTTTCTGGGCTACTCATTCAATTTAAATCTGTTCAGACTCTCATAGGGAAAGCACACTACTCCATACGATCTGGGGCAGTGATTGTCAACCTTCCTAATGCTGTGACCCCTTGATACAGTTCCTCATGATGTGGTGACCCCCAACCAAAAATTTATTTTCATTGCTACTTCATAAATGTAATATTACTACTGTCGTGAACTGTAATGTAAATATCTGATATGCAGATGGTCTTAGGTGACCCTTGTGAAAAAGTCACAATCCATAGCATGAGAACCACTGGTCTGGGGTACCCCAAGTACGGCACTGGCCCTGGGAAGCCAATAGTAACTTAGAGCTATGATCTACACAATAATAAGTACAAAAAGGGGCATCTGGAGGATGGGAAGCTTCCCAAGGAAGGACTAATTTTGACCAAGGGTGGATGGGTCTGAAAGGCTCTCTGGAGAAAGCAGACTAGATAAGCCTCCATAAAGGAAGGCAAACAGCTTTTGAGCTCATATTCAACTAAATGATTAAGTACCTCCTCCCTTCGGAATGTGTTGTATAATATTGAGGCACATCCTACAGCTGATCTACACCCCCAGCCCAGAGGATCATCCAATCATATCAGTCACAGCCTGAGCTAAAATGGGGAGCTAATTCTCCAGGGCAGAGGGAGAACATGTGGTAGTGAGTAACCGAACACAATGCAGAAAGGAAGAGGGAAAGGTAGAGAGCCCAGGAGGCTGGGCATAGCTGAGAGAAGATCAGAGAGTAACTATCAGGAACTGGAGGGGAGCAAAGTGCTCAGAAGCAAGAAAGCTCAGAGGTAAACACATTTCTGTAAGAAAACAACCAATTGACAAACCCAAGACAAATTGTCTATGGCTGAGGCTGTAGCCCTATTGGTAAAGGGCTTGCCTGCACAAACTGCAAATGTTGATACATGTCTACAATCCCAAACTCTGGAAGCAGAGGAAGGAGGATCATAAGTTCAAAGTCCTCATTGGCTATACAGCAGGGACAGCTTGGGCTATCTAAAACCCTTTCTCAAAAATAAAAACAAACACAATAGAGCAGTGTTTCTCAACCTGTGGATTGTGACCCTTTGGGGTCGGACTGCCTTTTCACAGGGGCCAACCAAGACCATTGGAAAACACAGGGATTTACATTAGGATTTGTAACAGTAACAAAATTACAGTTATAAAATAGCAACAAAAATAATTTTATGGTTGTGGGTCACCACAACATGAAGAACTGTATTAAAGAGTTGCAGTTTTAGGAGGGTTGAGAACCACTACAATAGAATATAGTTACTAATTCCCATGAGAAGAATGACAATAAATATTAATGAGGGTGGTGTCACCATAATATGAGGAACTACATTAAAGGGTCAGCACATGAGGCTGAGAACCACTGCAATACAGTATAGTTACTAATACCCATGAAATGCAATGACAATAAATTCGGCCCATGATAGCTCGGTGTAGGACTGAAGACCCTATTCAGGGAAACAGGGACTGTTTCAGTCATGATCTTGATGGCTGACTCTTTGACCCTCCCCCATACAAGCCGGGGAGTGACAGACTGGCTAGATCCCAGGGGAGGACATTGCAGCCAGCCCTGAGGAGTCAGGATAAGCTGGGGTTGGATGGAAGGGAAGGAGG
>CM053766.1:91075991-91087415 GCA_028658305.1 Pachyuromys duprasi
TGAGCAGACTTTTTCCTGCGTAATTAGGATTCTATCGCAGTCACTTCAAGTGAGAGACTTCAGGAAGATGGTTGAGAAGAATTCCAGTAAAAAAAAAAACAGTAGAGTTACTGAGCTTAGTATCTTTTCTAACAAGTTTGGCAGCAGAGCTTAGGAAACAGGGAGGCAGCGTAAGGAGACAGGAAGAGATGTTTTTAATGGAAGCTAATGTGCTAGGGTGTGAATCAGTAGAAACATGTGTAAGATCCTTTGTTTGAGCCTCAGTATTAAAAAACAAACTGTCTTTAGAGAGGAGCTACTTAAACATTAAGTTGAATCTGAGCTTGAAATTTTGAGATTCCTGTGAAGAAGATGGGAGGAAATGAGATTGGAAAGACAATCCAAAGATTATCTTGGAAAGATGAGAGACCCCTCAACTTCACCTGAGATAAGAAGGTAGGAGGGATGTGCAATGAATCGATATGATGCCAAGGGTGAAGGAGTTGAAGGGTTCATCTTAGGCAGACCCCATCTTTCCACTCAAGATTGCTGATGAAGGGGCCCAAGAACTGAGCACAGAAAGTGGAAGGGCCATTGTGGATCACATGCTTGGAAAAGCTGACTTAGTCAAAGTAGCAAATATCTACTTAGAATGATTGAAGAAGACTATTTGGGACTTAGAATGCAAAACAGGAAACCAGCCCTGGCAGAAGGTGAAAGGGAAGCTACAAAAGCAAGCCATCCCCAAGACAAAACAAGCAGACTGGCATGCCAGCAGGACCCGCACTGCCTCCCTTAAGGATTCTTGGCTGAGAAAGTAGTAGACCAAATAGTTTGGATATCACTATATCCAAGTAGTTAGTCTATCCCAGAAAGACCTCTGATAAACTAAAAGCCCCCTTGGCAGGAGGCAGCGCTCTGAATGCGCATGGTATAACAAAGGGTTCTTTGTGGTATGTGCAAAGGCTTCAGGTAGGAGCTTCTGTGTGAGCTCAGGGAGAAACAGAAACATTGACATTTCCTTTGCTCTCCTCACCATTCACAGAGCAAAGTACAGTGAAAAGAGCATGGCTGTGGGGTTATGGTGGCCCAGGCTTGGGAGTCTGGGCCCTTTCCTCATACTGTGCAGCGTTTGGTAAATTGTTGCCTCTCTTGGCCTGTGTTTGTAGAATGGAGACAGCAGTGCCTAGCACAGGAGCCTGACAGAATTGGATGGCCTAACAAGACTTTTTTTTTTTTTTAACATGACAGAAATTTGAAATCTCTAATTTTGAAGTGTGGAATAGAGATATTTATTATATCCATGAAGTTCTGTATCTCTATCAGAGATTTAAGTCTGAATGTTAAAAAGTCATGAAATCAGAGAAAGGAATCAGCAGAGACAATTCAGTATAAAAAAATGGAGAGCCAACCTGGAGATCCGTGGGGTTTCTCTTTGCCACTTTTGTCCCTATATCTTGTTCCACTGAATACTGAAAAAGAGGTTGACAGAAAGGGAACATCACCTGGTCAAAGGAGGAAGCTGGCCTTCCTGAAATCAAGGTGATGGAAGGTTTGGGAAGTTCCTCCCTCAGGAGGGACATGCACACTATCTAATCTAGGCATATGAAATCTTCTAGAATGACAGCCTTGATCTGGCAAGATGGCTCAGCAGGCAAAGGTGATTACAGCCAAGCCTGATGACCTGAGTTCAATCCCCAGGATCCACGCGGTAGAATCCCGGAACCAGTTTCAAGTTGCCCTTTGACCTCAGCATGTATCATGGAATTCCCCCTTCCACTCACACATACAAGATACATAAATGTGAAAACGGGGGGGGGGGGACCGCTTAGTTTTAAGTAGAAGTGAGATCCCTTCTACAGAGTTTCCTAAATTAGGCACAAAATTAACAACAGCTTATAATGCCAGCACTTGGGAGGCTGAGGCAGGACATCACAGATTCAGGACCTTGTTTGAGTGTTGGGGGAGGGACAAAGAGCAGCAAGGAACTTATTTAGCTATTTTTCACAACGACGATATTCTTTGACTTCACAGAAGCCCCTTGTTTGTGTAAACTGCACAGTGCTTCAGCAAAAGAAAAAAAAATAATGGAAGTGCTGTGAACGGAGTGATCACAAGGTCTTTCAAGCTTCTGGTGCCTGCCCAGCCTCTGCTTCTCCTGCCACTGAGCGCCTAGCCAGTAGCCCTGTGCTGCCATCCATCCAAACTCATGGACATTTGCCCCAGGAACTCTCCCCACGTCTCTTCCTGCACCTTCAAGCTCGCTCTGTAAGGTCGCTAGCTCTCCAACATGCTGTTGCTTTTGTCATCTTAAAAATCACACCCTTTTGGGGCAGGAAGGTTGTAGGAATAAGGAGACTAGAAGAAGTCCTCTGTAATGGAGTTTTCTGGGCAGGCCAGAGAAGGTGCACCCATGCACTCTCATAGCTACGGTTGCGTGCACAAGCCCTTTCCAAGACCACAGTGGTCAACAGCCCAGTATGGAGGGTGAAGGTCTCGCAAGGCCCTCAGCTGAAGAGCCACAGGCAGTTTGATAGCTACTGAAGGAGGGAAAGTCAGTTTTCCTCTCAGAGGAGAACCTCAATAGGTTTGTCCAAGAAGTCAGTCAACACCTGTGGACACATGGGAAACACTAATTGAACCCAGCAGGATATATGTCACAAAAATAATTATAAACAGAGAGGGCATAGATTTGAGAGGGAGATATGAGTGGGGGCATGGGAAGAAGTGGGAGGGGAGGAGGAATGGTGGACATGATGAAAATAAACTGTACTTGTGGATGAGATGCCCAAAAAGAAAAGAAAAAGGCCCTTGTTTGCTGCTCTTCCGCCACGCTTGGAGTCTGCTTCTGCGCCTGCGCCCTTACCCTGGCTCCTCCCTCTGCCTGGACTGGACGCTCTCTCAGGCTTTAGGATGTCTAGATCTTTCACTACCTCTCTTATTCCAGGGTAACCATCGCAGGAACGTCTGTCCTACTTTCTTCCTTTTCTTCTTTTCCTTAATATTTGTCAGCATGTATTTTACTTTCTTGTTTATTCATTCTCTTTTGTGGATAGAATAAAGGTTCCAAAGGGATGAATAATATTCTCTGGCCCTTGCAAAATGTTATTCTAGAACCTAGCACAGGACTTGGCACATACTATTTGTTGAATGATTAAATGAATTAATCTATTACTTCGATGTATTTGGACTGTGGAAGACATTGTCACCTTACTTTTCCAAAAGGTATTTGGAGGTGGTAGAAATCTACTCTTGAAACTTATTCCAGACTTGGGGAATGTACCATCCAGTAATAACTTTACCCACTGTGATCAAGAGTGAAATGGTCAGGAGCGGCATTGTTTTTTTTTTTTTTTAGCTGCCAATGACAGGCCTCCAGCCAGAGAGCTACCCACTGCCAGGGAAGAACCAATTATATGACTCTAGAACTAGCAATAAAACTATAATAGCCCCATTGCCAAGCAAGAGACCATGGCAGAGTGGAATCACTCCTCAATGATTTATAGCATCAGAGGGTTAGGGTAACACACTAGGCAGTGAGGAAAAACACTCATGAAAAAGTATTATGGATTTGCTCATGATTACAGTTATAACTACAGCTATGGTGGTTATGGATGGGAACATCTGTCCTGCGGTGTTTGTGACCCAGTGACATTTTACGGGCTCAGAGATCTGAACTCAATTAGGATTAGTGTCCCTTTTCTGCAAATGAATCATGACCTGAAGGGCCTGTTTCTGGGGGATGGAAACTGACCTTTCAACACCCAGGTCTGAGAGATTTGTGAAGAGTGAGTTTGTGGCATCTAAATTTACAAAGACTTTCCAGGAAGCTCTCACCTCAAACATTAATTAAATTATATCTGTGATATTAAGTCATTCAACTGTTTGGAAATAAATGTCTATATCTGGGATCTATTTTTCCCTTGACCTTCTCTCTGCCTCTCTGTTTCTTTCTGTATGTCTCTGGTGTTTCTGTCTCTCTCTGTCTCTGAGACAGAGCCTCATTCTGGCTTCAAACTTGAGGCCCTCCTCCTGTTTCAGCATCTTAAGTGTTGGGATGACAGGAGTCACCACTATTTGATCCTTATATTCATTTGAGTAATCTTTATCCTACATACTTTGTATTTTGCTTATGAGAAGAAAATGTGATATTTCTGAAAGTTTTGATTAGCAAACACATTGTCCATACAAATATTATTCTTATTACTCTCTGGTAGGCTTTTCCCTCCTTCTCTCCTTTCCTCCTTCTCCTCCCATCCCCTCCCTTTTTTCCCTCTTCCTGCCGCTCCTTTAATTCAAAGCAGGGTCTCATGTAGCTCAGGCTAGCCTGGAGCACCCTATGTAGCCTTGGATAGTTATAAAAGTATCTTCTGGTAGCTCCCCAAACTATCTCCTTCCAAGTTAGAATATGACTGGAGTTATCAAAGACTTCGTCCCTCGTGTATTAGTGAATGCCCAACAAGTCAGGATCACAATTCTAGGGCTCAAATGAAATATGTTCTTGACTTAGCCTGGGACAGATCCCTGTCCTGTGCATCAACTTTGAGTGTGAAAGGGGTCCAAAATGAAAGGAGGTAGGACACATGTGTTACCAGAGGAGCACCTGGCCCTTGAGTGAGTCAGCTTGTGGCTTATGCCTCCTTTCTGACAGCTTCCCCAAGAATGAGGTGGAAACCAGAGGAAATAGTAAGAGAAGTTTTTCCTTAGTTTCCCCAACACTTAGAAAGTCCCAAGTTTTTCTTTTCTTTTTTTTCTTAATTGAAAATAGTTTTTATTCCATACAATATATTCTGATAATGGTGTCCCCTCCCTCTATGCCTCCCAGCTCCTCCCCACCTCCCCTTCCATCTGAATCCACACCCTTTCTGTGTCTCCTTCCTTAGAAAACAGGCATCTAAGGAAAAATAATGAACTATAATATAATAAAACAAACAACAAAAACAAATTGAAAAAGAACAAAACGAACAAACAGAAGAAAAAAAGCCCAACAAAAAGCACAAGAAACACATACAGACACTGAGACACACATTTTCACACACAGGAGTCCCATAAAGACAGCAAAACCCAGAAACCACACTGGATATGGTAAAAGAGCTTTTTTAAAAAAAACCTTTAATTGATTCTTTGTGAGTTTCACATCATGCACTCCACTTCTCTCCTCATCCCCTCGAATCTGCCCTCCACCCTTGCAACTTCCCCCACAAAATAAAAAAACACACAAACAAACAAAACAAAGCGTAGAAAACATCTCAGCGTGGAAGCTGTAGCGTGTCACAGTGGGTCCCACAGTGGGTCCCTCCGTCCACACATCTTCACTTGCAAATGTCCGTTGTAATGATTCATGATTCGAGGTCTCTGGCTCCTGTGACATCGTCAATATTGAATCCTCACTGAGACTTCTCTCGGTTGGTTATTCTGTTGTTGCCCTGTGTCCTAGAGACACAACAGCTTTGGTTCAGCAGAACTGGCCCTTTCATGCACCTCAACAATTGACAGATGATGTAGATTTTGGGGTGGGCCAACTCAAAGCCCTGGATTGGGGGGGGGGTTCCAAGATGGCAGTGCCCAGAGGACACTCTTTCTGACCAGCAGCACAGCAGGATCTGCACTGTGACCAGCAGACAGAACTCACAGTCCTAAAACACCAGCGACCTGTGTTTCCCAGGTGAGAGGACACCCCACGGTGTGGGATTCAATCAGCTGCAACTCTTCAAGCTAAATCACGAAAGAGGTCACGGTTCCACCAGGTGCTTGGTCACCAGCCCAGAGCCACACGCCAGCGTGCTCTGATCACTGTCCCGGACTGAACTGTAGGCCCCACAACACGGGAGACTGGGATTTCCAGTCGAGAGAAAACCCCACAGTGCAGGAAATGATCGGGACTGACCTTAGCTCACCCAGATAATCCCTAGAAAAAGACCCAGGTCCGACGCTCAGCAACCAGCCCAAAACCAGGGACGCAGGAGCCAGCAGAGTCTTGCCTGCAAGCCTGACTAACTGTCCGGAATAGAACTGTGGGCCCCAGGGCTTCAGAGACTGAGTCTCTCTGTCGGGTGACCCACAGGGAGGGGAACAGCAGGTTTGATCTCAGAACACTCAGCCGACACCCCTCGCCCCTGAAAAGTTCTCTGGAAAAGCTACAGTTTCAGCAGCTGTCCAGGTTCCCAATCGCCAGCGAGGCAGAGGCATGTTCGCACTGAGCCTGTGGCTTCTACTCACCATCCCAGAAAGAATTGCGATCCCCAAAACACAGTCTGAGTGTCCCTGCTGGGAGGAAACCCCACAGCAGAGGGATCATCAGGTCCATCACTCAAGGCACCCAGTTCCAGAAGACTTTCTGGGTTCACGCAGGCCCTAGGCTCTAGCCTTCTACTGCAAACATGAGTGCTCTGCTCACCTGCCAGTGATTACCGCTAGGGTACAGGGGCACACAGCTGCAACCTCAGACCTACAAAAGCCTGAGAACCATCACAGCAGCCCTCAGATACTGGTCCAAGTTGCGACTGGTTATCCCTAGCTAAACTGACAAAACCATGGGACTCCCTGGTTCTTCAATAGGGCTGCACCCCCAAAAATACACCTTAAAAACAGCAGCTGCAGCTCACTAAACTCAGAGCAAAAAACCCAGCAGCAGGGCAGCCATCCCCAGGACTTCTCTGATGAGAGGAGAGCCTTCCTGAACACCACAGTTACCACACAGGTCCATATACCTGAGGTGAACTGTGACAATTTCTGAGAAGCACCACCATTCTGTTGAGTATACCCAAAAAGCTGAGGAGATCTACTTCAGAACCCTGTCAAGGGGATTCTCCCCACCCCAGGACATAGCAGGCAGGAGGAGTTAACAGACAACACCTGAGAGAGCCAGATGGGTAGAGGCCAGCGTAAAAATACAGCCAACAAAAGGCAAAGCAGTATGGCATCCCCAGAACGCAGTTCCCCAGGGACAAGTAGCTCTGGACACCCTAATGTAAGTGAAATTCAAGAAGATGACCTTACATCTATGCTTATGAAGAGGTTAATGGAGGAAGCAACTAAAATGCGTAAAGGGTTAGAGGGAGATATAGTAAAATAGATTATGGCCATCCATAAAGAAACACAGGAAGATGCAGCCAAATAGTTTGTGGCTTTCAGAGAGGAAATGATTAAATCACTGAAAGAAATAAAAGAAACAGAATGTTCAAACAAACGGGAAGGAATTGAAGGAAAAACAGGAAAATACAATCACACAGGTGAAGGAAATCAACAAAACGATTCATGGTCTGAAGATAGAATTGGAAAAAATTAAAGAAAACACAAATGGAGGAGATCACGGAGAGGGAGAACCTAGGAAAGAAAACAGGAACTACAGAGGTAAGCATAACCAACAGACTACAAGAGATGGAAGAAAGAATATCAGGTGTGGAATATACAATGGAAGAAGTCGATGTATCCATCAAAGAAAACAATAAATCTAAGAAATTCCTGACACAAACCATCCAAGAAATCCAGGACAACATAAAAAGACCAAACCTAAGAATAATAAGAATAGAGGAAAAAGAAGATTCCCTCCTCCAAGGCTCAGAACATATTTTCAACAAAATCATAGAAGAAAATTTCCCCAACATAAAGGAGAGGCCTATAAGAATACAAGAGGCCTACAGAACACTTAATAAATTAGACTAGAAAAGAAAATCCTCCCATCACATAATAATCAAAACAGGAAGTCTACAGAACAAAAAAAAAATAAAAGCTGCAAGGGAAAATGGCCAAGTAACATATAATGGTAAACCCATCAGCATCACACCTGACTTTTCGACGGAGACTATGAAAGTCAGAAGAGCATGGACAGTTATCATGCAGACCCTAAGAGAACACAGATGTCAGCCTAGGCTACTATACCCAGGAAAACTCTCAGTCCTCGTAGACAGAGAAAACAAGATATTCAATGATAAAAACAAATTTCAACAATACCTACACACAAATCCAATGTTACAGAAGATACTAGAAGGAAAAATACAACCCAAGAAAACTAACTACTTTCAAGAAAACACAGGAAATAAATAACCTCACTATAGCAAAACAAAAAGTAGCCAAGCGTGCAAACACACTACCATAGACAACATCAAAATCAAAGGATCTAACAGCCACTGGTCATTAATCTCTCTCAACATTAAGGGACTCAATTCTCCAATAAAAAGACACAGACTAACAGAATGGATGCATAAACAAGACCCAGCAATCTGTTGCATACAAGAAACACATCTAAGTCACAAAGATAGACCTTGCCTGAGAGTAAAGGGCTGGAAGACGGTTCTCCAAGCAAATGGACCCAAGAAGCAAGCAGGAGTTGCCATTCTAATAGCTAATAAAATAGACTTTCAACCAAAATTAATCAAAAGGGATAGAGAAGGACACTTTATACCCATCAAGGGAAAATTCCACCAGGAAGATATCACAATCCTGAACATCTATGCCCCCAATACAAGGGCACCCACATTTATAAAAGAAACATTAATAAAACTTAAACCACACATAGATGCCCACACATTAATAGTGGGTGACTTCAATTTACCACTCTTAACAAAGGACAGATCAACAAAACAAAAATTAAACAAAGATACAATAATTCTAACAGAGGTCATGAATCAAATGGACCTAACAGACATCTAAAGAACCTTTCATCCATACACAAAAGAATTTGCCTTCTTCTCAGCACCTCATGGAACCTTTTCCAAAATAGACCATATACTTGGTCACAAAGCAAGCCTCAACAGATACAAGAAGATTGAAATAATCCCTTATATCCTATCTGATCACCATGGACTAAAATTGGAGCTCAACAACAGTAATAGCAAAAAGCCTACACACACATGAAAACTGAACAACTTGCTACTAAATGACAGCTGGGTCAGGGAAGAAATAAAGAAAGAAATTAAAGTCTTCCTAGAATTCAATGAAAACGAAGGCACAACATACCCAAACTTATAGGATACAATGAAAGCAGTGTTAAGAGGAAAGTTCATAGCTCTAAGTGCCTTCAAGAAAAACTCGAAACATCTCATTCAAGCAACTTAATGGCTCACCTAAAAGCCCTAGAAAAAAAAAGAAGCAGACACATTGAAGAGAAGTAGACGGATGGAAATAATCAAACTCAGGGCTGAAATCAATAAATTAGAAACAAATAAAACAATTCAAAGAATCAGTGAAACCAAGAGCTGGTCCTTTGAGAAAATCAACAAGATAGACAAACCTTTAGCCAAACTAACTAAAAGGCAAAGAGACACTATCCAAATCAATAAAATCAGAAATGAAAAGGGGGACATAACAACAGACACTAAGGAAATCCAATCATTAGGTCTTACTTCAAAAGCCTATATGCTACAAAATTGGAAAATCTAAATGAAATGGACAATTTTCTTGATAGATTCCACTTGCCAAAGCTGAATCAAGACAAGGTAAATCCACTGAGTAGTCCTATATCTCCTAAGGAAATAGAAGACAACATCAAAAGTCTCCTATGCAAAAAAAGCTCAGGGCCAGATGGTTTCAGCGCAGAATTCTACAGATTTTCAAAGAAGAGCAAACACCAATACTCTTCAAACTATTCCACAAAATAGAAACAGAAGGAACATTACCAAACTCATTCTATGAAGCCACAATTACCTTGGTACCTAAACCTCACAAAGACCCAACAAAGAAAGAGAATTTCAGGCCAATCTCCCTTATGAACATCGATGCAAAAATATTCAACAAAATACTTGCAAATCGAATACAATGACACATCAAAGATATCATCCACTATGACCAAGTAAGCTTCATTCCAGGCATGCAGGAATGGTTCAATATACAGAAATCCATCAATGTTATCCACCACATAAACAAACTGAAGGAGAAAAACCACATAATCATCTCCTTAGATGCTGAAAAAGCATTTGACAAAATCCAACATCCATTCATGTTTAAAGTCTTGGAGAAATCAGGGTTATAAGGCACATACCCGAACATAGCAAAGGCAATATACAGCAAGCCTATAGCCAACATCAAATTAAATGGAGAGAAACTTAAATCAATCCCACTGAAATCAGGGACAAGGCAAGGCTGCCCACTCTCTCCATATCTCTTCAACATAGTTCGTGAAGTCCTTGCTAGAGCAATAAGACAATCAAGGGGATACAAACTGGAAAGGAAGAAGTCAAAGTATCACTATTTGCAGATGATATGATAGTAGACCCAAAGCCAAAAATTCTAACAGGGAACTCCTACAGCTGATTAACACCTTCAGCAAAGTGGCTGGATACAAAATTAACTCAAAAAAAATCAGTAGCCTTCCTGTATACAAAACACAAAAGGACTGAGAGAGAAATTGGCAAGACAACACCCTTCACAATAGCCACAAACGTCATAAAGTACCTTGGTGTGAACCTAACCAAGCAAGTCAAAGACTTGTATGAAAAAATTCCCAGTCTCTAAAGAAAGAATTAGAAGAAGATATCAGAAGATGGAAAGATCTCCCATGCTCATGGCTTGGCAGGATTAATATAGTAAAAATGGCCATCTTACCAAAAACAATCTAGAGATTCAATGCAATTCCCATCAAATTACCGACACAATTCTTTACAGACCTTGAAAGAAAAATTCTCAACTTCATATGGAACAACAAAAAACCCAGAATTGTTAAAACAATCCTCTACAGTAAAAGATCTTCTGGAGGTATCTCCATCCCTAATGTCAAGCTGTACTATAGAGCAGCAATACTAAAAACTGCATGGTACTGGCATAGAAACAGACTGGTGGATCAATGGAATCAATAGAAGATCCAGAAATAAATCCACACACTTATGGACACCTGATTTTTGACAAAGATACCAAAACCATTCAATGAAAAAAAGACAGAATCTTCAACAAATGGTGCTGGTCTAACTGGATGTAGAAAAATGCAAATAGATCCATACTTATCACCCTGCACAAAATTAAAATCCAAGTGGATCAAAGACCTCAATATAAAACCAGACACACTAAACCGTTTAGAAGAAAAAGTGGGGAAAAGCCTTGAACTCATTGGCACAGGAGACAACTTCCTGAACAGAACACCAACAGCAACAATCAATAAATGGGACCTCATGAAACTGAAAAGCTTCTGTAAAGCAAAGGACACTGTCATCAGAACAAAACGACTGCCTACTGATTGGGAAAGGATCTTCACCAACCCTATATCTGACAGAGGACTAATATCCAGTATATATAAAGAACTCAAAAAATTAAATAGCATCAAATCAAATAATCCAATTAAAAATGGGGTACAGAGCTAAACAGAGCATTCTCAATAGAAGAATATCGAATGGCAGAGAAACACTTAAAGAAATGCTCAACATCCTTACTCATCAGGGAAATGCAAATCAAAACAACCCTGAGATTTCACCGTACACCCATCAGAATGGCCAAGATCAAAAACTCAAGTGACAA
>CM053766.1:91087515-91164347 GCA_028658305.1 Pachyuromys duprasi
AAGAGGCTCAAGTACACAATAAGGACATTTGTCCAACCATGTTTGCAGCAGTTTTATTTGTAATAGCCAGAAGTTGGAAACAACCCAGATGCCCTCAACTGAGGAATGGATACAGAAATTGTGGTTTATCTACACAATGGAATATTACTCAGCAATAAAAAACAAGGATATCATGAAATTTGCAGCTAAATGGTGGGAACTGGAAAAGATCATCCTGAGTGAGCTATCCCAGAAGCAGAAAGACACACAAGGTATATACTCACTCATATAGACATATACTATAGGATGAACCTACTAAAATCTGTACACCTAAAGAAACTAATCAAGAGGGAGGACTCTTGCTAAGATGCCAATCCCTATCCAGAAGGGCAAAGGAGATGGACATCAGAAGAAGGAGAGGGCAGGGAACGGGTCAGCAGCCTGCCACGGAGGGCCTTGGAAGGGCTCTGCCCTGCAAACTATCAAAGCAGATGCTGAGACTTATGGCCAACACTTGGGCAGAGTGCAGGGAATCTTATGAGGGGAGTGGGAAATAGCAGGATCTGGAGAGGACAGGAACTCTACAAGGAGAGCAACAGAACCAAGTGATCTGAGCACAAGGGTCTTTCCTGAAACTGATGGTCCAACCATGCACCATGCATGGAGGTAGCTTAGGACCCCTGCACAGCTGTGGCCCATGGCAGTTCAGTGTCCAAGTGGGTTCCATAGTAATGGGAACAGGGACTGTCTCTGATATGAACTGATTGATCACCTCTCCCTGAGGGGGGAGCAGCCTTGTTGGGCCACAGAGGAAGGCAATGCAGCCGCTCCTGATAAGACCTGATGGACTGGGATCGGAGGGAAGGAAAGGAGGACCTACCCTATTGATGGTCTTGGGGAGGGACATGGTTGCAGGGGGGGGGGAGGAAGGGAGGGATTTGGATGGGAGGAGAGAGGAAACTACAGGGGTATAGAAGGTGAATAAAGTGTAATTAATAAAGAATTTAATAATAAAATAAAGAAATGTTCTCAGAGGACATTTAAAATAATGAAATGCTAATTAAAAACAAAAAAAAGCCCTGGATCTGGGCCTGGATGGTAGCTGAGTTGGTCAGCCCGCTGGCTTTCCTGATAAAAGAGCTTTCAATGAAGTAGAAGTAGGAAAGCAGACCTTGGAGGGTCAAGGTCGGCACTGGGGAGACAGAGCTGGATGCTAGAGCTGTCCTTTGGGGGTAAACATGAAAATTGTGTCTTTCCAGAATAACATTAGTCTTGGGCATGAAAACTGTGCTATACCATCCAGAACCAACTGAGGCAGAGAAAATAACATTCCATTGCTGTTGGTTCTAACTTTGCAGTCGGCTATAGGATATTTTGTGTGGAACTTATGCCTGGAATGATCTTTTAGCTTTTGTTAGATTTAGGCCAGGAAGATGCAACTAAATACATTTAATGCTGTCAGTTTAACCTTTAGCTTTGTGACTAGTTTGGGGACAGAGCTACTTTTCTGGTACATTTATTCTGAATTTAAATGTGTATTGTAGTGTGTGTGTGTGTGTGTGTGTGTGTGTGTATGGCCATGCCACCATGTGTATATGGAGATCAAAGGACAGCTTTCAGGAGTCAGTTCTCTCCTTCCTCCATGTGGGTTTGAAGGATCAAACTCAGTCCATGAAGCTCGGCAGCCAGAGTCCTGACCCACTGAGCTGTTTTGTAGGCTCTTGGCTTGCTTTTAAACAATGACAGATTGAGGATTGCCTGCTGGAACATTAGCATTGGAAAGTGTAAGGATGCCTTTTTGGATTCTGCACTAACTCCTTGCCTACCCCAACACGTGCATACATTTCACAAGATAAACACAGTTATCAGCTCTCACCATAGCTGCTTGTACTATCTCTGGTTGCCAAGAAAGCAAGGCGTCCTTTTACAAGGCAAATAAGCAAGCTGCTGGGGGACTCGAGCACATTAACTGGTGTTAATAGAGAGCTTTGGGTTTACAGAAGGAAGCCAAATCTCCCCTCCAGAGCTGCTGCAGCCAGAGGCGTTTTTCTTGTTTTCACTTTCAGGGATGGCCGACTGGAACACACCAGCCCTGCCTCTGACAGCTAGAAGGGGCACCACAGAGAAACATCGTTTGCACAGTTCAGGAGAACCCAGTCCTTCCTCCAAGAGCAAATTAAATACAACTGTGTGGATTTGGTGGTTAGCTGCCAAAGAGAAGACTGATCTCTGAATTAATAGTTCATGACAGGATGACTCCTGGGTTCTTGGCAGAGAGGAGAGCTTCCAATATGAACACTCCGTATGGCGGGCAAGGCACGTGTGCTCCGTGGTCCAGATTTACTGGTAGCATTTGCATAAAGGATTAGATCTGTGATTCAGTTCAATGCCAATGTTTCCCAAGATGGAGGAGATGGTAGCTCCTCTGCATGAATATGGTAATGTAGCGAGTGTCGCTAGGAACCCTGTGAGCCCATTAACTGTGGAGGATGTGCCACCAGTGTGACAGGTTTGCACATGAGGTTACATTCTGCTGTGAACAAGAATACCCACTATGGCATGTGAGAGCTGAATCTTAGAAAGGAAACACTGTCACGAGGAGATTCGGTTAAGCTGTCAGGCTGTTAAATAAGTGGTCTCTTACAATTTGTTTATACCTCTACTGAGCTCAACATTTCGATAAAAAAGGAGAAATTTCGACTACCTGAGGGAGATGGGAAAAGGTCATGAAGTCTGTGGTGGTGACTGGCCTTCCTCTTAGCTTTATTTCTCTAAACATGGAGAAAACACATTAGCTAAAGTAGCTATGCAAGCCCTTTGTTAGTTAGCCAAATTCATGCCTTTCCTGTAATAATTTCTACTGAGAACTGGGAATCAATGTCTTCAGACAAAACTCTGACTTCTTATGTTCTTTATTACTTTCATTGTGATGCTTGTTGATTTAATGAGACAGTAAGCTAATGCCTTGTGTGAATACAAGACTTGAGGAATGTGAAAAGGCAAAAAAAAGCCAAAAAATAAAACAATAAAATTTAAGGTTTATGTTATTTTTGTTGGCAACTGTTTTCCTGTCTAAATAGTTTTGATTTTTTGTTTTGTTTGGTTTTGGTTTTGGTGACTGTTAAATTTTTTCCCTAATATCTTTCGCCAGAACTACTAACAGCAAAGTTCAGTTAACAACGACATATTAAAAGCCACCATTCCAGGCAATTTTGATGCTTCCATCAGTTTGAACCAGCTGCTATCGATGGAGGATCATCTCTGGCCATGCCTGTACACAAAACAATGAAAAGAAATTGCTGCACAGAGCAGTGTGGCCTGCTTCCTTCCTTCCTTCCTTCCTTCCTTCCTTTCTTTCTTTCTTCTTTTCTTTCTTTCTTTCTTTCTTTCTTTCTTTCTTTCTTTCTTTCTATATTTCTATCTTTCTTTCTAATGAGATTGGCAAATATATCCAAAGCAAGCTTTCCCTGTCTCTGGAGAGATAGTCAGGAAATGTTTATTAAAAATGGGTAGGTAAAGTATCATGATTAAATGTGCAGACGATGGGGCAGATGCAGAGACCTAAGCCACCTACTAGCTTTGTGAGTGTGGGTAGGATACCAAATCTCTGATTTAGTTTTATCTCCAATACAAGAATAGTACCAATGTCTAACTCTGTAGTGCCTTGAGAATTAAATAAGGCTGACAGCATAAAGTTTTTCGTTTAGAGCTCCTAGTTAGTGATCAATAAATATTGAGTATTACTTTTTTTTCTGAATTGCCTGAAATATTTGCTTCTGCTTTTACAAATTGGAGGCTGTAAAAGCAGAACAAATCTATAACAATGTTCACAGATGCTTGGCCCCATGTGTTTGAGACAAAGGTAACCACTCTCATCCACAAATATTGAATCTCAGAAACCCAAAGTTTGTATTCCCAGTGTACATAGGAACAGTGAGAGATCTGAAAAGGAGAAGCCACCCAGCACCTTCTCTGGGATCACCTCAGTGGGACGTTTCATTTTATGATGACTACTGCTGTTGTAGAAAAGGCTTCTAAAAGGTCCTGGGCAAGCTGCAAAGTCAAAGCAGGAGTGTGCAGTTTTGCTAAACATCACACACAAACACAATGCACACTCACACACTGTCAGAAACAGAATTGGATCTCTCCTCTGACAAGCACAACTAGCTCTTTGTAAGCCTGGGCTGCTGAATTTGCTGGAATGCTCTCATTGACTGCAATTTAAAGTGGGGTGGAGGGGCGTGTTAAAATGAGATGGTTCTGTCCCTGTAACCTAGACTGAGCCAGGCATATGCTACTGACCACTGGAAGCAGCCAGGAGCGTTCACAGCCTAAATGAGACCCCTAAAGACCCTGAGAGCTACTGATCATCTGTCATTGCCAGGGACAGGGACAGAAAGGAGGCAAGGTTTCTAGGCAGCTGCCGTGACCACATGGGGTTATGCCTGGCACAGACAAGGGTCAATAAAACATCTTTCCCCCATTTGATGTCAGTCCACACACACTCTGCAAAATGTGTGCCCCTATTTAAAAAAACGTGTTTCCTTTCTGTGTAAAGAAAAAAGTATTAAGTAGGAAAAAAATAGATGGTGAGACACACACATACAATTGCTTTGGCTGATGACCTATGAGAAACTGGAATCCCTTTGGTGGAGTTAAAGTAGAAATAAGGAAACCTCAAGACAGTTTCTGGGGTCCTTTGTCACCTGGACACTGGATACCTCTGCCAAGGAGGCTACTACAGTATGATTTATGGGTGACAATTGCTGTATCCTGGGCTCAGGTGGTGCATGGCTGGTCATCGAGGCTTTGGCCTGGAAATGGAATAAAAAGGCCATTTAACAGTATGGCTGCTGCTAATGAGGGGCAAATGTGGCCACTTCTATATGCAAGGATGCATGGTCCCATCTGTTCTCCAGATAAGGATAACAGAATTTTAAGCAATGGCTCAGCTTTCATAGAGAACTCCCATTTGGACTCTCAGAAGATGGTCCACATGGATCATTCTTTTCATCGTTGAGGTTATTTGCTATTGTTGTGGACTGTGGATATTTCTCATGTCACTGTTGTGCTGGGACTTATTGGGGCTAAGGAGATCTCCGAATCGGATGCCACTCTATGCTTTTCTTATGCAACTAATTCCACGGCAAACATTCTAGAAAACTCCACCAGCACATGTCTCTGCAGAGAAGAACAGCTTCCCTTCCCCCTACCCATCTCTGCTCACCTTCGACTGAGGGCAGAAACCAGACCTCCAAAGGCCGACTTATTGGAAGCTTTATTTTCTTGGAGAAAAACAGCCAGCTTAACCCTTCTGGTAGTTTCTGAACGAGACAATTCACTTTTTCTTATTTCTATCGTCTTGCTCACTTTCTGATCACACACAAGAGCCTGCTTTGTTCTGTTTTAATTTTACTTGCCTAAATTTAAACTGAAAATTAAATTCTAATTTACCTAAAGTTAAAACCTAAAAAATAAAAATAAATAAGTGAAAAGAAAAACAAATGCTAAAAGAATAATCAATGATGCATGAAAAAAAATGAACGCAGCCATGCGGCTTTTCCTGGATCCCACATTCAGATTCCTAAAGAAAGCAGATGCCGGCCTTTCTCATCTGTCCTCCCAGCAGAGTTCTGCACAGAGACAAAACCGCTCCGTTTCTGCTGCTCTTCCTGGACTTCTGGGGAGCTTTCCATGCAAGACCCTGAATACTCTCTTGTAATGCCCAGCAACTTTATTTTTAATCCAGGCAAAATGAAAGTACCCTGCATCGTTTGCCACCACAGGCATTTCTGTGTTAATGAAGTCTTTGCTATAAGAGGGGTTTCTGCTTCTATATCCATCCACTCTGTAGCCCCTGAGTAATGAACGCTCTGTAAGAACCTTTGCTGATGGGCATGCCTTTGAGTTTACAGAGATTAATGATTGTAAAATTGACTCTACAGGCCACTAGTAAAGAAATTGAGCATATCCAATCTTGAAAGGTCTGAGACCTCAAAGAAACTGCAAATTAGCAGTGAGAGGGTGGTGTTCCTGCTGATGGGAAGCCCAAGCTGATATGGTCCACTGAAGTGTTGCACACCCAGATAGATTAGGTTAACATTGTCAGGCTAGGTGAAAGGTCAACTTGAACACGAACTGTGTAGGCAGTTTTAGGCCAAGTGGAGCACTTACAGTTCCTGAAGAGCTGAGTTTATAACAGGATGTTCGTTGGTACACGGACTGTGTAAGACCCAAAAGAAAGAGGAAGTGGCCGAAGCTATGCCTCCTTTTTGATGAAGAAACAACAGTCCTCAGAACACTAACAGTAGTAGATGAAAAAATAAGTATTTACTGAGTATTTACTAGGTTCCTACAGTAAGCCACACATTTAATATTCACTGTTTTATGATTTCTCCCTAGATGTCAAGCAGGACACAATGTTACTATCATCCAAGTTGTGCAACTGCAGACGCTAATGTGTTCAAGCAGTGGCTGTGAAAGTGGCGAGTCCACTGGGCCCAACGACACAGCTCTCCTTTATATAACCACACACTGGGAGGAGAAATACCGGAGCCTTGGGAGGCCAAGGATGTCCTTGTCCGAAAGTCTCTTAAATAGCATCAACTACTCCCCAACTTATTGGGGAACCTTATCTGTTTTTGAAACAAAGTTTCATGTATCTTTGGCTGACCTTGAACTTCCTATGTAGCAGAGCATGTCTCCTACTTCCCACTGCTGAGGGCTGGCATTACAGTCTTGTAGAAAATAGCAACAGAAACAAAAACAATCTGGGCACAGGGGTCTTTTCTGAGACTGATACTCCAACCAAGGACCATATATGGATATAACCTAGATAATCTAGAACCCCTGCTCAGATGTAGCCCATGGCAGTTCAGTGTCCAAGTGGGTTCCCTAGTAATGGGAACAAGGACTGTCTCTGACATGAACTCAGGGGCTGACTCTTTGATCACCTCCCCCTGAGGGAGGAGCAGCCTTGCCAGGCCACAGAGGAGGACAGTGCAGCCAGTCCTGAAGAGACCTGATAAGCTAGGGTCAGATGGAAGGGGAGGAGGTCCTTCCCTATCGGTGGACTTGGAGAGGGGCATGAGAGATGAGGAAGGGAGAGTGAGATTGGGGGGAATGAGGGAGGGGGCTACAGCTGGGATACAAAACGAATAAACTCTAATTAATACAAAAAATAAAAATTAAAAAAACAAGAAACGTACTTCTATGCTTGGTGATGAACCCAGGGCTTCATGCATGCTGGGAAAGCATTGTTCCAGCTGAGCCTAACACCAACTTCTGTCAATAAGCAATTTAAATCCCTCACCTTGGCTACCATCCCCCCTCCCCGTGCAATTAGAAACATCATTAATACGAGCCCCCTTTCCCTCAAAGAACAGCAGCAAATGAAAATGCACCTGAGCCTCCACCTTCTTGGCTAGCATCTCAAAGCTCCCATCACTGTAACTTTGGGGACACCTTCCCGGCTGACACAAGTAACCTGCAGTACCCAAAAGTTGGACCCATCAGCCAGGTGACTAAATGCTAAGGTGTGTAGCTCCGGGAGGACACAGGTGTGAGGCTTATCTCCTGTTCTCTTGCGAGTCCATCTTCCCTCAGCACTGCAGTGTAGCATCGACATTCCAGCTGAGAGAAGACTGCACATGCATTTTCTCAAGCTAGAGCAGTGTGTGTCGGGGCATCGGGGTACAGGGTGATGGAGGATGGGGGCAAGGGGATGTTCCCCATTGTCAAGGGTTTGAGGGCAAATGCCACTTTCAAGGCTGCCTTCTGCGACGCCCGGTTTTCCTATTCCCTCCCCACTCCCCATCCTGTTGACCATTTCTTCATAGCTTTATTTTCAACAATGCAACTTTTAAATTGAACATGTGCTTTACAATAACAAAAGGTAAAGAGTAGTGTGTTCTCAATTGATTTTCAATTTCTTTTCATGGAAAAAAAAATTAGCTCAGAAGGACAGTCAAAGTTAGAGTGTTCTGCTTGCTTTTCTCCCGCAGACGCACAGGCCTTGGTTTGGCTCTTTGTAATTTTCTTTTTGGAGGCCCAGAACATATTTTGGGGCTGTCTTCCCCCATACTACCCCTTGGGCTTAGCATCTTCAGCTTGGTCAGTCTCTAACTGACTCTTGTTTGTGTGATGAATTATTAGAAAAACAAAAGGAGTGTGTCGTTACAAACACTGGAATAATATGCACCATCACTTGCTGTTTGCCTCTTCTCCATCTTCCTACCCGGCTCCATGAACTTTCAGGGCAGCATGGATACCAAAGGCGAAAAGTCACACTAAGTGAAGCTTCCTTCAGTTGGGAGACCATAGAGCAGAGCAGATAAATGTCTGCCTTCGTCTTTCATTGGCCACCTTACCACTTTAAGGAGTCTGATAAAACAGGAGGGCTGCACTTCTCTCTCATGGAGAACAGCATCATCTTTTTTTCCCCTCTAGACATGTCACAGGTCATCTAAATTTGAATATGTGAGACGTAAGAACCCAGATTTCTGTTCTCTGGCACATTTCTATAGCAACTGGAGTACAGTGCTATCCACAGGAAAGCTGCTGAATATGTGTGTGCCAGCACAGATGCTGGAACGCTTGGGAAACACCGAAGAGATGGAGAAGAGAATGATGTGTGCAAGAAGAAACAGGTTATTACTGATGCCTAGGCTGCCCCAAACCCCAGGACATCATCACAATACAGGCCCGTACCAGCTTCTGACTTCTACCGAGAATTTAAGGGGGATCCCAGTGAATGCACCAGAAAAACAATGTTTCTGAAACACATCGAATTGTAGATGTGTAATTGCCTTTGATAATGAGAAGCTAGGAGAACTGTGATCAAAATTTGATATCCCTTAACTTAAAAATATGCTTAAGCACAAACATCCATGACGGAATTAACAGAGTTGAGGAAGTGTTTGAATGTGGAAGGAATTGATCTGAGCAAAGGAGAGTAGGTATGGAGGCAGAGACAAAGCAGAAGTGTATGTTCATGCTCTGTAGTTCTTCAGGCAGCCTTCAAGCCTTGGCATCTCCCTGCTTGTGTCTGAGTCTGCAATACTGCACAAGCAAGGGCTGAAGCCCTCCGGCTCTGGAAGCAAAAGTAACAGGAGGGAAGCAAAAGTAACATGGAAAAGGGTTTTACTAATTAAATCTGCCCTAGGGTCCATAGGCTTCACTTTCAAAAGAAAGTCAACAATTCTAAGTGCTTAGGGAAACTCCTGGAATGGAAAGATACGCGCGTAACTGTTGGAGATTTAGGTCTATGCCACCGACAAGATACTGAATGTTTCCCAGCTCAGGCTCTTCAGCTGTCGAGCTGACATCAGTTGTTGGCTGCTGCGCTCCTTAGGAAGAGTCTTTGGAATAGTGTAGGGCATGCTACTATAAACACAAGATGAGGAGCCAAATCCAGGTGTCTCTAACTGTGAGACCCAGGCCTACAGTAAGCCACAACCTGCCAGCTTCATGTAGGAGATGGAAGTAGGGAGGGAGCCAGAAGAGAACAAACAGCTTCTTATCAGGAAAGAGGGCTCAAAGAAGACAGACCATTGGATCGATGGATGATCTACCATTGCTCGGTCTCAATACTTCTTATGCCCTTCTGTGTCAGCATAGCCCCTCTCAAACACTGATAGGCAGGCTGAATCTGCCTGCCTGGGAGAAGGTGGTGTAAGCCAAACTAGTCAAAAGCCCACCAGACTTACGATAAGGGGACAGTATTTGTTGATCGAGAAGGGACAGCTTCACACCGTACAAGAGAGCATCAGAGATGGGAGTTACTGTTGAAGTCATCTTTGGGAAAATGAAGTTAACATAAAAAGATATTTTTTAATGCCACAATGGTTTGCCATGTATATTATTTGAGATGTGAGCTAAAAGATGGAGGAAAACAGTCCATCTGAATGAGCTATCTGATGGCACATCCATTTTACCTACTATACAGGCAATGACAACAATAACAATGACAGCTACTAACTTTTACAGTGTTCACTGTGTGCCAAATGCTATCTGAGTGCCTTGGCTATGTCAGTCAGTCCATAGGGACTTACACAGAGGTTAAGAAACCTCACACAACTGGAAAATAGTCATTTCAAGTTATGAGGACTTCCAGTGCCTTTGCTGCGTTCACTAACTACTTTACAATATTGCCTATCCAACCCAAAGAAAGACATAGGAATAACATAATGAAAAACCCAAAACTATGAAATGACATTTAATTTTAGGCTTACAGGCCAGGTGCCACGGTCCACATATGATTTCTGTTAACTCTCACAATAACGCATGTCATAGAAAAGATGATTAAGGTTTAAAGGTGAGAAGTAGCCCAAACTCACAGAGATGAGAATTATCCTGAGACCCAAAGCCAAGACCTCTGACTTCAGCCCACCAGTTCTTCCCATGGCTCTAGAGCTCCCAAGCACAGGGCTTTCAGCAGGCTGCACCTGAGTCCTTGTGTAGATAATCCCCAAAGAGTCTTTTGTTTCTCAATAAAACAACATTTGGAGATGTAGCTGAGTGACTCAGAGTGGTTAGAATCCCTCCTTTGGTTGTGAGGTTTTAGGGACTTCTCACCTTACATTTGTCTTTGCCTCTGTAAAATTCCTGTTGCACTTGAACTATGGCTTTTATCTTAGGCAATAAGTCTGACTTCTAGGAGGATTTTCCCTGCTTCTTCGTAAGACTATACCTTATGAATACCTGACATTTTCAAGAATTTAACTTCTGCCCTACTAGACCATTAAGGAAGCAGAGGCTGCTCTGAAAAGGCCTATGTTTTCTTGGCTCTCAGCTCTAATTCGATAGACACTCGGCCATTGTGACTGTTAGGTACTTAGGCAGATCTACATTGCAAGGCATTTTCTGAATAGTTTTTGATCCTGTGCTTCTCTCTTGAATGTCTCTAATCTCAGCTGTACTTGCCTTTTTGATCAATTTTGAAAAAGTTCTTTGAGCTGCTTTGGAAGAAAGAAAATATTTGTTTTGCAAATTAAATGGATATATATATATATGCCCATTAACTCTAATCCATTAACGTGGCTGATAGAATCAGTGCTTGTTCCTCGTGGCTTTCTTGGACTTACTTCTTGGGCTGACAACTCTTTTTTGTTTGTTTGTTTGTTTGGTTTGTTCTTTTTTTTGTTTGTTTGGTTGATTTGTTTTGAGGGTTTCTATGTAGCCTTGCCTGGACAACTCATGTTTTAACTCACTCTTGACCTCATATTCAGAGAGTTGAACTATTTGCCCCTTTCAACAACAAAAATGGTACCTATATTTGCTCAAATCGACATCTTGCCTTCAGAGTTAAGACTTCATGAACTTTCTTAGACTTTGTCCATAAAGCAAGCCAAGGATCTTCAGTTGTTAATACTCTTATCCAGTTACAATAATTATTTAAAAGTCACACATGTTCCTAATTGAAACTGATGATGGATCATGCTGAGTGACAAATGTCTTAAGAAATTACAGAATCTACCAACACACAATAATGAGGCCTCAATATAAATTGGAAATTGGTGAGTCTGAGATATCACATCTCAGAATGTACATTCTATTCAGATGTACTGACCTTAGTTTACTTTCTAGTAGGAAAGTTCTTTAATGAAGAGAAATCTTTTTCAAATTCTATTGATTTACTCAGAATTGTCTCAGGAACATATTTACAGGACTTTGTTTTAGCTTGGAATCCATTTTCAATGAAAGTCAAGGGAAGGGGGCTGGAGTTTTTACATGTGACTGGAACCTGTCAGCGCTCCGTGGGCCACAGTAAATATCACCGTGGTTGTGATTTATTAGAAACCTGACTTGCCGTTCATCTAACGTCCTTGCAGGACTGCAGCTATTGGCAGTCTCACTCATACAGTAGATGCTTTCAGTACAACCTGCTGAGTGGTTACAATAACTGGGCCATGCAACTCGTTGTGAGAACTTTTCCAACTTGCACCTGAAATCTATTGCAGACAAGACTGCTATTCATTGCAAATGCTTACAAAAAGCATGCTTTGGTGCTTGCTTTCAGTTTCCTATGGAGAATGCCAGGAGGGGTGGAAGCCGTTCCTTTGTGTCTTTTGACACACCGCCAAATGCAGTATTGTCCAGATTAAAAATATGCACAAGAGAAACAGAATTGCCTTCATCTCATTACCCACGCAAGCCAGTGTAGAAGACTGTATCATCTGAGCTGGAAAGGGCCCTCTGCCTCTCATGATGCAGCTGGGAACTCAAGCATCTTTGGACAGATAATTTCTTCTTACTCTTTCTTACGATATTGTTTTCACTCTTCTTTTTATATTAGTTCTTGTTTCCCATGAAAACAAGGTTCTTCTCTGGAACCTCAGTGTCTCTTTCCCTGTAACTTTAGTTACATGCAATTTTGGGGTGTTCTAGAGCCAATTCTAATACACATTGAGGATCTATTATCCAAGACATTTAAGCAAAAGGTGTTTTGATATCAGATTTGGTAATATTTGCAAAGGAAGTCTGAGAAGCCTTAGGAAGTAAAGCAAAGTGTAAACATAAAATTCATCACTATTTTAATATTATATACACCATAGGTCCCTGGTAAGGTAATTCCTATCACACACACACACAGAGCACACACACACACAGAGACGAGAGAGAGAATACAAGAGCCTATGGCCAGCAGCTTTGTTTTCTATCACTTGAGTCCCCCTCACCATTCTGATGACTGGAACAGGAAAGACAGCTACCAAAGCTATTCTATAACTCCTTGCCTGATATTTAAAAACCATCTGTTGAGTCATTCAGATTCTTTCTCTCAGGAATGTAAACTAATAAATGCACAGAGAAGGACTCCAAGAAGCATTATTAGAAGCAAAGTCTCAAGCATTTTGCCACAGGGAGACTGGATTTCCAGTGAACTCTGCAACAGCCAGAGAGAAGAAAACAGGAGCCAACAGAGGAAGTGCACACCTATAGAAGGAGGAGAACAGAGAAGCAACAGTTTAGCCACAAAGACCACGGGAGAGACAGGCAAATGGTCACAGTTCTTTCTTATAATCCAGGAGGCTTCAACAGAAACGCCCTATTTTAGAAGTATTGCTGATGAATTTCTCTGTCTCTTGTTATCCAAAACAACTTCACATCAATGTCTTGTCCAGAGTTCATGCTGGCGCTGCCAGCTTCTGTTAGTCAATGGGATTTGATAATTTGGCGTAAAAACTCCAAGAGAGGACTTCAGAGCTGCTGAAAGCAGTGAGGGGTATGGGAGGTTCTTACAGT
Organism: Pachyuromys duprasi; assembly: GCA_028658305.1. Classification (NCBI taxonomy): domain Eukaryota; kingdom Metazoa; phylum Chordata; class Mammalia; order Rodentia; family Muridae; genus Pachyuromys; species Pachyuromys duprasi. The sequence goes on from CM053766.1 coordinate 91,100,737, forward strand.
TCTTGAACAAGCAAAAGGTGCCTTAGGAAGGATGTGACCCCTTGCCCTCAGAGTGAGGAGTTTGAAGGACACTGAAGAATTTTTCAGTAAGTCTGAAATGGCAGAGTCACCCTGGTAAGGGGGTCGGATGTGATCTGCAGGAAAAGATGAGACTCTGAGGAGATGGAATGCCTCTTTCGTGCTGAGAGTGGTGTACGAGCATGCACACATGCGTGGCATGTGTGTGTGCGTGTGTGCGTGCGTGCGTGCATGCGTGTGTGTGTGTGTGTGTATGTGTGTGTGCACGTGTGTTGGTAAGCAGAGGTTAGGCCTACGATTGCTGGCCTCTGTGAGGAGAGAACAGCTGTCACAAAGGATCAGGGAGAGTGGTGGACATTTCGTCAGGCTTCGAGAGTATAAAGCTCTTTCTGGAGAGTCATCCATCACCGTTCATGATATTTCTCCCTCACAGTGTCTTCTGAATAGGCACTTCAGCCCTGTGGGTTTTGTCTCTTTAGGGCAGGAAGGCATCTAAGTTAAGGTCCTCCTGCTAGAAAGATATTGTGACTGAAACTGTTGACCCTGATAGGCATATGAAAGGATATTTCATGACATTACTGGTAGGATAAAGTAAAAATATAAAAAATAGCTATCTTTGTTCCTTTCCCATTGCTGTGATAAAATATGCTAGCAGAGACAACTTAAATGAAAGTTGATTTCTCTCTCTCTCTCTCTCTCTCTCTCTCTCTCTCTCTCTTTTAGCTTACAGTTCTGAAGGGGAAAAGTCCATCATGGCCAGGAAGATACACAGCAGAGAGCAGAGTATGGTATCAGGAGCAGGTGGCCGGCTTGTCACACTGTGTCTACTCAGGAAGCAGATGGGGGAATGCAAGCTGCTACTCAGCTCTTTTTCTTTGTTTCTACAGTCCAGGGTCCAGTCATGGAAAGAATCCAGAGTGTGGAGGTCTTCCCCACCATCCCCACAAACAAAATTATCCCCCACCAGCCATTCTCAGAAGCCCTTACGTCCCATGTGATTCTAAATTCTGCCGAGTGGACAACAGTAGTTAAGGGGTGACAGCGCATTTAAAAAATGCACAGATTCTGGAACCAAATATTTTGTGTCTAATGCCCGTCTCTGCCACTCACAAGCTCTATAAGCCTCAATTTCTTCTTTTCTATCACGAGGGTGATGGATACAGTCTCGGCTTCCTTTGGTTATTGTGAAGATTAGATGTGGTGCCTGTGCAAAGTCTGTAAGTCATGCTTGCCACGGGATAAGTACACTTGGAATTATCTTGCTACAGGTCAAGAAAACAGGCAGACTTGCAGAAGATATCTGGGCAGCTGCAAGGCTGGAAGGAGTCAAGTTCTGCTTGACACCGGCTTCTTCCTTCTTTTTTTTAATACTCCACAGTATAGCTGAGGTTTGCTCTTCTTGTGCTTCTGAAGGAAGTGTAAGGCCAATAGCCTTCATTCTTCCTTACTGGTGCAAACAGAAAGAATGAAAACTGAAGCTTTACTGCCCAGGGGGTGTCCTTGGCTAATTTATCTTTCTGTGTTACAGGAAAGCTCTGGTTCTGATGTCATTCTCTTTTCAGTAGCACCTCCTTTCTCCCAGGTACATGCAAAAGAGCCACTTGCCACCGCCCCAGGCAATGCATACCTTCTGTGCACTCCAGGGCCTCCTGGGGGCTCAGCATCAAAGCCTGGGACGGAGACACTCTCTGGGTCTTTGTCAAGTTTGATCCTGCTTCACACATATTCTACCAGGCTGCGCTCCTTCAGATTCAGGTTATTCATCTGTACTTCTGTCCCTTTAGTGGCCTAACCCTCTACCGCCCCTTCTGCTCAAGCCATACTCTTCTCACCCACTTATCTCTCATTTAGCACTAACTAAAACTCCTTCCACACTTTTAACATCTGTTTATACTCCCATACTTTCCCACTTTCTCTCTGTTGGGATTACAGTCAAGACAATTGGGATTTTTTTTTCCTGTCACATACAGACTTTTCTGAAGATTGCTCCCATCCCAGACTTGGTTGAACCTAATAACGTTGTCCCTCAACCCCAGCTATTGGTACCAAGAATGGTCTCCTTGCTCAAGCTAAGCTAATCAGAGCCTCTTCTTCTGGAATTTGGCATGGGATTTGAGGGGGACAAAACAGATTTTTTTTTATTCACCACAGTATCTAAGGTCATTATCTTAATTAGGATTTGTATTGCTGTAAAAAAAAAAAACACCATGACCAAAAGCAGCTTGGGGAGAAAAGGGGTTATTTCAGCTTACAACTCTCAGGTCCATCACTGAGGGAAGTCTGGGCAGAAAATCAAAGCAGAAACCTGGAGGCAGGAGCTGATGCAGTGGCCATGGAGAGATGCTGTTTCCCGGGCTTACTCAGCCTGCTTTCTTTTTTTTTTTAATTTATTTTTTATTTATTACAATTTATTCACTTTGTATCCCAGCTGTAGCCCCCTCCTTCAGCCCCTCCCAATCATACCCTTCCTCCCTCCCCTCCTCCCATGACCCCCCCACCCCAATCCACTGATAGGGGAAGTCCTCCTCCCCTTCCATTTGACCCTAGCCTGTCAGGTCTAGTCAGGATTGGCTACATTGTCTTCCTCTGTGGGCTGGTAAGGCTGCCCTCCCCTTAGGGGGAGGTGATCAAAGAGCCAGCCACTGAGTTCATGTCACTGAGTTCATGTCAGAAACAGCCCCTGTTCCCCTTACTAGGGAACCCACTTGGAGACTAAGCTGCCATGGGTTACATCTGTGCAGGGGTTCTAGGTTATCTCCATGAATGGTCCTTGGTTGGAGTATCAGTCTCAGAAAAGACCCCTGTGCTTAGATTTTTTGGTTCTATTGTTCTCCTTGTGGAGCTCCTGTCCCCTTCAGGTCTTTCTATTTCCCCCTTCTCTCATAAGATTCCCTGCACTCTGCCCAAAGTTTGGTTATGAATCTCAGCATCTGCTTTGATACCCTGCTGGGTAGAGTCTTTCAAAGGCTTTCTATGGTAGGCTCCTGTCCTGTTCCCTGTTTTTCTCCTCTTCCGATGTCTATCCCTTTTGCCTTTCTAAATGAGGATTGAACATCTTACCCAGAGTCCTCCTTCTTGCTTAGCTTCTTTAGGTGTACAGATTTTAGTATGTTTATCCTATATTATATGTCTAATATCCACTTATAAGTGAGTATATACCAGGTGTGTCTTTCTGCTTCTGGGTTACCTCACTCAGGATGATCTTTTCCAGTTCTCATCATTTGCTTGCAAATTTTGTGATTTCCTTGTTTTTAATTGCTAAGTAGTATTCCATCGTGTAAATGTACCACAATTTCTGTATCCATTCCTCAGTTAAGGGACATCTGGGTTGTTTCCAGATTCTGACTATTACGAAGAAAGCTGCTATAAACAAGGTTGGGCAAATGTCATTGTTGTATACTTAAGCATATTTTGGATATATGCCTAGGAGTGGTATAGCTGGATCTTGAAGTAGCACTATTTCTAATTGTCTGAAAAAGCACCAGATTGATTTCCAAAGTGGTTATAAAGTTTCCCATTAGCAATGAAGGAGGGTCCCCTTTCTCCACATACTCGCCAACAAATGGTGCTGATCTAACTGGATGTCTACATGTATAAAAATGAAAATAGAGCCATACTTATAATCCCGCACAAAACTAAAGTCTAAGTGGATCAAAGACCTCAAAATAAAACCATACAACTAAATCTGTTAGAAGAAAAAATGGGAAAGAGCCTTGAACTCATTGGCTCAGGAGACAACTTCCTGAACAGAACACCAACAGCACAGGCTCTAAGATCAATAATCAATAAATGGGACCTCATGAAACTGAAAAACTTCTGTAAAGCAAAGGGCACTCTCATCAGAACAAAATGACAGCCTACAGACTGGGAGAGGATCTTCACCAATTTTATATCTGACAGAGGGCTAATATCCAAACTATATAAAGAACTGAAGAAGTTAAACACCAACAAACCAAATAATCCAATTAAAAAATGGGGTACAGAGCTAAACAGAGAATTCTCAATAGAGGAATATAGAATGGCAGAGAAACACTCAAAATTCTTAGCCATCAGGGAAATGCAAATCAAAATGACTCTGAGATTTCACCTTATACCCATCAGAATGGCCAAGATAAAAAACTCAAGTGACATCAGCCTGCTTTCTTATAGCACTGAGGACCCGCTAGCCCATGGGTAGCACTGCCCACAGTAAGCTGGGCCCTCCCATACCAATCATCAATCAAGGACATGCTATTCGGTCTTCTCCACAAGCCAATCTGGTGGGGACTCTTTCTCACTTGAGATTCCCTCTTCCCACATGACTCTAGCTTGTGTCAAGTTATGACACAAAACTAACCAGCAAAGTCTGTAACCTCAGGAACAACATAGTAAAGCAGCCACCCTTGGAGAGATGGAGACTGTAACCATAGTTTCTGGTCCTGTCCTCAAAGAAGCCCAACTGTTCCCCTAAACAACAAACAAACCCTTGTTTTAGATCATCATCTTTATTTAAGGCTAGTAATGTAAATTTCAGGTATTTGCAACTGAAAATCTGTAAATAAGAAAACAGTAAGCAAGAAGATAGGATAGTTTATCTTAACTCATAGTTTATCTTAACACAACCAGGTTACAAAGTTAACACATAAATACATACTCCTGATGCTAAGAGTGTAGGCAGTGGTAGACTGCTATCCTAGAATGTGGGAGTCCCCAGGATCAACCCTCAGCAAGAGAAAAAAAATCTACAGACATATAACAAATAAATAATAATCCACAAATTGTGCTGAGCTCATCTGGGCATCTCATACAGTTGGAGTCCTGTGAGAGTCACAGAGGGCCCCATTCTCATGGTAAATAGTTGGTGCTGGCTGTTGGCTGGGGCCCTCAATTCTCTCCTTTACAGAGCCAACTTTATTCACACAACAGTGAAACCACTCCAACAGGACAGGTCCCAGCACACAGGTACCTAAAAGCAGTTACCTGGTGGCATGTGGCCATTGAACACTGTCCATGTAGATGTACCTAAATAACTGTATTTTAAATGTCATTCACAGCTGATTCTTTCTTAGTTAAATAGAAAGGAACAGAGGCTACACATTTTTTAGAGTATTTAAACAGTTTTATTTAAAAAGTAGAGATTGACAGAGTGTTATAATAGCAAGACAATACTACATATTGCATCTAATTGACATAGTATTGCCCCAAAACATGTTCAGAGTAAGTGGATGGAAAGAGATAAGCTACATAAATAGTAGGCTCAGAAGGCTAGATGAATATTTAAATATCAGATAAAAAAGGCTGCAAAATAACTTCGCTATCCTGATGACAGATTAAAATGTGAGGATTTCTAGTAACAGAAAAAGGATAATTCATCAGAAAGACAGAGCAGGTATAAATGTTTGCATTTCATAATAGAACCCATGGAGAAACTGTCAAAACTAAAAAAGGAAATAGACAATTTGTAGTTAGAGTACAGCCTCAGCAATTGAGAATAAGCAGACAAAAATTAATTTTAAAAAAATCTAACACTGTTGAAGTTAATGACAGTTACGGAACACTACCCAAAAGATTTCAGAACTCGATTCCTAACATTTGTTCCCCAGTGCACACGCTACAGAACAGAGTACATACGGCTCCTTTGTAACAAGTAAGTGTGTATACACCAACATAGGGCCAAAATAATACTTTCTCAAATTACAAAGAAATTTAATTAGATATTAAGAGATCCTCAATATGATATAGAAGAGTCCCTCCCCAAATCTTTAAAATAAAAATTATAAACAATTTACACAGAGATAAAATCTCTATTTTAAACCAAACAATAACAAGATATACCAGAATTTGAGTGGCACAGATAAAGCTGTCCCGGAGAGAGGGGCGGCTTTAAACATTTGAGACAAAAAAGCCAATGGCCAGAAGCTCTGTTCCGCAGCGCTGGAAGAGCAAAAGGGACACGAAATCGACAAGAAACGAGACTGGGGCCTGGGGAGATGGCTCCGTGGGCAGAGTGCTTGCTGCACAAGCATGGGGACCTGTGATTGGATCCCCAGTGCCTGTGTGAAAAGCCAGGCTTGGTGGCAGAGCCTGCAGCTTCAGCACTGGGGAGACATTCTCTTCTCTTCTCTTCTCTTCTCTTCTCTTCTCTTCTCTTCTCTTCTCTTCTCTTCTCTTCTCTTCTCTTCTCTTCTCTTCTCTTCTTTCTTTCTTTCTTTCTTTCTTTCTTTCTTTCTTTCTTTCTTTCTTTCTTTCTTTCTTTCTTGTCTTCTAAGTTACCTTGGGTTTAGTTGGTTTGGTCTCTATGTACTATTGCTTGTCTCTACCCCATTCATGAGACTTCCTTATTGCTATCCCAGTCTCACTAATAGCTTTCTAGCCTTTGCCTGGCCCAGTCCCAACATCAAAGCCACACATTTTAGATGCTAGTTTGGCAGATCCCACATCTGGGTACCAATATTCCACTTCTGAAGCACCTCATTCTTGACCTTGAATTGCGCATCTCAGCCTTTTGGGAAACTGTTGTCTTATGAATATACTTGTCTAGTTTCCTTGCTGTGTAAACATTATGTAGAAAGAAAGCTTGCACTGGGAGTCAGGGTAGTGCGTGGGTATGGAGGAAGACTTTCAAGCCAAGGCCCTGAGAATGTGAGTGAAAGCACATGGGACCATCCTGTTCTCAGCTGACCAGCAGCCAAACACAGATGCATGAACTGGCAAAAGGTTGGGGCCAGAAGAACCATCCAACTGAGTGTACTCCACATTCCTACCCTGAAGATAAGCCTATAAATGGACTTTGATTTAAGCCTCTATATTTTGGAATCATAAATTGTTTTGGTAATAAATACTTGACATAAATATTATCCTCAAAAGTTGTTCAGTAAAATCTCTAATTAGAAGCTAAAATATGCCTAAATCATATTTCTCTTGATATCAATATGATTTTATTGTAAAAAGATTATTCTGAGAAATTTTTCTATTAAATATGATATATGTAGAACCGAACATATGGCAAGTTTGTGATAAATGCAGAAAAAGAGTATACAGTTTTAACTGCCTAAAAGAGAAAAGGTGAGGGGTATGATATTTTACAGTGAGTGATAGGATATTCTTATTTTTAACTATGTGCATATGTTGGATGGTATGGGCACGTGTGAATTCAGGTGCCCACAGAATCCAGAAGAAAGGAGTTGGACCCTCTTGAATCTAAAGCTACAGGCAGCTGTGAGCTGCTGGAAATGGATACTAGAAACGAAAATCCTCCAAAAGACAGAACGCACACTTAACCTCTGAGCTGTCTCTTCAGCTCTGGATAGTGATATTTCTAAAAAACATTTTCTGTGTGGTTTGATAGGGCGTGGGGTTCTTTACTGGTTTAAGCATCTGTTGGTCTGGATGCAGCTAACAAGATATTTAATGCCTGCTCAGATGTTCCTCACTTGACAGAAATTTGTTTTGTTTTCTTTTTTCTCACAGTAAGCGTCTCTTAATCTTCAGGCTCAGTCAGTTCTCTCTTTGCTGTTGTATAGTTGCGGCTTAACCTTGCTTAATGGCAGATCTTAGTATATCGCAAACCATAAGCAAATGCTTATTCATAACAAGAGGGGAAACGTCCCCCTCAAATAAGCAACCAGTGACCAAGCGAAGAGAAAGGTTAATAGGAACTGAAATGGACAAAGCAGGTGGATATCTTGTGAATTAACAATTAGATTTTGTGGTGTTCAAGTGTTTAATTCTCCTGTGACGGCAGTTACACAGCAACTTTAGCTTAAGCACTTCTGAGAGGAATGCGAAATGTCACCTCATCTTATAATTTATCTTAGGGGGCTAGTTATAACTCCTACTTGTTATCTGGTGCCCATTCCTACTTTAATTGTTGGCCATGAGGGTTAGTTCCATCTGTGCTGAGCTGTGTCAATGTGTCCTTGGATTTGTTTCTGTGAGTGGACACGTGGCAATGGAGATGAGATCATGTGGATTTGTGTGTTGACTTTGCAGCTGAACACACCCAATCCCTTCACGTGTACAGTCATAACAGCTGAACTCAAAAGATTATGGAAAGGTTAAGATAAATTGAGCATGGACAGCATGATTTAAGGTCGAATGCTATTCATAGACAGTAAATTCTTACATCAACATTCTAGCTCTGGCGTTTTAATAGAAGCTGAGCACTTATTGCTTCCTTGTAATCATACTATTGTAGAGCACTTCACAGTTTGGAAAGCATTTTCATCTGGGCTCATTTCTTATTTGATTCTTAAATTTGCGTTGCCACAACTGAAATCATGCTGGGTTCTGCCAAACATAGTAAACGAAGTTATATCCAAATGCAAATCACTTCCAACACGTGAGCCTTGGGGCTCCTGCTTTACAGCTGTCTTGCGAGACACGGTGTCACCCACTGTATCGGTCACCATGCCACCAACACAAGAGACCATTATTGGTCGTGTTTGCTCTTACAGGACTGTGGGTAGCAAGTACTCGAAGCTCTCAGCACACATTGGCACGTTTTATAAACATTCCCCCACACTCTTTCCCATGTTAGGCTTATAGCTTTATCCAATGACTATACTGAACATGGCTCAGTTACATGCATTATCATGTTTGATTTTCCTCAAAACCTTGTAATATAAATAGGTAGGAACTTAATATTCTCACTTCACAGATGAGATAGCTGAGGCAGGAATACAAAGAATTGAGGTCTCTGAATCTGCAGTCAAGTCTTTTTCCCTTTGCCTTTTCATGCCTCAGTTTACCCCTTCCCTTACATCCCTCTTCCAGTGGTGCATGGGAGCATAAGATCTGCTTTCAATGCTATATCTTATTGTTTTAAATTTGTTTTCTTATTTTCTTATATTTAGCTGTGGGCTAAAAAAATGAAAAAATAAATTCCTTTAAATATCATCTATTAAATAGCTCTGAAAATGTATATCTTGAATCCAATAAAGCATTCTGTGGTCTCTTATGACATTTATGTAGGCAGAACTGTTCAATGACTTTTTATTATTTCAACAATTATACCAAACTCTATGGTTTTCGTTATCAAAAAAGAAACAGGTCAGATTTTCACATCGATGCCCCGTAGGCTCTATGAAGCCTGCTTCCACCTTCACTCTCAGTCCCCTTTCTGCCCACTCAGCACACTACAGCGCCATGGGTTTCTTTCTGTGTTTAATATGTGCCAAACTCATTTGCAGCCAGGGCCATTTACATTTGTGCAGCTTGCTCATTAAAAACCACCTGCCCCTTAAACCTTGCAAGGGTAGCTCTTTGCTTTCATTTATCTGCTCAAAGGCCTCCTTGAAGAACCTTCTTGGGTTATCATGCTAAAGGAGAAACACTAGGTACACAATAACGCATACAGTCTACTACCATTCTGTGCATCTCCTTATGTGTTATTTACATAAAAACATACACAGAGAATATTGCAAGAAAAATATACAAGAAATTAGTCATGATGATTGCTTCTAAGGAGTAGAATGTAATTGGGATTAGATTTTTTTCACTCCTTTATAATGTTTAATTGTTTATTTTCTCTTCTACTTACTGAAAGAATTAATATCTTTTTTTTAAAGAATTAAACAAAAGGATTCATTAGATTGTCCGAAACTGAAAGTAGAAAATGAAATGTATATTTGATATTCAGGTAGAGTCAAGAATTTAATTGCATAGAACCTAGTGACATAGGTCCTGATTAAAAACAATGCATCTAGAAAGAAACATATGGTATATACTCACTTATATAGACCTATAGGATAGGAAGGTCATGCTGAAATCTACACACCTAGGAAAGATATACAAGAAGGAGGACCCAGGTTGGTATGATCAATGCCCATTTAGATGAACAAATGGGATGGACATTGAATGGAGGAGAAAACAAGCAACAGGACAGGAGCATACCAAAGAGGGCCTCTGAAAGAATCAATATAGCAATGTATCAAAGCAGATATTAAGACTCACAACCAAGCCTTCGGCAGAGGGTGGGAAATAATAATAAAAATAGGGGAAGTTAGTAAGACTTGGGGAGAACAAGAGCTCCACAAAGACCAAACTGAGCAGGGCACAGGGGTCTTATACGAGACAGTTTCTCCGACCAAGGACCATGTATGGATATGGCCTAGAACCCCCGCTCAGATGTGGCCCATGGTAGCTCGGTGTCCAACTGAAGACCCTAGGAAGGGAAACAGGGACTGTTTCAGTCATGAACTCAATGGCTGGCTCTTTGACCCTCCCCCATACAAGCCGGGGAGTGACAGACTGGCTAGATCCCAGGGGAGGACATTGCAGCCAGCCCTGAGGAGAAAAGATAATCTGGGGTGGGAGGGAAGGGGAGGAGGTCCTCCCCTGTGGGTGGACTTGGAGGGGGCGGGGAGGAGATGAGAGAGGGATGGGGAGAGTGGGAGGGAATGAGGAAGCGGGCTACACCTGGGATGCAAAGTACCTAACCTGTGATTGATATAAAAATAAATAAATTACATTAAAAAACAATGCATCTAATATTTTATTGACTCCAAGCTCAGTATAACCAAGCCACTTGACTGAGTTGGATGCATCTACCCAACAGCAGAACACACGTTTTTCTCAAGCTCACAAAACATTCTCCATGACAGATCAAATGAGGTCACAAAATGCACTGTAGCTAACTTAAGGTGACTGACAGAATATCAATTATAGATCTCAGCTATAACAGGATGAAGGCAGAAATTAATCTCAGGAGGTAAATTTAAAACTCACAAATATGTAGAAATCAAAAGGCATATTCTTGGACAATCAGTGGGTCAAGAAAAAAAGGTTTTTTTTTAAAGAGAAAAAGCTGTGAAACAATTTAAAAAGGAATATTCAAACTTTCTTAAACACTGGAAATATGGGATGGATAATGTAGCCCATTCACACATACATTAAAAAAAAGAAGTTTCTTCGGGGCTGCAGAGATGGCTCAGTGAGCAAAAGCACTTGCTATTCTTCCAGAGGACCCAACTACACCTACAGCTACTTGTAACTACAGTTCCACAGGATCAAATGCCTTCTTCTGCCCTCCACAGGTACCCCATCCCCCAACACACATGGCTTGCACTTATATACATGTACACAGAAACATGTAAATAAAATAAAACTTAAAAAGAACCTTCTTAAGTTAGTAATCTGATTGCATAATTCATAGAACTAATAGAGGAAGAAAAATGAACCCCAAAGATTAGCAGGAGGAATGAAGTAATAAAATTAGAGAACTACATAAAAGTCTAGAAAAAATTAGAAACAATCCAAAGAAAGAAAGAAACTAAGCATTAGTGTTTAAAAAAAATCATAAAATTGATGAACTGTTAACTGGAGTAATTGAAGCTGACTGTGGTGGTGCACGTCTTTAATCCCATGGTTTGGGAGGTAGAGGCAGATGGATCTCTGTGAGTTTGAGCCTAGCATGGTCTACAAAGTGATATCCAGAATAGCCAGGACTGCACACAGAGAAAACCTGTCTGGAAAAAAAAACTAGAGTAATTGAGACAAAAATATTCAAATAAATAAAACCAGAAATTAAGAGATATTGTAACAGATGCCATAGAAGTAAGAAGCATTATGGGACAACTATAAAGAATTATATACCCAAACTTTCACTATGCAGAAAAGAACAGCCACATTTCAACAACTGTGTGATCTAGAGACTGAGTCACTGTGACACAGGGAATCTGAATAGAAAGGGACTGAAGCAGTTGGATCAATAACCAAATTCTTCCTAAAGAATAGAAGGTTTCTGCAGTGAACGGTATCAAATAATTAGGGAATACATGTCAAGTCTTCTTAAATACTTCCAAAAACTTGAAGAAAGAACACTTCCAAATATGTTTTCTGAGGAGGGTATTCTTAGGCCAAATCTAGACACATATACCACAAGCTATAAGAACTACACATCTACATCTCTGTCTCATCCCATAATTTCTCCCTGCTGCAGACACTGTTACTGTCATGTCTTCCACCAAGAGCTTCAGAAGTATGAGAAAAACACACACACACATCCTTTGCTTTTACAAATCATCCAGCTGGAAATATTCTGTTAAAACAACTGATAACTGAGAGATACATAATGCATATGTGGTCAGTTAATCATTTACAAGTGTACCAAGAGTGCATAAAAAGAAAAAGTCTTTCCAAAAATGGAAGGGACAAGGGAGAAGTTAGAAATCCATATACATATGAAAAAAATTGGACCCTACCAATTTACATCAAATATAATTCAAACTATTCCCAACAAAATAGTAGCAAGCTGAATTTTACAGGCCACTAATAGGATCATACATCATGACCAAGTGGATTCATCTATAAGATGCCTGGATAGTTTAATGTCAGAAACGTACTATCCATAGAATACTGGATAAAAATCACACAATAATCTCAACCTAAAACTGAAAAATCTTTCTTCTGAGATTGGGAGCAAAGTACATATGTCCACACTTGCTGATTTCATCCAACACAGTACTGGAAGTCTTAAGAATAATCAGGCAAGAAAGACAAACAAAAAGAATTAAAATTGGAAAGATGGGTAGTAAAATTATCTGTGTTCTACAGCAAATCTGAAAGACTCCACAAAACATAACTAATAAGTGAACTCAATAAAGTCACAGGATGTAAAACCTTCGTGCATGTCAATATATTAAGAATAAGCAAAGCAAGTCAGGCATGGTGGCGCATGCCTTTGATCTCAGAACTCATGAGATCCAGAGGCAGGAGAATCTCTGTGAGTTCAAGTCCAGTTTGGTCCAAGACAGCCAGAGCTACACAGAGAAACCTTGTCTTAAATAAACAAACAAACCAAAAGCCAGAAACCAAAACCAACAAAACCCCTCAAACAAACAAATGAAAAAGCCATGCAAAAGAATTTTTTAAAAATCACATTGTGTGTGTGTGTGTGTAGATTTGGGTATCAATTCTTTCCTCTACCACGTAGATCCTGAAATATTGAATTTCAGGTTACAGTGGCAAGTTCTGGAGGATGCAAGTTTGGTTCCCAGAACCTATTTTCCAGTACCCTGCTGATCCATTTCACTGATCCCAGAAAAAAAAAAACAACTTAAAAAACCCTACTTATTATAGTATCAAAAAGAATAAAACTTTTAGAAGCAAACTTAGCCAGTGAGTCAAAGACTCTTGTAGACGATTAACTCGCTAGAAAACCTGACAAATGAATGTTCATGGATTGGAGTTTTTATGAGAAGCATATTTGCCTGCTTGTCTTAGCCAAAAGATGTGAATTCAATACAATGCCAAGCAAAACAATCAATGGCACTGTTTGCAGAAATAGAAAATAATGAGCTAAAATTTTGTATTGAACCACAAATGATGATGACTTGCCAAAACGATCTTGAGAAACAATGAAGATGGATGTCTTACAATTTCTGGCCTCAAAATCTAGTCAACACTTCATGAAGACAAGCATGGTATAGGTATAAAAATATACAGATCAAGTATGCCTGGTGTTCCTGTAATCCAAGCACTTGGTAGCCAAGAACATCACAAGTTTGAGGCTAGCCTGGGGTATAGACGGAGACTGCTAGAAAAACATAAGGAGGCTAGAGAAATGGCTCAGCAGTGAGGAGCATTTCCTGCTCTTCCAAAGGACCTAAGTTCAGGTTTCCAGCACCCACATTGGGCAGCTCACAAATAAATACCTGTAACTCCAACTTCCAGCTCCAGAGGAGCTGATGTCCTCTTCTGAGGACACTATAAACATATGTTCAAACACACACATACACACAAATAAAATAGATCTTATAAGAAGAAATAGACAAGCAAGCAAAACTCACACAGACCAATGAATGAAATCAGGAGCAATGGTTATATTTAGTTCATGTGTTTTCCTGAAGTGTTCACGTGTGGGAAGTGTGGTCTTCAGGTGGAACGTTTGGTGGTAGAACCTAGAGGGAGGTAATTTGGTCCTGGGAAATATTGCCCTCAGAACAGACTAATGCTATTGTTATGGTTTAGATTGTAGGTGTCTCTAAAGCTTCTTGTGCTCAAAGTCTGGCTTCTGGTCGGGGTACTAACGAGAGGGAGTAGAGCCTTTAGGAGGCGGAGTCTGGAGAAACAAAGTTCACTGGGCCATGGCCTTCAGGGAGTTTGGGACCGCAGCAGCCGACCGCCTTTGTTTCCTGGATACCTTAACAGGTACAGATTTATAGGACCATGTGTCGCTGTCATGACACTCCGCCTCAGGACAAAACCCAAAGCAGGAGTCAAGCAGTCAGGCATTAAAAGCTCTGCAACTGTGAGGCAACACAAACATTTCTTCCTTTGAAGTTTTTTGTCTCTGTTATTTTGGTTACAGTCATGGAAAGCTGGTTAATGCAGAGTGCATTAGTTCTCATAAGAGGGAGTAGTTAAAACTGGGTTTCCCTATTATCTGGCTTCCTGCCTCATAATATTATCTCTGCCTCTTAAATACACTCTTGTCATTGTTTTGTGAGGCCACCTACCAGGAAACGTTCACTATAGCCAAGCAGAACCTGCTTTTGCATTGGATCTTTGGAACAATGAGCAAAATCTCTCTCTCTCCTTTATTTCCTCTTTTCTTCTACCCTTCATCTCCCCCCTTCTCTCCTCTCTCCAAATTACCCAGCCTCATATATTTTATTATAGCAACTGAAAACACCAGAATACATAATGCATATGGTCAACTAATTTTTTGACAAGTGTGCCAAGACAGGCAAAAGCCAAGGATTGTGTCTTTAACAAATGCCACTGGAACAACTAGAAACCCAGACTCAAAGAAATGAAATTGGATCTTCATCTTACACCACTTACAAAACCAACTAGAGATGGACAAAAGATTTAAACGTAGGACCTCCAACAGAAGGGCTGAGCTTATAGCTTAGGGATGTAATACTTGCCTGGCATGTGCAAAGCTCTGGGTTTCATTTCTCACACTTGATCCATGCCATGCCAAGGCTCAGTTGCACATACCTATAAGCCCAGTATTTAGGAGGTAAAGGTAGAGGATCTCTGTGTGTTCAAGGCCAGCCCCTGGCTGCACAATGAGACCCTGTTTTAAAACAAACAAACAATAAACAAACAAATGACGAGTAGACCTCAAACTCTGCGATTATGAGAAGAATGTGGATGGGAGAGAGTTGGAGGCGTTCATCTTGTCTTTTTCTTGGCTGCGACAAAAGTACAGACAAGAAAGCAACCATGTCAGGTAGAGGTGCATCAGACTGAAACATTCTGAGTCAGCCAATCCAACTGTCCAGCTTCCAAGAGAGAATGTCTGTAAACTGTGTACCTGGCCAAGGACTGATATCTAAAATAGATAAAGAACGCTTCCAAAAGCAAGACAAATGGCCCATCAAACCTAGTCAAATAACCTGACTGAAAATGTGCAAAAGCTTTAAATTGACATTTAGTCAAAGGCCACATATTTCCAGCTACCAACAGATGTTAATACATCAACAGATGAAGAAAAAAAGAAGACTAAGATCAGTGAGTTGCCAGTTGAAACCAGGACACAAATCATCTCATAGGTGATTTCTTTTGCTAGGACCGCCTCACAAAAGAAATGAAAAACAAAACAGGAAGTAAGTATTGGTGAGAATGGGGAGACATAGGAACCTTTGCATAATGTTGGTAGGAAGATAAAATGGCATGGCTTCTGTTGAATACACTATGAGGGCTTCTCTAACAGGCAAAACATGCCAGAAACCTCGAATCAGCCAACTATTTATTAAAATAGTTCAACTCAAGATTTCTGTGTGCTTCTGAGCGGTGAGGGAGCATGCCTTTAATCCCAGCACCTGGGAGGCAGGGGCTGGCAGATCTGGGTTTGAGGCCAGCCTGGTCTCTGGTCTATAGAGTGAGTCCCAAGACAGCCAAGGATACACAGAAAAACCTTGTCTCGAAAAACAAAACATGAGAGAGAGACAGAGAGAGACAGAGAGACAGAGAGAAAGAGAGAGTTGTACTCTCCTGTTCATTGTAGCATTATCTACAGTTTCCATCAACTGTCCATCTTCAGTGTCCATCAAAGAGGAATGGATAAAGAAAATAGATAACTCAACCTAGTCGAGGAAATCTTATCACATTGTACACTATGGATGAATCCTGGGACCACCACGATAACACACAGTAAACAGGTCACGGAAGGGAAAACACAGTGTGATTCACTTACAGGAAAAAGCAATCAGCTCATCAAAGCCGAAAGTAGAGCAGCGGGCCTGCATGGAGGGAAGAGAAGAAAGCTGCTGCTCAGTGGGTGTGAACATCCAGTCATGCACGAAGGAAGGCTCTGGAAACCTGTGCTAGAGCACTGCTCATAACCAACCGCGCAGTCACGTGTGTGCTTAGCAAGGTATGGAGGTGGGTCTCTCAGTACTGTGTGTGTTTTGTTACACAATGAAAGGAAAAGTGGACCCTCTTCAGAACAGTAATCAGAGAAATACCAATAAAAACAATGACCCCCCCCCCCCCGTCAAGTAAGTGTGTATTTGAAAATGCCGCTGAGCATTTCTCTCCAGGCAGGCTCTCGTTTACTTTGGGCTTCAGTGTAATTGGCAGGCCCTGATCACTTCAAAAAACACTTCGGAAGTATACATCAAGAAGTCTTTCTAATGTTTATACCCTTTGATAAGGTAATGGTTTGTAGAAATCCATTTCTGTGGAATTCTAACAGAAGCAAATATCTTCATAAGAGTGAAATAATTAAAATATATTCCACAAAGAAAGAATGATTAATAAATATGGATACTTTTGATCTACCTCCCCCCAAATTATCATCAGGGTGTAGTTTTTGAAAAGAACCACTCAGAATATAATATTAAATGAGGAAAAAGTAGGATAACAAATTCCTTAGAAAGAATATGTCAACAAAACACAAAAGAAAGGAAGAAAGGGAAAAAAAAGAACATAAAAGGGGCTGCAATTTGAAATAAAGGAACTTGCTATCAGGTGAACCGAAAAATATGTGTGGTGTGCGTGTCTCCCACCTAATGGTAATTAAATAAAGACGTGAAAATAAGTTTTAAAGAGGAAACACCATCATGATAAATTGGGTTATTTCCAGTGAAGTTTATGGGTGACTTTTAAAATGGGTTTCAAAAATTCAGTTTCCACACATTTTCCAATTGGTTGGCAGAGAGCACACAATACTCTCTCAGCCAGAAACAAACAGCAATATGAAGCCTATAACTGAAGGCGCAGTTTAAAAGTCAAGTGTCTGATGTTCACACACACAAAGCCAGCTTGTCCAAATACACATTTTTGAAAGAATATACTTGTTCCGTAGTCTTTGCAAACATAAATACATTGTGGCCAAAAGTTAGACTTTCCATTCTAGAAATATGGGTTATATATATGGTTGGTTTTATTTAAATTACGTAAAAATAAATATAGACCTTTTGGTTAAAGTTTTGCTTTAAATGTAAAAGAGGTAGATCTATCAGGGAGAGAAATCAGGAGTAAGTACTGGGTTATTTTAGAAGATATGGCTTCTAGAGTGGCTTGGAGGACATATATGACAGAGACAGCAGGGAGGGAAGAGAAGGGACTGATGGGGTTAGCAAAGAAAGCCAACCCCACCCTGGTTCTCAGTGGATTGGCAGATGGCAAAGCCAGATTGCCCCACCAGCCTGGAGCTGCTAAAACAATTACATTCGGGACAAATTCCTGTCACAATCAGATTCCTAGTGTTAGCTGGGATGGAGGTGGTTATATTCTTACTGGTTTAAGCTGTAAGCAGGAAACTGATAAGGGAAGGAATGGGAAGACAGAGATGCAAGTTGCTTTTTTAGAGTCCCAGACCATAGATTCTGGGAATGTCAAGTTCACCACTAAGTCCCAGCTCTACTATTTGATCTCATTTAAAAGTATCCATTCATTTCAATTCATATATCCTTCCTTAAAATCAGCAAAAGCAAGTTTGGGGACTTTGGGAACTCCCTCAAAAGTGGACATAGCTTCAATGTGCTCATATTGTGTAAAAAGGGCAGCCAACCAATAAAACAACATCATGCATTCAAGTCCAAAAACCTTGAATGCATTTCTGACCCTTTAATATTATGCATAATCAGGGTTGGGGACTTAAACATTGATTTCATACCTAAGAATGAGCTATCATTGTCACGTGGCAATAATTAGGTAGAGATGAGCATCTGGTACTCTTGTTCGAGGGCACAGGATGCTGATGAGCCACAGTCCCTATTTGATCCATTTGCTCATTTGGATTCCCTTGCCTGTCACCTTGATGCATGCATTCCTGTTGGTGATCAACAGTCTGACTTCCCAGTCTGGAAGCTTGGGAGGCTTACTTACAGTGACTGACAGAAGCGATATACTTACAAGCCCCCAGCTGCCTGAGATCAAAACCTCCGCTGATACAAAAACTCAGAGAAGTAACTTTCATAAAGACAGACCATCAATGGGCACAAGTCATGCTGGGAGAGAAGAGAAGATGCCCCTGTGGAAGGCAGTGGTGTCTGGGGAGCTGACAGCAGTGGAGGAGAGTCTCCGACAAAGCTTAGGACG
Organism: Pachyuromys duprasi; assembly: GCA_028658305.1. Classification (NCBI taxonomy): domain Eukaryota; kingdom Metazoa; phylum Chordata; class Mammalia; order Rodentia; family Muridae; genus Pachyuromys; species Pachyuromys duprasi. The sequence goes on from CM053766.1 coordinate 91,119,232, forward strand.
GGCGGGCGTATGGGAAACTGTCAGCCTAGGGTTTGGAGCTTAGTAGGAGGTTAATAAATATTTGTTTCCATCCTCCTAACAGCAGATGCAGAGCGCAGCAAGGAAGAAATGGAGCCAGGACGCTGTAATGCAAGCACAAAAGCACAGCATGCCAAGAGAGGAGAGGGTAATTGTAGCCTAGAGATCAGTAGCAGCAAGAGAATAGACCTGGAGAAGTTCAAATGACAGAGCTAGGTACTGTAATTAGGGAGATGGGTAACTGCGACATGATTCAAAAGGCTGTTGACAGTCACACGTCTATATGGTAAGTAGGACCAGAAAGTAAAGAAACACCACACTAATCATGCACTGTATGAAGAGAAAGAACTCAACTCTCATATGAAGGACTATTTACAGTTTTCATTACAGAATTGCAGAGGCTATGTACACTAAGCTGGATAGCTAGTTGTCTTTAGTCTAAGAATGGGATTTCTGTAATGAACGGAAATAAGGTAATTGTTTAATAAAGTTTATTTTTGGCTCATCAGTAGTGTAGCTTTTGTTATTCTGGAGTAATTTATTTCTAAAGCCTCAATTAAAAGAAGAAAAGCCAGTTACTAACTGAAATAAAATTATAGAAAGCACCATGTCACTACAGTAATAGCCTGTCAGACAGCAATACACGCATGGTGCGGAACAGCAGAATGGAAGGCTACCCATGCAATTATCTCTTTTTTAGTTCTTTACTTAGAGTCATAGCCTCTGTGTGTGTGTGTGTGTGTGTGTGTGTGCAGTCGTTGTTTATACATCGAGTAGCTTTTGCAGTATTTATTTCTTTAAATATTTAACAGTCTGGAAAGGCAGTGACTGGCAGTAATATGTAGCGTCTCTAGCATGTTGCAAGGGCTTAATAAATGCTAGAATAATAAATTCTTCTATGATGAAAAACAGCAGTCAGTAAAACTATCATAGTCTACACTATTTTAAAGACATAGTAACATAAAACAACATAAAACACAGACGGTGTCTTGATTAAACCGTGGAAATAAAGGAACATTTGTATTCATTAGAAAAAAATCCACCGCAGTAATTCCCTTTTAAATTCCCTAGGGGATTGAAAGAAAGGGCAGGGACATGAACAAGGGATTAAAATTAACTTTTCACTTTTCTTTTTCCTCCTTTCTCTTTCTCCTTCCTTGTCTTTATTCTTTTTCCTTTCTTCTTCCTCTTGGTACACCCCATGCAGTGGTGGGGCGCTCCTGGGGCCTCCCAATCCACCCCCAACACAGGCCGCCCCTCACCAGCGGGCAAACTCCTCCGGTTCTCTAGCCCCCCTCAAGGGCTTGGCTTTCAAAGCAGACACCCCCAGATCGGTCTGTGCTGCACTTTCCACCATGAGCTCGGTGGGCAACCCCTCCGGCTTGCAGGCAGGCCGGGCCGGGAGCCCCGGGAGCGCAGCAGAGGCCGGTGGAGACCCCCTCCCGCCGGCAGCTCCAACTTTCCGGAGGAACTGAGGAGAAAAACAGAGCTGCGCCTTTAAGGGCTTCCCTTCCCCTTTACTCTATGTTTACATAACACGGGGCGCTCGCGGGCCGCGGGGGCCGGCGGGCGGGGGCCGCGGGAGCGCGGAGGCGCGGGCGGCGGCGCGGCCGTCCCACCTGCCCGGCCCGCTCAGCCCCCGGCGGCGCGCGCTCCTCCTCCCGCGGGGCCCCGGTCGGCGGCTCGCAGTCCGCGCCGGGTCCCGCTCGCGGCGGCGGCGGAGCGCGTAGCTGCGGGGAAGCCGGCGGGCGACGCGCGCAGCCACGACGGAGCAGCCGCGGGACTGGCCGCCCCGCGCCCCGTTCGCCGCCGTGCCGTTCCCCGGCGCGCTCACCCCGTTCTCGGGATGGGAGTGTAGCGGCGGCGCGGACTCGGCGGGGATCGCGGCGGAGGCGGCTGCAGCGGCCGAGCGCGGCTCCATGTTTTCCCCCGGCCAGGAGGAGCCCAGCGCCCCCAACAAGGAGCCGGTGAAATACGGGGAGCTGGTGGTCCTGGGGTGAGTTGGGGCCGCGGGCGGCGGGGCGGCGCGGAGGGATGCGCTTCCGCGGGCCCGGGCCCCCGGGGCGCTCGTGGCCGCGGCCCGGAGGGCACTCGGGCACCGCGAGGGGTCGCTCGGGGGAGCCGGGAGCCGGTGGCCGCGGGGGACCTCTGGTTCCCGGGGGCCGTGGGCGCCGAGCCCCTGCCTCGGAGCCCAGGGCGCGTCCGCTGGGGCTGCGCATTGTTCCGGTCTGTGACCCGGGCGGCCCGGCTGGCCTCCTCTTCCTAGCGCCCGGCCGAAGGCCTGGACCGGGTGCTGGTTCCCCCGGGTTCCCTCACCTACGGTTCCCCGATTCCCCGGGTCTCCACATCCTTCGGGCTCCCGCTCCCCCTGGTGCCCGTACCCCTCGGGCCCTTGCACCCCTCGGGCCCCGGCCTTGCCGATGCCCTCCGGGCGGCGGGGAGCTCGCCAGGCTGTCCGCCTCGGCTCCTACTCCGCTGGTGAAAACCACAATCTGAAGATAGTAATTATCTCCAATCGTTAAACGGCAGCAATTAGAGACTTCACCTACTTCCTGAGTTTCCTTGTGACATTTCTATTGTTTACTCTTAATAAGCCGGGAGTGAGGCTTCGCGGGATTAAAGCAGGGTGAAGTGGGCAATGAACAGGGTGTAGGAGGGGGAGGCGGAAAGTGCAGGAAACTCGGAGCTGGAGCAAGTTGGGTTTAAGTGCTGCTGGGAAAGGATTGTTTTCCCTTTGGACGTGCCGCTCGGGGGAACCCGCGCTTTTGTCCTCGGTTGAAAGATCTGTATTCAGACCATCGCGGGTGCTGATGGGTGGGCTCAGAGGCGCGCGAGGAAGCCTTCCTAAGCGGGGACTCTGGGAACTTTGAGAAGCGTGTTTTGATAAACTACCTTGAAGTAAGTGCCGCCTGAAAAATAATTTTTAAGAAGACTTAAGCTCGTCTGAAGTTTCCTAGCCTTCCTCAGTTTCTTGCTAGCATTTTAAGCGGCGGTAATGCTGGAAATACCGTCGCTTGTCTGGAAGCTCAGCAGAGGAGCGCGTTCCGCACCTGCATGGGAATTGCGTGCACTTACGAGACAGATGTTAGAGTTCGCTGGGAAGAGGGAGGAATAGCAGGGGAAAGCCACAGTTTAGTCTGTCTTATGTAACTTCAGCCCAGCCTAATTTTGTGGAGTTTGGTTTTGTTTATGTGGCTGGCTTCAGAGTATGCTTAACACTGTGAATTTGACACAGAAGATTAACTTACGCCAGAGCCATTTCATTATTTCCTTTTGAGGCAATCTGCTGAGATGTTTCAGAGCAGTGTAGAATAAGCCTGGAGAGGTTTTGTGTTCATAGCTAAAAGTACAGGCCACTCCATAGCCTGGAAAAGAATTTATACCCTAGACTGTTGTAATTTAGTGCCTATGTAAATACATTGCCCGTGGCACCTGCGCCGTGCTTCACCAGCGCTTTCTCTGGATCCGCGTTGGCTTAGTGGTTTCTTACCTAATAGTCTGAGGCAGACAGAGCAGTTATCTGTGTGCCTACTACATGCCAACACTGTTTGGCCATTGGCTGTTGTCCAGTGGTGGATGGAACACTTCCATTTTAGTGTAGACCAGGCATAAGTAGAAAGAGACATGAATAGGTTGTCACTTTCAGAACGGAAGTTGGTCAACAGTGGAGTACTGCAGTCGTAGGGGGGTTTGGTTCTTGCCAGTTTAAGGGAGGTTTTGAAGGATGAAAAATGGGAGTAGCAGATGCTGGTCTCATTTGTGTATGCCTGAGTTGTGGCTGCTTCCCCCTCCCTTCCCCCATCTTTCTCTCTTTCTGATTTCTGACTGTAGCAACAGTAAGCACACTAAAGAGTGTACGAAAATAGCAAACTGTTCAGATTTTCACAAAGCCTCACAATGCTCTGCCCACTGGACTCAAGAGAGTGCCTTCCCTTTGAAGACACGTGGTTTTAAATGAAAACAGCAACGCTTGGCATGCCTGGTCCTTTGAGACATAAATACTGGTGAACAAGAGACTGTCTAGGAGATTTTCTTGATGAAATTATTCGTGAGGCTAAAGATGCTCACAGCATTTGATAATGCTAGGAGTTTTTGTCTACTTGGTAAAATGTTACTGGGAAATTTGGAGAGCAAACTGAGAAGTTGACTCAGGCTTAGATCTACATGCAGATGCTTGTGTTGTCATAGGTTGCACAATAGGAGATAATGCCACAGGATTTTAGTGGGGTCATCACTTTCTGCTCAATTAGGGGAATTTGAATTATTTGATAATTCTAACCAGTTACTGTGTTGTAGGCACAAGTCTGCTGTGTGAAAGGTGGAAAAAAGATTGGCCTATTTGCCCCTCCCCTTTTTTTTTTGCTGAGATTTTAAAACTTGGCTAATACTTTAAAGTTGGGGAAGTAGTTTGGAAGAGCCATTCAGTGTAGTGGGGCGCTGATTAAAGTCGTATTTTCTGACCCACTGGCTCTGTGATTTAGATTTAGTTCCCCCCCCCCTTTAGCAATATCAGAGTAGTCTTCAAGAAGCCTTTCTGGGGCATATTCTGTCGTTTTGTTAACTCACTCAAACGTGGAACACACATAGTTAACAAATTATAGTTAGATATTTGTTGATCTTGTGGATCTTAGAGTGATTGTGCTAGAGTCCATGTGGGCACACATCCAGTGTCATGGTAGCAGCTTGCTGCACAAGCTTGGGCATGTATATAGAAGGCATTTGTAAAAGGCATGTGGCTGCATCTGTAACCACAGCACTGGGGAGGCAGAGTCATGGGTCCCATCGGCTCCCAGGCTGGCTGGTCTAGCCCAAATGGCCAGCTCCAAATTCAGTGAGAGACCCTGTCTCAAAAATTAAAGTGGAGAGTGACAGGACAATGCTTTACACTGACCTCTGGCTTCCCCAGGGCTTTACACTGACCTCTGGCTTCCCCAAGCGTGTGTGCACTTTTAGGCACATGTGCCTACACACACACAATACACACAAGACCAAGGATAGAAGTGCCTTCTATCAAGTAGTTACACACAAAACAGACTTTAAAAGTTGCAATATTATATAGATTTGACTAATCGGTGTTTTATGTACAAGATCGTGCAAAGTTGGTAAAATTTGCTGACCCAAGTTTTAGAAAGGCAAAGATGGGGCTGTGAGATCGTTTGGTAGGTGTGTGTGTTTGCCAACAAGCCTGACAAACTGAGTTTGAAACAGGGTCCACTGTCAGTTTGTCCTTTGACCTTCATCATGCCAGAACCATGGCACAGACATGCCCCCTCTATTCCCCAAAGTAAATAAGTGTAATTACATTTTTAGCAAAAGAATCATGTTTTGAAGTTAAACAGACAAACAAATAGCAGAAAGATGGGTTAATGTGGTAATGGAACTTTTGAGTGGAAAGAGTCTAGAGGTATAGTATTTAGCCCTTCACAAAGAAACCACGGCTCCTGTGAGAAGGTAGGCTTGTTTACTTTTGGGTTACCCCTCCCCCCTTGGGAGGTCACTGAGGCCTCATAGCCCCTTGCTGAATTCATTTTGAAGTATGTTGCTCTGTTGCTGACTAATGGCCCATCATGGTTTTGGGGGGAAAAAAACCAAATTGCTTACTGTTGGTTTCCCTTACCTTACAGGTGAGTGGGTTTGCAAGACTTTAGTTTTGGTTTACTGCGTCACAAAGTATGCTGTTTTCAGCACACTCAGCCAAGGGTTCTTAATCAAGGGTCCACAAGTAGAATTCAGGGAATCCACAAACTCAGATTTGAAAAAACTCTATTTTTGCAGTTCTGCACCTGAAATCTAGCATTTCACTCAAAAGGATAGGCAACACAAGACCTGCCTGTATGTTATGTGATGTTTTCATACAGAAGTACAGGTGTAGGTGAGGAATAGTGGCGCACACATGAAATCGTGGGGAGTTTATGGTCGTCCTTAGCTACACAATGATGCAAGCTCAAGGCCAGTTTGTGCTATGTGAGACCCTGCTCAAATACACATGTACATGCATGCATGCACACACACGTGCACACACAGAGAGGTATGGTAAAGCCACTGCCTAGCATGTGCAAGGCCCTGCCTTCCACCTCCAGCACATAAACAGATTCTTAGAAGTAGGATTATTTTCCAGTCAAAAGCTGTTTTGATAACTAAGTAACTAATTTCATTGGTAATCCATTGTATTGTATTTTATTCATTGAAGACCTTTTTCCTCTTTTTCTGAGCAGGACCCAGTAGGCTTCACCAGACTGCTTATTGACTCTTTGCAGTCAGGGCTTATCATCCACTGTGGCTGCTTGTCCCTTGGATTGGCAGCTCTCCCGTCAGATGAGACAAAGGGCTCTAGGGCTTGACCATGTTACGAACTTGCTTTATTACTTTTTTAAGCAGCTCTTTTCCATGTGCTTTTTGCACTGTGCTCTTTGGACTTGCCTTGACTACCTCCCTGTTTGGTAGCAAGAAGGAAACCTAACAATATGCTCTGCTGTATAATTTTCCTTAGTTTTCACTCTTAATCTGAGCTCAAAGATGTCAGACATTGTGTTTTGTAGAGTTTAAGATCCTTGTATGTTTAAAAATAAACATGCTTCCCCTGGGCATGTGGGGGTGGTGGTGTGGAGCCCTGCAGCCAGTCTGTTTGTGGGTGGTGCCTCATTCTGCAGGCTGTTATGGGTTCTGATGTTCCTAGCCTGGGGTTGCTATGTTTTCCTTTACTAACTTTAGCCTTGTTTGGTGTATGTGGCTGTCTGTGTGGCCGTGGGGTTGACAATCTGGCTTTTTTAGATTTGTTTCCTTAACATGCCAAGACTGAAAAGTTTATTAGGACTTTTCGTTTGGGGCATATTTCCTCATGCAGTCATTATTTCAAGAAGCTTGTATAAACAAAATAAGACCAGAGTGATTCAAGGTCCCGTGACTTTACTATCTATACATATTTATCCAAAGGATAAAACACAGACAGAAATAAGACAGAATAAGACAGGGCATTCAGTCCATTTGAGGGAGGCTGATTCTGTCACCCTGGAGCTGAGTGCACAGGAAGTGACATCCCTAAAGTGGGATTGTAGGTTGGCTTTTAAATGAGCATAACAGCAACACATGGGCCTTATTGTCATGGGAGAAAAATATCCATGAGAAAGAATTGCTAACGTCTATGGTTTAATTAAAGGGTTCTCCCGGGGTGTTTCATAAAAGGAAAATGAAGATTAAATGATCGACTTACAAGTTCTTATTGAACTTATTGTCATCTTCATCTTCTGGAAAACAAAATGACAAACACAGAACATGCTTCATGTGTCTTAATTTTGTCCTAATCGGCTATTCTCAACTACTCTTGTCAGCCGCCTCGTGTGTGGTGATTTATGACAGGCAGTAAAGGATGGGTCTTCCAAGTGATTCAGTGAGGTTCCCCTAATAATGCCTTGCTTTCCCCCATGTACACTGTGATGTGTTTCCTCAAGAGGGAAAGAAGGGGTGGAGTCACATCAGGCAAGCCAGGAATTTATTTGTTCAGCAAATATTTATTGGTTGTCTACCCTTCCAGACCCAGGGAATGTGGCTAGAAAGTAAGGCAGGCAGGATTCTCGCCCTGGTGAATTGCTAGACACTCTTGTCACATCCCTGTAGTGACCAGCTGTCACCGAGCCGGAGCTCATTATTTACTCCCCGCATATTGTTAGATGCCATGCTTGGTACTCAGATGCTCAGGAGAGACTGAGTCCTTGCCACAGAGTTGCCATCATAGTCAGGAAGAGCAGAAGGCTGTGGCGCATGCTGCCATTTCGCAGACCCCTCCGTCCTCCGCAAAAATGGGAAGGGGTGGGCTAGAGAGAGGCAAGAGGGTGTTAAGGTATGCTGAGATCTGGGGAGAGCTGTGCATAGTTCCTTCAAGAAAGTGATTGAATGGAATAATGAAGTAAGGTATGAGATGAGAATGGAGATGGGCCGGGGGGGGTTGGTTGGAAGAGGTCGAGACTACTGCAGGGTAGGAGTAGAAAGGGCTGTGAACAGAGCCTTCAGCCAAGAGGACACGATGGTGACGGAGGAGGAAGCTGAAGTAGAGCCCACCAAGGCAAAGCGAATGAATGGACTGTGAGCCAGAGAGCTGTGACCTGGCTTTCCAGATTCTGCTTATTGTCATTGAGACCTAGTCCCCTTCCTTGCCTTGTATGAGGAATCAGTTTGTTCATTGGCTACAGTCTTACTGGTTCAGGCCCCTACTGCTAACCCTGAGCCACTGTCATATACCTCATGTTCACTTTGAGGGGCAGAGGTGTCAGGCATACAGGCAGGATCAAAAGCAGAATTTCAGAGTGAGTGGTTGTGCATGAGGGGCAGTAGCAGGGTTGGGTGCTAGGGATAAATGGTGGGGGACCCCTTTCAGACAGAAGGAGCCAGGGAAAGGTCCTGGGATCACTTTCCAGGGCACCCCTGGTTTAGTTTTTCATTGACATGCTTTTCTTTTTTTCCTTGTTAATACACATCCTGGTGTTACAGCCAAAGGGGGGATCTTGTCCATTAGGAGGCAAAGCAGTCTCCCTAAGGGACAACAGGGGCAAATAGAAAGATAGGTACTTTGCGCCTGAGTCAGGATGAAGTGACAGGGTGATGCATGCAAGTAGGTAGTTTGCCTAGAGTGGTGCTTGCATCCCACCAGCGTTCACTGAAACGGCATTGCCTTCCTTTGATACACCCTTAAGGGCAGGGACCTGCATCCGCACCTGTTGTGGAGTGCTGGGCACATATTTTGGGGGCTCATCGGATACTCATGAGATATCTCCTCCAGGAACTACTTGACTGACATCAGCTATTCCAATTTCAACCTCTGTTTGTTTTTCTCTTTATGAGTTACCTAACAGTCGTTTTCTCACCTGCGTAAAAGCTCTGCCTCGCAGGGAAGCAGGCCATCTGTTGTGGCTTTACCAGCTGCTCTGAGCTGCGTTGCATTGTCATGGTGGTGCTGAAAGACTGTGGTCACCAATGTAAGTTAACCACGACTGGAATTACTGTGGTGTACTGGTGTCTTGGATGGCAACCTAATACGTAAGCATCAAGGACATTTCAGCCTCAGGGTTAAGTCTTGGCTGAGGTTTTCTTTCCAGCTATCCACGTTAGGCTTCTCACTCAGACGCTCCGCTCTACTTGGTTCCTTGCCTTTTCAGCTCATGTAAAATCTGTTTTTAGGATAAGAAATCCTTACTACAAGCTTTCTGCTTCCTCTCTAGTTGGTAATGGTGTAACAGAATTCAACTGGCGCAGGCAGCTGCTGAATTTCAACGGCTAGGCTGTTAATTATCATAGCAAGCTCCCCAGAGGAGCCTTGATCTCTTCCCTTATTTTTTTTCTGCCCTTCCCTGCCCCTCCCTATCCTTCCCCATCCCTCCACATCTCTTCCAGACTTCTACACTGTGGACTATGAACTGTCACAACACCTCATGCTTTGTGTGATTAGGTTTTCCTGGGACCCTTAGCTGATGAAGTACTTTGAGGAAAGGATCTTCAGAAGCACTTGTAGACACAGAAATTTGCTTTTGCTTGGATCGGAAAGTTTGCCGACCAGTTCCCTACTTTTCAAGATGTTTTCCTATGCTGTACCTTTTCACTTAATAACTTCAGTGCATCATCTTAAAGCCACTCAGAGAAATAATTGTACTGAAATGCTACTGGGGTGGAGCTGAGACCATTTTCCCAGTTGGTCATGTGGCTGGATGGAGATGAGAGAGGGAAGTCAGGTCTTTGAAATCACCTTATGCTCTAGTCCATCAGCCAGAGCTCCCTGTGCCCTGCCTGGGTGGGCTGGTCCTCACCGGTGCTGAACCCTCCGCTTCAGACCTGCTGGTTGCAGGGTTTGTGTTGGTCACTGTGGTGGAAGGGGTGTGGCCCAGCCTCTGTGTGTAAGCCTTAATGGCCGCTGTAGCCTATGCCCTTCACCTTCCACTGGGGCCAGAAACAAAACAAAACAAAACACTATAGATAAGATGACAGAAACTTTTTTTTTGATAGTTCTGAGGCGGGAAGTTCAGGACCAAGATGTTAGGAAGTTGCCTCTGCCCTTGGCTAACATGCAACCATGTTCTTTGGCTTCTTCAACTTTCTCATCTGCCTCTGGATGGGGCTTTCTCGCATTACCTCGTTTAACTTTAATTACGTTTTTAAAAGGCCCATCTCCAAATACATTTACATCCTGGCGCTTTCTGGGAGTCAGTACTTGAACGTGAAGTTTATGGGAGAAACACCCTAAATTTACACCAGAATGTTCCCTTAGAGCTGGGTTGCCATGTGAAGAAACTTGACCACTTCTCTGGAGAGAATGATGCCGGTGTATGAGGGGTTTACAGAGGAGAACAGCTTGCTAGACCCATGGCTGCTGCAGCTAAGGTTACGGACCTATGAGTGAGACCATTGTAGCTTCTTGGAGCCATTGAGTTGCCAGTTGCCACCACCCAGAACAGCATGAAGGTTCTTTATACCATCCTCTGCCCAAATCAAAAATCGTGAGCAGATGAGGGGGTGGATGTTGTGTGCTGCCCTGTTCTAGGAGGCATGTACGAAGCACCCATACACCACATTTGCATAGCTCAGTTGTCATGTCTGACAACTCTGATGTGAAGTCAAGTCATGGAGCTTTGGTTAACTTGTTTTTCTTGCCTTTAAGTTATTGATTACTTGAATTGGTGTAATTACAGTATTTCTGATCAGTTATTCTAAACATTAAGTAGTAGAGCATTTGGGACTCTTAGCTAAAAAAGGCATCTGTAGGATAGCTTTACCACATGTAAGTTGTCTGTGAGGCTCCTCACGTAATCTCCGTCCTCTCCCGTGCCATCTCCTGAGCTGTGCTGAGGGCCAGCTGCTGACCACCAACCCGCCTGAACTGAGAACGATGCTTCTGGAGACTTCCACAGAAGCAGCTTTCACCCAGGACAGCCAAGTGCACGACAGAGAATTTTTAGTCTTTTAAAGGTCATCTGATGTGAAGTAATAGAACGGGCAGAGACTTGAGAAGGGGAAGTAATCCCTTACCTACCAGCGTCCTCTAGGTATTGTAGACCAGAAGGAACATCTTAACGTCCCAGTTGAGGGGCAGGAGGCAGCAAGAAAGCTCGTGTGCACCTGCTGTACCTGAGTGGGACCTGGGGAAGTGGGGGTGAGGCACAGTTGCAAACACTGCAGGCCTGCACGTGTAGTGGAGAACCGTCCTCTGCTGGCTGAGGAGCAGAGGCAGGAGGCTCTGTGGTGCTGGGTGGTTTCTACAGAGAAGCCAGATGTGACAGCAGCAATGCCACAAACCCTTTCTGGTGCTGGATAGCAAGCAGGAGAAGGCCACAGACATGGACGCTGCCAGGGCTGGCTCGAAACTGGACCTGTCCCATAGAAAGGGAACAAAACAAACCAGAGACGACACAAAAAACAGGCTCTTCTAGTAGGTAGCCGAGAAAAATGTAACTTCTAAGGTTTACCCAGACATTTTCTACTCTAAATCAACCAAGGGTTAAGTGACACTTTCACATGTTGCGTTTTAAGTTTCCAGCATTTACAGTTTTATCATGTTTGGGGCTACATAGAAAATTGCCTGTGTTGTACAAGAGTGTCTAGTTGAAATAAGATCCAGTAAACATCTCAAAATTGAACAGTGTAACTCCTCAGTTTTTGATAGTGATGGCCCTTTTGGTGGTTTGGCTGTAGTGGTTTCAGGTGGAGCTCAGGAGTACTGGGACCCGGTCATCAGGTGCTCACAGGGACATCCTGCGCCAGGTTCTGAAAGGTGTTCTATGTTACTGTCCCAAGATTGCATTTATTTGGGCAGTGAGATTCCAGCTTGGTGACTCGTCCAGGCTTCTCCATGGTGGCAGAGCCTGGCTGGGAGGTCAGTGTGAATGGCTGAGAAATTTGGTTCTTTCCACGGAGCAAAGTAGAGAAAGCATGTTGCTGGGGCATTGGAAGGATTTCTTGAGGCAGCCTTTTGGAGCCTCTCGGCAGTTCTGAAGAGAGACCCATTTTTCTGGGACTGTAATGTCAAAGCCACAGGGGCGCTGGAACCCTGAGACAGCAGTGCTTGGGAAAGGAGGTGGAATTGGAAGGCTTGACTAGTGTGCTGTCGGGGTCAGTATGCTCTTTCATTAGGGGGCTGGTGAATGGTCCTAGTCCCTGTCTTCCTTTGTCGTCTATTGGCAGAAAAAGGCTTCCAGGAAATTCAACCTATCTAGGTGCTACCATGGATGAGGGGACACAGCACGGTTTTTGTGTGTGTGAGGGGCGAGTTCTCTGGCTCCACTTCAGCGGAGGGATGTGTGAGAACTAGTGGGGTTCGGTGAGTGGGTTAGTGAGGTGAGAACATGGTTCATGAAGCACATAGAGAGAGCCTGGGGTTTGAGAGACTCGCGGTGTTTAGAAATCAGACTGAGGCTGGAAGGGTGGGAACTGCTGGGAGGACAGAGGCTCTGGCCAGGGAAGCTGATGACGACTCAGTGAGCCTTCTGGGTGCAGGAGGCCCCTTTGCTAGGCTGTGACTCGCTGAGTTTGGTAAGCCTGCCTCTTTCCTCTCCTTCCCGAGGAGGAACAGTTGCTCCCAGTGAACGCAGCACCCGTTTGGCAGTGCCGTTTGTGGGGCAGTGTGGTCACTGCGTCGTTCGGGAGGGTTGCTTAGAAAAATGAGCTACAAGTGACGGATGTTCTGGGAGTGAACCCCACTGGCCAAGCAGTCAGCGATCTAATAACATTTTCTCTTTCCACACTCTGTCATTCCTCCACCCCCCTCGGCCTGACATTCCAGCAGGCCCAGGTCATGGCGACCCTGTTAGCGTCTACTGGGGTGGGAGGAAGTAGAGTGATATCAAAGACCACTGTTCTCTCTCCTCCTCTTAGGATGCCCCGTGCTCTTTCCAGCAGTCATTATAAGAAGCAGCTGGCTGCCATCCTCCAGGCCATTATTGTGGAGGTTCAAAGCAGGCTGTTCCCTCTACTGAGGAGCCAACCCCACCCCACCCCACTGCCTTTGGCCAAGCCACACCAACAGCAGCGGGCGGAGGGCCTGGCCTCTTGCTCCAGACCAGCCTCTCTGATGTGCAACTCTCTGATGTGCACTCAAGAATCCTGCTTGAGTGCTGTTTGTGGGAGTCTTAGTTGTTTCTTGCGTGCCCTGGCCGGCCCAGCCTTCCTCTCTTCGCGTCTGCCTGGCCTTCAGGGGGTAGCAGTCACTCCCTTTGAGCTGGAGTGGAGCCTCCTGGTGCTTTGAGAGCTCTGTTAGGAGGAAGCATCAGGAACTGAGTCTTCTTCTCTGGAGGCAGGTCTAATGCTTCATGTCTCAGGTGGGAGACCCTAGGACTACCTCCTAGGTCCTCATAATGGCTTCTACCCTTTCTGAGTGGTTATTCTCACCTAGCCCCTGTGAAGTGCTGCTGGCCCCAGCCTTTGAACTCTGAGGGCCGAGGTTTAGAGCTGTGGTCTACTCCCTCACTCACAATGCTGCTGCTCAACCCCTTGCCAATTACTGTCCCTCCTCCTTTTTGGAGCCAGGGTGTTATGTAGCTTAGAGATCCATATCACCTTACCTGGTTTCCTCTCAGGAGTCCTCAGGATGGAGCCCAGGGCTGGACTCAGGCCTGTCTCCCCTACAGTGGTCAAATGCTCACTGTTTCCTGTTTTGCAGTGGCTTTACATTCTTTTAATTGGCTCTTTCAGGTTAACCTGCATTCTGGATTGTTTTCATTGCACCCAACACAAGACTTTGTTCCTTTAAGGAAGTGACCAGCAATAAAAGTTGTCTTATGTTTACAACTTCTATTGGCTTCTTTAGTTGAAAAAAAGTTTGTTTTGTTCTCAGTGTACTTTTAAAACAGTAAAGATAGCTTTCTACTCGTATCTTCTTCACCTAGTTGTATCACAGTTGAATTGATGGTCCAAGGAAAACATTCCTTGATCAACCTCCTTCCTAATGCTGTGACCTTTTCTTACAGTTCTTCATACTGTGGTGAGCCTCAACCATAAAATTATTTAGTTGTTTCTTCATAACTGTATTTTGCTATAGTTATGTATCATAGTGTAAATATCTGTGTTTTCTGATGGTCTTAAGATGACCTCCATGCAAGGCCTGTTGGACCCCCAAAGGGGTGGTGACCCACAGTTTGAGAACCAATCTGGATGATTGCAGATCTATCTCTCTAGCTTCCAAGGGGATCTGCCAACTGACAGCTCTCTGTATGCCTGTATCACACAGCCTTGAAATCTTTTGTTTCCCTTTGCTCCTAGAGGTCAGGGGTCTATTTAGAGCAGCATTTTTATTAGGTTGATAGCTTAAGGAGGAAGCTTCAGTGATAAAGCTTTTCTTCCTCAGTAACGACTGGTGTTGGCCTGTGTCTCACTGTTGCTGCCTGTGGAGTTTTCCTTTCCTGTCTCTTGGTCTTCCTGTTATTGATTAAGGGGAAAGGCTCACAACTCCTGTCTCCTCAGTACAGCTTGTTCCAGTAATGGACTGCACTCAGCTCATCAGATGTGCTCAGGCCAGCAGCAGGCTCGGAAAGGGACCTTTAGCTCGAGTAGACTAAGTGTTAAACTGGACCAGATTCCAGCTTGAGGGCTTTGATGAAACAGCAAATGATGTAGACCCTCAGAAAGCTTTACGGGCGTGGGTTCAGTCTTCCTGTGGCTTCAGTAACAACATGCTTGGTGAGGTACCAATGACCCGACCCTGGGTTTCTCAAAAACATTCTTAGCAAACAGGTGTCCTAGGGTGTCAGCTGGTAAAACACCAGGGAACAAATGTAGCGTTCTTGATAAGCAGTATTAGGTGTTATGTGTGTGGGGGGGAACACTGAGGCATGGGATTACTACAGGGACGTATTCAATCAACATATTGTGAAAATGCAGTAAATTACTAGGGGTGACATGCAAGTGATTTACTCATCAGAGTGCCCTTTGAATTACTGTCTCACATCAGGTGTCTGCTTGTGTAATACTGTTTTAAATAGTAAAAGACACCACAAATCACTTCTTCCCCCAAATTCGAGAGAAAAAAAAACATATCTATCACTTTGGTTATTTTTATCCCCTTCCACCACCCAACTATCAGAGTTCTTGCTTTGAGTTTTTGCTTGGGAATCCCATCTGGGAGAGCAGAGCATGAGCTGCCTCAGGTGATGTGAGAGCTAAGTGACCTGTGGGAGGCAGACAGGACACAACGAGGGGCTTATTAAAGGACCCATGCTCCTGCCATGGGTGTGGTCACAGCTGTTCTAGAGAAGGGGCTGCCTTTCCTGCTGAACAAACTAAACAGAAATGTGGGGCGCTGAGTCTGTGCACAGCCACCAAAGGATGTTGACAGTCAGGAATTTAAGTGGGAGTCTTACGGTTAAACTCATGCATTTCAGCTTCCAGAAATTTGTGTCAGGATGTTCCACGGCTCACAAGACTGCGTTGAGCCTGTGGCACTCTCAGGAATAATTTTCATTCAAGATCAGAGGCAGGTGAAGTTGTGGTTTTTATTTGCAGTGCAGAAGACTTCCTTCAGGATCAGTCGGGTATGGGGAATGGAGTGGTGGCTGAGGAGGTTTCTGGGAGTCCTGCTGGGACTGGCTGCTGTTTATGTTTCCTTTGGAGCTCCTCCTCCAGGCCAAGGGCAGAGGTCAAAGGATGCTGGGGTGGGGTGGGGAGGGGGCTGGTCTTCCTGTCAGACCACGCTGGACAATAGAAAGGGCTTTAAGCATAGACTGAGTGAATCTCTGTCCTAATTGGGCTCTCTTATTCACCTGATCACTACAGTAAATCACCAAATCATCCCCTCTTCAGAGATTTGCTAGAGAGTTTGGTTTTTTAGCCTGCGGTTTCCCTGAGCTTAAATTCACTTTTAAGTTATGTGTCCTGGATTTTTGCAACTTAAAGATATTAATTAGAATCATTTTAACTTTGCTTTACTGAAAAAAAATTCAAATGAAAACAGTTCTCAGGCAGACAGTTTACACTCTGGCAATATGGTATTACCCTGAAGAGCTGTATAACAAAACTCTATCTAAAGAATTTATTTGAAAGACAATTATTATTTTTGCAGTTCACTATCTAGTTATGCTTCACCTACAAACATTTTATATTCTTCACTTTTTTGTGCTCCCTTAAAAAGTATTAGCCAACTGATCTCTTCTTTCAGAGAATTTGACTCATGTTAAAACTTTAAAATAACTCAAATATGTCTTTTCTTCATCAAAGTAGGGCCAAGTTAATCGGTCATTTCACACAAATTGTCCTTTTTTTGTAGGGTGAGGAAGGACAGGAATTGTCCTGTCAATTCTAAGGTCTCTGTCACAGGATCTGTGAGAGGAGAATCAAGCTGATGTAGGTTTCAGAAAGAGCTGTGTGTATGCAGTGTGGCAGAGGAAAAGACTCTTCCAGAACAGGAAATTCCGTGAGCGCGCTGAACAGGCACACTGGGAACACCAACCCCTGCCTTCGGGGCTTTCCCTCCGGAATCTCTGAAATGTGCCTAGAACTTTCTCCTCCTCCGTTTTCATCCTCCTCACACTGCACAAAGTTCTGCTATTCAAGGCTCTCCACCTGCCCCACCCCGGCTTCCTTAGTGTGCAGCCTAGGTGTCCCCTCCACTGGGCTCCCAACTGCCTTCCTCACACTTTCTCCTCCTCCCACAGCAAGGATGTCTTGTGAGGCCTCTGTGCCCCTTAAATGTCCCCTGTGTTGCCCTGTGCCCCAGCACCTGGTGAGAACTAGCAGAAAGAGGAAAGAAACACTTTCTTGGATGTAGGAACAGGCTGCTCTCCTTCTTGGCACCTTGTTCTGGATTAAAACTGCCTTATGTCCAGAAAGCAGGTATTTACTTATTCATACTTAATCGGGCTTCTAAAAGTATTCCGCCTGTTTTCTGAGGTGAAGCAGGTTGTAAAGTTGTTCAGTAAACAGACATGGAGGTGCTCAGTGACAGTTGAGTGTCCCTTAGATGAGATGGTCACAGATTTAAAATTTTACCCCCTGAAGTTTAAGGAAGAAAAGGCTTTATATGGATAAATACAGGGTTATGACAGCAGCTTTGAACTTTCTTAGTATTAAAAAAAGCTTCCCAGAAATATTAACAAACCCAGCTATATTTTGACAGTGACGGAGCTTTAGTTTTATTTGAAATTAGTTGCTCTAGCTCCTTATCTTTCACCCTGAAGTCACAGAGAAATATTCTTTCCATTATTTTTCCCCGATGCTTATCACTGGCTCTGTGTGCAGGCTGGGCTTAGCTGTGGGTGAGTTCACTCTTGCTTCTCAGCTCTTTTTCTTTGCTGCCCCAAGAACTTTATGCTCGCAGTGTGTAGACAGTGTTTGCGCCTAACTAGTTCTGGTATGTGTCCCTACAAACACGCTGCTGTTTGCCAACTATACCCCCTTGCACCATGTTGAGTGGGGCTTGTTGTAGCTTTGAAGCAAGACAGCTGGGGTACTCTGGAAGCCAAGTTGGCTTTACATTTTCCCTATTATCAGAAGGAACCAGAGATGATATCATTACATTCTGTTTCTTTTTGCTGGAGAGAGAATGTGTCTGTCTTTTGCCCCCCCCCAGCCCTCCCCTCCCCTCCCGCCTTCGCTAACTCCCCACTCATCCTTCACTTTGTAGAATTCTCAAATGAATATTCATCTCCTTTCCCCATTCCCACTCCTTTTCTTATATGGGCCCTGGTAAATAAAGCAATGTCTAAAATTCAGATGATTCATGAGATTTGTAGGAAATAAAAGGGGGAAATGTGCCGATTGAAATGACTTACTTGTGCATTGGCCAGCAGTGTAAAGTACTGTGAATTCAGGGCCTTGTTCCTAGTGGTGTCTGCAACCACCTCCTTGTATTCTAAGTGGGAAGCAGACACAGCCAGGCTCTGTGAACAGTGATCCTCATGACTTCCCCATGCAGAAGGGAGCAGCTTGCTGCTCAGTGTGTGCACAGGTCTTTTGGAGAACGCTGCAGTCCACATGATTTGTGAGCTGTGGTTTTATAAAATGGCTTCATGAAACTGTTCATTTGGTCTCAATTGGATTACAATAAGCAGCTGTCTTATGGTGAATATCTGGCTGATGAGTTTTGCCTAGTAGATCTTCTTTCTGGTATCCGATGGACACATAGTATTAATAAAGAGATGGCTGGAAAATTACAGTGCTTCAAGAGTGGTAGCCTTGATTTGGGCGGGCATGTCTGATAAGTAAACTTATTACTGAAGATATCTCTAAAAGGACATTTCTCCAAGAGGTGACATTTGATTTTCTTTTACAAATGTGTTTGCTTCATGTGGTAATGATTACTAAATTGAAAACAGCCTTTATGTCCCTGATAGAATATATTTCAAGGTCTAGAATGATTATTCTGGACCAAGGTAACTGGATTTTACAAAAGATGTAAGACCAACAATGTAATACTGAGAAGATTTTGTTCACGATGGGCACTGAACTGAGCACCAGAAGTCCTTGCTTAATATGGCAGAGACTCAGCGTGGCCGGTATGCCTCAGGAGTGTAAGCTCAGGCACAGTGGGTGTCGTGGGGGTGAACTGGTTTCTTAGCCGAGGTCACCGTAGAAGAATCTTTCTTTTTTCTAAGCTACAGTTGATTTTTTTCCCTTTCAAATACAACTGACATCTACCAGAGTCTTTGGTGGGTGTGGCTTGCTTCATTGATCTTTCTGCACATTAGTGATCACTAGATAACTGTGAAATTAAAAGAGGCAGGAAATAGGGATCTAAGGGAACACTCAGTTCCTCTCAGGCATTTGTTCTGGAAAGTCATAAGGTACAAGCCAAGCACTGAGAATACCTCAGCCCTTGTTTGGAATAGTTAGGACCTGTGTGTTTCTGGCCAAGGATTCACACACATGTATACACGGGGGTCCCTCAGTGTCCCTTAGTGGGGTTGGTGGCTTGTTGAGGCCAGGGTTTCTTTTGTCATGTCCAGAGTGTCTGGCTTTAGACCTGTGGCAGCAAAATAAATGTGCCAGCCTACTCACCCGTGGAACATGTAATTCAGAAGCTTCCCTGTTAGCTAATTATATTTTACCCTTCAAAATTGCAGCTTCTTAGCAATGCTTTGGGCCAGTGGAAATGAGATCAAATCACGGTTTCAACCTGGGAGAATTGGGACCAGAAAGCCAAGCTGGAGCTGCCATCTGTGATCTGTCATTCTGCCGAGCTGCTCATTTAGAAGAAACGCCTTTGTTGAAATAAGAATAAAAACAATAATTGACTACTTCAGCCTCCTGACCTTAGTAATTGTTACATCCTCTGATGTAATTTATTAGTGTAATTTATGGAGTGCCAAGGGTTCTAATTAATGAACGAAGCACAGATTTATGTTTGTTCACGCCAATGCCCCCCTCTTACTCCAGTGTGTCTTTCTCTTTCCTCCACTCCCCCTCTCCTGCTTCCCTCTTCCTCTTCCTCCTGTCTTCTCCCGTCTCTTCTCCCGCTTCCTCCTTTTCTTCCCCACCTTCCTTCTCCCTCCGCCACTTCCTTCTGTGCATTGCTGACCGCTCTCCATTAGGTAGGCAGAGCTTGCTGGCCTTTTGTCGCTTCCAGGCATCTTCTGTGTACAGAGAGCCCCCGTGTAGACACAGCTTTTGGCAGCATAGTCCCCTTGAAGCCGGGCTTCCTTGCCTCCTCATGGGATATCTCCCCTCACATTATTTTTGGGGGGGGGTGCTAGCAATTCTTTCTCACTATGTTGTTTTCATTAATTCACTGCACTGGAAGAAACAGCCTCAGAGTTCCAGGAGTTGGAAATGAGTTTCATAATGTCTCTCAGAAAGTTGTTTTATGCTTTAGAATTAACATAAGAGTCCTGCAGTTCCCTTCCTTCCTTCTCTCTCTCTTTCTTTCTTGGGAGAGGCTGTTAAATGTGCAAAGTAAGATGTTTTTTCTCTCTGGAAACTTGAGAAATTTCTTCCATAATCGTTGGAACAAACAATGGGGAAAACAGAACTTTTTGGGCCGCGTAACGTGTAATCACGTAATCACTGTGTCTGGATTAAAGGGAGCAGAGAAAGCAAAGCTTCCTAAATTTCGTGGGTCCTCTGGTTCTTTTCTGCCACCAGGGTGGATGGATCTCAGCAAGACAGTCATCCTGACCCTGGTTCCTTGTCCCCTGGGCATACTGATTGCTGATCAGATCATTTTAGGTTTGATCCTTGTGCAGACACTGTGCTTGTTAACGTATAAAGGAAGAGGGTGGGGGAGGGGCCTTGTTCATGGTACCTTACCTTGAAGGAATTTATCGGTGCACTGTATATGTGAAAAAATGGCCACTCACATCCACAAGTGGGCTTCCAACTTTATCAAACACATTTAAAAGGCAAAATTGTTCATTCCTGGTCCTGTTTGAGGCTTTGGGCTGATGGTTGGAATTTCAGATCCTAAACTGCTGAGCGATTGCCTGTGTTGCCTCAGGCAGTTGAACCAGGTTGATCTTTGCAGAAAACTTCAGAAACCTTTACTTTGTTAGGGCTGGAACTCCCTTTCACTCAGCCTGAGAGGAAGCAAGCACACAGGCTCTGCACTCCCTGCCTGCTCGTGTTTCTGCCTGAGGTGGGGAGGACAGGCTCCAGGAAGCATGTTTCCTTGATGCCTTAGGGGCCTAGCTTTGCTGCAGGCACCCACTAGAGGAAACCTTACCGTGTGCTCATCAGAGCATTGTACTGTTCAGTTGCTTACTCCAAGAAAACGTGGTTCTATGTGTCTTTTTATCCCCAAACTGACAATTAATTGCCATTCTTTATTTTCTGTACTGTCTCTGCAATAAAGCCTGAGTGGCAGCTGCCAACCAGGAATATCATGGAACAGGGAGTGGAACAGGGATTTGCTCAGTTTGAGTTCATGAAACTTGGGATTGGAATATTCGTAGAACATCCTCTCTGGCACACTTTAAAGTCAGGGATATGTGAGTAATGATGGGCTATTTAAATATTAAAGGTTTCTCTATCAAGCTGATCCTTGCATGCTTTCTGTTTCTCACTGTAACTGGTTTGTGGTTTTACTTAAGGAGCCGATAGTTTGAGGTCCACTGTCAGTCACATAATGCCTGCTCATTCGCTCTCAGGTCTCCTGGAAATAGTTCTATCTCCTCTTGGCATGTTTGTTTTCTTAGGTGCCTTTCGATGCCCACCTTTCACTTCTCCTGCTGACAAGAGTTTTGAGCGTGTGTGTGTGTGTGTGTGTGTGTGTGGAGCTGGAGGGATTTTCAGAAGGGAGGCTGCACTGAGGCAGGGACAGCTAGGTGGAGGTGGAGTCTTCAGGAAAGCCAGAGGATCTTTAATGATCTAATCCAGCACCAGGCCCTTGCCTAAACTCAACTGATGGCCTTCCATACCTATGGCTTTTCTTGGCTTGCTGTGGCTGGGCGCAGAGAAGGAAGCCAAATGGGCCAGGGAAGGAAGTTCAGACAGGAGACGTGAGGAGAGGGACTTCCGGGCTGCTGAACTCAGGGAGTGAGTGATATTTAAAACACTGGTGTTCAGGGTGGGGCAGCGGGGAGGGATTGAGTGGTCTCACGGTTTGTCTTAGACCTGTTTTGGTTGATAAATATGTTTTGTCTGCAGTTGCTTATTTTTTAAGTAGAATTTCCAGTACTTTCATGTTTAAGCCATTATTGAGCTGGAGTCCTATTTGTCACTTTTTATCATTGCTTACCTTTCCTTTTTCTCTCTTCTTTTTTGGGTGTAATTGCTATTTTAGTTCATTTGGCTTATTTTTAAATCTTAGAATGACATACTTATGTGGGGATTCTTTTTTAAATTCTTTTCCTTTTATTGAAAATAGGTTCTCCTCTCCCCCACATAGCATATCCTGATTGTGGTTTCCTTTTCCCCCACTCTTCCCAGTTCCTTTCCAACTCCTCTTCCACCTGGACCCACTCCTTTTTCATTAGAAAACAAATGAGCTTCTAAGGGATAATAAGATAAAATAAAATGTGATAAGGTGAAACAAAACTGACACATCTGAAATAGACAAAATAAACAGAAGGAAAAGAGCCCAAGAGAAGGCACAAGAATCAGAGCCCCTAATTGTTCACAAACTTAGGAATCCCATAAAAACACTGAACTGGAAGCCAGACCCGTACAGGCTCTGGGCATGCTCCTCAGTCCCCTTGAGTTCGTAGGAGCTTTGATCATGTTGACTTAGAAGGGCCTGTTTTCTTGGTGCCCTCCATCCCCTCTTAGGATCTGTTGCCTCCTCTTCCCAGGGGTTCCCTGAGCTCTGAGAGGAAAGATTTGATGAAGATGTCCTCCTGCTTAGCACTAAGGGTTCCAAGGTCTCCCTCTCTGCATGATGTCTGGCTGTAGGTCTCTGTGTTTATTTGTTCCCATCTGTTGCAGAAGGAAGCTTCCTGAGAGTGACTTTTAAGCCAAGTGCCTGAGAGCTTTTTCATGCCGTTGCCATTTATGCTTCGGTCTGCCCCTTCCCCTGCATTCCCCCCCCCGCCCCGCCCCTCTGTTGGCTCTTCTTCTCTGTCACAAAAAATATTTTTAAAGCTAATTTTCTAAACACATGATTCTGGTACCCAGTGAGATACTTAAAAAGCTGGAGCCAGAAGACATGACAATATATTCACATGCCACTCCCACGTGAAGTGTGCTCACAGGTAAAAACCCCATTTTTTTTCCTGAACAACTTGGCACAAACTGACTTGACTAAAGGAAGAGGCTGGGTTCTGGTATTTGAGGTGTATTCTTGGTGTAGGGTATGTTATTGCTCTTGAAGTTGACCTTCATCAGAAATTAATGGCTGTCTTTCCTCCCTCACACAAGGAACATGCTGATGATGACCCAGTTGTGCACCGTTTCTGGAACATGCCTGATTCAGAGCTGAGCTCCTCACTTTGAGTGAGAAGGTCTGTAATTTTATAGAGCTGATGTGTTCTTTCATGAATGTCTGTGGGACTTGGAATGAATATTTTTTAACCTGCTCTTTCCAAAACAAACTTTGTCCTCCACTTGTAGTTATTTACTTAAAACATGCAACAAATAAGATCTGGATAGGCACACACTAACACAGTTTTCAGAAGTAGGGAAAGCAACAGTAAATGTATCAGCAGTGTTGTCTCCTATTTGATGTTGCCTTTGTAGTGGGACCTGAAAGGGGAAGTGTATGAGTTTAGCAAGCCTTTGAAAGTGACTTCTGAGTTACCTTTGGGGGCAGTATTTGTTCTTTCCTTGTGGGGCTCCGGCATGGAAAGACAGTGATGTGGCTTAATATTACTTTTAGTTTTTAGCTAATGGGCCAAAAGTATTTTGTTTGAAATTTTGATTTAATGACACGTGAAGGAAATTGGATGGTGCAAGAGCCTAGCCCTTTGGATGAAGTGAACCAGTGGGGGTTGACTTGGTACCAGATAAGCCCTTCTCATCCAGAGGCACATAGAGATGGCCAGGAAAACAGGGCAGATTCTGGAGTCCAGAGCTCTGCTGGCCCCCACGGAGCACTAGGGCATAGCTGCAGGCACTAAGGAGCATTGACTTCTGCCGTTTTCCCAGGCACTTCGTTGTCTAGTTATCCTACTAACCTAGGAGAGGGCGAGGTCAGTGATGTATGAACTGGTTTGTAACACAGGGTCAGGCTGTTGGGCAAGCATAGCGCCTGCGTTATCCTGAGCTGTCTTCAGTGAGTCCTGGCTTTCTGCTGAGATGAACAGGTAACTTGATCATTTGATTCATAAAAAAAAAAAAAAATGAAGATGTTTACCACTCTTTAGGCATTATTCCCTCTGCTGGGTTTGTGAGTGGAAAACTAAGTGTAGGAAGATGTTGCCAGACCAGAGTCTGGTTGGTGCCTGGTGGGCCTTGGTGGCTCATATGGGACAGGAGGGACGAGCAGGCACACCAACCTGTTCTCTATGAAGTGGAACTGTCTCCCTGGTATATATCTCAAGAGTTCAAGTATTTCATTCCAAGGAACATCTCTGGCAGCGTTGTACAAAGGCATGTCAAAGCTTAAGCAGGTGCAAGCTGCATCACCTGCCTGTGCAGTGCTCTGTTGGCAGAGTGCTGGTCCTTTCCAGTTGTGGGGAGTGCTTTCGTGAGCAGTGAACCTTAACATACTGTGGCGAGAAGTCACCAATCCTCTTTTTAGGACCCTTTGACAAATAGTTGTGATCTTATGAGCAGGTGTTGACATTGGTCTGTGTTTCACCTTTGAAGTGGTTTCTTTCCCATTAAAGTAAAAAACAAATGGCTGGAATGGCAGTTCAGTTGGGGGAGTGTTTGCCGAGATGTGGGAAGCCCTCGGTCCCACCTCTCGCACCACATTAAGCCAGGCCTGGTGGCTCATGCCTGTAATGCATAGCACTTGGGAATTGGAGGCAAGATCAAGTTCAAAGTCATCTTTAGGTACATAGTGAGTTCCTTTCTCTTTTAAAGGTTTGTTTTTTTATGTCCATTGGTGTCAACCGGGGCTACACAAGACGTCTCTAAATAAGTAAATACACAAGAATCAACAAATGAAACTGCTGATAAAATACACAAACAGCAGGTGTGCTGCTTAGTAATGAATGTCGGGAAACTTGAGCCACACTCCGGCCTGCATGCTCTTATCTCTAACAGATGTTGATGCTATCCACTGCCCTGGGTGAGAGCACAGGCTCTCCCTGCCTGCTTGCCACTGCCCTCCCAGTTCCTGTTAATTGCCATTTATAACTCAGCTATGAATTTAAGGCTTTGGGATCGCTTTCCCCATGAGCTCTGATCCTAAGCTAGAGCTGTTAGACTTTAGAAACTCTCGGAGTGTATTTCATATAAAGTTGGCCCCCAGTTCAAAAATGAGATCATGTTTTGTCATGCCCTTGTATGCTGATATTAGGAAAAAAAAAGTTAGAGTAGGCAGTCTCAACCCTGCTAGCAGTATACCGGTACAGCTGTGGAAAACTGAAGTATTCCTAATTCTTACACTAGTCATTACTTCTTAAATAAGCTTTAATGTATTCATTGTGGAAGACTCAGGAAATATAAAACCCGTCAAGGATCTGTCAGTCCCTCAGAGCCCCTGCTCTTGGCTGGTGTTCCCCTGGCCAGTGATGGCCTCTGCCTGCGTTGCTGCTTTCTTCACTGCTGCCTCAGGAGCCCTTTCAGGAAATTGACTGGAGTTTGGTCACATGGTCCAGGCTTCCGGCTGACCCCGTGTATGAGCTGCTCTCCTGCCCCTTGTCCCTTGCTTTCCTTCAAAGCCTCTGGTGTGGGTTGTTTTGCATTTGCACTTTCTTTCTTCTTTTTTTTTTCTTTCTCTGTGTGAACATGGTGAACTCTGGGACCACGTCATTGTATTATCTGGACCTGTTTACACAGAAGTGCCCTCGAATTGGAGGGGCTTCATAGTTAACATTAAAAATTACCATATAGCGAACGAATGGCTTTGATTTGTTCCTCATTGCCTACACAAGTGCACACAGTTGCATGCATGTTTTTTCCTTTAGCGAATTCTCTGTCCTGTTCATTGTTCATCCCCTACTCCAGAGCCGTATCAGTACAGTTGTTTTTAGATTTTTATTTTAAGTTATAAGGTTGCTGGGGTGGTGGATCAGTTGTTTAATCGTGAGGACTCCCCAGAGCCAGGCCTGGTAAAGAGTACCTCTGTAAGCTAAGAAGCCTCAAGGTGTTTGAAGCTGTTACCAAGAGAGCCTGTCTCAGAGCAGACAGAAAATAAGGACCCATGCCTGACTTTCACACGTGTTCCATGGCATGAGCACACCTGTCCCACACACATGAACATGTACACCCATTCATGTATCACATACATGTGGAGGATGAAATTATGACATACTTTTAAAAAGCTCTACGAATTGCTGTTTATTATAAGATTTATGCTTAATAAAAATAGATATATGTGTTCTTACTGTTTTTACCACTTCAAAAATACGCAGCCAGACTTAGATCTCTTTGGGTAGCAGGTTTTTTGTTTTCCTGTTTTGAAGTAACTTAAATCCCGAATAAACATTGTAAAAACAGTACAGAGATTTTGTGTATACCCTACACTTGGCTTCCTTCAGTGTTTCCAATGTTTATGACTACTGAATAATTCCAAACCAGGCGACAAGAGCAGTACATCCCAGATCCTAAGCTACAGACTGCACCTGGATTCCAGCCATTTTCCTTTGTGTCGTCTGCCTTTGCCGTAGCGCAGTCCTGGCTGTCCAGATCCATCAGCTCTCCCACTGTCCAGCATCTCTGATAGTTCCTTAGCCAGCTCTGCCATGGCTTTTGGCAAGTACCATCCAGTGAGGAAGTCTCACAACTGGCAGTGGCGTGGTTTCTCACTAAGTCCACAGACATGCTGACGGTGAGTCGGGGCCACAGTGATGAAGTGTCTTACCTTGACCTTCGGCAAGGTGACAGCTGCTTAACTTTGCTGTAAACTTACTGTTTTCCCTCTGTAATAGATATATATCTTGGGAAGACTGCCCCATATGAATTTTCATGTTTCTTCTTATCTTTCTCTTGCTGAGGTTTGAGTCTGTCAGTGGATTTTTACCAGAGACAGTTTCTCATCACTGAGATGTTTGCCTACTGTTGATTTCTTCTCCCTTTTCTTTTTCTTCAAATTCACTGATTTCAATTCTGTGAGGAGGGGGCTGTTCCATTTCTTCTGTCATTTATTTGAAAACTGAGTTAATTAACATTTATTATATTGTTGCTTGCAATCTAAAATTTGCTCCCTTCCTCCCAAAACCTTCCCCCAACTTTTCAGATTGCTCCAGCTTTGTCTGTCAAATTTGGGGTTGGCCCCCGTACCCTGCTGATACGCCCCATCCTTTGCTGTGTGCTTCTTCCATTGTGACACTCCAAGGTGTTTCAGGCTCATCTAGAATTTCATCCATTCTGTCCCTGAAATCTAATATATTCCAAGGAGACTTGGGCCTTCTTCTTGGAGAATAATACCCAGAGATTAGGATTTGGATGTTCAGGTAGCTCATTGGTACTAATCCTTTCAGTTTCTCCTAGGAAACACACACACATGCACACACACATACACCTACACCCTACACACATATGCTCACACACATACTCACACAAGTACGCATACACACACCGTACACATATATATGCACATATGCGTGCATATAGCCACATGCTGCATACATACCTGTGTTTATATGTTTGTGTGTTTATATATAAACACCCTCCTTTCTGATTCCAATCTGACACCATAAGATACAGTTTAGTGTTCTCCCTTTGTTTGCAATTGCTTTTTTAGAATGAGAAAGAGTATATTTACTTATTCATTCCGTTTATTCAACTTTTTCATTGAAGACTGAACTAGAGCAAGAGAACCAGTGGGAGATATATCACACAGTATCTTCCAAGGAGTTGGCATATTTCAAAATGGAGACTGGCCTGGTTGAGCCTCAACTCCGCAGACATGGGACAGATTTGAACTGTCAATAGGTGGAGTTTCTTCTTCAGGAAACCCTCAGCTGTACTTGGAAGGCTTTCCAGCTTTTTTGAGTCAGGACTTTGTCAGCCTTTTGTCATTAACAAGTACATGAAATAATTTATGAGAGAAAAGTTGATTTGTAACTTGTAACTTGGTCTGTTGTACCCCTGTCCCCTGGGGCCCCAGTCCTGTGTCACAGCCCCAGCACTTAGTGGCCAGTACTGTCAAGCGGGCAGAATAAGTAAGGCTGCCCAGCCTAGTGGTTTATTATTCCGAGTTTTACCCTTTGCTGGTGTTTCCATTAGAAGACAGGAGCAAAGTGAAGCACTTGACTTGGGAAGGGTCTAAAGAGATAAAAAGCTGAGTGTTAGGTTAATACTGAGTCATTTATTGCCTTCCTCCTGATCTCTTCAGCTCCTTCCACTGGTTCTGCTTTCGGTAGTTTTCATCCCCAACTTGCTAAGTTTCAAGCTTCAGAATGGGTTACTGGAGGGCAGTGCCAGTATTAGACAGTGGCAATTTGCATGGTTTTGGTTTTGGGGGAGTGTGCAGGAGAATGCACACTGCTTTCACCACAGTGTCTTGTCAGGGTTTCTCTGTCCTTGATTGGGGCCATTGACAGGAAAGGCTATTAGTTCTGCTGTTGAAGAAAATATGTTCTAGTGAATGTCACCATTTAGACAGGAAGTGTGCGCCTAAGAGGCTCTTACGCTGAAGGCTGTGACGGCTGCAGCCTCGTCACTGGTTTAACTGCTTAATGTATTCATGGTATGGTGGCAGTATTGGCAGATGGTGAAAGCAGGAGATGGTGTTGGGCCTATATGGGTGACAGAGGTCTCTGGGAATGTGCTTTGGAAAGAGTTCCATTGTCCAGTCCCACTTCTTGGCTGCTTTCCCTGCTGCATGCCTAACAACAGGCCTTGTCATGAGCTTGAAGACAGTGTAACCAGTTACCAGTGCACCCAAACCTCTGAAGACATGAGCCAGAGTGGGTTTCCCCTTTTTAAATTGTCTCAGGTGTTTGACACAGTGATGAAAAACATAGCATGGGCACTTTCTATTTTGATAATAATTCTCTATCAAAAGGAAAAGATAACGGGCTTCCTGAGTGTTGACTTAAAATCTCCCCCTGCCTCTTTTTATTTTTTATATTTGTTTTTTAAACAATGGTTCTTAGCTTTATAGAAACTAGAAATGTACATTTTATGCTTGGTGTTTCTTTTACTACTATACAGAAAAGCTAGTGTGTGACCAAATACAAAACTACAAAGTTGGGTTAATTTGGGTTTCCCTGTCAGCTTAGTGTGGCAGCTGCTGCTGCTGTGCTCTGTTTGCTGAACAGCCTTCAGTGTTGACTGGGGTGGGGAGGGGCTTTGACTCTGACCTGCCTCTCTTGCCCTGGGATGGCTCTGAGTGCATCGTCTGCATGAGATCTGCTTCAGTTTCATGATGCCGGATGAGGACAGTGCCAGGTTTGCTCAATTTTAATTGTAAATGCAGTTCAAGTCAGGTACTGACAAAGAAAATGTCAGATGCTTCTTAACATTGCATGAGTCCCCAAGAGGTTGCTGCTGGGGCCCCTGCTGGAGAGGCACTGGTTCATGACAGAGGGGTCCTAGCCCACCAGACCCAAAGGATGAACTAACGACGTGCTGGGTTGGGGGTGCAGGGTGGCACGCGTGTCACGGGAGATGCTAGCCCTGCTGTTGTTGGAGCAGGAAGACTGACCAGCAGGGAAGGACACACCGCACAGAGCTAAGTGCATGCCCAGGTACAGGTAGTTTGTTGCTGTTTGTACAGAGAGAGAACGTTAAGGTTGAAGACAGCAAGCCAGCAGTCCTCATTGGAGAGTTCTCAAGTTTTCAGGAGAGGCATATTTTGCTTGTGTTACACATTACAAGATTAAAGCTTTCCTTTGTCTGCTTTGTTTTCAGCCTTGCTGAGATACGCCTGATGCTGTCCACCTCATCCATTCAGCGTACAGCTCTGGTTTACAAATTCATTGTCACAGTGGTAGAACATTGAGCACCCTTCGTGCCCCCTCCTACTAGTTTGTGGTCAGTCCCTACCCCCTGCCTGCCTCTTGGCAACTACAGATCTCTCTCTATAATTTTGTGTTTTCTTTTAGAAAGTTTCATTTGAATTGGATCATTCAGTAGGTAGTCATTAGTGCCTGGCTTCTTTCATTGAACTAAGATTCTCAGTGTTCATTCATGTTACAGCATATGTTAGTTCTTCATTCCTTTTTTCCTGTTTGAATGATATTCTGTTGTGTGGGTATACCACATTTGATGATACACTCATTGGCCAGGTGACGGGCACATAACCCCATTATGCAGTTAATGGGTATTTGCTTGTTTTTTTTTTTTCTGGTAGGTTCTTAGTAGCAAATTACTTGAATCTTAACTCTAAGTATGTTTGACTTCCTTAGAAACTGACAGCTTGCCCTCCCCAAACAGCTACTCTGCCTTATGGAGTATATGGTCTTATTGGCTGTAAGCCGTAATTTTCTCATTTATAGTTAGGGCAAACATAGCATGTATGCATGTCTGTAGTACAGATATGACATTGTGACTTTACTGATTTACTTATTGTCTCTGAACTCCTACACCAAATTGTATGGTTTAGTACCCTGAAGGTATTACAGTATTTGTGTAATGTTAATTCCTTTCCTTAATTAGCTCTGGTTTTATATGAAGTAGTTGTCAGTGATAAGGGTCTAGGGAAATACCCTTACTGCAGTCCTCAGCTGTGCTAGAACAGATTGGCCCCACCACTAGCTGTCTTGTGTAATTCTCTGGCCATAGCTTTCAGAAAGTTAGAGGAAAGCCACAAATGTGTAGGAGGAAGGGCCAGCCAGTGCTTAGAAGCGTGCGGCTGGGGTGTGTGTCCAGAATGGGAAACTAGGGCACTGTTGCATGATTGCCTGTGTGGTGTTTGGACCACAGGGTGACAAGGGTCCTCAAATTAGATTTCATGTGTGGGCAGCTCAGGAAACAGGCAGGGCTGATGGGAAGCACTGATTACTTGCTACTTGTGAAGTTGAGCCCAATACATCCCCCCACCATTTCTTCTGAGCAGGTGGTACTGCCAGCCATGTCTGCCTAACTGGAGACTCAGCCTGATCTTCTCACCCCACAGTCCAGTCACTGAGCATTTTAGATCGCCCTCACAGTCTTCCTCTTACACTGGCCAGGGCTGTAGTCTCCCACTTCCTTCCCCTCCCTTCTCAGTCTCAGCTCGTCCTGCACAGCACTGCCAGAGACTGCTTCCTTGTGCAGTGCTCGGGGCTTCTCAGGTGTCCCCACCGCTCTTGCTTCTGGGCCTTTGCAAACCCTGATCTTACTGTGGGGGGGCCTGCCCCTCCTCAGCCCTGTCTACTCCATCTTTTCAGGATTTTGTATAGGTGCTCAGCTCCTTGAGCCCATCTCAGACACTCTGCCTGCTGATTTTCTTCCTGGGTTCCCATGTCACGTGTCCAGTCTTCCTACGTGAGCTTGGTTCCAAGTACATCTCAGTGAATTTGCTTCTGTTTTACTCTAGACATGCGCTCTGGGTAGTAGTTGTTACCCTGGCATCAAACATGGTGCTCAACACCAAACGTACATGCACAGGCTTTCCCATATGGTGAGGGAAGAGGAGTCAGCTTAGGGGTCTGGGAATGTAGATGCTTGGGAGAGATGATGAGTCTGACTGATTGGGGGAAACCTGGGCTCAAAGAGGAAGGTGGACTTCAACCCTCAGTGTGTATTGTGAATTCAGTAACCGAGAGAGCTTCCTGAGAGATTCCACCACCTCCTCAAGAGTACTTGTTTTATTTATCAAAAACTTTGACTCCTGTCCAGGAAGTTGTCTCCCGTGCTAATGAGTTCAATTTCTTCTAGCAGATTTAGTATGTCTGATTTTATGTTGAGGTCTTTGATCCACTTGGACTTTAGTTTAGTTGCAAGGTGATAAATATGGGCCTATGTGCATTTTTCTACATGTAGATAGCCAGTTAGATCAGCACCATTTGTTGAAGATGCTGCCTCCCCCCGCCCCAAATATTAGCCATATAATATAGGCAAACCATACTACAATCCACAGACCTAAAGAAGCTAAATAACAAGGAGAACCCTAGGAAGGATGCTTAGTTCTCATTCAGAATGGTAAATAGAATAGACACCAGGAGCAGTTGAAGAGAGACAACAGGATCGGAACCTACCAATATGTCCTCTGAAAGACTTCACCCAGCAGGAGGTCAAAGCAGATGCTGAGACTCAGCCAAACTTTGGGCAGAGCTCAGAGAGTCTTATGGAAGAAGGGGGTGGGAGGGAAGGACCTGGAGGGGTGAAGAGTTCCACAAGGTGACCAACAAAGCCAGCAAATCTGGGCCCAGAAAGGCCTGCAGAGACTGATGCACCAACCAAGGACCATGCATGGAGAGGACCTAGATCCCCTGCTCAGATGTAAGCCATAAGCAGCTCAGTTTCCAAGTGGGTTCCCTAGTAAGAGGAGCAGGGGCTGTCTCTGACATGAACTCAGTGGTTGGCTCTTTGATCACCCCCCCCCTGGTGGGACAGCCTAGCCTGGCCACAGAGGAAGAGGATGCAGGCAGTCCTAATGAGACTTGATAGGCTGGGGTCAGATGGTGGGGAAGGAGTGCTCCCTTTCTGAGGACTAGGGGAGGCGGATAGGGGGAAGAGGGAGAGAGGATGGGATGGGGAGGAGATGAGGGAAGGCCTTCAGTTGGGATATAAAGTAAATAAATTATAAAAACTAAAAATAATAAAATTAAAACAACAAAACAAAAAAACTTTTACTTCTGCCCAGAAGACATAGACCTACACATCACCCAAATCCTTTGTTGATAGGTTTTAAGCCTTAGGCTCCTTCTGTGAAGACAGACATTGAATGAAAGTTATAATCACTTTGAAATTAGAGTTGTGAAGTTGGATGCCATTGTATGTGGTTTTTTATTTTATTTTAATCACTATGAGGTGTTAAAAAGTGAGGGCTGTGCTGTGCCTTACTTCCTCCCTGCTGTGAACCCTGTGTGGATTCTGCAAGCTGGGTGTCCTTTTCCCTTCTAACTTGCTATGAGTAATTACTCACAAATTATGTTAAACAAACAAAAACAAACCAGAAAGCCTATCTGAGGGAGTCTGTGGGGTGCAGGAGGGCACATGGGGTGCATTGCATCACCAAGATGTTGTTTGGTTTCATCAGTTCTTTTTTTAATTTTAATTTTTGGAGGTTGGTGGCCCCCTTGTATTTCTGGGTCTTTTGACTACTGCTGTGAAGTCTTTGCTTTAGCACTGACTTCCAGGAGGCCCGCCACCTCAGATCATATGTAGATCATCTTCACTTTGCAGTATCTGTGACGATATGTGATGATAGCTTTCCAAAACATTGTATATGTGATGATTGTGCTCTTAGTCTAGGAACCCAGTTGTCTCTTGATAGTATAAATATTTTCTGTTTTCCTCTTACTATTAAAGGATATTTAGTGTCTTATTCTCAGTTTAGAGCATGCATCTCCCCTCTTCTTTCCTTTCTTGGTGGTGGATTACAGGCTCATCCCTGTCATCTGTCATGCTGTCCCCGTGTGACTGATTCATTGTCGGCTTTAGGACCATGGGTTAGACATGGAGACACTGCCTTCTTTGGTTTGCCTATTACCTTCCTTCTTAAGGGAAGGGCCCCCAGTCCTATACTCTGAGAAACCTGATCCAGACTTATTGATAAATGACCAAGGTCTAAAGACATAGAAAGATTCTGCCTTTTGGATGTAAGAACTCAAAATGAGCTTCAATCAGTTTTGTCATGGTTGAAGTTGGAATTTAGATAGAAGGATTGAAAAATGAGATGGCAGGTCAGGGAAGCATAGTTTTGAAGCATAATGCCTTCCCCGCCACCTCTGGTTTCAGAAGTATCTGTGTCAGCTCTGAGCACAGCCGCAGAAGTGTCACACCTGTGCCTTGGCCAAGCAGTTCCTCTCTGACTCCGCCCTATACCTTGTGACTCTGCTGTGCGTGCCCCTCACGCTTACTGCTCTGCCTGCCCCTCATGCTTGCCGCTCCGCCTGCTGCCCTCAGGTGCTTTTGGGCTTGATACT
This sequence comes from Pachyuromys duprasi, assembly GCA_028658305.1. Classification (NCBI taxonomy): domain Eukaryota; kingdom Metazoa; phylum Chordata; class Mammalia; order Rodentia; family Muridae; genus Pachyuromys; species Pachyuromys duprasi. Next base: position 91,152,717 of record CM053766.1, read on the forward strand.
GTTAGTGCTTTGCAGCCTGTTGAGGGACAGCAGTCTGTATGGAGTGCTCATTCCTCACATCGCACTTTCCGAACCTGCCACTTACGGTGGTCATTACCACCACTGTTAGATCTTCCTGCTGAGCTAAGACTCGAAGGCAGAGTGTTCGCTCCATCCCAGCTCTGCTACCTAATAGAGTAGCAGCGTGTCTCTGAAGAACCCAACATGTCTCGGTCTCCCTCCTCCATATGTTCTTTATAAAGAGCCAGTGAGTAAATGCAGGTAAAGTGTGCTTAGAAGACTGTCAAGTATTTCTCTCTGGGTCTAAGTAGAGAATGAAGTTTTATTAAGAAGCAGATTATTAGAAGGTACTGCAGAAGACAAGGATCAGGGCACAAATGCACGCCATCTGTTTTTGAGCAGAGACACCGCAGGACACTTGAGTAATGCAGGAGGAATTCTGCAGATGTTTCCTCTTGTGAGGCACCTCAGAGTTGCGCAGTCTAAGACTCTGGAATCCTACGGTCATCCGGAGACCCTGGTGCCCTTGAACGTTGAGATCCCCAGGGAGTTGGTGTTGCAGGAAGTGTCTGTCTCCATCCTCTGGGAGGAAAGAGTTAGGAGCTTTAACTTTAGGGGGAGGAGGTGCAAGTTAGGCACAGCACTCACAGCCTTGTCTCTTTATTTCACATAGTGTCACAACTACTAGAGCACAGGCAGGTGGCTCTCCAGCCTGTCTTGTTCTCTGAGGTCCCTCGAAGGCCATACATGCACAGTTAACTTTAGGTTCCAAAAACTGAGCTCCTGCCTAAGCCTGCCATGCAGAGACCAGCCTGCCTCTGCTGCCGAAGTGCTGGGATTAAAGGCTCTTGTTTATGGTTTTGGTTTTCTGTTATTCTTTCTTCCACCACTGTAGCTTTCCATCAACTTACTAAAGAAGTAAATAATGAGAGGGTTCTGTTTGTAACTACATTCATTTATAAAGTGAATTCTTTAAATTTTTCATGTTTTACTTTTATTTACACATGCAGATGCCTATGAAGGGGGTATCAGATTCTCTGGAATTTGAGCTAGCAATGGTTGTGAACCCTGATGGGTGCTGAAAAATAAACTCGGGTCCTTTGAAAGGGCAGCAAGTGCTCCTAGCCACTGAGTAGGTCTTTAATCAGTTTTGTATTTTACATAAAATTATATAACTTAAAATTTTGATTAGAGTTCTCTGTACAGGAATTAAATATATTTATGTCAGTAGCATCTCTGGTAAAAGCAGGAATTATTTTTATTTAAAAAGAAAATGTAAGAGTAATACACATAGAGTTAGTTTTGTTGTTTTTTGGTAGCATATCAGCTTCAGCTAACATAGTATATGTTCAATATGGAGGCTGCGTCACCATACCTCCAGAGTTACTTAGTTTTCCTGTGTGTCATAGATAACCCATTTATGAATATGAGAATGGCCACATAACAATATATAATCACGGTGCCTTTCTACCAACTATATATTTAACCTTCTCAACCTTACATCTGGGCCCTATTTAAATTATAAATAGAACATTGGTGTGCGACTGGAGAGTAAAACAACCTTATTAAGTTACATAAATTATATATAAACTATTTAATTCTCTCTCAATGAAATTGATTCGATGTAGACACCTTAAAAAAGAATATAAATAAAAATCAAATCATACACATCTGACAATCACTGTTAATATCTTGGTATGTTTCTTTTGCTTTGTTGTCCTTTGTATATTAAACATTTTTAATATGAAAAAGGAGACCGCACACACATTTTTCTATTTCGTTTTCATACTCCTCTTTCATTGTCATTAAGACTTTGTGGTAAATATTTTATTACAGATTAATCCATTATTATTGAACATTTCTGTCATTTGCTGGGTTTTGCCTTTATAAGTAATATAATTAACACATTTGTATATTAAATTTGGCTTTCATTTAAGAATTATGTTCCAGGGATGGAGCTTTCAAATTAGAATTAGGTCAAAGCACATGAGCATTGTAGAAGAGTGTGTTGCCGTGTGCTGCTAAACCGTTTTTCAGAGGAATTACAGCAACTAATATTTTCACCGGAGGCTTATTAGGGTCCAGTGGCATTTCACCAGAGTTTGGTATTTTAAAATTCCCAATAAGATTGAATATTTAAAAAATATGTGTCTACTTATTATTGCTACTTTGTGAGTTGTTCTTTGCCTTTTTTTTGTGTTGTATGTCTATGAGAATGACTGTGTTTTCTTCTTCTTTAAAGAAGAAATTAGCTATTAAGGATATTTTGCTTTTCATGTTGTTGCCAGTAATTCCCTAGATTTGTTAAGCATAGTTTGATAATTTTTGAAATGTAGACATTTTTAACTTTTATATGTTAAGTGAAACCAATCCATACTATTATGTGTATAAGAATATTCCTTGATTTAAAAATAATCAAGTTTTTTCCCTTTAAATTTTATGACCATTTATATTTATCTCTTAGATGTTCCAAAAGTATGTGTGGTGGCATTGTCAAGCAGTTTTCTTTCCAGGTATCTCCAGAAGGACTGATGGAGTCTGAGTTTTCAGTAAAAACTGGTTCTTTCTTCATTACCTCCTTACTGACCAAGGGTCTGCTTCTGCAGAATGGCTTCTGTTTGGTTGGGTGGTCGTTTTGCTGTCCCCTCTAATTCACTTCATCATTTTGACAGCAGCACTGGGTCTGTTTCTTCTTAACAACAGTTTGTAAATTTATTTCAGGTTTATTGATCAGGCCAGAACTTTTATAACTTTTGAGCAAAATAATAATGGATATCCATATTTTGTCTATGATTTTTAATCAAAGTGCTTTACTGTTTTAACTTTAAATACTTGAATGAGAAAGTATTATTTTAGGCGCTTAAAACCAATCTGTTACTCTGTTTTATCAGTGCTTGTTTGGAATCTGCAGGGTCCCCTTGGAAGTTGTTTGTATGATGAATTTTTGTGGGTGAATCACAGTTTGTTAGTAACTTACATTGTAAATTCCGAAGTGTGCCTCTAGAGGAAATGCATCAGTCCCAAGCAAAAGAGTATTTTTGATGCCAGAATATTTTTTCCCTCAAAAGGCAATAGAAAATAGAACATTTTCTTAATCACCAGTTGGAGTGGGTGGTTGGGGGCGGGGGTCAGGCAGAGAGATGGAGTTTGAAAGTGTATTCTAGCCCTAGCATTATTTCAAGGAACTTGAGTATGTATAAAAGCTGTCAGATTCTGGAAATCTTGAGGATATACTTGAAGTACGACTCAGGATTCTTCTACTGATTGGCTGTATTACCTTAACAACCTCTTGACATTCTAGAGAATGTATGTGAGTGCTGTCTACGAGCTACTGGGCTGACTAGTATGATAAACTTTTTAATTTTCACTTTAAACTGAAATATAAAAAGCTTCATGTGGCTAGTTTCTACCATATTAAACAATGTAAATCTATCTGGTGAAGTCTAAGATAATTTATAGTTCATAAACTGTGGCTCTGACTATAACTGCATAATTTCTATTATCTTCTTGTATTTCAGGAATTTATAATTGAGAGATTGGGGGGAGGACCATGGGTGTGGTCCATTATTATTCTTGAATAATTGATAATGGTGTCCCTCCATTAAAACTGTGTGGTCATTTTAAGTATAGAATGCTGTTTGCTAATTGACAAGGTAATGTGTATGTATTTTCAGTGTGGCCGTGAAGCCTCTTTCTTTTTGAAGCCAGTGGGTTAATGACCCACAGTACACTGACTTCTGGGCAGCATGATTCTGTGGCACTGAAGAGTTAGTTGGTGGCAAATGGCATTAGTTCTCAGAGGCCCAGAGCCCTGTTTTTGTAATTGACCTTCTTTTTTTTTCTGCTCTTACGTGGTTAAAATGCATGTTTAATAAGTGTTTTATTTTTAAGTCTGACAAATTTTTATTTCACATATTTTCTAGTCGTGTGGTTCAGTAGGAACAGTCAAGGGAAAAGGAGTGGTCCATGTGGGAGTGTCAGGTGTGCTGGGAAGCCATGCATCATGTTACTCTTTGAGGCTCATTAAGACTTTCATATCTGACACGGTTGTGTTGCCTCTAAAAATGTCGCCATGAATAACTGAGAAGGGGTAAAATATTTTGTAACAGGCTGCAATAGCAATTAAAGCCTTTCTGCTGCAGACGACGGCTAACACATAAACTCAGGACCGGTCAGAGTGCAGAGAATCGATGACTGGGGAGTAGAAGGAGGTAGAAAGAGTGGAGGTGCCAGAGGCTGGAGAAGACCAAAGCAAAGTCTTAGGAAGAAATCCTTTTGCGTATTCGTAGCATTCAGAGTTTCTGCATGCTTGGGCTTGTCTGTATCTCCGTGAGATTATGAAAACTGTCTTTGTACTCACTGAGGTTTGAACACATTGACATGGTTTGTTGGAGTGGAAATAGACATGCCATGACATTCTTAAACAAGAGAAAGAGATGGAGTGACTGTTGGTGGCGCACATTTGGGATGGTGTGGAGGACACTCCAGTGCTTGCTTGTATTTTTGGCTTAATACTCTGAAGCTTTGGGCCAGGGACCAGGTTTCTTTTTAGTGTTAACTTTGGATTTTGAGACATGCCATATCTTAATGTAGATTTTGATGACATGGTCAGTGCTGGTTTAAAAATGCTTCCTTTCTTTAGAGGGAGATAGAGATGCTCATTTCTAGAGACTTCTTGCTTAGGTAGGGTTTGTGTGTAGACAGATTTTAAAGGGTCAATTAAGAGTTATCTTAATTCTTTTGTGACCATTTTTGATTAGGAGAGAATAAAATCATTGTATGCACACATTGATTAAAGGAACCATAGATTTTTAAAAATAATTTATTTTATTTTATGTACATTAGAATGAAGGTGTCAGGTACCTTGGAATTGGTGTTACAGACAGTTGTGAGCTGCCATGTGGATGCTGGGAATTGAACCCCGGTCCTTTGGAAGAACAGACAGTGCTTTTAACCACTGAGCCATCTCAATTAAGAATTATCCTAATGAGCATGATTTATTGGGAAAAATATGTATCACCAGCCTCTTGTACACGTTTGGACATCCCATTTTTTTTAAACCAATTTTAGAGAGAATACACTTGAAATTATCTCTTATGTATGACTTTTCTTTGTGAGTAAAAGTTTGAAAAGCTACTGACTGTTTATATTTGGCCCCAAGTGTTTAAGTGCTAAAAAAGCTGCTTAGTTAACTTGCCTTTGAGATGCACAAGCCAGCTAAGCATTGCATGTGTTATTTTGTAACGAAGCAGCTTTAAACAACAGTCATTTCTTAACCAATATCTGAGAGGGTTGTGGAGACCCGTAGGGCCTCTGATGGAATGGCATTGTTTCATACTACATCCATAAGATACTTTTCTTTAGGTAAAATTTTTATTTTATTCCTTGAGAATTTTATATAATGTATTTTGATTGTGTTCACCCCCACCTTTTCCCCTTAACTCCCCTCTGATCCACTCACTACCCGAACATTTTGTCTTCTTTAAAAAACCAAAACCCATCACTTCAGTTTGTGCTGTCCATCCACTTGGGACATCCACTAGAGTGTAGTTGACTTACCAGGTGCCACACTCATAATGAAAACTAACTCTCCATCCCACAGACTCTCCCAGGTGCCCTTGTGTTCAGGCTGGGACCAGGCTCATAACCCCCTTAGCACTGCATTGTAGGATGTTGACTGGCTTTCCCAGCCACAGCTGCTGTGAGTCCATCTTGTCACATCTGGAAGATCTATTTTGCTCTGGTCTTTTTTGTCCTTTGGCGTGTACGGTCTTTCTGCCTCCTTGCAGAGGGTCCTGAGCCTTGAGGAAGGGGTGTGATAACAGTTGTCTGCTTGTGTCTGAGCATTCCTCCATCACTTACTTTCTGCATGTTGGCCAGTTGTGAGTTTATTCCTTAGCCATCGTCTGCTGCCGAAAAGGACTTCTGATGAGGTCTGAGATCTGCACTGAATTACTGGTAGAGCTCTACAAATTTAGAGAGCCGTTTGGTACCTGTGTCTGATGGGACCAGTTTGGGCTCAGGACCCCAAGTTCAGGTTCCCAGCACAAAAGAGATGTATTTGCCTCAGAAGGACAGAAGGCAGAAAATAACAAAGACAAGAGGTAGAGAATGAAAGAGAAGGGGAAGGGAACAAGGAAGAGGGCAAGTGGGTGTTTGTCCCGGAGGGGGACAGAGGGCTGCCTCTGAGGGGACAGACACACCCATAAGGAAATGGCGGTTATAAAGGTAAGAGGGGAAGCCCCATGTTAGGATGAGATGTTTGATTTTGATTGAGTGTGTTAGTTAGGTGAGCCAAAGGAGGCTTTTGATTGCTGGATTTTTAATTTGGTAGCTGGACCTTGGAAGTCAGCCTCAGGAAGAGGAAGTGGCCAATGAAGGAGTAGACCCTGGGGAGTGATCGAATTGTTTTCTAGCAAGGCAGAAGGAAAGGGGTAGAAGGGCAAGACTTACCAGAGCCTTGCCCTTCTTGTGCTGGCTAGAGTTCCTTCAGTGATTTTATGCAAAACAGTAGGGCTTAGGAGTACCCCGGCCATATTTTTCTTTATGTTTGTTTGTTGGTCAGATTTGCGGATCCACACATTTCCTTTTGTGGAGTAGGTCTTAAATCCAATCAGAAAGCGGTTGGTTACCCCACAACATTAATACCAATAGGCTTATTTTTATACCAAATTAATGTTTACAGAGTTCATAGCTGGGGAAGATGGTTGATTAACCCCTCCGCACTTCCAGTGCGGTCAGAGCTAGCCAGCAGGGAGGAAGGTTTCTGATGAGCACCAACTCGGTTTCTCTGTGTCCTATGATTGATGTGTGTGGTCAGCAGTAGGGTCCCCCATCAAGTTCTTGTGAGTTACTGGGAACCACAACGTAACCCGTATTGTGTGGGGTCGGCCAGTCTAGCCAGCAACTTGTGAGAAGTATTTCACACTTGATACTGGCCTCTTTGTTTGGCAACATACAGGGTAAGCATAATCTACTGTGCAGGATAACCCCAATTAAAGTATTATATGAATACACAAACATTAAAAAATCAGGATGCTTATAAAATTGTATGTTTCCATATGGCTTTTTCAAATATCCTCAGATTTAGTTATTCAGTGCCTGACACCCTCCTCTCCCCTTCCACCCCTCTTCTTACTTGAACCTCTCTCCCCATTAGATACTTCCTCTTTCTCAGTCATATCACCTGTGTTCAACTCTCCATCCGTGACATTTGACATCCCTCCAAGTGCTTCATTTTCCTTGGCTTAGGAGGCTTGCTAGCTATGTTCCTGTGGCTAGGAGAGAGGTCCCCAAGGACCATTTCACCACCAAGCACGTTTCTGCCCTCTCCTTGTCTCAACGTTGTCATCCCACAATTTGAGTTCACATGTGAGGGAATGAACTGAAACTCTCATGTCAGCAGGCACAGGACCTATATCACGGTGGAGTAAAGAATCAGGACTAGGTTTTTAGTTGCCACGTATGGTTTATATGCTTGAAAAAATAGTGAGAGGCCAAGCCATATGTCAGAGTAATGAGAAAGGAATACATGGGATTTAATGTCTTAAAGATTATTAGTGAAATATGGGAATATATTGAATGTATAGAGGCTAATTCAGAAACAAGATTTAAAAGTTACATGTTAATGTGGTCTCAGACTGCAAATAATAGATATGTTAAGTCCATCTCTTGCTACATATTATTTTTTTCTTAGTGTATCATTTTTGTTCTTTAAGAAATTAAGAAAAATGAGTACAGGGCAGTAATTAAATTTTTTTATCACTAGAGTAACAGTCTCTGACAAAAAGCATGGGTGTATATTAGACTCCTTAGTTGGAGAGACTTCGGTTTGTTGGCCCCAGAGGTATATAAAAGAAATAGTCTGAAAGAAACCGTGTTTGAACATTAGAGAGAGATGTCCCTCCTCATTCCGGGCTTGTTGTCTACCCTCTTCAGGTGTCCTAAAAAAAAGGTTTGTGTAAAAATCAAACCTTAGTACAGTTAAAAAATACACTTTGCTTGATTTCATGACAGCAACGATATGAAATGAAGAGTTGAGAAGGAAAACGTCAAAAGGCAAAGTGTTGAATATTAGGTAATAAATAGTATTCTTTTTCATTAATGTTTGCCTTGTTGATTAGGCGCACTAGAGCAAGTTTGACCTTCGAGAATCAATAAGAATTGAATGAAAGCAAAGAAAGAGCAGAGTGCTTGCCCAGAGATCAGCATAGGTGTGGTGCTAATGAGGCTGAGGTCAGGAGTCAGACCTCTCGAAAGAAGCCTGGACAGAACCCACGCTGTAGAAATCCTCTCTTCTGGGCAGGGAGTTGCAGCACTGAGAAGCGTAGGGCTTTGTGGAGGCATATGGCAGAGTGTGGGCAGAGCCAGCATCCAGGACTCCCCCAGTCACGCCTGGCTTTTTGACACAGAGGACTGATGAGCCTGTAGGTGTGCCCACCTGGGAAGGGCTGGTGAAAATTAGCTGTAGGTGCTTCTAGGATTGTGTTCTTGATACTGGGGTTGGGAGCCGCTTTGTAAGGCTTGGTCTTTGGAATTGTTTTATATCGAGAAAGCAAAAGGTGGCCTGCAGCATCACTGTTGTATCTTGATTGCTGGGAGAAGTTGGGTGTCAAGTGCAGCGACAGTATGAATGAATGAAAGGCTCCGACCCATGCAGCCTCTTAGATGGGCCGCACGGAGCTGAATGGAATGCCACCTGTGTCCATACTGAGTGGAAGCTTTTGAGAACTGCTCTTTGAATCGAATTGGTAATCTGTAGCTGAGGATACAATTGTAACAGGTAACCTCCCAGCTCAAGCTAAGAAACGAGGTAGGCCGCATTTCCTGTGCTGTGACCTTAGACTATGATCAGTGTTTCCACTCTGATGTAGCGGCTGTGTAGTGAGCCTCTCCCTGTGGAAAGCTACCGTGTGGACATGGCGGGGGGGATATTCAAAGAGAAGGAACTGCTCAGGTGACTGGTGGTTACTTTCCAGACGGTAGAAGGAAAATGAAGATGTTGCCTGGCCTGTGCTGTCACACAGGTCTGCTGTAGACGATGTCCATTACTTCATGTGTGGGACATGCCAGTGCATTTGTCTCCAAGACATCAGAGCAACAGCATGATGAGAAGGGTACCTTTGGAGGCCTGGGGCCTTAGCAGTGGAGATAACGTATTTAGCTTTTGGGTGGCCCTGGGCTCATCCAGCACTGAAAGCTAAAACAGGAAAAAGTGGGCACAGTTACACTGTTGTTTTCTTTTATATATTTCCTATTTATCTTGTTGTAACTTTGACAACCTTCTCCATCTGGCTAACTCTATCAAGACTCAGGTTTCTTTGTATATCTTGACTCCTTTGATCCAGCCTTTAGCCTGACACATCTCATGAACTTATCTGTTTGATTTTGAAAAAAAAAAGTGTGTTATGTATATCTCACATTTAATACTTTTTAAATAGCTCCATGCTTCAGGAACCGTTTCCAGTGACTTGAAAATCTTCTAATGCCAAAGCCGGAAAGCTTTGCTGAGTAAGCTGATGTTTACAGAGCTGGAGCAGGTTACCTTCAGAGGAAATGAATGTTATGGGGATGCCATCATTAGTACTCCAGCTAAAACCCAGTTCTGCTGCTCAGAAGACCCTAGTGTGCAGCATTATTTGTGCAAACTGAGAAAGTGCGTCTCTGGGCTTTACAGTTTGTTAGGACAGGAGACTCCATACACCAGTACATTAAGTTAAATAGTACGCCTTGCAGGCAGTGCCAGGCACCTGTGTTTGTATGCATTTTCCTCCAGTTGCCGTACGTCCCGTGTGGGAGTCAGTGGGAGCTGCCTCAGCGCAGGTGGCACATGGCACAGGTTGGTCAGAGCCAGGGCCTTGCCTGCCAGCCTCTTAACCAAGGGTCACATCCTCTTCTTCTTCCGTTGCTGCAGCTGCTTGTGATTTATTGGTGAAAGGAAGGCAGGGCCTTCAGTCTGTAACGAAACCCTGCCTGTTCCGAACCTTGACCGTTGGATGCAGATGGTGCCTACATTGTTGGGGCCCACGGATCTTCCTTTCCACACCGATGCTGCTGTGGGAGCTCCTTGCCCCTGTCTGACTCCAGAATGGCAGCTCTTGGCACCCCTTCCTTCTGTCAGTGTTTTTTCCCCCCTAAGGATTTTTTTTTTTTTTTTACAAATAAATGTTTGAGGTGGCAAGCATTGTTTCAAGACGGTGTCACTGTGTTGCGTGTCAAGAAATGCCTTGAACTGCTGAGTTGTCATTGCTGTCGACAGGAAAGCGTGTGGTTTGAGTTGAACAGGACTGGATGTGGCTTTGGGTTCTGCCTGATCTTTCCTACCTGTTAAGTCTCTGTGCTTTTCCCATTTTGAGTGTTTTGCTAGTGCAAGAGCAGTGCCCACATTTCAGGGTTTCTTGGCAGGAAATAAGAGCACAGAAAAATGATGCTGATGGGAATTATGTATGAACTCTATATTGTAAACCAAGGGGATCTTTTTAATACCTGGACAGACACTCCCCCATCCCCAGGATTTCTATTATTTTTTTCCAAATTCCAGATAAGTTTACTACAAAGACAAGCTGTTTGCTCTGCATCTTTGAAGAGTTTTTAATCACTCATCAACTAGGTAAACGGATCTTAAAAAACATCCTCAAATTCTTTTTCAAATGTGAAGCTTGAAGAGTACCTTGTGGGCTCAGATTGGAGCACCCTGTTCAGCAGTTGGAGCGGATGAGTCAGCAGCACCCGGACATCTTATTTCTATGGCTTCACTGTGAAAGGCTTGCCAGGCAGAGGGCATTCTGACCTTCTTTTGTGAGCAGTGTTTTTGCCTCTACAAGCGGAATTCTGCCTTTCTGCATGTAGGCCTACCGTACCAAAGCTGCTCTGTTAGCCCGACTAGCAGCAAAGCATTCAGCGCCTACTGTGTGTCTCTGGTTCACTGTGCCAGGTGCCTTGATTTTTCCCAGACCCACAGTTCTCTAGGGAGGAGCAGGACCAGACAGGGAGGTTGCTCAGGGTTCCACGGTCCCAGGGTCCCAGGGTCCCAGGCAGAAGCCACAAAGCTTCTTCACACGTGGCCTGGGAAGTTTGGGACTGTTCCGAATCTTGTTGGCAAGTACGTCATAAGCTGGGAAGGTCAACATATGTTTAGGGAAGAGAGAATTGGACCCCACTTCTCAGTGGGGCAGTCATGAGGGATTTGTGATCCTCTTTAACGCACCAGATCATGTTCCTTGACAGGAGAGCCTCCAGGAGACCTTGAAAGGGAAAGGGTAGAGGGACGTCGGGTATTCGTGATCAGTGACCATGTGCAATTTTCCATTGGAGACAAAGATCAAATGATCCTAGGCTGAAGGAGTCGGGGTGTGGTGGGTGTGGGCAGCTGGTGTGGGAAACTGGGTGCACAGTGCTTTCTTAGGATGCTGCTGCTCTGAGGAGGGGAGCTTGAGTGGAGGGAGGGCTCGGGCCACAGGCATTGGCTTGTTTAGTTTGTGAGAATGGGGAGTGCCCTTGTTTCTCTGTTTTGCTTCTGACTGGATGATCTGTCCCTTGGAGAGAGTGGAGTGTTGAAGTCTCCCACTATTAGGGTGTTGGGATCAATGTGTGATTTCAGTTTTAATATTGTTTGATTTACATATGTAGGTG